>CALYLW010000108.1:918112-1654441 GCA_944989445.1 Ampullaceana balthica | reverse complement strand
TAACGGCTGTATGCTCCAGCATGCCCTCGGTCCGACCCGACCGCTTCTGGGCGACGTTAAACTCAACTCTGTTTTACTGCTACCCTGCAGCTCCCCGGTCTATCCTGACCGGTCTGACCGCACAACACTGTGCGAACTACCCAGATGTCTGCCACTCCTGCCCTCGTCTCGACTACTCTCTTATAAACCCCCCCAACTGGTCTCAACTGACCCTGGCGTGTCCTCTGGTCATGTCCCTGAAATATCCCGTGTGACCAGAAGCTCACTCAGACATCACTAGACATTATTCCCGTGATAGGAGTTCATACCCGTAAACAACGCCTTGACCCGACTCCAACACTGGCTCACAACAATCTCACAACAATCATTCGCAACAATCATTCGCAGTGATTCTCATACCCTGACATATCCCCCCTCTTCCGTTAGATTCTACCTACGGTAGAATCTCACAATACAACAAAGTCAGGGCATGGAATCACTGCACATTACAATTACAATAATATAATACATAATGAAATAATATCTTTCAAAATAATTTTATACACAACATGGCATGAAAAAAAAACACTAGTATATACAACACAGAGCATAAATCCACTTGGTCGTACCTTTATACGACTTCACTAACCCGCAACTCGTACGTTATCATTATCTTAATTCTCAAAGAACCAACCTTCGACCTACTACTGGTCATAACACCTCACATATTAGTATCCAACAATTGACCATTTTTACGCTAGATTGTTTTCTATTTACCAACTGACTCTACTGGTTCCTCATATAAATTCCTTAAGATATTTATTCCAGGATTACCTCCAGCATGAGATAATGTTATAGGGATAACTACTTATCCAGACTATAGACATTTCAGCCTGATTGTATTTAACCCATTACAATCAATTATATAACAATCATGTGCATTTAGTAGTCGTAATCAACATAATTCATCATAATACACATAATCATGAACAAAATCATTATCATATCTCATAATTTCATAAATATATATATATATATATAAATAATTACATCTCCTTATAATGAAATTTTGCCCGAGGTCACCCGGAGCCAAAAATTATAATAAAAAACATCAGCACGAAAATACAACCATCTCATATTTATTTACAACCATCCGTAAGTACTAACTAACCTAAGTACATAATCGTTATGAAACTTTACAATCATGTTCATATAATAATAATACTGGCCCGAGGTGACTCAGACCTCAATTTCTACTTAAATTAGTCCCCCTGTATCCCCTGGTCGCCGTAACCCGACCGAATTTTGATGTAAATATCTAACCAATCAGCTGCCATATCTGCTTATTGCCGAGATAAAAAATCTGCAATAATGTTATCTTCACCTTTAATGTATTCCACGTTGAAATCGTATTCCTGTAACATCAAAGACCACCTGGAAACTCTTGAATTTTCAAATTTAGTCGTGTTCAAATATTTTAACGCTTGGTGGTCACACTGGAGCGTAAATCTTGCCCCCATTAAATAGTAGGATAATTTCTGAATTCCCCATATTATTGCCAAGCATTCCCTCTCTATTGTTGAGTATCTTGTTTCCCTGTCAACCAGTTTACGACTAATATATTTAACCGGGTGGAGCATATTGTCTCTCTTCTGCATCAAACATGCCCCCAATCCCTTCGTTGACGCATCTGTACGAACTATAAAGGGTTCCTTAATGTCGGGCAGAACCAAAATGGGGTTATTTGTTAAATAGTTTTGGATTGTATCCAATGCTTGTTGGCATTCCTTAGTCCAACATATATTATTAGGTTTACCTTTCTTTGTAAGGTCCGTCAATGGGGCTGTTATCGTTGAAAAATTAGGTATAAATTTATTGTAATACGCTATTAGGCCAACTAGTCCCCTTACTTGTCTCTTATTTTTGGGTCGTTCTATTTCCAACACTTTGTTTATATTGTTCATGTCCGGTTTTAAGATGCCTGCTCCAATTCTATGTCCCAGAAATTCGATTGATTCTTTACCTATTTCTAACTTAGATGGTTTAATGGTGAACCCTGCCTTTTTCAAAATCTCTAAAACCTCTCGAGTAACTCGTATATGTGACTCCCAGTCGTCTGTGTATACACAGATATCGTCAAAATAAGTAACTACCTCTTTTACTCCTTTGAATAATTTCTTAACAATTTTATTGAACGTTGCCGGTGCGGTTGCCAATCCGAATGGCATAAAGTTATATTGATATGCCCCGTCTGGGCCTTGAAAAGCTGTGTATTCTTTGCTTTTCTCCTCAAGAGGTATTTGCCAATATCCCTTTGTTAAGTCTAGTTTCGTAAAGTATTTGGCTTTATTCATGTGTTCTAGAAGTTTATCCTGGTTAGGTATAACTTCTGCTACTTTTTTTGTAATTGCGTTCAATTTTCTATAATCCACGCAAGTCCGAATCGATCCATCTTTTTTCTTAATTAAAACTAAGGGAGAGCAATATGGTGACTGTGATTCCTCGATTATACCTAGTTCTAACATCATACTAATCTCTTCTTTTAGACTTTGAATCATATGTATAGGTATTGCATAAGGTTTTACGTTAATGGGCTTAGAGTCTAATAATTCTATTTTGTGCGTACCCGCCGATGTTTTCCCTGGGATATCTGAAATGATTTCTTTGTACTCTTGCACCATATCGTCAACTTGTCTTTTCTGTTTCTCCGTTAGTTCCTTATTAATGTCAATGCCTGAATTAACCTTGACGTTGATTAACGGAATTTGCTTAATGTCTTCCCTATTTACATCTTCCTCTTCTTCTTCGGCTATCACTGTGGCACTGGCACCATTAATTGTCTTTTCATTTTTCTCTGCTGCCGATAAGTTCGCATCTGTGTTATCCATGTTATTTTCGACAAATTTTGTTAATCTGTTGAGGTGATAAACTATACGCTTATGTCCCTTCGCAATCTCTACATTAAATTTCGATAATTTTCTCGTGACGGTGAATGGACCTTCTGAATACAGAGCGAGTTTTTCCCCTTGTTTTTTAAACGACTCTAATTTCTCGTCCATGTTTATACCCTTACTACTGCTTCTAGTTTCCATTCTACTTCTACAATAACTTACAACTTACTTAATCTAGCTTCCCTTATTGTCCGTTTATATCTGACAGGTATGCTATATCTATATATATTATCTAACAGATCAATCTTGCTATAGCACACTTCCCCAATTTAACACTATTTTATAAGCAATTAAGTACGTACTTACTGTGGGTTATATTTCAGACATAATATCCATATACAATGAAAGTCCCATTACACAATAAATATCCATTCGTAAGAAGTTCACAAAGTCACACTTTTTGCAGTTTCCTTGTCACTTAGTAATGTTTTTCTCCACCTTCAATATCTTCTCGAACTTGTCCCGATTTGAACTGTGGTGCTGTGGGTCGTCTCGGCTCCTCAGGGTCCCACTGTAGCTGGGGCGGGATGGTTGGTTCTGCAACTTGACCTCCCGGTACAGTTTGTAATTGTTTTCTCTCGTAGTTGGCACCGTCTGGTTCCGACGTCGTTGTTTTGCTGGTTCTGGTTCGAGGTATCTCTTGTAGTTGGTCTTCTGGCTGGTAATGTTCCGTACTGGGACTTGCTAGGCCTCGTCTATCAGAAAATCCGCTGATACGTTGATCGTTGCCCTACGATGGATACAGTAGTCTGTATCAGAGGCGCTGTACTGAAAAGTACAGGCGCACATACCGCTGTGCTGATGTGGTTCCGTCCCATCTCTCGTAGTGTTTGGCGGTGCTAGGCAATCCAGAGACAATTCGGGCCCCCATGTTAAGTCTCTATGTTTAGGTGGATTGTACCTTGCTCTCCGCTACACACAACATACACAAGAGATGACACAAGTCTGTGTAACGATGCAATGTTTATTCTACTATAAACAACTGTACAACTGGCTGTCTTGCCTTGACATAAAATACATCTATATATAACGGCTGTATGCTCCAGCATGCCCTCGGTCCGACCCGACCGCTTCTGGGCGACGTTAAACTCAACTCTGTTTTTCTGCTACCCTGCAGCTCCCCGGTCTATCCTGACCGGTCTGACCGCACAACACTGTGCGAACTACCCAGATGTCTGCCACTCCTGCCCTCGTCTCGACTACTCTCTTATAAACCCCCCCAACTGGTCTCAACTGACCCTGGCGTGTCCTCTGGTCATGTCCCTGAAATATCCCGTGTGACCAGAAGCTCACTCAGACATCACTAGACATTATTCCCGTGATAGGAGTTCATACCCGTAAACAACGCCTTGACCCGACTCCAACACTGGCTCACAACAATCTCACAACAATCATTCGCAACAATCATTCGCAGTGATTCTCATACCCTGACACACCTTTTGATGTCTTACAGGCCATCTTTCTAATGTCACATACACCTTTTGATGTCTTACAGGCCATCTTTCTAATGTCACATACACCTTTTGATGTCTTACATGCCATCTTTCTAATGTCACATACACCCTTTGATGTCTTACATGCCATCTTTCTGTCACATACACCCTTTGATGTCTTACATGCCATCTTTCTGTCACATACACCCTTTGATGTCTTACATGCCATCTTTCTGTCACATACACCCTTTGATGTCTTACACGCCATCTTTCTGTCACATACACCCTTTGATGTCTTACAGGCCATCTTTCTAATGTCACATACACCTTTTGATGTCTTAAAGGCCATCTTTCTAATGTCACATACACCTTTTGATGTCTTACAGGCCATCTTTCTAATGTCACATACACCTTTTGATGTCTTACAGGCCATCTTTCTAATGTCACATACACCCTTTGATGTCTTACAGGCCATCTTTCTGTCACATAACCTTTTGATGTCTTACAGGCCATCTTTCTAATGTCACATACACCTTTTGATGTCTTACAGGCCATCTTTCTAATGTCACATACACCCTTTGATGTCTTACAGGCCATCTTTCTAATGTCACATACACCTTTTGATGTCTTACAGGCCATCTTTCTAATGTCACATACACCTTTTGATGTCTTACATGCCATCTTTCTAATGTCACATACACCTTTTGATGTCTTACAGGCCATCTTTCTAATGTCACATACACCTTTTGATGTCTTACAGGCCATCTTTCTAATGTCACATACACCTTTTGATGTCTTATAGGCCATCTCTCTAATGTCACATACACCTTTTGATGTCTTACAGGCCATCTTTCTAATGTCACATACACCCTTTGATGTCTTACATGTCATCTTTCTAATGTCACATACACCTTTTGAAGTCTTACATGCCATCTTTCTAATGTCACATACACCTTTTGAAGTCTTACATGCCATCTTTCTAATGTCACATACACTTTTTGATGTCTTACAGGCCATCTTTCTAATGTCACATACACCTTTTGATGTCTTACATGCCATCTTTCTAATGTCGCATACACCTTTTGATGTCTTACAGGCCATCTTTCTAATGTCACATACACCCTTTGATGTCTTACAGGCCATCTTTCTAATGTCACATACACCCTTTGATGTCTTACAGGCCATCTTTCTAATGTCACATACACCTTTTGATGTCTTACAGGCCATCTTTCTAATGTCACATACACCCTTTGATGTCTTACATGCCATCTTTCTAATGTCACATACACCCTTTGATGTCTTACATGCCATCTTTCTAATGTCATATACACCCTTTGATGTCTTACAGGCCATCTTTCTAATGTCACATACACCTTTTGATGTCTTACAGGCCATCTTTCTAATGTCGCATACACCTTTTGATGTCTTACAGGCCATCTTTCTAATGTCACATACACCTTTTGATGTCTTACAGGCCATCTTTCTAATGTCACATACACCTTTTGATGTCTTACAGGCCATCTTTCTAATGTCACATACACCCTTTGATGTCTTACATGCCATCTTTCTAATGTCACATACACCCTTTGATGTCTTACATGCCATCTTTCTAATGTCATATACACCCTTTGATGTCTTACAGGCCATCTTTCTAATGTCACATACACCTTTTGATGTCTTACAGGCCATCTTTCTAATGTCACATACACCTTTTGATGTCTTACAGGCCATCTTTCTAATGTCACATACACCTTTTGATGTCTTACAGGCCATCTTTCTAATGTCACATACACCCTTTGATGTCTTACAGGCCATCTTTCTGTCACATACACCCTTTGATGTCTTACATGCCATCTTTCTGTCACATACACCCTTTGATGTCTTACAGGCCATCTTTCTAATGTCACATACACCCTTTGATGTCTTACATGCCATCTTTCTGTCACATACACCCTTTGATGTCTTACAGGCCAACTTTCTAATGTCACATACACCCTTTGATGTCTTACATGCCATCTTTCTAATGTCACATATACTCTTTGATGTCTTACATGCCATCTTTCTAATGTCACATACACCCTTTGATGTCTTACATGCCATCTTTCTAATGTCACATACACCCTTTGATGTCTTACATGCCATCTTTCTAATGTCACATACACCCTTTGATGTCTTACATGCCATCTTTCTAATGTCACATACACCCTTTGATGTCTTACATGCCATCTTTCTAATGTCACATACACCCTTTTATGTCTAACAGGCCATCTTTCTAATGTCACATACACCCTTTTATGTCTTACATGCCATCTTTCTAATGTCACATACACCCTTTGATGTCTTACATGCCATCTTTCTAATGTCACATACACCCTTTGATGTCTTACATGCCATCTTTCTAATGTCACATACACCCTTTTATGTCTTACAGGCCCATCTTTCTAATGTCACATATACCCTTTGATGTCTTACAGGCCATCTTTCTCCCAACCTCCACTAGAATCAAGGATTGGTGAAGAGAACAAGGGTCACCAGCTGCTCAGGAAGATGGGTCAGTGTCATTCTTATAGTTATAGTTTGTTAGCTTTAAGATAAGGTCATTAATTTTAACCAGATCTAACGTAGTTTCACATTATATTTATTGCATCAATCATCAAATTTGTTTCATTTAAATGTGAATTAAACAACACTTAAAAACAAAGTTTTTGACTATAAATCCCTTATATATGAGACATAACTAAAAGTATTGATTAAGTTCAAACGCGACAAACATTTACAGACTGAAACTGACTTAACTCCCCTTTTCTGTGTAAACGTGGCCGGGGGGGGGGTGTGGTCACGGATGGCTGGACTGAACTCAGCGTGACACCTAAATGTAAACAAAGCAGATGATGACATAGAGTTATATAAAGATAAACTAAAACTGCATTAATTTAATTACGATACATTTAATTTATCTGAAATTTTGATACAATGCATTGTTAGGTGACACGAGTCTATGTGCAAAATTTCAGCTTGATAGCATCACGGGAAGTGTGTCATTTTTTACTTTTGTTTTTCTGCCCAATCACAAACGACAGAGACCACGACAGAGATCACGAACGAGTGAGAGACAAGACGGTGAAGTTAATATAAGGGATTTAAAAACTTGCAATATTTAACACAAATATTCATTAGTGTGTTGAATATGAAAGTGAAAAATCAGAAAAAATTAAAGAGTAAGATTAAGCACATAGAGGTAAATGCAATAGAAGTAGAATATTGTCAAAGTTTGTACCAGGCAGGTCAACAAAATCTCCTCTTCTTATTGTCAGGTTGGGGTGGGCGTGGCCTAGGAGCTGGAGAGCAGGGTATTGTGGACCCAGTGGAAGCAGCTGAAGTCCGAGATCGAATGGATATGCATAAAGGTATTGGCATTGACCTGCGTGATCCATTTGAACAATTCCGCAAAAATAAGAGTCAAGGTTTCATCCAACGTATGAAAACAAGAGATGAAGAGAAACGTAAGTATGATTGAGCTACTTAACATTGATTTCAAACTTAGAATATTGCATCTCAAAAAAAAATCTAAATTATTTTGCTATAATGCTCTTTAAAAAACATTATTTGACAAAACATATATTTTAGGGCTGCGGAAATTAACGATTAATTTCTTGATTAATCGAGAAATATTTTAACGATTAAATTTTTAAAAAATAACTAATTGACCCACCACTTATAAATGTACTGGAAGTCAAAAAGTAAAATATTTCGGAGGATAAATATAAACTAATTTCCGGACGTTTACACGAACATTTTGGTTTTAAACAATTGACTGACGTGAATGTTCAAAATGTTGATAAAGGTTATTGTGTCCATTGAGAGAAATCGTTTGCCTACCATGAAATGTTCCCTCTAAGTCTAAGTTTCGTTGAATTGTTCATTTTGTGAAATGTTCATTCTTGAATTTGTTTACTTACAGCCAAAAAGAGATCAAGATTCAATGACTAGATGTGGAACAAGCATCATGGAACTTGACTGTTTTTTTTACATTGTTTTATTGTTTTTGATGTTTGGTCTGAGGAATGACTGACAAGTCAAAGTTGGCCTGATTGCACACAGTGAAATGACTGACAAGTCAAAGTTGGCCTGATTGCACACAGTGAAATGACTGACAAGTCAAAGTTGGCCTGATTGCACACAGTGACATAGTGCAACACTAATGTAATTCTACACTAAGTCTTAAATATAAAATTCCATAAGAACTTGTCAAAGAAAAATGTCTCGGCCTGTATGAGAGAACTAGTATTTTTTTATGTTATTTTAATTTTTTAGTTGAACTCTTTAAACTTGTATTGATTATAATTTTCTTGATGAATGTTTAAATGTTGAATCAAGTTGAGGTTGAGTAATTTGAAAGTCCTGCAACTCAAATATTTCAAGATAACTAACAGTCCAACCATGTTGTCAAGAAATTTATGGAATAAATCATTTTTATTTAAAAGCACTTCACCTGCCAATCTGTGTTTGGTTAATTTATGCCAGTTAATAATGAAACTGACTCTTGTCAACTGCTATGGATGAAACATTTATTAATTTTAAGGTGACTAGTTATAACTAAGGCAGAAAATACTTCAGTATTTCTGGCAATGGAGCGGTCTGAGAGGTCTGAGGGAATTAGAGGAACTGAAACATTTCTTGAAATCATTGAGAAAATATTGATTAATTTGATTACGATAATGTATCTATAATACAGAATTATACATCAAATTTTGTTATTCTTGATTTTTAATTATTTACACAAATCACATTTACTGTCAAGAAAGAAGAATATGTTTAAAAAAAAAGTAAAATAGTCATGAGTCATCATCATCAACCACAATTAAATATTCATGTAATTTAAGCGTGGAATGCACTCAATATTTCCTCAAAGAGTTCGTGAATTCTCCAGTACCTGTAGGCCTAGCTAGTCATGTTAAAGTTGCTTAATAATTTTTGTCTCTCCTTATTTATTGGTAAATACTGACTCCATATTTGTCTCCCTCCATTTAGCAGGGGTCAGGGCCGGCCTTAGGGCAAGGCGAATGAGGCTACCGCCTTGGGCCCCGGATTCTCTAGGGCCGGCCCTGGCAGTGGTGGGCAAACTTTTTTTAGGGCGAGGGCCGCATTAGTAAGAAACTAAACATCAAGGGGCCGCACCTAACCAAAATTTAGCCTCGATTCAAGTCCAAACATCCATCTTAAATATACATTTATTGAGTTTTTCGATACTACCGCAGACTTCCACAAGTCGCAAAAAACTCCTGAGTGGGCCGTAGTTTGCCCACCCCTGGTATATAGTATTGCAAGCTTAAATATGAAGTCTTTGAAAATCTCTACTTTGAAATACATTTGAAATTCAAATATAGGGTTTTAGAATGAAATGTGACCAAAAACTCAAATAAGACAGAAATGTCATGTTAAATATTAAAACACAAGTAACATTTGGATGAAACACAATCTATGTGGACTTGTGACATGATTGATGTCATTAACGTAGTCGCTATCCACTGGGACTCTGACATTAAGGAGATGTTGCAGAGAAAGGCTATTGTCTGTGTATGCCTCAGGTCCAGGTGAGGATGCAATGATCTCTAATTACCTGGAAAACAACGTTCGCCAGACGTGTTTTGGATTTTATCAACAGAGTCCGGGCCACAGGCAGGCAAACGATGCCAGGAAGAAGACTACAGTTTTGGTACCGATTCCCGAGTTTTTGGTAAATGTCCCTAACATTGTGTGTAGGGCAGGTATAAAAACAGTGTTGAGATGGGTCTTACTATGGTGAAAGGTGGCACATAGTTGACATGGAACTTTCTTACTACGGCTGTCCACTATGCACGGACCATTACCACCAATCTGGTACTGCTGTCCACTATGCAAGGACCCATACCACCAATCTGGTACTGCTGTCCACTATGCAAGGACCCATACCACCAATCTGGTACTGCTGTCCACTATGCAAGGACCCATACCACCAATCTGGTACTGCTGTCCACTATGCAAGGACCCATACCACCAATCTGGTACTGCTGTCCACTATGCACGGACCATTACCACCAATCTGGTACTGCTGTCCACTATGCAAGGACCCATACCACCAATCTGGTACTGCTGTCCACTATGCAAGGACCCATACCACCAATCTGGTACTGCTGTACACTATGCACGGACCATTACCACCAATCTGGTACTGCTGTCCACTATGCAAGGACCCATACCACCAATCTGGTACTGCTGTCCACTATGCACTGACCATACCACCAATCTGGTACTGCTGTCCACTATGCAAGGACCCACACCACAAATCTGGTACTGCTGTCCACTATGCACTGACCATACCACCAATCTGGTACTGCTGTCCACTATGCACTGACCATACCACCAATCTGGTACTGCTGTCCACTATGCAAGGACCCATACCACCAATCTGGTACTGCTGTCCACTATGCAAGGACCCACACCACCAATCTGGTACTGCTGTCCACTATGCACTGACCATACCACCAATCTGGTACTGCTGTCCACTATGCACTGACCATACCACCAATCTGGTACTGCTGTCCACTATGCAAGGACCCATACCACCAATCTGGTACTGCTGTCCACTATGCACGGACCATTACCACCAATCTGGTACTGCTGTCCACTATGCAAGGACCCACACCACCAATCTGGTACTGCTGTCCACTATGCACGGACCATTACCACCAATCTGGTACTGCTGTCCACTATGCAAGGACCCACACCACCAATCTGGTACTGCTGTCCACTATGCACGGACCATTACCACCAATCTGGTACTGCTGTCCACTATGCAAGGACCCACACCACCAATCTGGTACTGCTGTCCACTATGCAAGGACCCATACCACCAATCTGGTACTGCTGTCCACTATGCACTGACCATACCACCAATCTGGTACTGCTGTCCACTATACACTGACCATACCACCAATCTGGTACTGCTGTCCACTATGCAAGGACCCACACCACCAATCTGGTACTGCTGTCCACTATGCACTGACCATACCACCAATCTGGTACTGCTGTCCACTATGCACTGACCATACCACCAATCTGGTACTGCTGTCCACTATGCAAGGACCCACACCACCAATCTGGTACTGCTGTCCACTATGCACTGACCATACCACCAATCTGGTACTGCTGTCCACTATGCAAGGACCCACACCACCAATCTGGTACTGCTGTCCACTATGCAAGGACCCATACCACCAATCTGGTACTGCTGTCCACTATGCAAGGACCCATACCACCAATCTGGTACTGCTGTCCACTATGCACGGACCATTACCACCAATCTGGTACTGCTGTCCACTATGCAAGGACCCATACCACCAATCTGGTACTGCTGTCCACTATGCAAGGACCCATACCACCAATCTGGTACTGCTGTACACTATGCACGGACCATTACCACCAATCTGGTACTGCTGTCCACTATGCAAGGACCCATACCACCAATCTGGTACTGCTGTCCACTATGCACTGACCATACCACCAATCTGGTACTGCTGTCCACTATGCAAGGACCCACACCACAAATCTGGTACTGCTGTCCACTATGCACTGACCATACCACCAATCTGGTACTGCTGTCCACTATGCACTGACCATACCACCAATCTGGTACTGCTGTCCACTATGCAAGGACCCATACCACCAATCTGGTACTGCTGTCCACTATGCAAGGACCCACACCACCAATCTGGTACTGCTGTCCACTATGCACTGACCATACCACCAATCTGGTACTGCTGTCCACTATGCACTGACCATACCACCAATCTGGTACTGCTGTCCACTATGCAAGGACCCATACCACCAATCTGGTACTGCTGTCCACTATGCACGGACCATTACCACCAATCTGGTACTGCTGTCCACTATGCAAGGACCCACACCACCAATCTGGTACTGCTGTCCACTATGCACGGACCATTACCACCAATCTGGTACTGCTGTCCACTATGCAAGGACCCACACCACCAATCTGGTACTGCTGTCCACTATGCACGGACCATTACCACCAATCTGGTACTGCTGTCCACTATGCAAGGACCCACACCACCAATCTGGTACTGCTGTCCACTATGCACGGACCATAACCACCAATCTGGTACTGCTGTCCACTATGCAAGGACCCATACCACCAATCTGGTACTGCTGTCCACTATGCACTGACCATACCACCAATCTTGTACTGCTGTCCACTATGCACTGACCATACCACCAATCTGGTACTGCTGTCCACTATGCAAGGACCCATACCACCAATCTGGTACTGCTGTCCACTATGCACTGACCATACCACCAATCTGGTACTGCTGTCCACTATGCACTGACCATACCACCAATCTGGTACTGCTGTCCACTATGCAAGGACCCACACCACCAATCTGGTACTGCTGTCCACTATGCACTGACCATACCACCAATCTGGTACTGCTGTCCACTATGCACTGACCATACCACCAATCTGGTACTGCTGTCCACTATGCAAGGACCCACACCACCAATCTGGTACTGCTGTCCACTATGCACTGACCATACCACCAATCTGGTACTGCTGTCCACTATGCAAGGACCCACACCACCAATCTGGTACTGCTGTCCACTATGCACTGACCATACCACCAATCTGGTACTGCTGTCCACTATGCAAGGACCAACACCACCAATCTGGTACTGCTGTCCACTATGCAAGGACCCATACCACCAATCTGGTACTGCTGTCCACTATGCAAGGACCCACACCACCAATCTGGTACTGCTGTCCACTATGCACTGACCATACCACCAATCTGGTACTGCTGTCCACTATGCACGGACCATTACCACCAATCTGGTACTGCTGTCCACTATGCAAGGACCCATACCACCAATCTGGTACTGCTGTCCACTATGCAAGGACCCATACCACCAATCTGGTACTGCTGTCCACTATGCACTGACCATACCACCAATCTGGTACTGCTGTCCACTATGCAAGGACCCACACCACCAATCTGGTACTGCTGTCCACTATGCAAGGACCCACACCACCAATCTGGTACTGCTGTCCACTATGCACGGACCATTACCACCAATCTGGTACTGTTGTCCACTATGCAAGGACCCACACCACCAATCTGGTACTGCTGTCCACTATGCACGGACCATTACCACCAATCTGGTACTGCTGTCCACTATGCACTGACCATACCACCAATCTGGTACTGCTGTCCACTATGCAAGAACCCATACCACCAATCTGGTACTGCTGTCCACTATGCAAGAACCCATACCACCAATCTGGTACTGCTGTCCACTATGCAAGGACCCATACCACCAATCTGGTACTGTTGTCCACTATGCACGGACCATACCACCAATCTGGTACTGCTGTCCACTATGCAAGGACCGATACCACCAATCTGGTACTGCTGTCCACTATGCAAGGACCCATACCACCAATCTGGTACTGCTGTCCACTATGCACTGACCATATCACCAATCTGGTACTGCTGTCCACTATGCACGGACCATACCACCAATCTGGTACTGCTGTCCACTATGCAAGGACCCATACCACCAATCTGGTACTGCTGTCCACTATGCAAGGACCCATACCACCAATCTGGTACTGCTGTCCACTATGCAAGGACCCACACCACCAATCTGGTACTGTTGTCCACTATGCAAGGACCCACACCACCAATCTGGTACTGATGTCCACTATGCAAGGACCCATACCACCAATCTGGTACTGATGTCCACTTTGCACGGCCAGTTTAGACAGTGTGTGCTAGTTAACTCACACATTTCGCGGTCATGACCGTCACGTGACGCCTGCTGGTATTAACCAGCTCTGTGTGTAGTGGCGATAATCTCCGCTATTTCTAAAATCCAAACTTCCATAAATGCGTAAACACTATTTTTACTAATGCTATTCACTACTGACAACTGTCACAAAAGCCCTGTGTTATTGTCACAACATCTTTACACAACTGTCTCACTAACTCCATGGAGCTAAATTAATAAGCCTACCGACATTACATAAACCTAATCAACATGGTGATACGCTATCATGACCAGAAATAAGGATTATTTATCCGCTGCAGTGTACTGACTGTCAGATACTTATCAGGGGAGAACATTAAAAAGTAGCTGGTGTGGTCCACTCTCGTCAGTAGCGTGACAGGACGGAACAAGTGGACGACATGTAGCCAGTAGAGTTCAACTCTAATGGTCGTTTGTACAAGCTCGACATTTTGACAAGTGGAATTTATTTTATTAAAAACATTTTCTGAGTTACAGCCGTTGTTATTCAACACATTGTATCCGGACTAATAACAAGGGTCCGGTCGCTTGACCATTGGTCACTGACGGTCATAGCTTGGACTTACTAAGCCTAAAGAGACATGGGAACTTACGTGTTGTTGTTTCTTACATTGCCTGCTGCGTTGGGAGGTGAGTTCACATCATTCATTGTGAAGGTAGCTTAAGTAGTTTAAGTTTTACCTTTATTCCCAAGTTAACAACGGCAGCAGCGGTAGTGTGGGTGACTGGCTCAAAGATATCCAACAGTTTGTCCTAGTCTAGCGGTAGTGTGGGTGACTGGCTCAAAGATATCCAACAGTTTGTCCTAGTCTAGCGGTAGTGTGGGTGACTGGCTCAAAGATATCCAACAGTTTGTCCTAGTCTAGCGGTAGTGTGGGTGACTGGCTCAAAGATATCCAACAGTTTGTCCTAGTCTAGCGGTAGTGTGGGTGACTGGCTCAAAGATATCCAACAGTTTGTCCTAGTCTAGCGGTAGTGTGGGTGACTGGCTCAAAGATATCCAACAGTTTGTCCTAGTCTAGCGGTAGTGTGGGTGACTGGCTCAAAGATATCCAACAGTTTGTCCTAGTCTAGCGGTAGTGTGGGTGACTGGCTCAAAGATATCCAACAGTTTGTCCTAGTCTAGCGGTAGTGTGGGTGACTGGCTCAAAGATATCCAACAGTTTGTCCTAGTCTAGCGGTAGTGTGGGTGACTGGCTCAAAGATATCCAACAGTTTGTCCTAGTCTAGCGGTAGTGTGGGTGACTGGCTCAAAGATATCCAACAGTTTGTCCTAGTCTAGCGGTAGTGTGGGTGACTGGCTCAAAGATATCCAACAGTTTGTCCTAGTCTAGCGGTAGTGTGGGTGACTGGCTCAAAGATATCCAACAGTTTGTCCTAGTCTAGCGGTAGTGTGGGTGACTGGCTCAAAGATATCCAACAGTTTGTCCTAGTCTAGCGGTAGTGTGGGTGACTGGCTCAAAGATATCCAACAGTTTGTCCTAGTCTAGCGGTAGTGTGGGTGACTGGCTCAAAGATATCCAACAGTTTGTCCTAGTCTAGCGGTAGTGTGGGTGACTGGCTCAAAGATATCCAACAGTTTGTCCTAGTCTAGCGGTAGTGTGGGTGACTGGCTCAAAGATATCCAACAGTTTGTCCTAGTCTTTATAGGGACGATATATACGGAATGTGGAGAATATAATAATTGATAGAGACAATTATTTTAAGACAGATAAAATGTTTCTTCAAAAATAGCTAAGATAATCGTTAACCTTTGAGCTTGCTAGCGTAGCACGGACACAAGTCTAGCGCCATATGCGAGTCATTAGTATGTAAAGCGCCGTGAGCCCAGCTTCTTTCTGGGGTACAGTGATATATAAATTATCAAATTATTATTTAAAGACGAATTATAAAGGCAGAATGGACTATATTTTTAAATTTAAGCCAAGACATTGCATCGTCCGTTTGGCCCTCAAAGTTGGGATGTGCGTGAAAAAAGCAAATTTGAATGCGGGGTAACTACAGGAGCCACGCCTCTGAGCTTAACGCAACAAGAATTTTACATTTTTTAATTGGACCTCATAACTTATAATTAAGTTACAACACACGAGGTAGTTACCGATGTTACTGATCTGTTGTCTTCAGTGGCGATGCTGAAATATAGTAACATATTTAATTCTATGAATGAAATTTAAATAACAAGCTTTTGTTTGGCTACCACTGCTTCCCCGCCCCAATTGCGCTGTTCATTAGCTGATAGCAATTTATTATTGAGTTCCATCCATGCTACTTGTAGCTTCATGCCATTGTGTTCAATTAAATCATAAGAAGCCTTGACCGTCACGACACAGCACGAGCCAGTGTCACAGGCATCTGTTCATAGTGGACACACTTACTGGTCAGCTCCTAAGGGGTTGGGGGGTGGGGGTGGCGGGCGGGCTGTTTTCAGCAGCACTTAGAGCAGCTGATCAGGTTGCCCCAAAAGTCTTGCTAAGAGTTGGAGAGCTGACCTATATTGCCAGGTAGTCTTACCAGAGTTAGCCAATTTAAATAAAATAGCCAGATATTCTAGTAAACAAAATGTGTTGCATCGTATTGGAAGTGATTGTCATGTCACATGAGAGATTGCCACATACTGGTCAGTGATACAGGAAAACAGCTTCATTATAGAGAATGTTGCCACATGCTGGTCAGTGATACAGGAACACAGCTTCATCATAGAGAATATTGCCACATGCTGGTCAGTGATACAGGAACACAGCTTCATCATAGAGAATATTGCCACATGCTGGTCAGTGATACAGGAACACAGCTTCATCATAGAGAATATTGCCACATGCTGGTCAGTGATACAGGAACACAGCTTCATCATAGAGAATATTGCCACATGCTGGTCAGTGATACAGGAACACAGCTTCATCATAGAGAATATTGCCACATGCTGGTCAGTGATACAGGAACACAGCTTCATCATAGAGAATGTTTCAACTATTCAAAACCCCGCTAAGCCAGTGCCTTACAAGTTTGACTCAAAGAATAAACGTTATCAACATTCTAAAATCCACTCAATGGTATTAGCTCGTGTCTTTTCATATAGACCAAACCAAAGAAACGATGTCCAAAGAAAATAAAACTTGACATGCAAGGGACGATGACAGCAAGGGCAATAACCGTGGTCTCGCGACCCTGAAAGACACCAAGCGATATTCTGGATGTGTATTTGATCCTGTACACACCACCTCAGAACCCTTCCCAGTTTGTAGCGGAGTCAAACAGGGCTGTGTACTGGCTCCAACACTCTTTGGTATCTTTTTCTCGATGCTATTGCGACATGCTTTTGAGGTATGCTCCGAGGGTGTGAACATTCATACCAGGACGGATGGAAACCTATATAATATCAGCCGCCTCCGTGCGAAGAGCAAATTGGAAAATGTATTAATCAGAGAGTTGCTCTTCTCGGATGACGCAGCCCTTACCTCACATACAGAGGCAGGACTCCAACAGTTGGTCAATAAGTTCTCAGAGGCATGCAATGATTTTGGTTTAACGATTAGCCTCAAAAAGACCAACATTATGAGACAAGGTACTGACCGCCTTCCAGCAATCTCTATTGAGGGAAACACCTTGGACGTCGTCGATGATTTCACCTACCTTGGCAGTAACATCACAAGCACACTCTCCCTGGATAAGGAAATAGGAACCAGAATCGGCAAGGCCGCATCATTAATGGCTAGGCTGAATCAAAGAGTGTGGAACAATGCGCAGCTCACAGATAGGACGAAAATCACTGTGTACCAGGCATGCGTGCTCAGCACACTCCTCTATGGCAGTGAGTGCTGGACGACCTACGCCAAGCAAACAAAGCAGCTCAACAGCTTCCACTTACAATGCTTGCGTAGGAAGCTACGCATCAAGTGGCAGGACAAGATCACCAATGTCGAGGTACTCAGAAGAAGCCATATGCTGAGTATGCACTCAATTCTGAGTGAGAGGAGCCTACGGTGGTTAGGCCGTGTCCGCAGGATGAGCTCGGAGCGCATTCCTAGAGCCTTGCTTTACGGTGAGCTGGCAACCGGTAAGAGAAAATGAGGTCTCCCCTGCTTGCGCTTCAAGGACGTCTGCAAGAAAGACATGTCATTGGCACAGATAGACCATAAAACGTGGGAGACCATTGCCGAGGAGCGCACCTCCGGGCGGGCAAAAGTGCGTGAGGGCATTCATGTCGCGGAAGCATTCCTCATAGCTTTGAGTGAACTGAGAAGGGCCAGGAGAAAGGGCAAGGGGGCAGAGGAGCAGGAGTACACGCCATCGTCCCATGAGGACGGACGGTTGCCATACATACACACCATGTGTATTTGATCCTGTACACACCAGGTATCCATTCATATCATGGGACCAGATAAATGCCGAAAAACTTTCGACTTCATGCTGCAGAGATAATATCCAGAGACAATAGGATCCAGAGAAAGCTGAGGTCTGCTACACTGCTAACTACACACTGCTACCTACACACTGCTACCTACACACTGTGTGTGGTGCATGGCCTTGACTCCTAGGCACGGGAACATGTCGTCACTACAGCTAGAATTCCTTGTAAAGTTAGACAAGTTGAAAACGCTGCACATTAACAACCCACGCCTTGTTAACAGGCTACCTTTCTAATTTATAGTAAGAATTTCCGCTGGCAACCCCCCCCCACACACACACAATACCAATCGCCATCTTAGCAAGAATGACCACTATTAAAAGCCACGTACTTATGTTATTTTGACTATAGTTTTAATTTTTAGATGGTTGATATAAGTAAACATTTAATTTTCTTAAGATAATTCAATTGACATATGAATTCCATTATGTTGTTTGTTTGTTGTTGTTGTTGTTCGTCCGTCGTGGTCGACGATGACCACTCTCATCATATTTGCTGGGCCGCCACATGTGTAATGATGATGAGAGTGACTTGCGCTGTGACTTTGTTTAAAGTGAGGAAGATTTGCGCAACACGTCGACCTCACTCTCTCGCCCAAAACCATCTGATCCAGCAGCAGGACGTTGTCGAGACAGCTGGGAATGGGGTTGGGTGCAGTGGATGACCAGGACGTCCTATGTGTCTTGTCAAGCTCTTAGCACTCCACAATGCTTTGCTGTGTATCGCCTCTTGTCCGTTGACTCATAGAAGAACCAGCGCGCAGGCAGCCGAAAACCAGTCTTCACATGCTGGGTAGACAAATCCCAATTCGCCGAGGTTTGTATCCCATCGGTTTACCCTCACCTGGTTTAGCCGGTCAGTCGAGGCCGTTTACCGGGGTGTGGCCGCTGTGCATGCTACAGCTACTTGGAGCCACAGGTGAGAGTTGAGTGCCAGGTGGGGACCAAAGGTGGCGAACTACCCCAGGAGGAGTACGACTGCTCCCCATCCAGAGGCGCTACCCCTCCCATGGACACCCCATTATTCCATTATTCATTATACCATTGTTAAGTGTGTGGAGTGACCGTGTGTGAGTGTGTGTGTGTGTGTGTTATTATGTAATGCATAACAGAACGCAGCTAAACCTCTTTACATTTAATTTTAACCTCTTTACATTTAATTAATGTCTTGGTTATTAATGGAAGTGACCGTCAGTGTATGCCTGAGTTTACAGTTGTCGATGGAATAAATCTCAAGCTATGACTCAGATTTTAATGACTTATGACGTCATCAACTCCCAATTTGTTTACAAAACTTTATTTTAAAAAAAGAAACAAATTAAAATATTTCTTAAAATGTCTCTAAAACGTTATTGATATAAACAAGTGAAGAAGAGAACAAGAAAAACCAAACTTCTTTAATTTACTTTTGGTTCTATGGCGGATTAAAGGGGGGGGGGCTGAACGGGCTAAAGCCAGGGGCCCCCGATGATTTAGGGGCCCCAAAATTTAGTATATTTTATAATAAAAATGGACATATGTTTACACGAATCGCTGAAAATATGATAAATTAATAAAAATCTTATCTAAATTATTATGAATCTGATCTCTATTCCGATACGATAGTCTTAAAATAGTTAAGGGAAAATCCAGATTTGATAGACTGATAGAGAAATTATTAAAGAATATTATTTATATATCTTAAATTGACGAATATTTCGTCAAGCCCTGGTGGTCTAATCGGAAGTCTAAAAGCTGTTAGTGCAAGTGGTAGCGGGATCGATTCCCGGTGGGGTATGGTATTTTTCTGAATTTGTATATTTATTTTTTTCCATTGTCTTTTACACTCGATTTTACGATACCGGCAAACAGTTATTTCTTCGTGTTCGGGTTTTTCATGAATAAACTTTTTGGCTTAATAGTTACAAGTTACAGTCTTATATTAGCTTCTAGCAATCATTTTATCTAAAGATACACTGGCTGGATAGGGCCCTAGTTTAAATTTCAGCCAGGGGCCCAGTGCAGCCTTAATCCGCCCCTGTTTTGGTTATATGGAAGAAAATATATCATTTTAAAATCCTTTATATTAACTCGTGGGTCTGCTTAATTGATTGCTTGATTGAGGCCTTGCTTGCCGAAAAATTTTTGGATCGATTTTTAACCCACTTCCTCGTATGCTAGCGAGCTAAAATTTCGCAGGCAGACTTGTGCCGATGATAAAAATGATGTATCAAAATTTCAGATCGATCAAATGTACTGTAATTAAATTAATGCATTTTTATATTATCTCTATTTATCTCAATGTAGCATGTACATTTTTTGTGCTAGATTGTCGCGGTGCGTATTATATTGAACAACCTTTTTAATATTTTCCTGTCGTGCGGTGCGTATTATATTGACGATGCCTTTTTAAAAATATTCCCGATCTGTAAATTTTTATGCTAGTCTGTCGCGCGGTGCGCATTATGTTAAACACGTTATTATAACCCTTTTCCCGTGATCTAATCGAGCTAAAATTTAGCAGGCAGACTGTAGTCGTTTTTTACTATAAATTAAATAAATCCTTTATATATTTGAGACACAACTAAAATTTAGGATTTTTGGATTGTCGTGCGCTGCGTATTATAATGAACACTAACTAGTGTATTACCCGTAAAAAATGACGGAAGTTTTCAAAATAAATACATTTCAGCTGAAATCTATTTATTTTGAAAAATACACATCAAAATAAGAAATAATGTAGCACAGAACTTTCATTTATTTTTATTTTATTCATTTATTTTCATATTGCACAATTTTATGTGGAACGTTAGAAAAGAGTTATTTTTGGTGCAGTAATTTGTTGCGCTGCTTCCTAAAATTAGTAGCGTCACGGACAGGACAGACGGGACAGACGGGACGTGACATACATTGCAATTTATGTATTTTATATATATTCTTTTAGCTATGTTTCGTATATAAAGAATTTATAGTCAAAAACTTGTTTTTAACGGGTTTTTAAATTATTAAATCTTTTATATTAACTCATGTCGTCTGCTTGATGCCTTCCTTGCTTGTTTGGTGAAAAACTTTGGATCGATTTTTAAGCCACTTCCTCGTATGCTATAACGATCTGAAATTTTGCAGACAGAATCGTGCCGACGATCAAAATGATCTATCAAAATTTCACATCGATCGAATGTACTGTAATTAAATTAATGAATTTTTAGATTATCTCTATTTATCACTATGTAGCATGTTATTTTTTAGGCTAGAGTGTAACGGTGCGTATTACATTGAACAACCTTTTTAATTCTTTCCTGTCGCGCGGTGCGTATATATTGACGATACTTTTTAACCCTTGGGAATTGCGTTTCTACATTTGAAATGTCTGTGCACTGTTCGAGCTGGCACATGCAACTCCTCCTGAACCATACCAGATAGAGGGTTCGGGTCTTTGCAAAAATGCTAAGGAGGTCCCAAGGATGTGCAACGGCAATACCGAAAAGGTTTACTGGATTCCCTGGAAAATATTTTTTAAAAAACCAACGAAAAAATATCAGTATTTTGCCAATTTCTCGCCAATAATAACATCTATCGGGTTGAAATAAACGTCAAACGATATCTAATAATATTTAGAACAATTTTGGAGAAGGAATGTTTGAAAGATCTCTTTTCGTTCGACTCCCTTAATTTTAGCAGCAAGTTGTAGATAGCAATTGTTTTTTCCACTTTCATAATTATTGATTTGAAATGACTTTTAACGTAATCTAGAATGATAATTAATGGGGGTTTTCCGCTTTGTGAACGCTTATGTTGCGTGGTGCGCATTATATTGACACATTCTTGGTGTGATGTAGCGTGAGCGGATATGACGTCATATAGTGTTTGGTTTCAGAATTACTTATTTGAATCGACTTTTAATGTAATCTAGAATGATTTCCATTGAATAAAAAAATCGGAAATTCTTTGTTGGAAATTGCGTTTAAATACTCATTCGAGATTTTATTACTTGTTTTACTATAAATAAAGGATTTATAGTCGAAAACTTTGTTTTTTACGGGGTTTTCTTATCTTCTTATCTTATCTGTTTACAGACGCTCCTTCTATACAGAAGATTATTGCGTCCTACGCTTATCTATGGTTTGTGTTTAGTCCTGCATTTTTATTAGAGATTTAAATGCTGATAAAGTGTTGGTTTTCCTGGATTCTTCAGGCAACCCATTCCACGCCCGAATTCCGGACGGGAAGAAGGAAAACTTGTATGTGTTTGTTCTTGCATACGGAATAAGAAAAGTGTTTTTATCCTTATGTCTATCTGAGGGTTGTATTAAGTTATCTTTGTGTTGTATTTCTAAATTAGAATTAATTGCTTTATGTATGATTACTACTTTGCTCTTGGTTCTTCTATCCTCTAGTGTTTCAAGGTTTAATGATTTAACTAATGGTGTTATTCTTGTCAGTTTCGAATATTCTCCAGTAATGAATCCGGCAGCTCTTTTTTGAATTTGTTCTAGTTTATCAATGTTTTCTTTGGTGGATGGGTCCCATACAGAAGATGCATATTCTAGTACAGGTCTCACCAATTATTATTATTATTTTTATTATTTGATCAGTCTGTTATTTTATCCAATAATTTTATAAATAATATAATAATATTTTCCCTCCTAGGTCCAATCAGCTGGCAGTATGGAAGTCCCATCAACAATGAAATTACCTCAACCAGTACCGAGTGCTCGACTCACTGTACAGGTCAGTGATAAACATTTCCATTCAGTTGGCTTGCCTCAAAGGTCAAAGGTTATAGGTTCTTAAAGTCTGTTATGGTCAAATAGGTTTTTGGGACCGTCCATAAATGACGTCACGCACCTAGGGGGGAGGGGGGGTCACACTTTTGTGACGTTGCGTGACGAGGGGGAGGGAGGGGGGTTGAAGAAATGTGACGTCACATCAAAAGGGTAACTTTAAATAAAACTTCCACTGAAATATTTGGCCGCTTACAATTTATTTAATGAATTTTTTTTTCTTTAAAAAAAAATCAGTGCGTCTCAATGTGCCGGTCGGTAGGCCATCAGAAACTGATTGGCGTATGCTATCAAGACACGAACATTAAATCTAATTATAATCCTTAAGTTTGAGAATCCACAAGATAACATATGAAATTGTTACATTGCGTCGTTTGATGTTGACATCAAATCATTTGTGATCTAACCGCAGCTCCGTTTGGTTCTCTCATGTCCGTTACCACAAAATATACACGTTTATGTATGCGTTACCCCCCCCCCGACTCTAGGTCCTGCTCACATGACTCGGGGATTTGGGGGAGGGGAGCGTCTTTAGCACCCCCAACCCCCCGAAAATGCTACTGGTGAGTTTTACAAGCATGACAAGTGTCTAAAAATGATTTGAATAGGATTATGTGTAGATATTTTAAGTCAAAACGACACGGAATATCCCTTTTCTTTAAAAGGTGAGGGAACCTATTTGATAGAATTAAAAACGTTTTAAGTTTGATATAATTGTTCGATTGGTTTTTGATCAAACGCCCCTGGCCATTCTAGTCTTCTAGATCAGTGCTTCTCAAAGTGGTGGTCCGCGGACCGGTGCCAGTCCGTAGGCCATCCGCTGCCGGTGCGCAGATGTTCTCAAAAAAAAGGACAGAAAAAATTGTCAGTGCAGGGGAAATAGTGCACCGGTCCCTGGTACAATGGAAAAATTCCTGCTGGTCCGCAATACTAAAAAGTTTGAGAAGCACTGTTCTAGATATAATGGTAAATGAGCCCATTTAAAATTAGTCAAGTATTCATTAACTTTATTGAATGCATCAAATTCTTGTCATCGTAATTCGAGAGGAGAACAAAACAACTTTTCTTCTTAGCTCAGTTTTTAAGGCATACATTTTAAATATCACAGAAATGATACTTATTAAGGACAAGTCATGTGGATTAAGATTATTGTCACTCGTGTCAATATAAATGAAAGTAGGGTAGATTTAGGTGTCTTCATATAGTGCGTAGGTAAGAAATCTACATAGTTGTCAAATTTCATAAAAAAAGCATTTTCTGGAAGGAACCGGTTTAATAATGGGCATATGTTCCAAGCGTACACGTACACATGACCTATCTTAATATATCTAGCGGATTGTATTGGATGTTATATGTCCCAAATGAGTCTGCATTACCCCCAAGAATTCCCTTTTTGACCCCAGATGAGGTTATTTACCACTGTTCGCCGACCTCTGTCTTACGGGATGCCCGTCAGTCAATTGAGGGATTTTTTAAAAATACATTTTTAAAATGTTATTTTTAAATATTTTTTACGTTAACCGTGATGATTAATAGTCAATGTTTAATTTGTATGCATTAAAATAAAATATAAGCTAAGGATGTTAACACAGTTCGTTTTCTGAAGGCCAGTTAAACGTTTTTTAAAAATGCTTCACACGGGTTACGATATTACAATTTAGATCTTCACTTAATAAATAATAAATACTTAAATGACAATAAAAGTGATTTGAAACATATTTATTTTCAAATAGAAAATAAAGTGGTTTTTTTCCTTTTTTTTCGTCAAAGATTTGTGACGTATTTTTAGAGGGGGGGTCTAAGTTTTTGTGACGACGCGGGACGAGGGGGGGGGAGGGGGTAAAAAATCGGCCAAAATTGCGTGACGTCATTTATGGACGGCGCCTTTGCAAAATTTTTCACTATATAAATTAATGCATCTTTATGTCTGAGGCTGGACATGAGAGATTATTGATTACATCATAAGGGGCTCCACTCAGGGGGACATGAGAGATTATTGATTACATCATAAGGGGCTCCACTCAGGGGGACATGAGAGATTATTGATTACATCATAAGGGGCTCCACTCAGGGGGACATGAGAGATTATTGATTACATTATAAGGGACTCTAATATCGTAACACACACTTGTGAATCCATGTAAAACGTCATAAAAGAAATAGTAAGAAATCGAATATTTAAGAGGAACTTTTATTTAAAGAAGCGTGTTTTGACGTGACGTCACAATTCTTAAACACCCCACTCCCCCTCGTTAAACATCGTCACAAATGTGGGGACTCCCACTCCCCCCTAGGTGCGGGACGTCATATATGGACGGCCCCTAAATACTAATTATAATTTATTACTTTATTCAACGAATTTAAATTATAAATATAAATATAATAACCGATTTCAACTGGCAAATGTATGAAATGTAATGTGATGTAATATATACAGTGTCTACATTGTTAAATGTAATGTGATTTAATATATAGTGTCTACGTTGTTAAATGTAAAGTGATGTAATATATACAGTATCTACGTTGTTAAATGTAATGTGATGTAATATATACAGTATCTACGTTGTTAATTGTAATGTGATGCAATATATACAGTATCTACGTTGTGAAATATAATGTGATGTAATATATACAGTATCTATGTTGTTAAATGTAATGTGATGTAATATATACAGTGTCTATGTTGTTAAATGTAATGTGATGTAATATAGACAGTGTCTATGTTGTTAAATGTAATATGATGTAATATATACAGTGTCTATGTTGTTAAATGTAATGTGATGTAATATAGACAGTGTCTATGTTGTTAAATGTAATGTGATGTAATATATACAGTATCTATGCTGTTAAATGTAATGTGATGTAATATACAGTGACTCTGTTGTTAAATGTAATGAGATGTAATATAGACAGTGTCTATGTTGTTAAATGTAATGTTATGTAATATAGACATTGTCTATGTTGTTAAATGTAATGTTATGTAATATATACAGTATCTACGTTGTTAAATGTAATGTGATGTAATATATAGTGTCTACGTTGTTAAATGTAATGTGATGTAATATATACAGTATCTACGTTGTTAAGTGTAATGTAATGTAATATATACAGTATCTACGTTGTTAAATGTAATGTGATGTAATATATACAGTATCTACGTTGTTAAATGTAATGTGATGTAATATATACAGTATCTACGTTGTTAAATGTAATGTGATGTAATATATACAGTGTCTATGTTGTTAAATGTAATGTGATGTAATATATAGTGTCTATGTTATTAAAAGTAATGTGATGTAATATATACAGTATCTCCGTTGTTAAATGTAATGTGATGTAATATATATAGTGTCTATGTTGTTAAATGTAATGTGATGTAATATAGACAGTGTCTTTGTTGTTAAATGTCATGTGAGTTAATATATACAGTGTCTATGTTGTTAAATGCAATGTGATGTAATATATACAGTGTCTATGTTGTTAAATGTAATTTGATGTAATATATATAGTGCCTACGTTGTTAAATGTACTGTGATGTAATATACAGTGTCTACGTTGTTAAATGTAATGTGATGTAATATAGACAGTATCTACGTTGTTAAATGTAATGTGATGTAATATATATAGTGTCTATGTTGTTAAATGTAATGTGATGTAATATAGACAGTATCTACGTTGTTAAATGTAATGTGATGTAATATATATAGTGTCTATGTTGTTAAATGTAATGTGATGTAATATACAGTGTCTATGTTGTTAAATGTAATGTGATGTAATATACAGTGTCTATGTTGTTAAATGTAATTTGATGCAATATATACAGTGTCTATGTTGTTAAATGTAATGTGATGTAATATACAGTGTCTGCATTGTTAAATGTAATGTGATGTAATATACAGTGTCTATGTTGTTAAATGTAATGTGATGTAATATATACAGTGTCTATGTTGTTAAATGTAATTTGATGCAATATAGACAGTCTCTATGTTGTTAAATGTAATGTGATGTAATATACAGTGTCTGCATTGTTAAATGTAATGTGATGTAATATATACAGTGTCTATGTTGTTAAATGTAATGTGATGTAATATAGACACTATCTACGTTGTTAAATTATATGCGGAAACACTTAGTTCAGGAATAAAAAACCCAACCATTTATTGTTTTGAATTGTCTGGCTCCTCACTTGACCGATGATAGTCAATGACCGCAATATGGCATGAGTTACTGGCGCCACTTAGTGTTGAGATTATGGTGGATCACTAACTGAACTAGTCTCAGTAACACAGTGTTAACTTGTTTACTGATTACTGAATTAAGCTTAATTTCAGTAAGCTGAATGAGATTATGTAAGATTGCTTACTGAAGTAAGCGGAATGAGAACTTGGATTGTGTCTCTTGATGACATCGATTTAATAAATTATGTTCATGTTCAAAATTGAATTTGTTTTGTAAGTCATGACACAGATACATTTTGATTGTCCAGTAAGTTGAATTTGGAGGGTTTAAAAATTTTATTGTAGTTGGTGTTGTGTACTAGAGGATTGTTTGTCTTTGACATTTGTTTCTATTGTGTACTTGACATTTGTTTGTGTTTGACATTTGTTTGTGTTTGACATTTGTTTGTGTTTGACATTTGTTTGTGTTTGACATTTGTTTGTGTGTTGACCTTTGTTTGTGTTTGACATTTGTTTCTAATTTGGTTGCCTGGGTCGGAAGGTGGGTAGGAAGGTGGGTCGGAAGGTGGGTCGGAAGGTGGGTCGGAAATGGGTTGGAAAGTGGGTCTGAAGGTGGGTAGGAAGGTGGGTAGGAAGGTGGGTCGGAAGGTGGGTAGGAAGGTGGGTAGGAAGGTGGGTAGGAAGGTGGGTAGAAAGGTGGGTAGGAAGGTTGGTCGGAAGGTGGGTAGGAAGGTTGGTAGGAAGGTGGGTCGGAAGGTGGGTAGAAAGGTGGGTAGGAAGGTGGGTCAGAAGGTGGGTATCGTACAAGTATTTAAGGCGTTACCTTTATTGGCTAATTTTACTACTTGAAGACCCGTGAAACCAACCAATGAAGTAACTAGCCACACGACCGAGTTAAAATATAAGGACAAGCTGAGAGATCAACACTAGTCACCTCTGACCCCCCCTGTCCACTTATGTTGCGCCATGGACTGTGGAACCAAGACTTGGACTCTACTGATGGCAATAACACTTGACATACTCTACAGCAATATGGACAGCTGAACAGGGCTGCCTCCTGTATGTTGATGTGAACGTGTGCAAGTGATTGTGTGTGTGCGTGAGTACGTGTGTGAATGTGAGAGTTTATTTGTACGTGTGTATCTATAAACATGTGTGTGCGCGTGAGTACGTGTGTGTTTTGTGTTTTTGTATATGCGTTTGGAAATGTGTGTGTGAGAGTACATGTGTGTGTGTGCGGTTGCGCGCTCATGTGTTAGTGAGGGTGTCAGTGTGTGTGTGTTAAAGTACATGTATGTAGGTGAGAAGGAAAGAGAGTGAGAGAGAGAGAGAGAGAGAGAGAGAGAGAGAGGTAGAGAGAGAGAAAGAGAGAGAGAGTGAGAGAGAGAGAAAGAGAGAAAAAAAAGAGTCACGGCCTTTTTTTCTATTGGTTGTTTGTCCCCGTCCTTGTAGTTGTTTGTCCCCGGCCTTGTAGTTGTTTTTCCCCGGCCTTGTGGTTGTCCCAACCCACAGTCTTAGATCCTCCCAGCCCCACCCTTCTGTATACAGCCGATCTTCTCATATATTGTCACAACTGACAAACAGAAGATTTAATATGTGTCAGTTATTGATCTTTACAAATGTCAAGTTTATAAACGCTTATCATGTTTGTACACAATTGCGTATCATGTCTGTGCACACTTACTTATTACGTTTGTAGAACTTACTTATTCATGTACACTCTTACTTATGACGTCTGTACGCAGGCTCAGAGAAGTATAAGTACGAAGTAGGCAAGACTTACCGGTACGACTATGAGACGGCCACCGCCACCAGCATGCACGGAGCCAGTGAGGATGTCGCAAGAATTGATGTCAAAGCGAAAGTCAGTCTTCAAGTCATTTCCAAGTGTGACATGATACTTTCGGTGAGTAGCCTGCCCTTGGGACCTAGGATGTGGTGGAAAATAAAGGGATGGGATGCAATTCTTTGAGCAATGTTACTGTTAGCCTACTCCTGTTACTGTTAGCCTACTCCTGTTACTGTTAGCCTACTCCTGTTACTGTTAGCCTACTCCTGTTACTGTTAGCCTACTCCTGTTACTGTTAGCCTACTCCTGTTACTGTTAGCCTACTCCTGTTACTGTTAGCCTACTCCTGTTACTGTTAGCCTACTCCTGTTACTGTTAGCCTACTCGTGTTACTGTTAGCCTACTCCTGTTACTGTTAGCCTACTCCTGTTACTGTTAGCCTACTCCTGTTACTGTTAGCCTACTCCTGTTACTGTTAGCCTACTCCTGTTACTGTTAGCCTACTCCTGTTACTGTTAACATACTCCTGTTACTGTTAGCCTACTCCTGTTACTGTTAGCCTACTCCTGTTACTGTTAGCCTACTCCTGTTACTGTAGCCTATTCCTGTTACGGTTACTCCTGGAGCAAATTTTCATATTTTTGTCGAACCGTTAACATAAGTAATATTTGTTTAATCGTTGGCGTTTGACCAGAAACTAATAATTTAACAACCCGGTAACACTGAGATGGTGTAGGATTGTTGCTGTACTTTCAATCTGCCAGGGGCGTTTGAAGGAGGGTACGTTTCGCAATCTTCACACTAGCAGGCAAATACCCCCCCCCCAACTCTTCCAATAAAATCACAGAGGGTGACAATTGCCAACTTATTTTCACACAACCTAAAGTTTTATAGAGCCGAACCTGTCGATCTGCTATGGCAAATTATCGAAATCTAAAAAGACGAATTTTTACTCGATTGTAGTCAATCCCAAGAAGCTTTACATCAAATCTATATATATCTATATCCTCATGAGAAGTAGGAAAAGTCATTGATTATTTGTTTCATTTTAAAAATATTATTTATTTATTTATTTATTTTTATTCTTTTATTTATTTATTATTATTTTTTATTTATTTATTATTATTATTATGTTGTTTTGTTGTTTTTTTTTGGTGGGGGTGGGAGGGGGGTGTTTTGTAATCATCATTTTGATGGTTTATCACTTTTATTATTTTAGTTAAGAATTCTAGAAAATTTTCTTTGGCCGGTGAGGGGGGGGGGACGCATTATTGTAATTTTTTTTATGTACGACGTCATTTTTGCTGCTAATTTAGTTAATGGCTATTAAACATGACATTACACGCTTTGGTGTCGATATAAAAAAAATCATTTTCCTCTATTGAAACCAGCGCACTAATCTAACGTGGTAAACGTGTCTAAAACAATTGTATTCATTAATGTCCAACAAACTTAAATTATTTATTTATTAATTTTTTCTAACGTCATCATCTTTCTTAAAAAAACTTAAAATTTGTGTAAAATTATGATTATATTTATGGTATAAAAATACTTTTTTTGAAAAACATTCAAATTGTAAAATCCTACGTTATCTTAAGAGTATAACATTAATGCTGAACATTCCTTAAAACTTAGTTTCTCCGCATTAGATTGAAATCTGCGCCGCATCTCTTTGTTTGTCTTGTCTTCTTTCTACCACAAGAATTACCTGTTCCACCAACTACTTGCTGTTATACAGTCGGACCTCTCTAAGTAGAACTCAGAGGGACGTGAAAAAAAATTGACATACGGAGTTTTCGAGTTAGGAAAAATGGCGTTATAGGCGCAGATTAATCAAGGAAAATGTTGATATTGAGAGTGGAAGGGAGGTGGGGGAAACAGCCATACCGCCTAGAAGGCTTGACGGGAAAGAGAAGCGGTGTCTAGTGTTTCATATGAAAGGAAGCCAACTTGCTTTGACATACCGACACAAGTCGGTGAGAGGAGACACCTTCCTCCCCTCCCCCACTTTACTCTTGAAATGTCAACCCAGAATAATAACCTATACGCCTTGGAAAATTCGAATAAGGAAGGTTGGAAGCCAAAAATCTTCGAGTTAAGGAGATCTAAAATACATTGGTCTTATGGAATTTCGCCGGGACCTAACAATTAATTCAATATAGGGAGGTAACGGGAGGTTTTCGACTTAGGAAAATTCGACTTAGCGAGGTCCGACTGTACATGTATAACAAACATTTGAGGTTTCGGGTGGAGACAGTTCTAATTTAAAAATCATTTGAAGTTAAATATTAAAATTTCTATTAAATATTTAAAATTCGTTTCTTTACCACATCCTATTATTTTGTCCTATCTTTTCCAAGAATCTGTTATACGATATGTTCTAACCTTCTGCAAGATTTTGGCGTGTTCTTAAATTACAACAACATCAAAATTAAAATAGTGAATTGAATTCATGCAATTGTGGTCTATACTATTATAATATGTACAATATAATGGGTAATGGGTAGATCACTTGGACCACTGCAGGAAAGATCGTTGTGATACATTGGCATCGTGTGACCGTGACTCGATCTGTTCAGGTGAAGGGCATGGGAATGACAGTGATCGCATTTTTACTAAGTTAAGTCCCCTTACCTCCAAATATTCTCTGATTTCATTGAGTGAATCTGAGAAAAGCTTTTATCTAAAATAATTTGTACAAATTCATTTTCGTTTATTACTTTACATCTTAATTTGTATCGAGCTAGATTTATAAGTATCGAAGGCTTATGTTTTTTTTAAATTTTATATAAAGCTAGGTTTACAACATGGGCGCCCGCAGAAAAGTTTCTGCAAAATATTTTCGAAGTGATCATAATTTTTATTAGAGTTATACGCAGATTTTTTTGGCTGGTCGCGTGACCATTAATTAAAATTCTATACGGGTCAGTACTACTTGTCGATATAAATATTGTGATAAAATATACACGTACACCTTTTACTATTGGAAGTGTCTATTGGTACTCGACTACCAATAGCGGGTACTACGATAAAATAAAATCCCGGACTCTTAAAAGCTTCTGATATAAGATTTTTAAAAATTTCACTAATACTTATGCTTCTGTGGTCTTACGGTAGTGCGTTGGATTCTTGATCTGATAAAAACAGTTAGTGGATCGCCTTTCTTTTGAGGACTTCCTTCCATTTAAAAAATTTCTTTCCAATTTCTTTTTCAATTACTTTCTATTATCCATAATTAATTTATTGATTAATCGTTACAAAATTGTAACGATTAAATTATTTTTTAACGATTAATCGACCCATCCATCACTTACAAATTATTGGAAGTCCAAAAGTAAAAAAAAATTAATAAAATAGCGGCCGATTAATAATATCAAATTTCCTGACAATTACACGAACTTTTTGGTTTTAAACTATTGACTGACGGGAATGTTCAAAATGTCAAAAAGTTAATTTTATCCATTGTCAGAAATCGTTTGCCTGCCATGGTTCTAACACTTCGCCTACTTATCAAACCAAATGAAAATCGTTTTAAGCTAATGGCAGAAATGGAGTCTGACTCATAGACAGAAAATGACAACAGCTCTTCTGATAAATTACTGCGTTACAAAATGAAGATGAACGTTCCTAAATCCATTAACCCTCTACAATGGTGGAAACTTAATGAACACCGATATCCGATAATGTCATTCCTTGCCAAGACCGTTTTGTGCATACCAGTTACCTCAGTTCCATGTGAATGATTGTTCAGCTCGAATGGTTATATTGCCAGTTAGACCCGCTCATCACTTGAACCAAATAATTTCTACACACTTGTCTTTTGGGGCCATCCATAAATGACGTCACGCTATTTTGGTCGATTTTTCACCCCCTCCCCCCATTGTCACGTGTCGTCACAAAAAGTTAGACCCCCCTTCCAAAAATACGTCACAAAGCTTTGACCCAAAAAAAAACTACAACAAAAAAACAACAACAACAAAAACCCACTTTATTTTCTATCCAATAGATATATTAAAATACGTCATGTGTACCGTAATTTGTACATGTACGCTTCGAACATAAGCCCACTATTGAACCGGTTCCTTCCAGACAGTGCATCTTTTAAATTTGACTAATATTCTTCTATGTAGATTTCTTACCTACGCACTATACGAAGACACCTAAATCCACCCTACTTTCATTTATATTGACACGAGTGACAATAATCTTAATCCACATGACTTGACTGTATCAAGTATCCTTTCTGTGATATTTAAAATTAATGCCTTAAAAACTGAGCTAAGAAGAAAAGTTGTTTTGTGTAAGGTGACCAGACGTCCCGATTTAGGCGGGACAGTTCCGATTTCAGATCTTATGTCCCGCTGAGCCTCGCTTGTCCCGGCGGGACGCCCGTTTGTCCCGCTTTTTTTCAATACTTTAAATACAATTAGTTTTATTTTGATTTTGGGTACGAATGACTTAATAATTTCTTAAATTTAATTAAAAAATCAAAACGGTGATATTTATATAAATTTAAATTGCTTTATTATTAGCTAAGCCAGTTGGTGCGTCGATTTCTGTGGTTACATGTATTTACATTTTACTCCTTGATACGGCCTTCCCGTGACTTGTCGGTGATCCCGACGCGTAAGGTGACCAGTCGTCCCGATTTCAGACTTCATGTCCCGCTCAAGTGACCAGACGTCCCGATTTTTTGCTACAGAATCCTGGGGACGTCCGAGGGGCCCCGTCCCGCTTTGTCCCCCGGAAAATCTGGTCACCTCATTTTGTGCTACTCTTGAATTGCGATGTCAAGAATTTAATGCATTCAATAAAGTTAATGAATACTATTATATCTAGAATGGCCAGTCGCGTTAGACCCAAAACCAATCGAACAATTATATCAAACTTAAAACGTTTATAATAGTATCATATAGATCCCCCTGCCCCGCAAAAAATTTTTTTTTAAAATAAAAATAAAAAATAAAAATTGATACTCCGTGTCGTTTTGACTTAAAATATCTACACATAATCCTATTGATATCATTTTTTTGACCCTTATCATGCTTGTAAAACTCACCGCTAACGACGCTCCCCCAAATCCCCGCCCGAGTCATGTGGGCAGGACCTTGAGTCTGGGAGGGGGGGGGTGGGACGCACACATAAACTTGTATTTTGGGGTAACGGGCAAAAAAGTTCGGCGACTCCTTCCGTAAGAAAACCAAACGGAGCTGCGGCTACATCACAAATGCTTTGATGTATACGTTCTCTTATGAGTTTTCAAACTGAAGGATTATAATTAGCTTTAATTTTCATTTCTTGATAATTTACGAAAACCTGCGTTTGATGGCCTACAGATATTGCATTTCTTTGGCACTTTGAGAAGCACTGATGATTTTTTTAAAAAAAGTCATTAAATAAATCGTATGCGACCAAATATTACAGTGTAAGTTTTATTTAAAGTTACCCTTCTCATGTGACGTCACATTTCTTCAACCCCTTCCTCCCCCTCGTCACGCATCGTCACAAAAGTGTGACCTCCCTCCCCCCCCCCTTCTAGGTGCGTGACGTCATTTATGGACGGCCCCTTTTGCGTAGTTGGTTAAAAGATGACTTATAAAGGAGACATTCGAGTGTTATTTAGATTTTCAAGAAAAACGTTAAATAAGTCTTACTTATGACATGATACATTTTAATTTTTGGCTTTAATCAAAATTAATTAATCGTTAATTTTTCAAAAGTTAACGATTAAATTTAAACTTATCGTTAAAAGCCCTAATTATTTATAATTTATAATTATGAGGTTAGCGCTAGGGTTAGGGTTCGGTAGTATGCTAAAGTAGAAAATTATTGTCAGCCCGTTGAACATACTCCACATAGTTGATAAAAGATAACAGGAATTTTCAATATTTAATATTTATACACGTTACAACTGGTGATATATTACACCAACAAGCAAACCATTCTGATGTATATTTTTATTAATTTTTTTCTAAAAGGCTAAAACTAAAATGAAGTAATTATCAGCAATATTTTAGCAAGGACTAAACATAATACCTAGACAGAAGTTCATCTGACATTGTACATCCAAGCCATGACGTAATGTGCTGTACGATTGCTCCACCGTACATGTTGTTGCTGGTATGTTAGCAAAGCTTGTAAACTAAATTTTGTGTCTATTTTTGTCTAAATTTTTTTGTTAATCAAGCAATCCATGCGAGGGGGGAGCCCCCCTATCCCCCCCCCCTGCGGGCGCCCATGTTTTACAATAACATAAACAATAGTCTAAGGCTAATGTTTTGTTAGACTCTCAAAAATTAAGAACTTGGTGAATGAACGCATCTTATTTTTCTTAACTGTTTGATTATCTCCCCATGACGTCCAATCAGTTGTCACTACCTATCAGTCAGGTTGATTATTCCCTCATAGATTTCACTTTCACTGCTGATAAACGAAGAGAAAAGTTCAATCAATAGAGAGATAACGGGATTCCTAACCCATTTACAGCTATGATAATTGAAATGGACTTGTGTGTTAAATGGTCGCTTCCCTTATCTAGAAACATCATCGTATTAACTCAGATAGTTAGGACCAACCCAACTTTGATAGGTGTCCAGGAATGGACGACATTTTTTACAAACAATTTAGAATGTATGATAAATTTTGAATTAGTATATGGACTCATGTATCACACATGTATGTGAATGGGAATATGTGTGTATTACTGTGTGTTATTTGTATAAACTGTTTTGAAAATACAGTAGCATAATCAAAGTTCGATTCTTGAACCTATAACTTAGTACAACCGATTATCACGGTTTAATTCCCGTCTTCTAGCTATCTTGAAAGTCATTCTATTCTTAGCTGCACTGTGACACGTCCGTGTACATTGGGGTCATCCATAATTGACGTCTCGCACCCAAGGGAGGGGGGTCCTCACAATTGTGACGATGTGTGACGAGGGGGGAGGGGGGGTGTTTGAGAAATGTGACGTCACATCAAAATTCGCAACTTTAAATAAAACTTTCACTTAAATATTTGATGTCTTAGGCTACAATTTATTTGATGACGTTTTACATGGCTTCAACGCGATTTACGATAATGAAGTGCAACCTTACAGTAAATACATATTTAAATGACAAAAAGGGATTCGAAACATGCTCTTTTTCAACAGAAAATACAGCTTTTATGTCGGAATCTTTGTGACGTCATATTGAAGGGGGGGGGTAAGTTTTTGTGACGAAGTATGACGAGGGGGGTAAAATATCTGCTAAAATCGCGTGGCGTCATTTATGCACGGCCCTTTAGATCTACTAGTTCTACCCATTATAAATACTCTACAAAATCTCCCTGGTACACTGTGACACACAATCATGCACGTAAACAAAATCTAAAAGTATTAAAATATTGTATATTTTATGAAACACAATGCCAATATAATCAAAAATAAAATTTCTGATATAATCTCAAATATACCGGCAAATTTGATCTTAACAGTGGAGTAGCTAGAACTTTTGCCGCCCGGGGCGGTCTCCAATTTGCCGCCCTTTTTAGGGGCCGTCCATAAATGACGTCACGCACCTGAGGAGGGGGTACACATTTGTTACGAGGGGGGGGGTGTTTAAGAAATGTGATGTCACATCAAAACGCGCAACTTTAAATAAAATTTCCACGTAAATATTTGATTACTGACACTTTATTTAATGAGGTTTATGTAAAACGCGTGTTACGATATTAGAATGCAGCGTTACACTAAAAACATACTTAACTGACAATTTTTTAAATTTGAAACATGCTCATTTTCAAACAGAAAATACGGCTTTTATGGGGCGAGGGGGTCAAAGCTTTGTGACGTCTTATTGAAGAAGGGGTCTAAGTTTTGTGACGACGTGTGACGATGGGGGAAGTGGTGAAAAATCAGCCAAAATCGCGGGACGTCATTGGTGGACGGCCAGTTAGTCGATTATGTTATCGTTTTTATAAATTAAGAAATATGAATAAACAATTGTAATTGAAACCAAGTAAAAATGGGGAACATGTTTACCATTGCATGCCATATTTATGTAAGCAGTAATGAAAGAGGCCGCATAAGATTATATACCTATAAATACAAATTTACAAAATACAAGATACTTTTTTAAAAGACCACAAGAATGTATAACCGTATTTTAATAAAAAACACAAATTATGTGTGCTACTTTAATGCAATAAAAACAAAATAAATTTAATTTTTAATAACTTACCTTACAATAATTTTCTGAATGCTAAAACAGTAATATAAATTACTACTTGCAAATTAAACACAATATTTGAACCACCATGCCTTTAGGTACGTGTTCGCGCATCATTCTGCGAATGTCAAAATTCCACGTACAAACTGTCGTGGCGATATTAATAGCACATATTATTCGGCCCAGCGTCATGTGTTTTTTTGCGTACTTTTCTTATAAAAGAGTCATCTGTGACTTATACCGCTTATTTTTCAAAACAAATGGATGCCTTTTTTGAGCGATTAAAATTTTTTTGAACGGTTTCGCGTTAGTTATAATATCCACTATGTAATCAAAAAAATGTTGAGCGAATCCGTTAATTAAGACTCAAAATTACAAATATTTTTGTTTCACCTTGGTTTTCCCCCTTCAAAAGAAAAGGGGCGGTTGCCGGAAATGGTTGTACTTTTCAAATGCCTACAAATGCCGCCCCCTTTTGAGTGCCGCCCGGGGTGGACCGCCCCCCTAGCTACGCCACTGGATCTTAAATATATCAAAAATTGTATCTTTAAATTAATCTCAAATATCATACTAATAAGAGAACATAATCTATAACATCAAGTATGGAAGTATCTCAGTCCCTGAGAACATAATCTATAACATCAAGTATGGAAGTATCTCAGTCCCTGGGAACATAATCTATAACATCAAGTATGGAAGTATCTCAGTCCCTGAGAACATAATCTATAACATCAAGTATGGAAGTATCTCAGTCCCTGAGAACATAATCTATAACATCAAGTATGGATGTATCTCAGTCCATGAGAACATAATCTATAACATCAAGTATGGAAGTATCTCAGTCCCTGAGAACATAATCTATAACATCAAGTATGGAAGTATCTCGGTCCCTGAGAACATAATCTATAACATCAAGTATGGAAGTATCTCAGTCCCTGCCAATATAACATCAAGTATGGAAGTATCTCAGTCCCTGAGAACATAATCTATAACATCAAGTATGGAAGTATCTCAGTCCCTGCCAATATAACATCAAGTATGGAAGGTTCTCAGTACCTGCCAATTTGACCTCAAGAAACTTGTTTTTCAACAGAGATGAAAGAATTTTAAAACAAGTCAACAAACCAACATTGTATTTGTTATAGTTAATCTTCTGAGTCAGTGGTCAGAAAACCACGGCCCGCGGGCCAGATCCGGCCCGTGGCGCCATTTAACCTGGTTCCTTTGGTACTATTTAAAGTTAAAGACTATGTTTAAAATACAAGGAGATCTACACACGCAAGACTTCCTGTCTGTTATGTGCGTTGAATTTATAATATACTAGCAGACAAGTCGTGCGTTCGACGATCTCAGTAAAAATGAATAAATTTAAAGAAACCAATGAGTGGTATGTTTTAAAAACAATTACGCCAGAAACCATCGCGGAAGTGTGACAAAAAAGTCCAAGTTTCATAGCAAACGGATAAATAAATTAATAATTAAAAAGTTTACAAAAGAAGAAACGATATTAAAGGCCCGGTCCCAAAATGAGTGATAATTTATTTTTATTGCCATTGTACTCAAGCTAAATTTCTCAAAATCGTGTAAAATTGAGTGGGGAATACAATTATTTTCGTTCAGTAAAAAAAGACTATTGGGGCCCTCAGATCCGAGGGAATGGACATTAGGAGTTCAGTGCCCTATAGTAATTTTATATAGGCTCTTAAGTTTTTATATACTAAGTTTGGACAAGATCAATTTATTTTCTCATTATCAAACACTTAAACTAATTGTATATAGCTAATATAAGGGAAAACACATTAAGGGGCCCCGGGCCCATTCGGTGCGAGATTTCAATTTCAAAAACCTGTTCATTTTAATTTAGTTTCATCATGGAAATATTTCTCAAGATCGTTAAAAATTGAATGGGAAAAATATCTTAAACATTTACGAAAAAAGACACATGGGGCCCCTTGGCCCCGAAGAAATTGACATTAGAAGTTCAGTGCCCTTAACTTAAGTATTTTAATATGGGATACCAAGTTTTTGAATACAAATTTTGGTTAAGATCCATTCATTTACTTAGTAGCTAACACATAAACTAAATTTTATATAGCTCATATAAGCAAAAAACGACAGAAAGGGCCCCAGCGCCCATTCTGTGCAAGACATAAAGTTCAAAACACTTGTTTGTTTCAATATGAATAATAATGGATGCATATATCATTATTTTTCAAGATCGTTAAAAAGTAAATGGGGAATAAATTCTTAAAAGTTTAAGAAAAAAGGCATTTTAGGCCCCCAGGCCCGAAGGAATGATCATTAGGAGTTTATTGCCCTATTGTATTTCAATATTGGATGTCAAGTTTTTATATACAAAGTTTAGTTAAGATCCATCAATTAACACAGTAGCTAAAGCTTAAACTAATTTTTATAAAGCTCATATAAGGAAAACATGACATTATGGGCCCCGGCGCCCCATGAGTGTTAAATTTCGAAAAAAAAAGTAGCCAATTACCATCCCGGGAGCATATTCAACAGTCTCGAAAAGTTTCATGACGATCGGGTGAATGGTTTAGGCAGCTATAAAGGACATGCACACACACACACACACACAGACATACTTTGATTTATATATACTAGCTGACCCGCGGCGTATCATACGCCGCTAATGATTTAGTGACGGGTGAAGATTTCCTGAAAGACACAGTTGTCAAAATGGGGTGGATTTGGGCAAACAACTGTGAGTGAATGAAAAGAAGGAACTCTGGAGAGACCCGCGGCGTATCACCCGTAAAAAATGACGGAAGTGTTCAGCTGAAATCTATTTATTTTGAAAAAATGCACTTTTTTAGGGCGCCTACGGCGCCCACCTTTTTCAAAATCCCAACTAACTTGTCCTTGTTTGATCAATACGAAATATTAAACTTTCTGAAATGTACACAAAGTATTTTATAACTTTTTACATTTTTTCCTTTTTACAAAATTAAAATATCAGCGAAAACAATGACGTCATATTTTTTTTTACAGCGCTTATTTAATTTGCACACCTTTTGATGCATTGGTGCAGTAATTTGGTGCGCTGCTTTCTAAAATTAGTATCTGTTGAACATACTTGCAGCTTGGTCCGACCACGAAGAGAATTATATATATAGATAGATATAGATAGATAGAAGATAGAAGTATCTGCTGCACATGCAGCTTCTTGTTGCCTCGCAGGTCCGACCACGAAGAGAATTATATATATAGATTGATGTTATAATTAACAATCATCAAATCCTCTTTTTACATTGTTCCCTTTTTACAAAATTAAAATATCAGCGAAAACAATGACGTCATATAATTTTTTTTACAGCGCATATTTAATTTGCACACCTTTTGATGCATTGGTGCAGTAATTTGATGCGCTGCTTTCTAAAATTAGTATCTGTTGAACATACTTGCAGCTTGTCTCGCAGGGTCCGACCACGAAGATAATTATATATATAGATATAGATTTTCAATATAGGCTATATAGATTTTCTTTTTTATTGTAATGTTTGCGTGGCATTCAAAGTCCTTCAAAGACCTTCAAAGTCCTTCATCGGCTGGAGTTAGCTTCGTCTATGCTCTGACGTTACTATGACAACAACTAGCATCTGTCCCGCTCGTAGGTTTGTTCAGCTGTCAACTAAAATTAGTTTTCATTAAAGAGTTTGGAATTAACTTCTTTTGTTGTAGTAATAAATATCCGGACTAATAGTGATGACATGTGTCGTTTTGAAGGCGTACAATACCATAAAAAACCAATACCATATGCTCTTAGAAATCGTGAAACAGATATATAAACCAAAAGAAATCTCTCCATGAAAAAGTTTGCTGAAAATGAATATGTCAAGTAAAAGTTAGAAAAAAGTGCATTAGATGGCAGAACAAGAAAAACTAATTATAAATTGCAACGTCATCAGAGACTGTATGATGGAAGCACCTAATTTCTTGTGTTCTAATAAGGCTGATTTGTTTGGAAGTATCAGCCTTGTGATATGGTTATGGTCCAGAATCTAGTCCTTTATGAACAATTGCCTAAAAAGGATTCTCAGAATTCACTGGCCGGACAAAATCAACAACCTGGAACTATGGCAGCAGACAAAGCAGAAGCCAATCGAGGAAGAAATTCTCCCACAAGCGATTGAGATGGATTAGTCAAACACTAAGAAAACCTGCCTCTAATACAACAAAGCAAGTCATGAAATGGAACCCCCAGGGAAAGTGAAAAAGAGGCCGTCCAAGAAACACTTGGCACCGAGAATTGGAGGCAGACATCAAGAGAATTGGCCATGAATGTAAGATCCTGGAGAAGCTGGCCCAGGATAGATGCCTGGAGGTCTCTCGTAGGTGGCCTATGCCCTTTAGGAATCGCAGACGCCGACGATGACCGGTGAATGCCCCTCATGGAAGAGAAGGCTCAACACACCAGCCTTTTGGTATGTTTAGTTGTGCGAAAAGCTCTTTCAATTAAGAGACAACCGAATGTTGCAGACATACGAGACGACATTCAGAAACGTTTGTGGTAACCTGTGGAGCTTGATTAGTCTACTGTCTCTCGAGTACGTCATAACATCTCGTGTTCTTTCGTTGTGTCACTTTGAATTTTTTTTAGATAACGGCAACGAAGAGTTGGTGTCTGTTCTCATCGTGCATGGAAAAACACCAGGAAAATACAGATTCACGGAAATGCAAAAACCTTCAGTGAAATCAGTTTAGAGGTTTTACAGTTGATGGAGGGACGAACATGGCTGAAACGAAGAAGAGTTTGGTACTGTAGATCAGGAATCAGTAGGAAAATTTACAAAAAGCAGAAGCTCTTTTCATACAGCACTGTGTCATTCAAGACAAAGCTATAATGACACACTGACTTAGTCTAGTTACAGCTACACTTGCTGATATGACATTGACGGTCTAATTACAAGAACACTTGCTATAATGATACTGACAGTTTAATTAAAACGACACTTGCTTTGACACTGACAGTCTAATTACAATGATACTTGCAATAATGAATTTGTCAGTCTAATTACGATAACACGACTTGCTATAGTGACACATGTAGAAGTTTCGTGATGTTCTTGTTTACCACATTGACTTCAATTAAAACTGATAGCAACTGATAACAGGTCAAGAGACTTCATACAACACTGTATTTACCACTGCCTAAAATATGGTCAAATCACTGGTACAGATTTAAACATCAATTCCGTGTTTAAAAAAAAATATTTTAAACCATTATATATAAAAATAAATACATAAAATAAATATATAAAAATTCGAAACGATAGTTGTGTGTATAGTCGCCTTTTGCAATGGGCGGTGTTGGATCACAGAGTTGTAGTGGGACAGAATGGCATAATAAATGGGAGGGATTAATAAAATGGGGCTCGGACCAAGAGTAGGGTAGCGGACCTGACCGCAGCCCGAAACCAACAAACCCTCGCGGGTCCGGTTAGGTGCTAGCTATATATGATTACAGTCGCTGTACGGATCTTAGACAGAGCATCAGATGCAATGCCGATGATGAAAACCACATTACCCGTTGAGGGTTGGGTTCTCCAAAGTGACCGTTTCGCCCCCCCCTCACTAGCGTCTATTGAGTGGTACTGTTTAGGCCAGTACTGATTAGCAAAACGTACCACGAAGAACTTAGCGGACGTCAGCTCTGAGGAAACCTTCCAATGGGAGTAACATCATCCATAGGTCTGTCACATTGATGAGCCCCCGTCTAGCGGCAGTCCTTGGTCAATAAGACTCGTATGCAGTCCTTGGTCACTAAGACTTGTAGGCAGTCCTTGGTCAATAAGACTCGTTGGCAGTCATTGTTCAATAAGACTCGTAGGCAGTCCTTGGTCAGTAAGACTTGTAGGTAGTCCTTGGTCAATAAGACTCGTATGCTGAGCCGGGGTGACGCCGAGGTTATAGCGAGTAGTAGTAGGAAAAATCCACCCCTCCTTGTGAGGTCAACTTAGTGGGAGGCATCTTCAACCGTGTTCTTGGATGCCCAGGCGGCCCCCTCAGAGGAGACCGTTCTTTGGGGGGGGGGTCCCTAGCTATCAGTTCCCTGGGGGGGCATAGTTGCTGGAGAGTTTCTCGGGGAGACCTTGTACTCAGGACTGCTGACTTTCTTTCACATGTAGGATATTGAATAGAATGGGTGGAAAGAAAATTGTGGAGGATAACAATAGGGAAATTGAAAATAAAAATGAAATGTCACCCCAACTATTCGTGCCCCTGGTTTAATCAACTGGGAAGCAGGGAGGGCGACTCTCATTCACACTTATAATACACAGCTGGACTGTGTTTGGATTTCAAGTAAGTACTCAATCAGTGGAATTAGCCCAGTGCCATGTTTTAGTTGTGTCACTACTGGGACTGATGATGTTGGTTGTGTGTTGAAATGTTGAACAGTTTACTTCTGATGTTGTTTAAACTAATCACTTTTTTTATGTTGTCACTCCCGTCTATGACTTCTGGTGACATGCTGTTCATACTTAATCTATAACATCAATAACATTTTGACATACGGTCTTTTTTTTTAGCTGTCCGACGTGACGATCATGAGTTCAGATCCTGATCAGAATGTCCTAAAGACCACCGAGGACTGGACTTTTAAACTTGGATTGGAGCAAAACAACCTGAGATTTTCTTTCCAAGACGGCAGAATTGAGGAATTGTGTCCCGCTCAAAATGAAGAGACGCGAGTCTTGAACTTCAAACGTGGTGTGCTGTCAGCTCTGCAGAACAGCATGGCTCAGTTTGATAGGGATGAGAGTTTACAGGAGGTAAACAGTTCAAGCACGTAATTAGATATTCAAGTGATGCCAAATTATCTATGTATTAGACTAAACACGTTTTGAGATTTGATTTGAAATGATGTCTCGAATTCATTTTGTGTTAAATGTAAACTCCACCATATATAAATAATTGAATTTGAAAATTTTACATTTACCTTTGTATATTCTTATTACAATTGCCATTTATTTAAATGTGTAATCAAAATATAAGTTTGTTATAATTTAAGAGTTAAATCTGTCCAACTTTTACTTCAAATACAAAGAGACATCCTAAACAAAGATTGTGAAGTAAGACTCCTGGAGATACTATAAGTATAAGCAGCAATCGTCAATAATGTTCTAATAGCTTTTATTTAAATAAATCTGATTCTAAAAACTTTTATTTGAATAACCCTGATTCTAATAACTTGGTTTTCCAACTGTTTAGACTGATGTGACGGGCACTTGCCCGACTCTGTACAGTGTGCCACAGAAAGGATGGAAGTCTCTCGAGGTCACCAAAACCAAAGATCTCCTGGGTTGTGTGGACCGTGATAACTATCAGACAGCTTTAAAGTCTGCTCCATTCCATGTTCCTGATGTAAGCAGTCTTCATACAGATCAAAGCTATTAGCCAGAGGAAATGTGCTGTGTATCTAATTGTGCTGTGTATCTAATTGTGCTGTGTATCTAATTGTGCTGTGTATCTAATTGTGCTGTGTATCTAATTGTGCTGTGTATCTAATTGTGCTGTGTATCTAATTGTGCTGTGTATCTAATTGTGCTGTGTATCTAATTGTGCTGTGTATCTAATTGTGCTGTGTATCTAATTGTGCTGTGTATCTAATTGTGCTGTGTATCTAATTGTGCTGTGTATCTAATTGTGCTGTGTATCTAATTGTGCTGTGTATCTAATTGTGCTGTGTATCTAATTGTGCTGTGTATCTAATTGTGCTGTGTATCTAATTGTGCTGTGTATCTAATTGTGCTGTGTATCTAATTGTGCTGTGTATCTAATTGTGCTGTGTATCTAATTGTGCTGTGTATCTAATTGTGCTGTGTATCTAATTGTGCTGTGTATCTAATTGTGCTGTGTATCTAATTGTGCTGTGTATCTAATTGTGCTGTGTATCTAATTGTGCTGTGTATCTAATTGTGCTGTGTATCTAATTGTGCTGTGTATCTAATTGTGCTGTGTATCTAATTGTGCTGTGTATCTAATTGTGCTGTGTATCTAATTGTGCTGTGTATCTAATTGTGCTGTGTATCTAATTGTGCTGTGTATCTAATTGTGCTGTGTATCTAATTGTGCTGTGTATCTAATTGTGCTGTGTATCTAATTGTGCTGTGTATCTAATTGTGCTGTGTATCTAATTGTGCTGTGTATCTAATTGTGCTGTGTATCTAATTGTGCTGTGTATCTAATTGTGCTGTGTATCTAATTGTGCTGTGTATCTAATTGTGCTGTGTATCTAATTGTGCTGTGTATCTAATTGTGCTGTGTATCTAATTGTGCTGTGTATCTAATTGTGCTGTGTATCTAATTGTGCTGTGTATCTAATTGTGCTGTACTTTGATGTAATCAATTATAAGAAAGATCAAAATTCAAAGGGAATATTTTTTTTAAAAAAAAGCTCTGATGTATTGACATAAAATATTTAAAATGTTTAAATACTGTACATATTACATGTTATTTAGAAATTTATAGAATAGATTAAGTTGTCCTAGAAAATGTAATTGAAACATTTTCTCAAAACCAATAATTTGAAATTTATCATATTGCAATTTATTAAACTGATTCGATTTTTTAATAACTTACAGACAATCAAGTCCTTACCACTTCTGAAGGGAAGTAGTGTTTGTAAACAGATCATTTCTCAAGATGGTCGCCTCTCATCATCAACATGCACTGAGTCTCTTGTGTTCAGACCTTTCTCAAAGAAAGAATCTGGTGTTAGAACTGAGATAACCCAAAAACTCGTTTATGTCACTGCAACAAATGGCTTAAAATCATCTGCAGGTAAAGACACTCAATAGAGCTACAGAGAAAGATGCTCATAATCTTTTATACTCTCTAGTTTTCATCATTTTTGTGGATTTATTTTTAGCTTTGTCTCATAATCAGAAGTTAAGTGTAAGGTGTGGACAGACAGCAAAGTTGATCTTATTTTATTTAAAAAACACAACAACAAAAACACACACATTTTTCTCTAAATTTCCAGTAAAACTTGGCTGGCATAGTTTTCTCTCAAATGAAGAGAATTTAGAAAAGATGTAACATTTATAAGTGATATATTTTTTATAACAAATATTTTACAATGGTTTTTTAAAAAAGAGACTTTTTCAATAAGGTTACGTAGAAAAAATAAGTGTGAGCATTTGTTCTACTATCTTATCTTATCTGTTTACAGACGCTCCTTCTATACAGAAGATTATTGCATCCTACGCTTATCTATGGTTTGTGTTTAGTCCTGCATTTTTATTAGAGATTTAAATGTTGATAAAGTGTTGGTTTTCCTGGATTCTTCAGGCAACCCATTCCACGCCCGAATTCCGGACGGGAAGAAGGAAAACTTGTATGTGTTTGTTCTTGCATACGGAATAAGAAAGGTGTTTTTATCCTTATGTCTATCTGAGGGTTGTATTAAGTTATCTTTGTGTTGTATTTCTAAATTAGAATTAACTGCTTTATGTATGATTACTACTTTGTTCTTGGTTCTTCTATCCTCTAGTGTTTCAAGGTTTAATGATTTAACTAATGGTGTTATTCTTGTCAGTTTCGAATATTCTCCAGTAATGAATCTGGAAGCTCTTTTTTGAATTTGTTCTAGTTTATCAATGTTTTCTTTGGTGGATGGGTCCCATACAGAAGATGCATATTCTAGTACAGGTCTCACCAAAGTGAGGTAGCATTTTAGTTTTATATCTCTATTACATTTGTTAAAGTTCCTTTTTATAAAGCCTAAGGTTTTGTTTGATTTTTTACTAACTTCATTGACATGGGGATTCCATGATAGTTTCTCATTTATTAAGACTCCTAAGTATTTTGCATCTTTAGTTTGGGTCAGTTCTTTTCCATGAATGTAATATTTTGAATTTATTTGTTTCTTTTTCTTTGTTACTCTTAACAGTTGACACTTTTCTGGGTGGAAAGACATACTCCAGTTAGTTTCCCATTTTATCAATTCATATAAGTCTTTTTGTAAAATTTTGCTATCTTGTTCTGATTTAATTGTTCTATAGATTATACAATCATCAGCAAATAACCTAACTTTTGTACCTGTTGAGATGTTGTTGGGTAAATCATTTATATAAATTAAAAAGAGTAAGGGACCTAGCACAGTTCCTTGTGGAACTCCTGAGTTAACCTTCATTGGTGCAGATTTAGATCCATTAATTATTACAGTTTGCTCCCTGCCCAAAAGGAAGTCTTGGATCCAGTGATGTAAGGAACCTGAGATTCCAAAGTAGTTAAGTTTTTTAAGTAAACTAAGGTGGTGAACTTTGTCAAATGCTTTTGAGAAGTCTAGTAATATTGATCTACTTGAAAAACAGACCCAAGAAACCAATACTTATGTCAGCAAGGAGATTTTTTAAAGAATACCAGTGTCTTAAAAAATTAAATTTGTGTTTATTAAGGGTTAATTATTATTTTTTATATGGTTAAGTTACTGAAGAAATTCTTACCATCTCATTCAATGCTTTATTATATCTAATTTTCAGAATTTCCGTAAACCTTTCTTAATAAATTTATTTAAAATTTTTTCAAGCCATCAAAAATAAATATATAATAATATAATAAATATATAATAAAAGGATTTACATACAACTTTGCATACTTTACAGATTTGATAAGTTCAAGGACAAATCTTCTCTTTGATCATACACTAACTGGACTAGGGGAAGATAAGACAGCGTGGTCAGCAAGAGCTCTGTTGACACAGTTGTGTCGTATTACAGCCCAGGACATACCTGCTGATGTGCCAGAACTTTTCACTGGCTTGGTGAGTAGGTCATCAGGAAATAAATATGTACACACACATAATTATTTAATTTCACAAGCTTGGTCAGTAGGTCATAAAGAAAAAAAAGAGTTCTCATATATATTTATATTCAAGTGATTTTAGACCTCAAAATTTTTTTTTAAATGCTTTAGAAATATTTGTCTGTCAAACACTTTATACAAATAGCCAAGTAAAAAAATATTCATCATTGAAGACAACATCATCTTGAATACTTTTTACCTTGATTTTGTTAAAAAAACTGTTTTTGTCCATAAAAAAACCAACCAAAAAATCATCTGAATGGAAGAAAAAAGAAGGAAAAGTAAAATGAAACTCATGAGAATCAGCTTTTGAATTTCAAACTGAGTTAAGTTGAAGTAATAATATCAGAGAGTTAAGCTGAAGTAATAATATCAGAGAGTTAAGTTGAAGTAATAATATCAGAGAGTTAAGTTGAAGTAATAATATCAGAGAGTTAAGGTGAAGTAATAATATCAGAGAGTTAAGTTGAAGTAATAATATCAGAGAGTAAAGTCTATGCTTGTGACTTGTTAGTCCATCTTATTTACCATGTTTTTTTGGTCAGGTTTATCAAATGCGTGGTTTGGGAAGCTCACAGCTTACTGATATATCAGACCAGGTTTTCAGAAGCAATATTTGTGAGGATAACAAGGAGAGAGCAAGGTTAGTAACTTTATATAACAGATCATTAACATTTTCCTGACTCTTTTAACAAGTATTCCAATATAGAAAAAAGCAGAAATAAAGGAGAAAAAATTAGAAAATGTATTACTTTCCAAAGGCACTTAACAGCAACGTGTAAAGAGAAAAACAACAGGATATAAATATATTTTTTTGTCAATCAACGCTTACTTTGATATATTAAACTCACGTGCAAATATTTTTCAAATAAAATAAAATTTGATATAATAATATTTTAAGGTGGTTTATGAAGGTTGTAAATTCTTTTAAAGAAGTGATGATTAAAATAAGAGTCAAATATTTATTTTCTAGTAATTTCTTTTAAACAACTATCATATTGAGAAATAAAGCTATGTTTGAAAGTGTTACATGAAATAGATAAATGAAATGATAGCCTCATTTGACAGGAAATTCTACTTGGATGCACTTCCCGTGGTTGGCACGGCATCATCAGTGCAGGTCATGGTGCAGATGCTCTTGTCAGGGGAGATTATTGGTATGGAAGCTGAACTTTGGATTAATTCTCTTCATTTTATCCATAAACCAACAACAGAAATGATTGCACAGTTGACTGTAAGTTAATGATCTTAAAAAATGTAAAACATATTTAAAACTATTTTCTATTACTTAGGGGATGTGTTAGTCATCAAATTTCTTATCTCAATCAATTGAAGATGATAACTTCCCTAAATATTCTATACAACACCAATCTTTTTTTCTTCCAGAAACTAATTCTGTCTGAGAAACTTCGAATGAGCTCTCTGTTGCCGGTGTCTTCTTTGATAAAAAATTTCTGTGATTCCAACTCTGACTGCATGAGTGACCAGAATGTACAAGACATTGTGACAGCTTTCAATGGCTATTTAGACAATAGTTGTCAGGCCATGGATGAAGAATTGGTAAGACACACTTTATTTTAGAATTTAGAATATACTGAGATGAATGTCAATTTAGATGTGTCTGTCTGCAATAAAAGTGATTTGGAGATTACAAAGCAAAATAAATAAATAAATAAATAAATTAGGCAGCTAAGATACAAACATTTAATAGATGATGTTTTATATAATAATTAACTTTTGTTAGGTTCTTGTGCTTCTGAGGGCTGTTGGTAACTTGGGATATTCTGATCAACTTGCTCCAGCCTTGGAAAAATGTTACGAATCTACAGAAGTCTCCATGAGCATTCGAGTTTTTGCTATTGAAGCTTTCAGAGGAGTTACATGCGCTGTTGATGTAAGTAAAATAATGTCAATTCAAATCCTTTTTATATTTGAGAGAGAGAAAAAAACTAAGCTTATTGGCTTGTTCAACAGTTCTTCACTTTTAGGTATAATTTAATGCAGTTAGTAAGTGTACAATTATTAATGGATATTAGTATTGATTAATATTGAAATTTTTTATTGATATTGCAAATATAATTTAAAAATCTAAACATATTTTTATTTCAAATCTTAAAATGCATTATTCAAAGAATATAAATGAAAATATGCTATAAATGATATAGTGATTAAAAAAAATAATCTAATAATACAAATATAATTTAAATGATATTCTTCAGAGGAGTGAAATGATGTCAACATTTAAGAATAAAGATGAAGACACAGAAATAAGAATCTTTGCCTATTTAGCTGTCATGAAATGTCCCGATGAGTCTATTCTGAAACAGGTAATAAAAGGACAATTGCTTGTGTTCTTATTTTATAATGAAATTTAGCAGTTAATTTAAAGTACAGTTAAAGAAATAAAAAACTAATTGCCCACAGCAGTGATTACAATCATGTCTTCTCAGGAGCTCTTTAGCAGCTCTATGAAATAATTATTATATGTAACTAGAACCATTAAAAGGTAAGAAATATGGAATTGATTTTTAAAAAGGCTAATTGAGTATAAAGGTTGCAAATCTCAGAAATTAAAGTATTATTATGTAGATAAATGAGTTTGTTTCATTACCTCTTATTTTTCAAATGACTGTTGCAGTAATGGTTGCATTAAAATTAATTTACTTTGAATCTCTCATTTTTTTAAAGGAAAATAAGGTTAAAATAAAAAATGGCAGATAAAATGCCTATTGCTTATCTTTTTGTCTTTAAAAATACAGGTATACTTCTAAAGCACTTTTATGCATTTTCTCTAAGATAAAACAAACTCTGGAGATAGAAACGGTCAATCAGGTTGGCTCCTTTGTCTGGACTCACTTAACCAACCTGATGGAGACTTCCAGTCCCCACAAACAGGCCCTCCGAGACATCTTAGATGATGAGGTCCTTAAGACCGAGTTCAAAATGGATAAGAGAAAATTCTCCACAAATTATGAGGTGTCATATTCCTCTGATAAATTTGGAGCAGGTGCAACAGGAGAAAGCAATATAGTTTGGTCATCCAAGTCTTTCATTCCGAGGTAATCATTTTTAAATTGTTTGATTAGCATAAAGTAACAGGTTCGCACAATGAAATGGAGGTTTTACCTTTTTGTGATAAAAAATACTTGCAATTATTGAGTGGTAAACTACTTCATATTTTTGTTTGTGATAAACTTGTGTCCTGAACTTACGTTGAATAAAAATGAATTTCTTTTTATTTATTTCGCAGACAGAATAAAAGCAATATAAGTTTCATAGAAATTTAGGTCTAATTTTATTAAGATTAATTTTAGGTTTAATTTTATTTAGGTCAGCTATGGTCAATCTGACAGTTGATGTTCTGGGTCAGTCCATTAATCTTATAGAAATTGGAGGTCGAGTTCAAGGACTTGAAGATTTGCTCCAAAAATATGTGGGATCAAAATTATTCAAAGGGGGGGAAACTCCCAAGGATAGTGGTCCATCAAGGTGTACAAAGAAAGAGAAAATGGACAGCATGAAAAGCCAGGTAAAGGATATAAATATTTAAAATAAAATTCACAATAATTTGACTTTGACTGATAGGAATGTAAATTTTGCAATTTTTAAAATTTGTCGATGACTTTGAAATGATTAGTGTTTCATTTGATAATCACTAAGATTATCACTAAGATTATCACTAAGATTAATTACAACATGAAGATCCACATGAAATTCTTATTATTGTCTGAAAACTTCAAAGATTGAAAATACACAATTAAAAATGTTAATAAAAAATCTCTTAACTAATTCACTTTAAAATTTTTATTTTTTATTTAGTTTGATATTGGCCAGGAAGACCTGACAGCATCCTTGTATCTTCGCATGTTTAGCAATGAATATGCCTTCAAACATTTCACTGAAAAACAACTTTTGTCTCTGAAAGATGACATGGCTGGTTTCAATTTTTTTAAAACCTCTGGCAATGAGATTTCATTTACCAAGAGTTTTATGTTTTTGGAGTCCAAAATGACAGTCCCTACAATTGCTGGCATATCCTTGACCTTGGCTGTAAATGGAACTGCTACAGCTGACCTGCAGGCCAAAGTAACAAATGAGAGGAAAAAGCTTACAACTTCGACTGTATTTAATATCAGCCCGAGGCAAGTAATGTGTAATCATTTTAATTATAACCCATTTCAATAAAAAGTTGTCATTTGATATTTCATTGAGCTACTAATTAATTTTGATTTTAAGGTTAATGCCAAAATTTCTAAAAAAACACCTTAAAAGTCAGAAATAAAATTGTTTATATTACCAACTTGTTCAATATTATTTTATTATATAAGTTCTCATTTGTTTCAGTGGCGCTATCCAAGTCTCAGGTGCTATGAGTTTAAACCTGGGACCAGTAAGTGCTGGAATAAAGATGGTGACAACACTACATACAAGCACATCTGTTTCTGGTCGCATTGATGTTGACAATAATCAGGTCTTGTCACTGGATCTTGACACACCCAAGAAAAACATGGACATTTTGAATGTTCAGTAAGTTTTTATATTACCTACTAAAATTTTCATTGAAGACATTTGGAATTTAAAGATTTTAAATACCAAATATGCTGACTGGTTTTTAGTAGGGATGTTAACGATTAATTTAAATTTAATCGTTAAATTTTGAAAAATTAACGATTAATTAATCGTTAATTTCAATTAAAGCAAAAAATTAAAATGTATGATGTCATAAGTAACACTTATTAAATGTTCTTGTTGAAAATCTAAATAACAATGGAATGTCTCCTTTATATGTCATCTTTTAACCAACTAAGTAAAAAAACACGTGTGTTGACATTATTTGGTTCATGTGATGAGCGGGTCTTATTGACGATATAACCAGCCCAGCTGAACAGTCATTCACATAGCTTTAGATTGTCTCAGCTGAAGTTTCTGATACTATAGTGGATGTTTGGTTTGCAGGTTATATGTAAGCGAAGGGTTAGAACCATGGTAGCAATGCTCCCTTAAAGCAGTGTGGCTGCACAGATATTTGACCAACGCCACGCAGGAGTTTAGAATCACCGCGCAGGAAATTTTGTAAAATTTTGCACAAAAAATGAACATTGTACAACTTTGCAACCTTTTTTTTTAACTTTCCACACGGACCAACGAAGCTTAGACTTATAGGGAACATTGCATGGTAGGCAAACGATTTCTCTCAATAGACACAATAACCTTTATCCACATTTTGAACACTCACGTTAGTCAATGGTTTAAAACCAAAATGTTCGTCTAATCGTCTGGAAATTAGTTTATATTTATCGACAAAAATATTGTACTTTTTAACTTCCAGTACATTTATAAGTGTTGGGTCGATTAATCATTAAAGTAAATTTTAATCGTTAAAATAAATTTTAATCGTTAAAAAAATTAACGATTAATCGAGAAATTAATCGTTAATTTCAGCAGCTCTAGTTTTTAGTCTTTAAATTCGTACAATCTTTACAATTTTCTTAAATATCAATGTTAAATTAAAAACTTAAAGGTGTTTATAAATATAAAAAATAGATATATTTTAGAAATAAAATATTTTTATTCTGCATAGGAATGGAAATGAAGATCAACTCTATAAATGTTAAAATAATTGATCTTTTTATTAATTTCTAGATTAAGAACCCAATATTTCTTTTTTTAAAACTGATAGAAAGCTTAAAGTTCTTTATAAAGAACACAATCGAAACGCTATTTATGGAAATTTAACCAGTGGCACCATCACCCTCTGGGTATGTAAGCAGCTGTGTCAGTAGGTGTGAGAAGACACAGCAATTTTTATATGATTAGATTACTAGTATTTTGATTACCAGCTGTAGGTGCTTCTGTCCTTAAAGTTTTCTACACTTAATTTTTCAGGTGAAATTTTATTGTTACAATAAAGGAATGACCAAAAAAAAATATTTTGCATATTTAATAATTTTATTACAATGTATTTTTGGGGGATGGGAAATATTTTGATACTTAGTGGCATCTCTTACACCTTCCATTAGTATTTTATGAATTTTTCATTAAAAAAAGGTAAAGATACTTTTTCATGTTACAGGTCAGACTTTTTTGTGGTGCATAATAATATAGAAAAGAAACAGAAGATGCTGCCAGAAAAAAAGATGAAGGCCATGTCATGTTCACCTGAACAAGTTTACAAAGTAACAGGCTATCAATTGTGTGCAGCTGTTTCCTATGTGAATGCATCATCCAATGAGAATGCACCATACTTCCCATTTACAGGTCCAGTGCAAGTCAGTTTAACTGTGGAGAAGAAAGATGCCCCCAAGGGATTTAAGTTGGATGGAAAGACAGTTCAGGTAGCTAAGCTATTGCTATTTTAGATTTTGTAAAGTTTGTTATATCAGTGATTCACAATATCTTTTTTAAGTCACTTGATTAAATATATACCGTATATACTCATTCGCAAGCCAACCTTTTTTGGACAAAATCTAGGGGAAAAAGTTGGGGGGTCGGCTTACGAGCAGGTGATTAACGTATTTCTGCATGAATATTGAATATTGGTGTTGTTATTGTAGATCATCAAGGTCAAGGTCCTTTTCTATATTCTACAAGATTCTACTGCTCTAACAGAAGTTATAATATATTATTAAATATCTGCACTTGCCTTATTTAATCATTTTATTTATTTTTGTGAACATTTCAATAAATTTGTTTACAAATTTTGTTTTCAAAAACGAATTTTAATGTATGCGCTTTCGTCGCTGTATAACAAAGATTTTTTAAAAAAATAAATACTGGTAACTCTTGACTAACGAAGAGCACAAAGACAAAGATAGGCAGTACAAAGTAAACAATCATATTGACCGATTTAGCTTGTAGTTTAAAAAAAAATGTGTACCATTTTGTTTAAGCTGTCCTATTATTTTTTGGGGGTCGGCTTGCGATCGGGTTATACACTTTTAATACTTTTATCTTCCAACAGTGGGTGTGGGGGGTCGGCTTATGAACGAACGGGCTATAGAACGAGTATATGCGGTAATTAAAATATTATTTGCATCTAATCTCTAGTATGAGTTCATGGGCTAATAGATCATTTTTATACCTCTCCTTTTGCAAAAAAGATGTAATTTTGATGCATAGAAGATAATTTTAATTCAAATCTGTTACATTTATAAATTCCTGAAATAAAATTAAAAATAGTTTTTAAAATAAAATGTTTAACTTTTCTATTGAAAAATAAATTTTAAAAATTATAATGCAAGTTTTTACATAGTAAAAACTTTCTACTGCGGATGCTTACCACAAATTAAGTTTTCTAACTACAGAGTTAACAAATGGTAATGAAAAATATAAATGTGTAATTAAAAAAAAACTTTTTATAATCAACTCAGTAATCCACTAATTTATTTCTAGAATGAGAATGCTTCTACAGGCCAGGTTTCTGTTGACACTCCTAGCTCCAGTGTCATCAGGGCCATCAGCATTGGTTACTATCTGGACAAACCAGGGCAGTCTCTTGAGGTGGAGCTTGTCTCCCCCTGGAAAAACATTTTACTCAAAGGTAAACATTAGGGAAGCTATTCATGGTCATTTATGATTATTATTCAGTCATGAGAATTCTTTATGTGTTTGTTTCAATTAGAGATTTATACAGGTTAGTCATTTATACTTTAGTAGTTGGTAATTATTATTATAAATAATTATTATAAAATAATAATTTATTATTTATCTTCAGGGTCATATCCTCAGACCTTCAAATCCAGACAATTCAATGCTCTGGTGACTGTTGATGGGAAAGATTACAAATTTATTGCAAAAATTGACAAAGAAATTCAGAGAGGAAAAGTACATTTTTTTGTTTGTCTTTGTTTTTATTTAAGAGTGAAGATGACATCTAAAGTTATAGATTGAAAAAAATCCAAATCCAATATCCTTAAAAACCTAGCATATTGTAAAGAATAGAACTCTGAATGAATTGATGTTGTATGCTTTTGTAGCTGAATCAAAAAATTTTATATGTAAATTTAATTGGATTATAGATTTTTATGTATTTTAAATAAAAAAAAGCCGAATTTAGAATAAATTAGTATAGAATATATTGAGTATAAAATATATTGAATATCTGTTAAGTTAATATAAAGAATAAAAAATATCCTGAATGGTAAACATCCACACTATAATCAATATTTAATACTATGACTTTGATTTTAAACATGTCTCTTTATATCTCTTACCAGAGCATCTGGACACCTACTTTAGAGTTCTCTCAACCCAAAGATTCTAAAGTGGCAGAGGTAATACCAGAGCTTTTATTACTCAGTGGAACGGTAGAAGTACATGAAAAAATCAATAAGAACATCAAGACACTCAGTGAAATCAGAGCTGACCTTGAACTTAAGTCAGGTTTGAAATCTGATCCAATTTTACTGTCAGCCACTTACATTAACAGGGAGCAAAAACAAAAAACTTTGACAGGAACAGTAACTCTTGACAAAAACAAAAAGCAAGTGTACACTGGAACAGTTCAACTGCTGCAGAGTCCTGGTGATGTCAAATCTGGGTCACAGATTTATGAGCCCACAGTGCTTGTAACAGCTCCAAATTGGAGAATTTTCTTACTCTCAGGAACGATAGATTTCAAAGCAGATAAACTTTTCAAAGGAGACATTCAAGTGACAATGGAAAAAACCTTACAAGAACCAATTAATCTCACTGGTAAGAAATCAAGTTTTGAGATCATGGAATAATTGTCGTAAAATAGTATGAAGAATACATGTATCTTTTACCAAAGCTTAAGTTTATATCAGGAGAATACATTGTTTTTTAAAACATTTTCATAAACCTTGACATTTAAAATTGTACTAATTAGCATTTTTATAAAGTGACATTAACAAAATAGTTTGGTACACATCATAACTGAAGAAACTGTTAGATGATCAACTCATATAAATTAACATGCAACAGTTCCCATTGACATGTCATGTTGCGATATGTATTACATGTCAGGGACCATACATGTTATATGTCAGTGCCATGCTTACGATATGAAATATCAAAGAGTCACATCACTGCCGTACCTCCCATGACAGGCTATGATTTACATGTTACTATTATAATTTGACAGTCATAGCAAGCAAAGCTACCACCAGAGGCTCAGTCCAGAACATCAACTTTAATGCCAGCATCAGAGGTCAGTTTGGCACCATCAAATCTGATGGGCAAGTTAAACTGTCCCCACCCTCAGGGAAGGGAAAGAAATCACCCCTAATGACCACTATGATCAATGTAGACTACAACCTGCCCATACTGAAGAGCAAAGAATTGTGGAAAAACAGATTGACGTTAAATTCAAAATTACGGGACAAGAGTAAAAAGTCAATAAAGAATTATCTACTTGAAATGTGAGTTGTGAAATAAACAGTGTTACTGGCAATAGCTCAATGAAATAAACAGTGTTACTGGCAATAGCTCAATGAAATAAACAGTGTTACTGGCAATAGCTCAATGAAATAAACAGTGTTACTGGCAATAGCTCAATGAAATAAACAGTGTTACTGGCAATAGCTCAATGAAATAAACAGTGTTACTGGCAATAGCTCAATGAAATAAACAGTGTTACTGGCAATAGCTCAATGAAATAAACAGTGTTACTGGCAACAGCTCAAAATAATAAACAGTGTTACTGGCAACAGCTCAAAATAATAAACAGTGTTACTGGCAACAGCTCAAAATAATAAACAGTGTTACTGGCAACAGCTCAAAATAATAAACAGTGTTACTGGCAACAGCTCAAAATAATAAACAGTGTTACTGGCAATAGCTCAAAATAATAAACAGTGTTACTGGCAATAGCTCAAGATAATAAACAGTGTTACTGGCAATAGCTCAAGATAATAAACAGTGTTACTGGCAATAGCTCAAGATAATAAAAAGTGTTACTGGCAATAGCTCAAGATAATAAACAGTGTTACTGGCAATAGCTCAAGATAATAAACAGTGTTACTGGCAATAGCTCAAGATAATAAACAGTGTTACTGGCAATAGCTCAAGATAATAAACAGTGTTAATGGCAATAGCTCAAGATAATTTTAAAGGGTATATTTTGCTTCATTTCTGTTAAGTGGGTTTTATTGTCACAATTAAAAATAAATAATGTTTAATGGTAAAAATTTCATTAAAAAAGTATCTAAGATAATTTTAAACGAAATTATTTTATGCATAATAAAGTTGTTATGAATAAAATAATTTTTTTAAATGTATAAAATGCATTTATTTTCCTTCATTCAATTTCACTGTTTGAAGAGAAGAAATTGGTTTTTATTTCATATAAATAGATCAGTTGAAAGCTGCTTATGAAATTAAAATTGGTTCACTTCAAATTAAAATTATTTTTTTTTGACTGCTGTTATTTTTATCAAACTCCATAGAGCCAAAATTCAGATACTTTTAACCTTAAATTGAATGATTTCAATATAAATCTCCCGTTTGTATATTTTGGTCACTTGTTTGATCAGATTGCATCCCATACAAAATTAAATGTGATTCATCTTTTAAATCTTTAACTCTTTATACCAGAAATATGGACAGTAAAAATTACCCTAGTGCAAGCTTCGAAGCAGACTTTGATATCATTCGCAAGAATTCAAGTTTTGTGTCAAAGGTTACGCTCAAACATGGCCCCAAAATTAAGGCTGCCAAGAACAGTAACCCTGAAATAAAATTAGAGATGTCTGTGGACCACAAAATTAATCCTGGCTCAGCATTAATAACTTATGACTTCCTAGTAATCTATCCACCAAAGGTGAAGTTTTCTTGATTTAAATTATTGGTTTTGTTGAATTTTTCCTAATCTCAGGCTGAATTAAATAACAAAATTCAGTTTGCCAGATATTTCAAGATTTCCTTCTGAAGTCATTATTACCATCTCAATTTTTAAAATTTAATTTCGTGTCAAATAATGCGTCTCCTTTCCATATAAATATTTTGTTTACCAATTGATGCTATGTTAACATTTGCCATTTTTGTGTTTCCAGGAAATTGAATACCAGGTGAAAGGCAAGCATGAGCATCAGTTGAACAAAAACTTTAAGCTGGAAACCTACACCAATTTTATCTATGGTAAAGGGAAGAGTGTAGAGCTTAGACTGATGGGAAGTGATAACAGCCAGAAATCTAACTTGGCTGCTTCAGGCTTGCTACAGATCACCTTACCTGCTTTTGAAATCAACGGCAAAAATGTTGAAAGTCGAAGTTACAAAATTGTTACGAACATTGCACAGAGTCCAGATAAGGAATACACGCATACAATCAGTCTTCAGATGAACAACAAGGAAAAGCATTCACTGGTCACCAAATTCAAGAAAACAAAGGAAGACTTGAGTTTCCTCTCGCAGATGCAGGTCAATGGAGAAGTCCCATCAAAGATGACTTTGAAAGCAGTTAAGAAAAGTCAGGACGTTCAAGGTTTGATGTCATTTCAATTGAATGATGACGTCTACAGTGTTGGCCTCAATGTCACAGGAACAATGTCACAGTACCAAGCCTACTCCTGGGACCTAGCGGTGCCAGACAGGAGAGTCCAGGGAGCCTTGGAGGCAGGACAAAAAAACAGAAATGAAAATCTGATCAAGTTTAGAATTCTCTGGGATGCTGCCAAAGATCCTAACCAGAAAATAGAAACTGAGTTTTCTGTGTTTAACGATAATGAGAATGTTCTTGAAAAGTGGAAACACAGAATACATTTTATTATCACAACTCCTTTTAAGGACCACAAAATATACACATTTAGACGGCTGTCTGAAGTGGATAAGAAAGAGCTCAAGGATGAGTTAAAATTTGTCTGGGCAGTTCCAGAAAATGAGCTTTCCTACTTTTTACGTTTCCGTACACCGGTTTCCCTGGAAAATTTTGAGATTGAAGCAGTCATAGTTACTCCTTGGAGCAACTTGAGAAAGCTCAAGGTTGAAGTTGCTCACAAGTTTGATGGGTCTCGTTACTTGTCCTCCAACTTTAACGGCATGCACAATGATGACTACATGTCTGCTACAATCCTAGTCAAATTCAGCGGGGACAAAAATAGAAATAATTTGGTGACATCCATAGGTTTTAATTCCTCCATACCCACCTGTCGAACAATCGGTATGAGCTTGAATCACAATAATGATGGAAGGAATTACTTAACAGGAGTTTCTTTTGAAAGAAATGGGGAGCGCTACTTGGCCAAGTTCAATGCTACGTATGTCAAGACTGCCAAACTATTGAATATTGAGTCAAACCTGGTTGTATCCATTCCATCCGATGAACCTCTTGTTATCAAGTTAACTCACAGCAACACAGATACCAGTTTCAACTCAACTGCATCCATGTCATGGAGGCCACAGTACAACATCAGAGCTGTTCTGGGTGGAAAGTTGGATCAGAACACTCAAGATTTTGCTGCTGACGTTGTTGTATCAAGTGCTTGGAATACCTTCCCAGGATTTGAACTTCAGATCAAACACAGTCAAATTTCAGGATCTGCATACTTGCGCACCAAAACATTGCCAAGCTTGGTCAGCACACTGACTTACACCAAAACCAGGTTAGAGCTCCTCTCTACTTACGATCAATATAAAACAACAATGAAGGCCAATTATTATCACTTGCCTTACACGTTTGTATTTGAACACATTGGACTTGGAGATGTGGACAGCAAGTGGGGAGACAATAAGATCTCACTTGACGCATCTTACAATAGAAATGAAGACAATGAGGTCTTAGGGGTAATGAACCTAATCACTCCCTGGGAAAAGCTTAAAAATGTAGACGTACGAAGCACCACCCAAAAAATTTCAGCCTCTGATTGGAAACTGAGTTCTGTTATTTCATTGGACACCCGGAAGAAGATTGAGTTGGAGGGAGAGGTTGATCCAGTCAACTGGCAGAAACTCAGCGGAATAATCACAACACCCTACAACGCAATGTCCAAGCTCAGTTTTGGTAACTTGCGAGCTAATTCCGAGAAAAACTGGTACTGGGCTGAGAGCTTCTTGGAAATACAGCCTTACTTCAATACTGTCAAACTCGAACAAAATACAACATGGAATCCTTCCATTGTTGGTGTTTACCGTTTGGACCTACCTGGGCTGGATATGAAGTACCTCAAGGTTGACCTGACCGCTAATGAAAGCAGGAGAGGTGTTGATGCTGACCTTACCGTCAAGTACCATCCTGAGAAGAACTTGGCCTTAAAACTCAGGAGCAAGTACAACAAAAACAAGTTCCCCACGGCCACCAAAGTCTCTGTTGATCTGGCAACACCTTTTGATGTTCTTCCCAGCCTGAAGGCGGATGGTGACATTAACAAAGAGAAAGATAATTGGATTACAAACCTCAAGATGGAGTCGTGGGTCAAAGGGCAGGCCTACGTCAACATGAAGATGATGCAGACTCTCACAGATCAATCCTTTTACAGTGACCTTGATGTGTCGTCATCAGTTTTTGAAACGGTTGCAGCTGGTGTACATTTAGACTGGGGTGACAAACTAGGAGCCAATCTTACAATAAAGGCCCCCAGTGTTGGACGGAAGATGGTCGGATTCACAAAAAATTCCAAATCTTGGACCAACTTCCAAAACAGGATATTTGGAGACTTTGATGGTAAAGAGCTTGATATGGACATTGGTCTGAAACACGATGACCAGGAGACCAGGGCCTGGCTGACCTACGCTTATCCTGGCTCTGAACATAGTTACCTCAAGTCATCTGTTCGCAGAGTAGGAGACTCGGCTTCAGACTTTGATGTTGGGGGATTCCTGCAGGTGGGAAAGGGCTCTAAGCCCTACAATGTTTCTGCACAATACGCATTTGTTGATAAGAAATCAGCTCTTGGCACCACTCTTGAAACACCATTTACAAAGTCCTTGTCCTTCTATCTGAACCGAGAGTCCAAGAGCCCCAATGAAAACAGTGTCACCGTGTATGGGAAGTACGGCATTAAATATCTGATTGATTTCTACACATCCAGCAAACTTGAGGAAGCCCTGTACAGCTACACCATCAGAAATGAGCATCTCTTTGATGGGGCGGGCACGAAGTTAGGGACTGACATTCTCACCACTTGGAATTCAGATCAGCAAAGTTTTAATGGGGAAATGAAAAGCTATTTCAATGACAAATGGATCAGAATCGAGGCTGACAAAGAAAGACAAACAAAAGAGAAAGTACCAGTAGACATTCTTGATGTCAATTTCTTCTCAGAATTTGAGGATTTCAAAGATGTTGGTCTCCATGCTGAAATAAAAAACCAATCTGATTCATTCAATGGCCTCTGCAACCTGGAGTACATGGATGGTCAATTTGCTATCCTAAATTTTAACCTTGTATCCCCTTCTAAAAATAGACATGTTTTGAATTCCGAACTAATTCTTCCTGTTCGTGGGTATGAATCTAACAAATTGACTTACAAGCAAAGTTTGGACAAGGATGAAATAACAGCAGATGTCCAGCTGCTCACTGGTTCAAGGGAGAGAATGGCTGGAAAATTTAATTACAAAAACTCTGAAATTTCGGTTATACTCACTGGACCCGTCAAAGAGTTTGAATTTTTGAGACTATCTGGAAAATATGATGATACAAGAAAACAAGTTCTTGGCAAAGCTGCCCTCAAGCTGACCATAGACAACAACCCAGCTGAGCTAGTCTACAACATCAGCCTGAGTGACTTTAATCCTCTCATCATCAACATCAAACTTAATACTCCTTATAAAAACTTTAGAACCATAAACCTTACCATTGAACATGAGTTCAAGAACTGGACACAGGTCAAAACAACATCCAAACTCCAGTTAGAAAGCTTCGGTGATGTGAACAATGATATCTCCGTCAACTTCGTCTCACCCCTTGACATGGAGGTCAGGGCTCAGCTGACCAGCCAAATAAAAGATTTTGAGAGCTTCAAGTTAGCGGTCAAGTCCAAGAATTCACAGCACGGCCATGAGTCACAATTCAACGTGGGCTGGCAGCCAGACAAGGAAATCACCTTTCACAGTCAATGGAGTCTGAGGAAAGTGTTTCAGACCAACAAGTTAATCACAGATTTAGAGCTCTCCTCCCCTTTCCCCAACCTCCAAACAGCCAAGTTTAGTTTAGACCACAGCTCTGGTCCCAACATGATTAATGAGAATATCGTCATCAGCCAAAATGGCCACAAGTACCTGGACACTGACCTTAGCTACAAGTACGAAGAGAAGCACACAGCAGTGTTGGAGATGAGGAAGCCAAACCCCATATCTATTTCTCTCTCAGGGTTGGCGGAGACTAAAAAACTAGATGGTAATCTCAAATTAAACTGGGACAAACTCTCCAAAGACTCCAACATTGAGGTCATTGCTTTCTACGCAGACAGGTCTGGATCTGACAATGTTGACCACAATTTCAAGCTCAAGGTCATTCACCCTGTAAGAATCATGGGCATTGAGTGCAACCACAAGTGGGCAGAGAAAGAGTTCTCCAGCTCCAGTCTGTTGACCTGGGACCAGCAGAATGCCAACCTGTTTGCCTACGACATCAACTTCGTTAACTACACGTCTCGTTACAACCAAAAGTATGAAGGTCACATCAAACTGGGAGTGCCTCAAAGGAGTGTCAAAGTTCAAGGGTCATACAGTGACACGGGAACCTCTGTGACCACCACCAGTGCATTTATGTGGGACGCTGACAAGGATGATAAAAAGAAGGTAAGGGCTTGTCTCTAGTAACTTCCTGTTAAACATTCAGGTAACTTGTGCTTGTCTCTAGTAACATCCAGGTACCTTGAACCTGTCTCTTGTAACATCCAGTTACCTTGAACCTGTCTCTAGTAACATCCAGTTACCTTGAAGCTGTCTCTAGTAACATCCAGTTACCTTGAACCTGTCTGTAGTAACATCTAGGTTACTTGTGATTGTCCCTGGGATCTTAATACTCCCAAGATAAAATAGTTATTCAAAGTTAATCTCTGATGTTAAAACTTATCAAGTCTACTATTTCTGTTCACAGTTTAATTTTTGTTAAACAAGACAATGAAAAACAGCAAAAGAAGATATTACAGATTGAATATAATGCACATACTTTCCACACATATTTTGATCTTACAGGTAACACTGGCCACTGAAGTTGAGAACAAAGACAACTTGAAACGTGTGGGACTAAATATTAATTTGCCCAACATTAACAAGGTATTTCATGTTATTCAAGAGAACTATATTTTATTCTCTCTTAAAAACACAATTGGAATTTTGTTGGAAAATATCAAAGTTTTATCTGTGCTTTAATAAAAGATTCTATATTAGGATCTAGTTGCAGAGTAGAAGAATTACAAGTAAAGATTTTGTCTTACTAGACGTATACTGAAAAAAAAATTGCTTGACCTATACATGTGAAAAATTTCTAATCTTACAGATATGTTTTCAAAACTAAAGTACTTGATTTTTCTATTTTACAATAACAAAAGTTTATTCAATTAAACACAGAATTATATGGAACTTATATTTAATTTCTCATATACTTGTAAGTGAACTCTCTGTGAAACGGCATCTCATTTCTTCCTTCTTCTTGTCTGCTTTAAAAATTTTAGCAACTGAACTTGAGCGGCACCACAAAGATAGGGTACGGCAGCACTCTGATTGACAGTAATGCAGAGATTTCATACTCATCCGACCCTCAAAAAACAATTGTCATAAAGTCTGTCATCAAGAACTTGGAATCAAACTCCAAGCACAATTACAACTACACAGCAGATGTGACATTTGAGCACCCTATCACCAACACTAATCTACAAGTACGTGTCATAGTAATGATAGTTTTGTAGAGCTAACATAATTTAACATGTTTTAACATAATTTTAGTGTTATAGGAAAATTCAAGGATGTCTAATAGGATAAGTTTATTAGATTCAATAGTGAAGTAAGCAGAATGTCAAATATATGAAATGAGTTCATTTAGTATTAGAATCTGATTTGATCATGAAGTAAGTTCAATTGTTCATGTCATAATTTTATATTTTACATGCCAATTAAATTAGAATTGTATCAGAAATTCTCCTACTTTCCCTTCAGTTGACATCTCATTTTGGAAGTGTTGGTCAAGTCTGCTCCGCTGCTACAAAACTTCTTTTCTTGACAACAAGCAAAGAGATGAAATCTGTTGAGTTGTGGTCAAGTTTGGACAGAGATAAACAACAAATGATCTTTAAGGTATTACAACATCTATTATTAAGATATTACAACATCTATCATTAAGATATTACAACATCTATCATTAAGGTATTACAACATCTATCATTAAGGTATTACAACATCTATCATTAAGATATTACAACATCTATCATTAAGATATTACAACATCTATCATTAAGGTATTACAACATCTATCATTAAGATATTACAACATCTATCATTAAGATATTACAACATCTATCATTAAGGTATTACAACATCTATCATTAAGATATTACAACATCTATCATTAAGGTATTACAACATCTATCATTAAGGTATTACAACATCTATCATTAAGGTATTACAACATCTATCATTAAGGTATTACAACATCTATCATTAAGGTATTACAACATCTATCATTAAGGTATTACAACATCTATCATTAAGGTATTACAACATCTATCATTAAGGTATTACAACATCTATCATTAAGGTATTACAACATCTATCATTAAGGTATTACAACATCTATCATTAAGGTATTACAACATCTATCAGTCTTGGACTAAAGTTACAAATTATCATTTACTCAAAATAAGAATTTTCAATAACTCTTAGTTGCATTACATTTTTTATAGTGTAAGGGAATTTTAAAATATAATAAATGTGTTAAAATTGCAATGTTTAATTAGACAAAAATTCAAGCTTTTATAGAAATTATGTCTCATAATTTTCTGCTTTTCTAGCTGTTCAATTGTCAAAGAAAATCATGTACAACATTTGTAAATAATTTAAATTATTATTATTTTTGTTTTTGGAAAAATAAAATCAAAACCAAAAAAATAATTCTTTTTTTTAAATTGTGCTCCAGTTGCAGTAAAAATTTATTAGTTTCTCTTATATGATACATGTAAATATAATTTCTGTTCTCTTTATAAGGTTGCCTCTCCTATAAAGACAATAGCTATCTATGGCCAAGCAGTGGACTTTGTGGATCGTAAAGACGTACGTGTGACCAGTTCAGAGGATGACAAGGAAACTCTCAATCTTAACCTGTCATTTAACCAAAGGACCAAGGACATGGTAGCAGAGTTCAACTATGACAAAGGTTATTCTTTTGTGTTTAACTAGAGCAGAGGTTATTCTTTTGTGTTTAACTAGAGCAGAGGTTGTTCTTTTGTGTTTAACTAGAGCAGAGGTTATTCTTTTGTGTTTAACTAGAACAGAGGTTGTTCTTTTGTGTTTAGCTAGAGCAGAGGTTGTTCTTTTGTGTTTAACTAGAGCAGAGGTTGTTTTTTTGTGTTTAACTAGAGCAGAGGTTGTTCTTTTGTGTTTGACTAGAACAGAGATGATCTATTGAGTCTGCTGGGTTTAACTATAACAAAACTAAGTCTGATGGGTTTAGCAGAAGTCACAAGATGTTAACAGAATATCATTTTTACAATGGAGACATGCTCTCAAGTTTCTATTCATATAACACTGCAGCCAATATGATTATATTATATTTTTAAAAGGAAAACACACATTTAAATATCATCTGAATTTTGCAAATCGTTATACTTAAGATTTTACTACTTGAATCAAGAACATAATCAATTTTGTTGACAAAATATCTTTTTGAACTAAATATTTTCCTATGTTTGAAATTTCAGTAAGATAAAATGAATTCATAAAAAAACTATTAAAAAATGATCAATGTTTGAAACATCAGAAAGTAGTGAACCTTCTCCTTCCTCAGATGATCCTAAAAAGCTGGTCAGGATGACTGGACGTCTGGTTAATGACACTGCAATTAGAGTAGATTTGATGTCACAAAATGGCGTCCTGACCTCTGAAGGAATGCTGACAGTGAGACTCAACACTTCTGAGGTCCTACACACACGTATCCTGTGGAGGCCAGCACTCTTCTCTGAAATACAGGTAACTGAATGCAAAAACAATAGTTTACAAAAACAAACAGAAAATAATACATTTTAATAAGCCTAACTCACTAGTCTCTTTAGGCATGTATATACAGGCATCCGAATGCATTTAAAAAATAGAATAAAATGTCATAGTTGCTACTATAAGAGCACATGAAATAATCTTATAAGCCATGTGACAGCACATTAAGCCAACAAGTAAAAATTATGCAAAGAAGATTCTGTTTTTAAAAAAAATTATGAAACATGATACTATATTAAAGTTGAAAGATTGTCTATAATTATGCTTCTCACTGAGATGGACTCAAAGCAAGCAGATTGACAGATATCATGGCCAAGAAATTAAATTTCTATGCAAAAAGTGATAACAGACTCCAATTTGTGGAGGATAATATCAATTAGACAGAGACCAATTACTTTGGACATTTATAAATAAAAACAACCATGATACACCATTATAAAAGATTCAGTAAAAGCAAAATGAAGAAAAAATAAGTCTTGTAAATTTAAAATTAAAAGTATAACATTAATTTAAGATACTCTTAATGTTTATTATAGTTGCCTGGCTGTCGCCATTGGGACTTTATCTTATATGTTACAGACACTCCTTTTATATATTCTGCACAGGTTGTAAAATCCTAAGTTTAAAAATCTAATAAAATATTTCTGCTATATTAAACGATTGTAAAAATCTAATAAATCATCATTTTGTTTTTTAAATGCAGAATTTCCTTGGAACAAAAGTGACGACCTTTTCGTATGTCACCAATGAAGTGTTTGTCACAAGTGTAGAAGCCATTGGTGCAGATATCAAGTCAAGATATTTGCTGATATCCAGAGAGCTGGGAGATGAAATGAACACAGTGTTCCAGTTGATGGAGGGAGAGATGAAAATATTCAAGTAAGAACTTAGAAATTACTTTCAGTCATTCAAAATTAATCAATACTTTACTAGGATGTAACACATGACTGGCAATCTAGCATGATTTATGAGCCAGCTTCTTTATTATCCAAGTGTCTTTATTTTAAAATCAAGTAACAAAAAATGTGATTATTACAAACTTAAAAAGATCTTCAAACTGTAACTGCACCCAACATTACACAGATTTCATTAGATGCACATTTTAAAAATTAATTTAACTAAGTATGTTTAATGAAATTTTTAACATTACATTTGATATCTGTAAAATAAGTTTCAATAATAATTAATACATTTTTAAAATGAATGACAAAAAGAGAAAAAAGGATAATATCTATTAAAGTAATTAATTTGAAATAATCATCATGTTTCCATCTAAGACTTTTTCTTAAAAAATTTCACAGCAATCAGTTGGAAACATTGAGAGTTGAAATTCGTCGCTTCTACCAAAGAAATGATTTGTACATCCGAGATTTGGGACAGCACATAAATAAGATTTTTATTCAACTTTTGTAGGTGGCATTTTTATTTCCTAAAAAATGTTTTGATTTATAAAATAAGAGGAAAGTTTTAAAAATATTACTATTTTTCAAAATCATAATTCCAATTCAAAACCAGACAAAACAAAACAAAAAATTTTAATTTTAAATGAGCACTATGAATATTATTATAATTTTAATTTTTAAAATTCAGCAATGCCATGGTCAATCTATTTCCAAATTTCTTGTAACAGATGTTCAAATTTACGAGAAATTTACAAAATTGCTAATGGTTGTGAATCTGGTTGTGAATTCAACACATTCTATTTAAACAAAACTGCTTTGTAAATCTTGTTGCTGATTTCACTTAATTCATGGGATAAATTAATATGCTTTACATCAAGTAAAAACAGAAATATAATTGCAGAATTTTTAGTAACTGAACTAAGGGAGAGCTTTTATTAATTGTCATTATCCATTAGAGATCTTCCTTTTCATCCAGGAGCAACTTCCAGGCCACAGTTCAGAGTTACAGTTCTTATTATGCTCGTTTAAGACAGGCAACTCAAGAGTTTTCATTGATTCTCAAGACATATCCAGTAGCTCAAAAATATGAGATGGCTATTGAGGAGCTGGTTTCAGCCCTAAAGGTATGTAAAAATATCTGAGTAATGTATTTCCTTTGGAGGATAAAACATTATCAAAGGAGCTCATATCTGTTACAGAAATACACTTTCTTTGGATTTCAACATCTCATTAAATTTGTCATATCAAAGCATGAAATTAGTAGCTTTCCTCAGCTTTGGTTGATGTGTTGTGAATGGAAAACAAATTTCAACAATAAGTGTTGTGCTTTTTAAATCTTGAGCTTAAGTTAGCAGTGAGTCATGTTCTTTGCCAGGCTTGCTTCTTAGATTTCAAACTCAGTATAGTTTTCTATGTTGTTTTCTTTTCTAGACATTGCATTTCAAGGTACCACCATATCACACAGCCAGAACATTACATTTTTAAAAAAAATGTTGCATTTCATTTCACCATTTAATTGAAACCAGTTGATCGTCTACTTTAGAAAAATGCAGATAATTGTTAATATAGGGTTATTTTCACAAGCACCCTTTCTTTGGGGGGCGCGGTGGTCGAGTGGCAGCGCGCTCGACTAGCGTTCTGATAGTCACAGGTTCAAATCCATGTGAAGGCATGGATTTGCTCCCGGTGCCTAGGGCGTCCCTGAGTCCACCCAGCTCTTAGTGGGTACCCGACATCAGTTGGGGTAGTAAAGGTGGCTGGGCATTGTGCTAGCCACACAATCCCCTCGTATGCCGTGGTACATTGTGCTAGCCACACAATCCCCTCGTATGCCGTGGTACATTGTGCTAGCCACACAATCCCCTCGTATGCCGTGGCTATTGAAACTTGTGAACGCTGTTTCACTTGCCCCATAAGCCATTCATGGTCTGAGAGGGAACTTACTACTACTACTACCCTTTCTTTGACACACACTTCATTGTTGAGTTACTATTGTCTTATAACTACAAATTAGTTTGTAAAAATTTTGCAATTTGAAATAAAAATTTTGCAGAATGTTCGTGCTGCACTAGAAATGGCATTGGAGCAAACTACGAAGGAAACAGAAAAGTTTTCTCATGTGTCTTACAGGAAATATCTTGAAATATCAAGAAGTTTGGACACAAAACTTCAAAGTAGGTTGGAAAATAACATAAATAAAGGAAATTAAAACACAGAGTGTAGACAAAAAAATTCTTCAAAATTTTTGTCATCTTTCAAGATTTGTACTAATTTTCAAATCTGGTGGGATCCTTCTCTTGTGGCTACTTGAACTGATGGTAGCATGAAGTGAGGAACCTTAACCCAGTGGCATTCTGTACTGTTGGTTAACTTTTCTTGGATTAATTTTGTTTCTGTCTCTCCCCCTACCCCCCAAAACTAACTTAGGGGAATGAGAATAAAACAAAACAGGATTGTACTGGATGAAATGTACAAACACAAATTTGAACACTTAAAACTTCTAAGAATTTGGAGAAATAATTTTTTAATAGAATTCAAACATCTTTTTGTAAATTATACTTAACTTTTAAGAAATTTATTTGTAAAAATACCTGAATAGAAATAAATAATTTATTTTATTTTTGAATTACAATAAATTTTGTTAAAATAACTTTTACTTTGTGATGTGAGATCATTTTCATATTCAGTGAAATAAAAGTAGAATTATGGGCACAGGTAGAATTATGGGCACAGGTAGAATTATGGGCACAGGTAGAATTATGGGCACAGGTAGAATTATGGGCACAGGTAGAATTATGGGCACAGGTAGAATTATGGGCACAGGTAGAATTATGGGCACAGGTAGAATTATGGGCACAGTGAAGATTTATGGGCACAGGTAGAATTATGGGCACAGGTAGAATTATGGGCACAGGTAGAATTATGGGCACAGGTAGAATTATGGGCACAGGTAGAATTATGGGCACAGTGAAGATTTATGGGCACAGGTAGAATTATGGGCACATGTAGAATTATGGGCACAGGTAGAATTATGGGCACAGGTAGAATTATGGGCACAGGTAGAATTATGGGCACAGTGAAGATTTATGGGCACAGGTAGAATTATGGGCACAGGTAGAATTATGGGCACAGGTAGAATTATGGGCACAGGTAGAATTATGGGCACAGGTAGAATTATGGGCACAGGTAGAATTATGGGCACAGGTAGAATTATGGGCACAGTGAAGATTTATGGGCACAGGTAGAATTATGGGCACAGGTAGAATTATGGGCACAGGTAGAATTATGGGCACAGGTAGAATTATGGGCACAGGTAGAATTATGGGCACAGTGAAGATTTATGGGCACAGGTAGAATTATGGGCACAGGTAGAATTATGGGCACAGGTAGAATTATGGGCACAGGTAGAATTATGGGCACAGGTAGAATTATGGGCACAGGTAGAATTATGGGCACAGGTAGAATTATGGGCACAGTGAAGATTTATGGGCACAGGTAGAATTATGGGCACAGGTAGAATTATGGGCACAGGTAGAATTATGGGCACAGGTAGAATTATGGGCACAGGTAGAATTATGGGCACAGTGAAGATTTATGGGCACAGGTAGAATTATGGGCACATGTAGAATTATGGGCACAGGTAGAATTATGGGCACAGGTAGAATTATGGGCACAGGTAGAATTATGGGCACAGTGAAGATTTATGGGCACAGGTAGAATTATGGGCACAGGTAGAATTATGGGCACAGGTAGAATTATGGGCACAGGTAGAATTATGGGCACAGGTAGAATTATGGGCACAGGTAGAATTATGGGCACAGGTAGAATTATGGGCACAGTGAAGATTTATGGGCACAGGTAGAATTATGGGCACAGGTAGAATTATGGGCACAGGTAGAATTATGGGCACAGGTAGAATTATGGGCACAGGTAGAATTATGGGCACAGTGAAGATTTATGGGCACAGGTAGAATTATGGGCACAGTGAAGATTTATGGGCACAGGTAGAATTATGGGCACATGTAGAATTATGGGCACAGGTAGAATTATGGGCACAGGTAGAATTATGGGCACAGGTAGAATTATGGGCACAGTGAAGATTTATGGGCACAGGTAGAATTATGGGCACAGGTAGAATTATGGGCACAGGTAGAATTATGGGCACAGGTAGAATTATGGGCACAGGTAGAATTATGGGCACAGGTAGAATTATGGGCACAGGTAGAATTATGGGCACAGGTAGAATTATGGGCACAGTGAAGATTTATGGGCACAGGTAGAATTATGGGCACAGGTAGAATTATGGGCACAGGTAGAATTATGGGCACAGGTAGAATTATGGGCACAGGTAGAATTATGGGCACAGTGAAGATTTATGGGCACAGGTAGAATTATGGGCACAGGTAGAATTATGGGCACAGGTAGAATTATGGGCACAGGTAGAATTATGGGCACAGGTAGAATTATGGGCACAGGTAGAATTATGGGCACAGGTAGAATTATGGGCACAGTGAAGATTTATGGGCACAGGTAGAATTATGGGCACAGGTAGAATTATGGGCACAGGTAGAATTATGGGCACAGGTAGAATTATGGGCACAGGTAGAATTATGGGCACAGTGAAGATTTATGGGCACAGGTAGAATTATGGGCACATGTAGAATTATGGGCACAGGTAGAATTATGGGCACAGGTAGAATTATGGGCACAGGTAGAATTATGGGCACAGTGAAGATTTATGGGCACAGGTAGAATTATGGGCACAGGTAGAATTATGGGCACAGGTAGAATTATGGGCACAGGTAGAATTATGGGCACAGGTAGAATTATGGGCACAGGTAGAATTATGGGCACAGTGAAGATTTATGGGCACAGGTAGAATTATGGGCACAGGTAGAATTATGGGCACAGGTAGAATTATGGGCACAGGTAGAATTATGGGCACAGGTAGAATTATGGGCACAGGTAGAATTATGGGCACAGGTAGAATTATGGGCACAGGTAGAATTATGGGCACAGGTAGAATTATGGGCACAGGTAGAATTATGGGCACAGTGAAGATTTATGGGCACAGGTAGAATTATGGGCACAGGTAGAATTATGGGCACAGTGAAGATTTATGGGCACAGGTAGAATTATGGGCACAGTGAAGATTTATGGGCACAGGTAGAATTATGGGCACAGTGAAGATTTATGGGCACAGGTAGAATCATGGGCACAGGTAGAATTATGGGCACAGTGAAGATATTTTTAACATAACTAATGGCAGTAAACAATTTGTTAAAGATTGAAATTTATTTAGATATCCCTGATATTTCCCAATGTTTAATTTATGTATCACTTTATTTTGTTAACTTGATGTCCATAAAAAACTGTTTGATATTTTCATATCACATTGGAAAACACCATATTAAATGAATTTCTTAATATATCTCATGGACTAAACTTTGAGATATATTAATGTATCTAATATTTATGCAATATGTCCCTAGGCTACACGTTGTCTCTGCTGGAGCATCCTTTGAACAAGAAGTTAATGAAGCAAATGTCCTTCTTAAGAAATAAAGGTATCGAAACCTTCCCTCAGTGGATGGAGCTCTACACAACTATCTACACTAAAGGGCAGCAACTCTTACAAGATCAGTTCCACGACATGATGTCTAGACCAGAATTCCTGCATGGATATGCTGTAGCTAATGAAATACATCAACAGGTATAAAAAACAACAAAGCACGTTCTTTTGACACATTTAAGAAAAAATGAAAACCTGAGTTCCAGGAACTTATTTCTAATACAAAAAAGGCACACATTTAAACTACATGTAATACAGCAAGAATTTATGAATTTATGAAATAATTTTTTTTCTCAAATTGTATGTATAAGATGTGAAAATTTGATTGGGAAAAAATTCATACAGTTTTGATTATCAGTATCAGTTAAATTGTTTACCATTTCATTTTACTGTCATGTTTCACATTTGTTTTTGCTTATGTTAAACATTCAAAACTCTCATAAAAATTCAAAACTGGACAAAAACAATGGATAAGCATAAAGCCCAATAATCTTGTGTATCACAGGAATTTTATTAACACATAGGATGAGATAATCTCACAAGCATTTTATTTGTTTTGGAAATAAATATTTTAGAACTAATCCAGTAAACTTAAGCCAAATAATGTGATGCTCACCAACAGATCAAGTACTGGAACATGGAACAAGGTATGAACATGCTGACTGCCCGGGTCATTGACCTCAGCAAGAACCTCTTGCTTTTGGAGCTGGCCAAGTTGAAGAAAACTTTAGAGAACTCCCGAGTCATTGTCTATGATCCTGAGAGGGGCGAACTTCAGTTTGAGGTGAGCTTTCTGTGGAACATTTCCTCCTTATTAGTATAAGTTAACCCATGGTGCTTAACCAGTCTGTTAACCAGATGTAAATGTGAGGGGAGGGCTGGGTGAGGCCCACAAATGTTTCACGTTAAACTCCCTCAAATACTCAATTTCATATTTTAGTTTTTGAAAAAAAAATTGGGGTTTTGGAGAAACTTTTTCAAAAATATAAAGATTGTGACATGGTACAGATAAATTGTAAAGTCCTTACTAGAAATATTAATTACAATAAAATTATCAAATGACTATCAACATAACTGTTAAAATATAATCTCATGGGATACTTGGCAAATGGACATTTACTCTTTGAATCAATATTTTTGTATTGATAACTGATATAAATAGCATAATAATATTAGTTATAAATAAATTCATTCATATGCATCAATTGTTGGAACTTTCCATGTAAACTTATGATGACATGTAAACTTATGATTAGGGATGTGACGAAGTTCGAATCCGTCGACATTCGAACTTTGACGTTTTTTGAGCAAATTCGAATCCGACAGATTTTTTAAAAAATTCCATCGGATTCGAATTTGAAAAATTACCGTTTTCAGATCAAACACTGCCGCAGAAATCGTAACAAAAATTTAAAAACCTAGAGACTTTCGAAAACCAAAAATAAAGAAAACAGATAAAACTAAACTCCTGGACCATTACTCAGCTGTCCATAGATTAGACCTGGACCCTTACTCAGCTGTCCATAGATTAGACCTGGACCCTTACTCAGCTGTCCATAGATTAGACCTGGACTCTTACTCAGCTGTCCATAGATTAGACCTGGACCCTTACTCAGCTGTCCATAGATTAGACCTGGACCCTTACTCAGCTGTCCATAGATTAGACCTGGACCCTTACTCAGCTGTCCATAGATTAGACCTGGACCCTTACTCAGCTGTCCATAGATTAGACCTGGACCCTTACTCAGCTGTCCATAGATTAGACGTCGTATTTGGTCATGAACGTATTATAGATACACCCCTCTCACCAAATTGTTTTCATCCGAGCTTTCTAAGCCAAGTGTTGACCAAATCCGCATCCGCATTCGAATCCGACGGATTTATATTTGCCAAATCCGAATTCGACGGATGCGGATTTTTATCAGATCCGTCACATCCCTACTTATGATGACATGTAAACTTATGATGACATGTAAACTTATGATGACATGTAAACTTATGATGACATGTAAACTTATGATGACATGTAAACTTATGATGACATGTAAACTTATGATGACATGTAAACTTATGATGACATGTAAACTTATGATGACATGTAAACTTATGATGACATGTAAACTTATGATGACATGTAAACTTATGATGACATGTAAATTTATGATGACATGTAAACTTATGATGACATGTAAACTTATGATGACATGTAAACTTATGATGACATGTAAATTTATGATGACATGTAAGCTTATGATGATGGTAAAGCATGTCATTGAGTAGATAAAAATCATTGAGAGATTACGTTGGTTAAACATACGTTGAAGATCATCAACAAATCTTATATTCAATCTGCAATGTTTTACTTCAGATCCATCTTCCTGTTCCTGTCAAATCTTTCATCGAACCCCCCGCAATAAATGCCAACAGTTACATCAGTAGCATCCAAAAGTGGGCAAAGGTTAATTTGCCTAATAGACTCCCTAATGTGTGGGACACATATTATCATTATGTTCCTTCCCTTGAACCATCTTCCTGGATACCTCCTTTTGATGGTAGGTAGCTTCTCTTATTGGTAGTTTAAAAGAAACAAAGAATTGAAATAAAAATTGGTACACTTCTGCCTTCACTCTAACACATTTAATTTGAATACAATTTTATGTTTACTTTCTTTATATTACTTTTATGATGAATCCATAAAAAAATATTACATAAAAACTTTAATTGTTGGAAAAGATGCAAATTAAGTATTTATTTCATACATTAAAGCCACGATAAAAGCTAATTTCCTGGTACATTTATAATAACTCTAAAAAATTTAATATTTGCTGAAGCTTCAGGCTATATGTAGTCATTTTGCTGCAATTGTTTTTTTAAATATAAAATTTTTTTGTGCTTACTATAAAATAAAAGACATGAATACTTTCACATACTTGCAGCTTCTGGCTATGTGATTGGGAACCAGCATTACTTCACATTTGACAAAGTTCACCACGATTTCCTTAGCTCCTGCAGCGTTGTTCTGACAAGAGATATTCTCAATGATAATTTCTCAGTGGTACTGAATTATGAGAAAGCTACACGTAGGAATCGTAAATCTCTGTGCTTCACTATTGAAAATAATCTTAACTTTGATATTTCTGATGATTACAAGGTAAATTTTTTATTTGATTGATTTTATATCAAAGTAGTTAATATTAAAAAGTTAAACATTTTATAATACTTTGGTGGATATGAAAATTTTAAGAAATTATTTTAAAAACCTTTTAAGATTGAACTAAATATATTTCCTTTTACTTTGTGAGGACAAATTAATGCAAAGCTTTGCCCCTGAATTAATGTATCATTATTTATCACCTGCTGTCTGCAGTTGAAAGTGGAGAACAGAGATACAGAAATGCCATTCAACACAGATAAGGTTAAGATTGTCCGAGATGGTGACTTTATACGCGTTACTTACACTGGTGGCCTTGAGGTGTTGTCAAATCCTAAACTTGACATGTATAAGGTCACAGTTCAAGGCTGGTACCATGGCAGAGTGGCAGGACTTTTGGGTCATTATGATAATGAGCCAAGTACTGATGTCACTGCTAATAAAAACTTTGAAGTTGACCGCAAACAATGTAACAACAACAACTTGGCCTTAACACAGGAGCCAACCATTCCTAAGGATGACAAATGTCGTTATGTGTTTCAAGAATCAACATCCAAATTCAGACCTTGCTTTTCAAAGGTTAGATCAAACTTTTATGTTTCATCTATAATTAAATATTTGAAATTTTAAAGTAAAATTTTTGCTTTTCAATAAACAATGACAAACATTGATAAACTGTTTGGAGGATAAATTTATGATATAATTAAATAAAATATATAAACAGGGTAGAAAATTTTTTAATTTTTAATTTTTCAAACATCAATTAATTGTATAATTTGCCTTTTGCTTAGATAAATATATTAGGTTTAATTTTTTATAAATTAAAACCAGGAAATTTATATTAAGTAAAAACGAATATATTTTTACATTTTACTTGTTTATGTTGAAATTAGGTTCTTAATAATGAATTAAAAAATACATAAATTATGGAGAAAATTATTTTGTTAATCATGTGAACTTTGACATTTAAACTCTATACAGGTTGATCCCACTCCTTTCATTCACATGTGTAAGAGTTATCAGCCCAACATGGCTGAAGATGATGCTATCCACAGGGTCACAGAGCAATACAGATTTATGTGTGAGGAACATGGCATCTACATGGGAGCACTTGATGACTACAGTGAGTTTCTTGACATTACAACAGGGCCAGCAATGCATGTGCCCTTTCAATATGTTATTCTAAATAGCTTAAACAAGTCTTGAAGACCTCAAGGGAATTAACAGCTATATGACATTTTAATTTTTTTAAATTAATCCACTCTATCTGATAGTGGGTAAAAAATAGAATGAGGTTTAATGAAAAATAATGTCTCTGACCGTATAAAAAATTCAAATGTATTTAGTTACTAAATGATAAATCTATAGAGTTTTGAACTGTGAAACTTGAATGTCTCAAAACTATTAAAATGTAACATAGCCGTTTCTTCCCTTGATGTATAAGTGCTTTCAACAAACAAACACTCACTGCGTCATAGTTCAGTATGTAATATAGAAGGTGATATATATTTATCTTGGAAAATACAGTTGGACCTCCCTAAGTCGAAAACCTCCCTATATATCGAATTAATTGTTAGGTCCTGGCCAGATTCCATAAGACTAATGTATTTTAGATCTCCTTAACTCAAAGATTTTGTGGCTTCCAGCCTCCCTTAGTCAAAATTTACAAGCATTTGGGTTATTATTCTGGGGTGACATTACAGAACACGTTTTCCGTAGAGCTACGTAAATATCTATTTTGAGACCAGCAATGACATAGATAAGAAAACGGAGCGGCTGGAAGAAGGGTAACTTATCCACGTCCCTTTGATGCATGCTTTGACTCTTTTTAAAAAGAAAAATCTTAATGTGGAGGGAGTAAAGTGTGTGTGGGGGGGGGAGGGGCTTTCTCAGTGGTGTTGGTATGTCAAAGAACGTTAGCTTCCTTTAATATGAAACATCAGACACCACCTCTCTTTCCTGTCAAGCCTTCTTGTCGGGATGGCTGTTGCACACCCCCTCCCCCGTAATATCAACAATGTCCTTGATTAATCTGCGCCTATTACGCCATTTTTCCTAACTTGAAAACTCCGTAAGTCTAATTTTTTTTTGGGTCCCTTTGAGTTGGACTTAGAGAGGTCCGACTATATTCTTTAAATTTTTTCTTTTAAAAGCTGAAAATTATCAATTTGTTGTCAATGCATATTTTAAATTTATTTATATTTGTATATTATGCAAATGAGTAATTATTTTCAAAAGTGGCCTTAATTAATTTTTAAAAGCTATACAATACTAGAAGGTCACAAAATTAAAAAGAAAAACAATCTATAAAAACAATCTATAAAAACAATCTATAAAAACAATCTATAAAAACAATCTATAAAAGCAATCTATAAAAGCAATCTATAAAAACAATCTATAAAAACAATCTATAAAAACAATCTATAAAAACAATCTATAAAAACAATCTATAAAAACAATCTATAAAAACAATCTATAAAAACAATCTATAAAAACAATCTATAAAAACAATCTATAAAAACAATCTATAAAAACAATCTATAAAAACAATCTATAAAAACAATCTATAAAAACAATCTATAAAAACAATCTATAAAAACAATCTGCAAAAACAATCTGCAAAAACAATCTGCAAAAACAATCTATAAAAACAATCTATAAAAACAATCTATAAAAACAATCTATAAAAACAATCTATATTGTGATAGAATTTAAAAAAACGTACATACCATTGAATATTGGTATCCTTTAAAAACATATTTATTTTTATTGAAACTATACTTAGGATCTATGAAAAACATGTTTCTGATATGTTCAAACACTTTGGTAATTAATAATTGTGTTCATTCCTTCAGTTCCCTGCAGTGGTGAGGAGCCTATCCTGGTGGATGGCACAGATCCGTTGTACCAATCAGCTGATGTCTTGTTTATGGTTGAAGATAACACATGCAACCAGTGGGCAACAAGTTCTCTGACTAACATTGTGACAGAAATCAATAAAGTCTTGATCACTGCAGGTAAAACTCACATGTTTTTAAAATTTAATTAAACATTTTTTAAAAAATATTTTTTTTTACAATTATAGTATCCTTTTAACTTGACACAGAAGGCATAATAAGTAGTAAATTATTCTCTGCAAACACTGGACTGGTTTCATTTAAAACAATTCTGTTAAATTTATTAACTAACCAAAAACTACTCATATATGTAAGCAAATAGAAGTTTTAACTAGTAGCACATGTACATAAAATTTGAGTTTTAAGTAAAGGAACAGAATGTGAATTACAAAATAATAAGACTTTATTTTTTGATTTAAAAAGGATTTTAAATTTAAACTTTCAATTAATTTTTATATTAACTCTTAATTCACTTAAATGTATTTTATAAAGCATACACTGATTTTAAAAGAAAATATATTTAGTCTATTAACTTCATAATAACTTTTAAATTTAAGTATTAAAATTAAATTTTTATTTCATTGCATTTTAAATTTTAAAATAAATTTTTCTCTATTGAACTACATTAAAAAAAAACTTGTATTAGGATTTATTTATATTTTTATTATTATTTCACAAACACTTCAATATCCCTTCTAAAATACCACTAACATTTTAGAATACCATTTACATCAAAATCTCTGCAGTTTTTGTGTAGTTTAAATTAAGTAAAATGAGACTTGGTTCTAAATGAAATAATGTTCATCATCATAATCAGTCCCGTAATCGATGAGGTTGTTGGGGGAGCACATGGAAACATCAACAGACAACGATCTCCACATTTGCCTATCTTGAGCTGGGGCCAGTAATTCATTAAATCTCAACCCTGTCCATTCTTTTATGTTGTAAGGCCAACTTTTTTGCTGTCAACCTCTTTGCCGCCCTCATTCTACAGTGCCTTGCAGGATGATTTTTGTCAGGCTATCATGTCACAGCACATGACTAAAGCATGCCAGCTTGTGTCTCTTAATTGTTAATAATGGTGTCTTGATGGTCCACAATAGAGTTTATTCTGTCCCAGACATACTCTTTGGTCTTGTGTTCTAGATAAGTAAAGAGGAGACTTTTTCTCATGCAATGATTTTCAAATGCCTGCAGCTAGGTTTCAGTAGTTGCCAGAAGTGTCAAGGTCTCACATCCATACAGGACAATAGTTTTAACAAGAGCTCTGTAAAGCCTGAGCTTTGTTTGAAGGCTAACGTTTTTGCTGGTCCATATTTTGTTTAATTTTGTCATAGCTACCCTTACTGACCCAATTCTAGCTTGAATTTCAACTTCACAGGTGCCATATCTAGATATAAAGGCTCCTAGGTAGTTGAAGTTCTGTACTTCTTCCAGCTTTTGTTTTTTCATTATAATGTTTGCCATAGTGGCAACTGAGGTGTTAACCAATATCTTGCTTTTCTCTGACCTGATTTCCATTCTGTATAGTATGGAATGGAAATAATGTTATTTGTTATATAAACATTTAATTAGTTTGTACTTTTACTAAAAAAAACCTTTTTATATTTAGATTATTTAATTTAATTTTAATTTGTAATGTTGTTGCAATATATTTTAGGATTAAAAAACAACAGATTTGGTTTAGCGAGTTTTGGAGGACATGATGGTGAGGAATCAGTCAGAACTATCAATGGCCAGCACTTTGGAGAAGCTTCACTCTTCTTAAAGGCATTAGAAACCCTCAGGTAAAGAATTATTTCTTTTAATTAGTTACAGCTGCTTTGTTTTCTGTACAACTTTAAAGGTATGAGTTGCCTTATTGGAATAAAATAATTGAAAATAGTCCCACACTTTAATCCAAAATAATTGTAACAATCAAAATTATGATCATACATCTAAAACTAAATTAAATATTAGCATATTTAAAAAAATGTGAAAGTATACAATTTTAAAATTATATTTAAAGTTAATTAAAAAAATTTAATGTAAAACAATAGTTTCTAATATACATGTTCAGGTTAATATTAGAGAAAGTTCACTTTTTAAGTATTTAGAATCAAAGCACAGAAAAAAAATATATTTAGATAAACAATTTTTTAAAAAATTTCATCAATGAACTTACCACATTCTAAAGGTAGCACTAAAAATTAGGGCTGCGGAAATTATCGATTAATTTCTCGATTAATCGTTAAAAATTTTTTCGATTAAATATCCATTAAAATAATTTTAATCGATAAAAATTCGATTAAAATTTAAGAAAATATTTATAATATTTTTAATAAATTTTAGTAATAAATAATTAATTATTAATAATTAATAATAATTTATATATATTTTTTCGTACAAACATCTCCTGCGTAATATTAGCGCAAGGAAAAAGGGGAAATAACTCAATAAATTTTTTTAAAAAGTCAATTACCTGTTTTTGTTACTTGAAGTGTTCAGTTTAATGACGTCATAAATTTCTATTTTTGGCTTTAATCGAAATTATCGATTAATTAATTTTTCAAAAGTTAACGATTAATTTTAAATTAATTGATAACAGCCCTACTAAAAATGCATGCAGACTTTTACATAATTATGTACATTACATCAAACATTAAAATATTAAAACTTAATTTTTGAAATTATAGTATTTAATCTATTCGCATTAATGGATTAATTTTTCCTTTTTTAAACCCATTAGTATGTTTTAACAGTTTTTGTTACTTTTCTTTAACATTTACTTAATTTAATATTTGATCTAAAGCAAGTTAACATATATGAAAAGTAAATTCAATTTCATCTCTTATTAGGGAGATTTCAAAACTTTCACACTCATTCCAATAATTAATATTTTATTAAAATAAAAATACATTAACACAGGTTTATGAACAATGAAACTCGTGGTGATATACTTAATGCTATGAGGATGGCACTGAAGTTTCCTTATAGGACTGGAGTGGCTAAGGTAAAAGTTGTTAAACATTTTCAATTACATCTAGTGTTTTCTGAAACTAAGGTAACATGAAATTAAAAAATCAACAGAAATATAAAACATCTATTAAAGCTCACTGATTTCTTTTATGTTGAAATTTTTATAAATAATCTAGTAAAATAAATTCCGTAACGAATAACTGACTTCATTTGTCCAAATCTTGCTGTAATATTTTGTCAAATTTCAAATATCTCTATTCAGGTTATCATCATTGCCCCATGTACAACTTGTGAGATCAACTATTTTGAGAAACTTTTCCTGTCTTCAAACCTGCAGTCCAAGGGATTCATTGTTCACATCTTACGAAAACAAGATTTCAAGCCTGTTACATTAAATAACAGTCTGAAGAAATATAAAATTTATGGTAAGAAATTAGTTCTTATCTTTGTAAAGAAAATTGAAATCAGAAAATATTGATGAGCTTATTGTCCATTAAAAATATTATGTCCATTTTGCAAAAATAAGATAATTAAATATTGAAGCCTGGTAATTTAATATTGTTATAGTTCTAAGGGTAAGGTTAACTTCATCACACTTGACTCAAGCCACGAGTTGAAATTTAATAGTAATTTAATTATTGAATTTGAAAATACAATATTTAAAATGCAGATCTATTTTCAATTTATAAACAGTAACACTATGTATGAAAATTATGGCTGGTACTGATTAAAAAATTTTTGTTCCATTATTCAGAAAAATTTAATCGATTAATTATATTTTATATAATGCATATATAGATCCCGTTAAGTCAGGATTCATTATTTAGCAAAATTGGTTAATTCCATGGCTGCCAAATATTGTGACGTAACACAGCAAATTCTTTCTGCTATGCAAGAAATAAGGAAAAAAAACTTTTTGTTTACATACGCACGTCTAAATAAATAATAATAATACGATGAAAAAATAGGTAGTGACAAAAATTTTAAAATAAGTAATTAATTTGAAAAAATATATTCGAAATATTTTCTTAAATTTTAATTGATCAAATTAATTTTAATCGATTAAAATGTTTAACAATTAATCAATTAATTAATCAATTAATTAATCATTAATTTATGCAGCCCCAATGGAAAAACATCATTTTCATCACAACTATTCCCAATTATAAAAGAGTTTTGAACAGCAATGCATACAATCTCTTAATACATGAGATAAAGAATTTTTTTGAACTGTTTGGAACTCTAAGGTATACGTAAGAAAATGTGATGTGCATTCTAGAAAACTTCTTGAAGGCTTCACCTTTACAAAGTACGCACACAATCTCTACACAAAAGAAGGTTCAATTAAAACTAACTCATGTGCATTTCAAGTGGTATAAAACACAATATACATAACTAATATTTAAGAATATGTAACAATTTTTTAAGCTTTACTGAACAAAAAATCTTCTTTGACAATATGCTTCTCTGTAACGTAAACACCATTTTTATTAATGAATGTAATGATTATAATAGATTATTACCTATAAGTTGAGTAGAAATCAGTACTTTAAAAGCATACAAGGTCAATCTTGGAGTGAACATTTTGCAGTATATCTGACACTGCGTTTTATTTCAGGCTTCTGCAATTCTTTTTTTTGTGTGAAAATATTTCTTAAGTCACTCTTACACTGATGTGCCAGCAGTAATTGTGTTTAGCAATGATCTGCCAGTCTTTGATTTAAATAATATTTTCTATAATCTTCCTTTCCCAAATGTCATTAAATCTTAGCAATCCAAATTTAAGTTGTGTCCTTTGTGCTGCAAACCTTCTATATAATTGTTTCTTTGGAATAGGACCATCCTCCATTCTCCTAGGTAAGGCCTCTCTTGTAGAAAGGATAGTACCAGCTGTACAGTTTGGGCAATTTACAAAATATCTTAGTTTAAAACTTTGCCTTGCCATTGAATTCACAAAATGACATTGATGAAAATTTTTGTGAGTTTATTTTTCAAGATCTATGTCTGTGTTCCTTTATGGAACCTTTAAATTCTGAACTTGATTTTTGATGAAGTTGAAAATGAACTGAACACTGAATTTATAATTTTTTTGGTTACATCAATACATTTAGATTAACAACAAATTTTAAAACTTGATTATAACAGGAGTGGATAATGTAAAAACATTCACAAATATGAATGATGAGGGAGAGGAAAGTGTAAAAGCAACGACTGACATTCGTCCAGACGACTGTCACTCTCTGGCTCAGACAACACAGGGAGCTGTTTTTGATATTTCACATTTAAATGACAAACCAAAAGTACAGCAAGACTTTGTTAAGGTATATTCATCTGTTACTTCCAAGTATACATTTTTTTGTATCTAATAATTTACAGGTGCTCCTTCATTAAAGAAAATAATTGCATCCTATACCTTTGTTTAGGTCTTATCTTAAACCTTACAGAAGTTATTAATCAAAGATTGAAATAAATTATCATACTCTGATGCAGAGGTTTTAATTGTTAAAAAGTAACTATTGTTATAACTATTATTATTGTTATAATAGCTGTTTTTGTAATAACTGCTAACAATTTTATATAAGTTTTTAGAATAAAGTGAATATTGTCCATCAACTTCCTCTAAATTTGAAGCTAGTTATCTAATTTTTAAACCATCTCTCAATAATTACCTTCATAATAGTTAACCAAAACACTTACACATCTTACACTTATAGTCAGACTTTTCTAATCATACATTTTTGACCAACTAATTAAACGTTCAGATCATGAACATCCAATAGAAGATTTTACCTAATATCAAGTGCAGAATATATATCAATTGTTTCCCCTTACAATCCCTGACACATTAATTCATACACTAAATTTCAAAGTTGTCTATGGCACGATTTTAAACTGCAACTGTTTTTTTTTCAATGCATGAATGACTGAAAAACATCAGTAAGCAAAGATTTCAATAATATTTAGTATTTGGTAACTTTTCATTTAAAACATACAGTAAATACTCTTTATTGCCCTGGATTAATAATTTTTAATTATTACATTGTATCAGATATTTTAGCTATTTCTAATTTTATTATTATATGACATCACACATATTTCACTAATCAAGTGAAGGGGACTGTACCAAACTTGACTGGAGTTTAAAGACCTCACAGATATTATGCTACATATGATGAAAATTTAAATGAATAAATTTGTCAAAAGGAAACACAAAACAAAGAGACAACTGTTTAGTGATGATAGGAAAAAATGTTTGAATAGTGTAAGGAAAATGAGAATTGTCAAGCAGAGTTCAAGTCACGTGGTTAAAAAATCAGTTGGAAGCTGGACAATGACCCAGATTTTAGAGTGACTTATCCATTGGTCATCTACAGAAAATAAAACTTGAATAACCGTTAGTTATTGATGTGACCTATCTATAAGTATTTAATGTCATTAACTTCATTGTGCTTTCATAGCTCTATAAAAATTTAACTAAACATTAGAAGTCACATGTAACTTTTAAAGTACATTTGAACTGTGTCACATTTTTCAGTCCTTTGCAAGCCAAGTTGGATTGACAACTAAAGTTCCATCTTGCCAAAACTGTGAATGCAATGTTAAAACAGGCCAAGTCGAATGCCAGCTGTGTGAATCAAATTTAATCACAGTGAGTTAAAGATTGTTTTATTTTGGATATGAAAATGTTATATATTATTCTCTGAAAATGAGAATGTAAATCATTTTATTTAATTAGGTACATAGGCCTTAAATTCATATCATTACTGCTTCTTTAGAATATGTTTTAACAGATTAAAAAATCTAATTGTTTGATGAATTCCCTTTTAAACATTAATATATATCTGCTGAAGAAATGCTGGGTTTTGACATTAAACACATTAAATAAATGTTTGAAACTAGCAATCTATAATAATACTATATTTTCCAACAGACCATCGCATTGGAACCTCCAAACCTCCCAAAGTTCATAAGTTCCATTAATGATTTCAGCTATGATGTTAAAGTAAGTATTTTTGCATGCTACATTAATTTTAAATTATTTTATAAGAAGATTTTGAAACATAATTTATTTTAGCTTAATTAATAATCATTTTATTTCACATGTGTAGTAAATACAGTTACATTACTCAAGTTTAAATGTTATAAATCAACAACATATATTCATTTAAACAGTAATGATTTCATAAAAATTCACTGGTGTGTATTTACAGACATATTTTGGACTGGCCTGATGCATTCTGTAACCTTAACAAAGTACAGAAAACTTGTGGCATTCTGAAAGTTAAAAAAAATAATGGACATTTTTTAATGGATTGATTTGTACAGAAAATTTTATATGCTTCTTTTAAGTTGCAACTCAATAGTTTGATTTCATTATTGTCTTTGTCTACTCAGGTTTATATCAACTGTACATTTGTATGTTTTCTAGTCTTGAATGTATAATCCAACGTAAAATTTATTGCTCTCCTTAAAGAATATTTTTATTGTACTTCATTAATGGTAATTTTAAAAAAAATTTCTTTGGTATTTATATTAATTTATAGACAAGTTCCAATATTATGTTCAATTTTAAAAAAAAACTGTTGACAATATAATTGTTTTAAATCTTAGATAATGCATATGGCCTTATCTATAGGGTTAAAGTCAGAAATAATTCATATCAATATATGTTTGATTTACTGATTCTTGAAACCGTGTCTTAACGTGTCTGACCTTTCAATAAAAGTTTATTTAAACCCATGTTTATATTATTATGTTGCTTTTTCTTAATGGAAAACTAAAATAAAATAAAAATAAATGGTCATCTTGTCAGATTAGAAATAAACATTTTTTTTTACATGATTTAAATTTATGCCTCAACTTTTACTTAAATAGATATTTACATAACACCCTCCCCCCCCCCTTTTATTTATACTTAAAAATAATTATCTACAACACACTTAAGCATAGACGTGCACACGCTTTTTAAAGTGTTTTTACTGTAGTTTTGAAGATGTTTTTATCAACTAAATACACACGTGTGCCCACTAACGCATGCTAACAAACACACATATTATTTTCTACTTGTAGTCTTTAAAGATACGCTGGTGACTTAAGACTACTGTAAACAGCGTGCTATAAAATATAAACACTTAAATTATATATATATCACACACACACATAGATGGAAGAATTAGCAACTGAAAATCAGCCGCGTGACAGTCGACTTGAAGCAGAAGGATTACGGAAGGAACTTGAACTGGAGGACGCTATTTTACTTGAAATTTGAAACACAATTGTAGAAAGATTTTAGAAAACGAATTTATCCCTTCAAAAGTGGGGACTATCTTTTAATTCAGCCATCTATTTGTTGAATTCTTTCATTTAGTGTATTAAAAGACAGCGTTCTGAATTTGATTCCCACTTATTAAAAGGAAAGGAGAATTCCGTAGAGAGAGAGTATATACAAATAAACATTATTCAATACAATCACAAAAGAGAAAGTGTCAGTTTGATGAAGGGCCATCAGCCGAAACAGTATTTTCCCCGAGACAAAAAGTCAAGGTTGAGGTATTTCTGGTAATCATTGAAAAATTCTCTTCAGCTTTCCCACATAGGTTAGATCAGTGGTTCTCAACCTTTTGAGATTCAAGGATCACTTGAATAAAATTGTGTCTGAACCGCGGAGCACTACTTAAAATTGTGCTACTGCCATACTGCCATGCTGGAAATGTATATATAAGTATACTAGTTACTAGTATACATGTTATTTAGTAAAACTATACTATAATGCAACTAGTCTTATACTTATAGAATTATTAAATTCGTATTGCATACTATATTCCAAAAAGACATACACAGTAGTTAGCATTAGAAAGACTGCTACATTAGTTTATTTATTGCAAGCCCTGAGTTTGCACATTTGAGCCCAATACATCCAAACGAGGTGTAATACTTGAAAGACTCCATCGTAGTTCATCTTCAACTACAAGTCGGGAACAATTTTTTTTTGTTTATTGAAACCTATGCAGAAAATCCACATCCGCAAAGATATTATGTTGCAAAGGGTAAAAGTATTTTAAAAGCTTTCTGAGACAGTTCTGAGTACTCCTAAATTTCATCTAGCTCACTTTCTGATGCATCAAATTTAAAATAGTATCGCTGAACAGTTAAGTGAATTGGTTTAAATTCGATGTTGGTAAATGTGATGAGTCAATGTGTTCAAGAAATAGACTGAAAACACACGGAAAAAACTCTGAGCGTTCAAATCACTGAATGAGACGTTAAATTGATCCTGCAGTGATTGAATATGGTCAGAAATCAAATTGATCAATAGTTGTTTATTATTTTCAGCATTTTATGGTTTATCGGTACATTCGTACAATTGATCAAGCATGTTAAAATTACCCTGAAATAATCTTGTTTTCCAAAGATCAAGCTTTTTCGCAAAAGCAGACACTTTGTCACTGAGAGTAATTAAATGTCTCTGCTCTGCTTGCAGAGTTGAATTAAGTCTTTTCAGCTCTTTAAAAAAGCCAAAAGCAACCCATAAGCTATCGTTCTAATGATAAAAAAGCTTTGATTTTTTTCTTCTCACAGCATCACGTAATTCAACTGTATGTTACCCCCTCCCCTATATAACCAGGCTTTTTGGCCTGTGCTACTCGTAAAGCCACCAAAAATGATGCCATTAAAGCGTTTCATTGACTTTGGTTGCTTGTCGTATGGAGGACTTTTGACTATCAAGTGAATTTTTTTCTTTGCACAGAAAGTATTCCAATTGTTTTACCGAGCAGACTTTAAGATACGTTTTGAGATGTCTTCGGACTTTTGCAGGTTTCATTGCTTAATTTGCAAGAATTTACGGGCATATTACACACTATGATCTGGGCTGATTATTTACTATGAAGCATATAAACCCAAAGCGCGAATATTCTTCATCATACCGTCGTATGGAAAGTCGTTCCCCCCCTCCCCCCCAGGAACTGCAGTTGATTTACACATAGATTGTGAGGATGAATCTGCGGAATCATTGTTGTCCTTATGTTCGGTTGTTTTCTTTATTATAAATTATCCATGTGTTCAATCAATTTAATTAATTTATTACTTTAATAATTGTTATATTAATTTGAGGCTAATTTACTCAATGGTTTCAAAAATTATTTCTGAATGTCAATATAACAAATTAAATACAAAAATGTATAGTCTTCTAGAATCTAGTTGTGACATCATGTAAATTTCCGGTATACCTAAAAGTAAGCATATAATCAAAGCCTACTAATTTCGGAGCTATTCTATTGCAATCGAGTGATTAAAATTAATCAATATATTTAAAAAAGTGACAAAATGTATACCTTTTTATGTTTTTTATTTTACAAAATTAAAATTTCACCCTTTGCTTGGCATATCCGCGGACCAGCAGTGGTCCGAGGACCACAGGTTGAGAATAGGGAACAGCCGGATAGGGTCTTTTACCATTTGCCGGATCCGGATAGTTTGGCCCTAACATTTGCCTAATCCGGATTCCGGATCCGGATATCTCCACATTTAAGTTTAAGAGCTAAGAGGGTGTACTTTACTACTTTATATCTAGTATTTAATATTTTTTATTAAAATATTTATTATGCAACAAATGAATAGCAGCTGTTTTCTAAAATGACGGTTTGTGACACTGTCAGCGTCAACGATGAACATTTTACAATGAATTTAATGAACGAACTTGAACGAATTTCAACGAACTTTGTAATGTGTTCCAAGCGAACAGTGTTGTACTGAGTGTGTAGTGTGGTGTACAAGAAGTCGTGATCTAGAGCCATAATAAAAACTGTTCTTTTATTCAGACGATTCACGTTTAATATTTTGTTAGTTAATCTAGTTTGTTATTATACGTAGTAAAGCAATATCTATACTTGTAACTTTTAACTTAATATTTTTTTCTCGTATTGAAATTGATTGTTTTACTATATTTTGCATGGCTTTGAATGATTTTATAATCAACGCTCGTTAATTTGTTTATTTTGCTATATATTAATAATTTAATGTATAACTTAACTTTTTACTTAACTTTTTTTGGGGTATAATTATAATATTCAAAATAGAATAGAGTTTTAAAATTATATGGCTGAATAAGATATAACACGTGAGACAAGCAACATTTTTATTTTTAAGTTCGCAAATCAAATCACAATTGCAACTGTCATTTAAAGTTCAACTGAATAGTTCGGCGACAAGCGAGAACGCTTATCATCATTCATCTTCCCCGCTGTGCTGAATATTCTCTCACCATCCATTCTTGTTAAATTTACTGATTTCTGGTTATTGTTTTTTTACTTTTTATATATTTTTTTAAAAAGCCCGGAGCGCATTCCAAGAGCCTTGCTTTACGGCGAGCAGGGAACTGGTATGCGGAAGAGAGGACGCCCCTGCTTGCGCTTCAAGGATGTCTGCAAGAAAGACATGACTCTGGCGCAGATTGACCATAAAACGTGGGAGCCCATTGCTGTGGAGCGCACCTCCTGGCGGGCAAAAGTGCGCGAGAGCATTCGAGTCGCGGAAGCTTCCCTTACAGCCAGGAGCAAGGAGAAAAGGGCCAGGAGAAAGGGGAAGGGGGGTAGAGGAGCAGGAGGAAACGCCATCATCCCATGAGGATGGACGGATGCCATAGATAGAGAAACTCCTTAATATTAATTTAATTGGAATTCATAAATTCTTTACTACATGTACATCCGGATGCTATCTGGATCTGCCATAACTATTTGCAGAATCCGGATAGTGGCAAAAATCGTGATATCCGATCCGGATATCTGGCATTCCGGATACCCGGCTGTTCCCTAGTTGAGAACCACTGGGTTAGACACATATAAAGACATCTATGAGAAATTTGGCTTTTTACAAACTTAACTGGGCTCAGCAATTACGTCATCCAAGGGGTAGCAGTCAAGTTAATGGAAGAATATTCAAGTGATTTCGAAGACTGCTTTTTTTCAGAATTAGTCAAATTTTCAGAACTCACAAAAACAGTTATTGTCCAGCCCCATGACCAGGAAGAAGCACAATGCAAACCTCAAAATACATGCACAGAACTAAAGATGGTGCTGTTTTTGAACGGGCTAAATTTGACACATGCCTGTCCGAATGTACACATCGCACTTCGCATCTATTTTTTTATGGTGACATCAAACTGCAGCGGAGAGCGTTCATTTTCAAAGTTGAAAAGAATAAAAAATGAAGTTAGAAGTTGCATGGGACAACAAAGACTGAGTCTGCTCTCTTTAATGATCATTGAAAGGGAAATGGTCAGCTCACTTACCTTTAATGAATTCATTGATAACTACGCGATGCGAAAAGTTCGCTAACGTAGATTCTAGGTTAAAATGTATAAAAATAAATATTTTATTGAAGTGTGGTTTTGTGTAACTTTATATAAATTAAGTTTATTTCTATTTAATTGGGTGTCTTCTTACACTCTGTCTTACACTCTGTCTTACACTCTGTCTTACACTCTGTCTTACACTCTGTCTTACACTCTGTCTTACACTCTGTCTTACACTCTGTCTTACACTCTGTCTTACAATTTACATTCTGACATTACTTGATAGCAATCATTATATTTAATTGGGTGTCTTCTTACACTCTGTCTTACAATTTACATTCTGACATTACTTGATAGCAATCATTATATTTAATTGGGTGTCTTCTTACACTCTGTCTTACAATTTACATTCTGACATTACTTGATAGCAATCATTATATTTAATTGGGTGTCTTCTTACACTCTGTCTTACAATTTACATTCTGACATTACTTGATAGCAATCATTATATTTAATTGGGTGTCTTCTTACACTCTGTCTTACAATTTACATTCTGACATTACTTGATAGCAATCATTATATTTAATTGGGTGTCTTCTTACACTCTGTCTTACAATTTACATTCTGACATTACTTGATAGCAATCATTATATTTAATTGGGTGTCTTCTTACACTCTGTCTTACAATTTACATTCTGACATTACTTGATAGCAATCATTATATTTAATTGGGTGTCTTCTTACACTCTGTCTTACAATTTACATTCTGACATTACTTGATAGCAATCATTATATTTAATTGTGTGTCTTCTTACACTCTGTCTTACAATTTACATTCTGACATTACTTGATAGCAATCATTATATTTAATTGGGTGTCTTCTTACACTCTGTCTTACAATTTACATTCTGACATTACTTGATAGCAATCATTATATTTAATTGGGTGTCTTCTTACACTCTGTCTTACAATTTACATTCTGACATTACTTGATAGCAATCATTATATTTAATTGGGTGTCTTCTTACACTCTGTCTTACAATTTACATTCTGACATTACTTGATAGCAATCATTATATTTAATTGGACGTTTGCTAGACCAGGTCCCATTTTGAATTGCAGCCAGGGGCCCCGTGTAATCTTCATCCACCCCACCCTTATGCATCTGGTCCGTTGGATACCAGGAGTAGCCACGTGTTTATCTCGAGGGCCCATGATATGTTTGAGTATATGTTGATGCTGCTTGCTGGTCACAAGGGCACTTCAGTGGGGTTATCAGGAAGGTTTAAAATAAGCTTCACCGTAAGCATCTCTTTAAGCGCGTATTAAAAAAACCCAAAACAACCCAGGTAAAGGTAGGGACCAACCGGGTAGACAATTTCAACGGGTACTAAACCCGAATAGTTAGATGTACTAATTTCCGGGTACGAATCCGAGTACTAAGACACGAACTAAAACATTTGTCGAAAGGTCATTCTCCTTTTGTGCAGCCAAACAATGGGATTCTCTACCATTAGACATCCGTAGTATTTCAACTACCAAGTCCTTCAAGATTGCACTTTAGACGCATCTTTTCAAAATTTATTTTTACAAATTTATGAAACAACATTTCTTTTAATGATTAACGTAGCTTATGTGTAACGTACTAGTACTTTCATGTATGTGGTTATTATGATACGAGCTCAATGCCCGTGCTATGCTACGGGGTAAGCACAATATAAGCAACTATATTTCATTTTTGTGTCTCAAATTCCCTTAGATATGTTTAGATTAGTATCCGCAAATTAGGATGGTGTTAAATCAAACCACATCTTCATAAAAATCAGAATATGTGTGTCGATAAAATAGAAAGTATTATGAATTTAAATATTACCCATCAATTTTGGTATTTCTTCTTTAATAACTCATGCTTTTCTCTATATACTCTACCAGGATAACAAAGGTCCTAAACAATTACAATAATCTAATGGGCAAGGCTCAATTTTTTTCACATGACCCATAAAATTAAAACAATATCTTTCCATATGATTCTTTTGGTTCTAGGAAAAAGCTCTCCAAAACGGCCATTCCATTTTATAGTATCAGTATGAAATTAGTTCAAGACAAATAGGACATGCTTAGGGCTTAGGGCCAGATAATATTTATGTGAATATTGATGCCTAGGTGAGGGTGGAAAATAGGGGTTATTTGTTTAAAAAGTCACATTGTCTTTTCACGTGAATAATAATATAAAAACATTGTTGCTTTTCAAACAAATCCTGAGATTGATCTTCTAACAAATTATTATTTTGTTTGAAATGGCTTTTTGCTCTTTTCTTCTCTTCTAGTAGTAACAAAGCACTAAATTGGCAGATACTTGTTTCATTAAAATAAACGGATTATTTCCCTTGTATTAATATTAAATCTTTTTTGCATTGTAGCTTTTTTCAGCTTATAAAATGATATATTTGTTTAGGTAGTAATATATAACACTTACTATGCAGGCATTTGATTTAAAATCACAATGGTTAAGCAAAAAATTTGTTCAAGGAAGTATATAGAGTTTAAAAGAAAACTGCCATTTCGGTAACCGCATGATCTTGCTTTGAAATAAGTCTTTATACGAAACTTTATTCTTGTTCTATAATATTGCTCTAAAAATCATAACATCTAGTCTCAATATGAGTTATTGTTGGTGTGTTTTTTTCGAAAGAAGACCCACTTTCTGGAGCTGGATCCTATATATAAGTATAAGACTTAATACCCGTAATATTTCTTTACACTAAATATATTTACACCTTAAAAACAGTACAGTTTTTATTATTATTATTATAATAATAATTTGTTCACTTATATAGCGCAGTACCCCAGCATACTGTTGGACTCACAGCGCTTTACAAACATGTTCAACAACTACATAAAACACATTGCACTCTAAATCTTCCTAAACATAGTTACACACACAACATTTCATATCAATGTTCAGAAATGGACGCATCACTGTCATAGACTGTTAATTTGATGGAGCAATCCTTAGCGAAACAGGAAGCCATGATGAAGATCCTGATCCAGAAATAATAACAAGACAAAACACACAATTTACCTGAGGCGTATGCCATGCAACCGTATTGTTATAGAAATATTAGTTTTTGAAAATGAATTATTCATCATTTGTTAGCTCTTTAATGCATGTTCTTCTGATTAATGTTTTCATGGGAAAAGCTCTCCGAAACATTCTTTCTATTTCCAGTCTAAGCACGACCTTAGTCTAACGAACAGACTATTTTTCTAATGAGCCAGATATTATTTATGTGACTGTTGGTGCTAAAGTAAGTTTTGTTTGGGTTGATTTGTTTGAGTTGATTTGTTTTTGTTTTTTGTAAAGCACCACTTTTAATTGCAAGGCTTGGGCTTAAAATTTACCCTGCTGGTTTAGTTTAGGTTATGCAAAAATTATATAAACAGTTGCTACGCTATAGTGTTTATGCCACCCAGGATATTATTGACTCCTGCCCCAACAATGAAAATTACCTTTCAAAATGTCAGAAAGTTGCCACTCAATATAAAAACATCTGTTCCATTTAATAGCTTCACTCTTACGCCCGTGCAAATAACCCCTACATATAATCTATTTTCGTCTTTAACAGTACCGAACTTGTTGTTCAATCCATCTATTCCATTTGGGCAGTTTATGGAGCAATCGTTCAATCCATCTATTCCTTTTGCGCAGTTTATGGAGCAATCGTTCAATCCATCTATTCCTTTTGGGCAAGTTATGGAGCAATCGTTCAATCCATCTATTCCTTTTGGGAAGTTTATGGAACAATCGTTCCAGGAAAAAAAATCACGTATACTATTTAAGCGCCTGAGGTAAATAAATCTCCAACCTAACAAACAATGAAATTGTTTTCTTTACTTATCACTTACTTATCATTAACTCATGTCCTTACAAATGAAAAGCACACTTCAAATAGTTCTCAAAGTTGCACCTCTTTATAAAAATAACTTTTCCGATTATTAGTTAGCCCCAATCTTAACGCCATTGTATATTACTCCTATTCAGATTCCATTTTCATATTTAAAATCCCTGAGAGTTCACTCTCAATACGGCATTTCTAAAGGGCAGTTTATATAGCAAACGATTCAAAACAATCACTAAATAAAGTAACCTCAAAAGGTAAATAAATCTTACGACTAACAAACATTTCCCATTGTATTTGTCACAAATCACTTGTCACATGCATCAAATTCGGTTACGTGTGCATTTTTCTATTTATAAATTTTATTTTAAGGAATTTAATTTTGTTATTAGATTGTATAAAATTTTCTGCCGTCTGATAATGTACGTATTCTAAGTGTATATTAACATATTAAAATATAAGTTTGATAATTCTTCTGCCCTTAAATATTTTTTTTCACATATTTCTATAGTTATTTTGCAAGGATTGAATTTTAAATTTAAGCTAAAAGTTCTCCCTAAGTTAAAAGAATGTCAACAGTGGCTAAGATGAAATTAGTTCAACCCAGATTTTGGTGATATTATCGTTGAAAAATATCCTTCAAAATTTCACAAAGGTTTATTTCTATATAAAAATAAATGTGCCGCCAATTAGCCCCAACCTACACAAAGTGCATATTATAAGTGAACATAATCCAATTTCTTATTACAAAGACCCGGTAAGTTTTTTTTCAATCTTTATTCTCACTTGTAGCAATCTATGAAAGCAATGGTTCTAATTTAATCGCATTTTATATTGAAGAAATAATCTAGCATTGTCGTGTCAGAGGCATGACACCCGTTTCATAACATTTAGTTCAATCTTATATAAACACACATTTACACGCACACATACACACAGACACATACACACAGACACATACACACACACGAACACACTCGCGCTCATTTTATTCACACACGTAACTCGGGTTATGTAACCACTTCTTTGTGATGTTTTACTTATTAATATATCTTGTAGGCGACCTCTCAATGCATAACCTTGCATACAATAATCCTCTGAAGAACTGGTTTCAATAAAACAACTTTAATATCTACACTATACACATAACATATAATTTGAGGTTATACAACGTGGAATGCTGAGCCACACAAATCCGCTATCACACAACGGAACTTCTCTGACACTACTGATCATAATCTCGAACATTCTGCGTCATTTCTTCCCGCGCTTTCACTCACGTGACCTCTCCGTCATTCAACTCGTGATTCACACGTGACATTCACCCCCATCATTAAAAAAAATGATTATGAAATACAACATTTTTAGTCTAAATAAAATCAAATTAATCTACATGTATATTCAAATTTCAAATATTTATCATCAATGGACATTCATTGTCTTACACACAACAACTAGACATAAAGATCAAGAGAAAAAAATCTGTAGGACTGTAACAGTCTACCTGTACTGAAAAAATGAAACTGAAGATTTAACACAAATATACTTTTGTGTAAGTAAAACTCTTTAAACAATCAATATTCTTAAAAGTAAAATTAAATATATATCCAGTGGAATTCAAACACTGCTCTTTGTTTATTGTTCAGCGAATAAAAATACTAATACAGTAAAAGTCCGATAATACGGCATCTAACAGTCCGGAATGCCCGATAGTCCGGCATCGCTCCGGAAAATTGTAAAAAATTTAGTTTTCTCAAAAAAATGTGTCTTTAAAGCAAATAAAAACGCTTGAGAGCTATTCGGAAGTTTTCGGGGTAGTTCGGGGAAGCGCTCGGTATTTTTCGGAAACAATTAGCGGCCGGTTAGACTCGGCTGTCACAAGCCACAACAAATACAGGTGCAGTGCAGCACAGATAACCAATCACAAGCTACAGTGCTTCAGAAATTATTGATCTCCATATCATTAGAAATAAATTTTATACTAAACGCCAAAAGTCAAGAACACAAAAAGACATACGTGACTTTGTAAATGTAAGTGAAATATGTTTTACAGTACGTGTACATACATTATATGAAATGTAAAATAAACTGTGTTGTATTTGCATACTGATACGGTATTTGTAGTTTAATTATTAATCTAATTGTTCTTATAATTACGATCTATGTATATATGTAGTTAAAAAAACAAAGTACATTTATTTTACGGCAAAGCCTACACTAAAAAGAAGGGGCACCATCCGATAGACCGAATTTTTGGTAGTCCGGCACAGAGCCGGTCCCGAACGTGCCGGATTATCGGACTTTTGCTGTATTGATACAGTCTCTGGTTTTATCATTTAGGAATTCACAGACTAATATCAATACAGTCTCTTGTTTTATCAATTAGGAATTCACAGACTAATATCAATACAGTCTCTGGTTTTATCACTTATGAATTCACAGAATGTCTTTATTTATTGTCATTCTACTTAATATGGCTCCAACCACATTGTCCTTTCCTTTAACAGGTTTAATGTCAAATTTGTAGTCGGCTAATAGCATAGCCCATCTGTTTACTTTTGCGTTGCTGATTTTCTTCTTGTTGAATGCAACAAGTGGTTTGTGTTCAGTTACAAGAGTGAATGTTCTACCTAGAAGGTATTTTTGACGTTTTTGTAAAGCCCACACTATGGCTAGACATTCTCTCTCTATGGTGCTGTAGTTACACTCTGTTTTGGTTAAATTTCTGCTCAGATACTGTATAGGATGAAGGATGCCATGATGTTCTTGCATGAGGCACGCTCCTAATGCAATGGACGATGCATCAGTAGAAACAATGAAAGGTTAGTCCCATTGCGGTGTCACCAAGATGGGGTTCTTCCGAAATGCTTCTTGAATGTTCTCCAATGCGTTGAGGCATTCTTTTGAAAACTGAAATTTTCGAATATCTGTGTTTTTAAATACTTTATATTAACTCGTGGTGTCTGCTTGATTGCTTGCTTGCTTGTCGCCAAAACTTCGGATCGATTTTTAACCCACTTCCTCGAAAGCTAGGCAGGCAGTTTCGTACCGATAATAAAAACAATGTATCAAAATTTTAGATCGATCGCATGCACCGTAATTAAATTATTGAATGTTTTAGATTATTTTATTGATTCCTATGTATCATGCTATTTTTTGAGATAGAGCGTCGCGGTGCGTATTATATTGAACAACCTTTCTGTCGAGCAATAAGGTGCGTATTTTATTGACAACTCTTTTTATAAACATATTCCTGATCTGTGCGCATTATATGAAACATGTTTTACGAAAAAACTGCAATTGAGTATTTTTGGATTGTCTTGCGCTGCGTATTATAATGAACATTCTTTTAGTTACTTCTCGTACATAAAGGATTTATAGTCAAAAACTTGGTTTTTTACGGTTTAAAAAAAAATCCTTTATATTAACTCGTGGTGTCTGGTTGTTTGTTTGAACCCTTGATTGCTTGCTTGTCGCCAAAACTTTGGATCCATTTTTAACCCACTTCCTCGTAAGCTAGCGAGCTGATTTTTCGTACCGATGATAAAAACAATGTATCAAAATTTTAGATCGATCGCATGTACCATAATTAAATTATTGATTATTTAGATTATTTTATTTATTCCTATGTATCATGTTATTTTTTGAGATAGTGTCGCGGTGCGTATTATATTGAACAACCTCTCTGTCGCGCAATAAGGTGCGTATTTTATTGACAACTCTTTTTATAAACATATTCCTGATCTGTGCGCATTATATTAATAATGATTTATGACACAACTGCAAATTTGTATTTTTGGATGGTCTTGCGCTGCGTATTATAATGAACATTCATTTAGTTACTTCTCGTACATAAAGGATTTATATTAAAAAACTTGGTTTTTGTTCGTTTGTTTTAAATTTGTAATATCTGTTAGTGGGTGAAAAATCTCTGCATACTTTTCAATGAATGGTCTGTAAAAGTTACATAGTCCCAGCAGGGCTTGTACTTGTTTCTTAGATTTTGGGACTGACAGGTTACAGATCTTGTTTTCATTCTCTGCAGTAGGAGTGACTGTACCACCTCCTATTCTGTATCACAAAAAATCAATATATTTCTCTCCAATGTTGATCTTTTCTGGTGAAATTGTCACATTATGTTTCTTGAGTCTATCCAGTAACAGCTTCAAATGTATGGATATGTGTTTCCCAATCTTTAGTGTGGATACATATGTCTTCTACGTAATGTACCACATTTGGAATGCCTTGTAACATCACTTTCATAATTCTGCTAAAAGTGGCTGTACTGTTTACTAATCCAAATGGCATCACTAACCATTCATACACTTCATCCATGGCTATGAATGCAGTATATTTGACAGAATCAGGATCCATATTTATCTGCCAAAAACCTCTGTTTAAGTCAAATGTAGTGAATATTCTGGAATTACCAATTCTGTCTATAATGTCTCTTGGGACTCCAATATGTTCATGGTCTAATTTTGTAATATTATTCAACTGTCTGTAGTTACAGCATTGTCGAATCTTTCCATTCTTCTTTTTTACGATGACAGTTGGTGAGGTATAGTTAGCTTCAACTGCTTTTCGTATTTTGTTTTCTTTGAGTAGGTAATCAATTTCTTGTTTTACTGTGTCTCTATATGCCATTGGAATAGGGTATACTTTGGTCTTGAAAGGTTCATGCTCTAATAGTTGTATCTTATGAGTCACAGTTTTTGTGCTTCCTGTTTCTTTTGTTATGACACCTTTGTGTTTTTGGAAAATTTTCATCACTCTGTGTTTCATATTATCTGGTATGTCAGATGATATTCTTTCACAGTCAGGGCTGTTCTTTTTCATTACACTGTCATTTTCATTATTTTCTTTGCTGATGATATTTACGGTATGTTTTTCTTCTTTATTGTCACAATATCCTCTTAGTTTATCAATGTGTAATTTTTTCACATGTCCTTTTATATTGACACTATATGTGACATCACTAAGTTTTTCTTCAATGTTGTATCAATGTTTGACCTTCCCATGTGATTTCCTTCTTTGCGTTTGGTAACAATACTAAGACTTGTTCTTCTGGCTCAAATGTTCTCAAATGTCTGTGTTTATTTTTGATTTCTCTATGTCTTGTACTTTGCTTGATTAGTCTTTGTTTTGCTGTTTCAATACTGTAGAGTATTTTATCTCTAGTTTCTGACATCAGTTGCTATCTGTCCTGTATGGCATCTTGTTTACTTATAAGCCTTTCTTTGAAATTTCTTTAAGGACTTGCAGGGTTTTGACCAAACATTAACTCAAAAGGAATAAAACCTGTGCTTTCATGATTGCTGCTGTTGTATGCAAATTGTACTAAAGGTAAATATTCATGCCATCTGTCTTCATGGTCTACTGTAAGCTTTAATAGCATATTCTTGATGGTTTTGTTTAGTATTTCAATCACTCCATTTGATTGTGGATGGTAAATTGTGCGGTGCACTTGTGTAATATTTAACATTTTCATAATAGCTTGTGTCATCTGTCCCTTGAATTGACTGCCATTGTCTGAAAGAAGGGTTTGAGGAAAACCATATCTACTGAAAACCTTGAGTAATTCATTGCATATACTTTATGCATCTATTCGCTTCAGTGGAATAGCTTCACCCCATCTGGTGGCTAAGTCCACTATGGTTAGAGCATACATATGTTTCTTCTTTGACATATTTTTGAATGGTCCTATTAGGTCTATGGCAATTTTCTCGAATAAGTAGTTTGCCTTGTCAGATGATTGTATTGGCGCTGTGTGTTTTCCATCTTTGGGATTATGTCGTAGACACACTATACACCTCTTGATGTATTCTTTTATCTGCCTAGCCATTTTAGGCCAGTAAAAGTTTTCTGCTATTGTAGCAATTGTTTTCTTGGCAACCATATGTCCACCTAAAGGACTGTCATGTGTCATTTTAATTATGGTTTCCTGTAACATTTTAGGAAGAACCACTCTTTTGTGCGTAGCTGCTTGTGCAATGTTTATCAATATGCCTTTATCTAGTTTGTAATTTTGTTGTGGCCTGTTTCATTGTCTTTGATGAGTTTTATTTTCATTTCCCTGATTGTGTTATCTTCTTCTTGTAGTTGTTTTAATTCTTGTTTTGACATCAGTTGGCCTCCTATTTCCAGTTTCTCATTAACTTCAATGTCTATGTTCTCTTTTCTTTTTGTGCTGGCTCTTGTTTGTACAGTAGCACATAATTGATGGCTGTTGTCACACCAAGCCTTGAATACTTCATCAGAATTGTCAACAACACCTTCAATATTCCCTATGATGAGATCACAAATGGCATCTTTCAAAACTCTGGCTCGAACTTCACCTTGAAACCAGGGTGAGTTGATGGTAAAAATAGCAGTTGGACAATCGCTCTTTGTGCCATCAGCCATTATTAGTGTCTTTTTGCCCATCATATTCTTCTTCTTCCACCATTCTACTATGGACCACAATCGTTGTGCATCCAGAGTCACGAAGACACATAAATTTTCTATCGTTGATGTAAACTGGGCAGAATTTCAGCGTTCCATGATCCTTCATAGTGGCCAAAGTATTACTAGATTTTTATTCTTATTATTTCATTTTTCCTTTATCATCTCCATCTTGGTAGTCATTCCTTCTCCAGGGTTGATTATAATTTCTGTATCTGGAGTCATGACTATATCTGCCTCTCCATGATCTTCTACCTTTGCTTTCAAAATGACCTTTTCTTGATCTTTCTTCTGTTTTCTTTCTTATAGGGCTACCATTAGGTGACACCCTCTTTGGTTGTCCTTTATTGTGGTAACACTGCCTCGCCATATGTCCTGGCTTGTTACAGTACCAGCAAATAGTTTGTCTGTTGTCTTGGTTTTGCAGACTCTGGTTTCTCATTCCTTGTCTTTTTTCTTGGTTTTTAATTTGTATTGCTGCAAAGATATCTTGTCTCTTATCCATTTCCACATTCGGATGAGAGTCTTTGAATGTTCGTAATGCATTTGTTAGCTCTGCTTGCGTACGATCTTTCTTATAAGTTAAATATGTGAATAGAGCTGGTGTTGCATTTTCTAAGAACTTGTAAATTAACACCATGTCCAGTATAGCCTTTGGATTGCTTGTATCTATTGCTGTCAGTTCCAGCCATTTTGTTAATTTAACTTGTGCTTCATGCACTATGATCTGTGGATCTTTGTCCATCTTGATTCTCATTTCATGAAATTCTTTTCTATAATCATTTTCTGACTTTCCGAAATGACATAGAAGTGCCTTTTTGACATTTTTATATATGTTTTGTCTTCTTTGGCCATACTGTTGTAAGCTTCGAATGCTTCTCCAGTTAGTTGAGTCATCAGTTGTGCTGGCCAATCTTCTTGATTCAAAATAATCCAGTTAAACATCCATTTTTTCTTTCTGGCTATCATATTTTCTAACTTTGATAGTATCCTTCGGTGCTGACTTTCTATTTGTGTCATTACTAGGATTGTGGCCTCTACTCTCTAAATCAATTTGTAGTTTTAACTTGTCATTTTTAAGTTGTTCAAGTTCTCTTCGTGCAACTCTTTCTTCTCTCTCAATTTTTTGCTTTTCTTTTTCTTCAGCTATTCTTAGCTTCTCTTCTTCTTTAGCTTCTTTAACTTTCTCTTCAACGAAATCTCTCATTTCTTTTCCATTTAATCCGATCTTTTCTGCTATGGCAGTGAATTCTTTGTAGTAATAAATGTTTAGTATTACGGAATAATGTGAGTCAAGCAATTCGGTAAGGAATGTAGGTATTTAAATTAAGGTATAAATATTCCAAATGAAAAATATTGAATTCAAAATACTTTAAGTCCAAATAAGTGACACAAATAAACCATTAAATTTGATTTTGACAAAATGAGGCAACAAAACATCCTCACACGGGATCTTTCAGTATACTTTATATATGCGCTCTCTCAGATTGACAAAACACACCCGAAGGTCCAAAGATTTGAATAAAATACTCACTTAGTCAAATTTTCAATTTCCGAATTTTAGTAGGGTCGTTTTTAGACACATTAGTTCACTCCATTAATCCAAAATTGCAATTATCACACTCTTCACACAATGACTGAATACAAATTCCGTTCCTTGATTTATAATTCACACTGACACAGTTGTTAATAGTCCAAAGCTTCTCAAGTTCAAGGTGTGTTTACAAATATTTCCTGGAATCAACCAGCACCAGTGAGCTTTCTGACGTAAAAACCTACCAGCTCTCGATGGTGTGTAGTACACTGTAGTAGGCTTGAACTGTGTTGACTGTGTAATCGTATGATTAGGACTTGTCTGACCTAGTTTTACACAGCGCACGCAGTGGTCAAGTGCGTTTAAGCCGCCATCTTGAAATACTTATAATATTAATATTCCATCAATCTTCAAAAGTGTATACACTGCCACACACGGCCTTTAGCATTCACAAAATACGATGGCTGATAATATTTCTTCTTTTAATGAATACTTTCCTTTTTGAAATACACAATACTGGTGACTTCCACTAACCTCACTTTCTGTATTTTGTTCGCTTAGGACTAATGGTAATCTTAATCACTTTTCACTTCTTGACACCAATGTAACCACTTCTTTGTGATGTTTTACTTATTAATATATCTTGTAGGCGGTTTCTCAATTTATAACCTTGCATACAATAATCCTCTGAAGAACTGGTTTCAATAAAACAACTTTAATATCTACACTATACACATAACATATAATTTGAGGTTATACAACGTGGAATGCTAAGCCACACAAATCCGCCATCACACCACGGAACTTCTGTGACACTACTGATCATAATCTCGAACCTTCTGCGTCATTTCTTGCCGCGCTTTTATTCACGTGAACTCTCCGTCATCCAACTCGTGATACACTCGTGATTCACACGTGACAGGTTAACAACGTAAAAAATATTAATCAATCACATCAAATAAAGAACTGCTCTTTTTACATTGTTCCCTTTTCACAAATTAAAATATAAACTCAAACTATGACGTCAGGTCATCTAATATTTTACGGCGCGAAACACCACACGCTTTGTGAATCTCGAAACCAAAATGTTGATAATTTTACGTCTATATTTTCAATTAAAAAAAATATCCAGAGTTACCCCGCATAGGCATGGGCGTAGGGAAGGGGGGCATTTCCCCCCTACATTTGAGAAAAAAATGTCATAAAATTGTTACAATAAAACTGAACTAAATTTCCTGAAAGTTTATTACATGGAAGACAGTCTACATTTTATCAAACATAAAAGAATTATATCTGCAAGTATAACTGATTACATTACTGATTGTTCTTAATATTCAAGTTGTTTAACAATTTCTTTAACATTTTCAGCAAAAATCCGCAAGCTTTTATATTTTTGTGACCATCTAGTTTCACATAGCAAAGGAACATTTAGAATAAGTTTTCTTTGCTGATTACTTTCTCGGAAAAACACTATAATTTACTTAATTGTTCCTATTGTGTTTCGTACAACATTCACATTATTTAAATAGTTCACAAAAAGATTTAGTTTATGAGAACTGCAATGTACTAATGCTGCGTTTGGATATTTTTGTCTAATTATTGCTTGGACTCCCCTTCTTTACCTGCCATTGTAGAACATCCGTAGTATCCTTGACCAACAAGCTTTGTCATATTTAATCAAAATTCTAATGAATTAGTAATGACGGGGTTGGTTAAACCTTCAGCTGTTCTATTGACAATTGGAATATATCCCATGAATTATTATGTGACCATCATTTTCCCATTTTGTTCTCTGACAAATCTAACACCAAGTGACATCTGCTCAATGCCTGAAATGTCATTTGTCTCGTCGGCAAGTAGAGAAAATGCAACTGAATTATTTGCTTCACGAACAAGGTCTTCACGCAAGAGAGACCCACACATTTCGATTATAGTGTTTTGCGTAGTTGCCGAGATACAATCCGCGGTTACCCGTCAAAAAGGCCCCATACAAAACGTCCCCGACATAACGGCCCGGTCAAAACGGCCCCAGACAAATTGTTAACATTTTTAAACAAAAACATTAATTTTTTTTTGCATTTTAAGCTTTCGTCAACTTTTTCACCCTTAAATAAGAGAAACCCGTAAAAAACCAAGTTTTTGACTATAAATCCTTTATGTACGAGAAGTAACTAAAAGAATGTTCATTATAATACGCAGCGCCAGACCATCCAGAAATACAAAATTGCAGTTGTGTCGTAAAACATGTTTAATATAATGCGCATCGATCAGGAATATGTTTATAAAAGAGCTGTCAATAAAATACGCACCTTATTGCGCGACAGAAAGGTTGTTCAATATAATACGCACCGCGACGCTCTATCTCAAAAAATAGCATGATACATAGGAATAAATAAAAAAATCTAAAAAATCAATAATTTAATTACGGTACATGCGATCGATCAGAAATTTTGATACATTGTTTTTATCATTGGTACGAAACTGCCTGCAAAATTTCAGCTCGCTATCTTGCGAGCAAGTGGGTTAAAAATCGATCAAAAGTTTTGGCGACAACGTCGGTCGGTCGGTCGGTCGGTCGGTCGGTCGCAGACACCACGAGTTAATATAAAGGATTTAAAAAAGTGGTAAAATTGTAAAATTATTTCTTGTGATATTATATTGTTTCTTGTAAACTAACAACCGTTATTGGTGCCATTAAATTCACTTTTGTGGTGTTATTATTATTGTTTATTGTTAGCTAAACCTGACACTGAATAGGTGAGTAAAAATACGAATATATTTGATTGTAAATTTTACTATTAGTCCATCTATTATTCCAGGGCCGTTTTGTCGGAGCCGTTATGTCGGAGCCCAATTGTCGGGCCGTTTTGTCCGGGGCCGTTTTGTCGGTGAACCATACTCAGCACTACAAGAACCAATTGACAAACAATTACAAAGAACTTCATTTCCAGATTCAACACGAAACTCTAACTGTTCATACAAATTACCAGAATTTGATTCTGTTCCACGAAGTGCTAAAACATGCATGCAGCAAAATAGGATTATAAAAATGATGGGACCCAGTTTGTTGCGATTTTCTTGAATTTGTCTTCTAAATGATGAGTCCAACTGCTCATTTATAGAAACTGCTTTGGCTTCCAATAAAGCAAATAAAATTGCTTGCATCTTCACGAGAGCCTTTGTGCCATAATATGCTTTGCAGGTTGCTACGTGCATCTTCGTTGAAATCTTTACATTTTGTACATGGTTTGATGACAAATACCCACTGAACTCATAATATTACTTTTTGCAGAAACAACACGCAATATTTGCAAAAGGCACCTATTAACATTTGCGAGTATACAAGCCACGGTGAATAGTCTGATAACCATGCATATCTAAAAACTAAAAACTCTGTTTCCCTCACTGTCAGCTCTAAAATAATAATTTTTATCAAGGGTCTAACAATCACGAATCAGCTGCAATTTCAACTTATTTGAAAGGTCGTATGTCAAGACATTCCTTCCAATATCCAATTTAGGAAATGAATAAGTGTCAGTGACAATCAAATTGGGAACAGTTGCTTCAGTTGTGTCTGGCTGTTGAACGTGTCCTGTTTTCCTCAATGCCAATGATAAGTCAGATGCTGCAGCGCCCCAAAATCTTCTAATAACGGCATTTCGGAATCCCGCGATTGGTCTACTTTTCAATTTTTTTTAGCGTGTAAATTTTTTTTTATATCCATCCTTGGTAATGCTGCAGTTTCTAAACGTATATTATTTCACAGAAAAATTCAATTTTCTCTTGAGAACTTAAGCTTTTAATTTATTAAATGCATTAATAAATGTTGTATTTTAGCTATTACAGCACTAGTTTGTAAGTCTTATAAATTTCTAAGGCTTTTTTCAACCCTTATTTTATATTGAACTTGAATTTAATTGAAAATTGTACGGGCATTCGAGTGAAATGCAACTGTTTCTGTTCCATGGCTAAGTATTTCAGAGAATTCACTATTTATCACAACTATCCTCACTTTACCCTGATCATAGCGCCAAATATGTAGCCGTAGTGAGGCTTAACTAGTTGTCACACGTAGTAAAATGAAATAACTCAGGTCGTGAGAACGGTAGTCACTATAATGATTTATTATAATTCTTTCTAAGCCAACACAGTGTACAATAAAACAGTTTTAAGCCCTACGCTCTAAGATACACGCCAGTGCCACAATGTGATCTAGCGCAGAGAGTCACAGAGAATCCCTTTCTTTGGCGCACCAACCTGTCACTGTCTTTTTCTACTTCCTTTCTTATGTGATGACTAGTGCATCTCGGTGTGGTGCAAAGAATTTGGAAAGACAAACATCATGGCCCAAGACACATGTTCTCCTCCTACCATCAATATCGACAATGAAAACTTGAAGGTTGTGGACAGCTTCACCTACTTGAAGGTTGTGGACAGCTTCACCTACTTTGAATTCAAGGTCTCCACTTCAATTTCCACTGAGGAAGAAATAAACAGTAGAATTGGCAAGACAGCTTCCCCAATGGCAAAACTAAATAAATGGATTTGGCAAAACACCAAGCTAACAGAGGAAACCAAACTGTGTGTCTATCGAGCCTGTGCCATCAGTACGCTGCTATACGAGAGCGAGACATGGACCACTTATACATCCCAAGAGCGCAAGCTTAATAGCTTCCACTTGAGATGCCTGCATCACATCCTTGGCATTAAATGGCAAGACAAAGTGCCAAATAATGAGGCCCTGATGTGTGCCAAAACTCAAAGCATGTTCTCAATCTCCAGTGAAAGACGCCTAAGATGGCTAGGACATCTAAATATATTTACCCCGGGTCGCATCCCCATAATCTCCTATATGGAGAGATGGCATTGAGAAATAGAAAGATGTCTCCGATTTAAAGATGTCTGCCAGAGAAACATGAAATCAGCCAGTGTAAAGGAGTGTAAAGCAGAAGACTGATCTACGTGGAGCACAGTTGTCAAAGAGGGCGTCAAAGTAGTCGAGGAATGAAGAAGGGAGAAGGCTAAACAAATTTGAAGTACAGAACTCGTTTGCAAAAGCTGTGGTAAAGCCTATCTAGGACAGGACTGCTCAGCCACACGAGGAAATGCAACCAAAACCAATAGTAATGCACCATCATCTCTCGAGACGGAAGGATGCCGACAAACTCTTTACATTCGTGACTTTCATTCCACTAAAATTCTAGTGGAAATATTCATGGTTAGTCTAACAAAATTTATTAACCTATCAAGTCATAGTCTTCATTCATTTTCGATTGCTATGACTTTCGGCAGTGTTAAATAAAATAACTTCAAGAAAAAACATTGTAGTAAATTATACCCATTAAAACGTGATATGGAATTATTTGTTTGTAATAATCTAAATGGAAATATATATAACTAAATATTCATATTGTGGCAATGTACCCTAGAAATGAAATATTGGACACAGGTCGATAGTTGTTTAAATTGTGTTGATCCAACCCTTGTATTTTCGGAAAGGGTTTTATTACAGCAGATTTACATAAGGTTGGAAAAGTACGTGATGTTAGACTCTCATTTACTATATGTGTTATTGTTGGGCGTAAGTGATCTAATGACTCAACCAATAGTGGAGTGGGGATTGGATCAAGAGAATATGACGTTGGTTTAGATTTTAGAATAACAGCTATGACCTCATTTCCCGTAACAGGCTGGAACATGTCAAATATTGACCTCACAGCAAAAGAGGGGGATACATTATGTGGCGGTAACATCGTTCTGTCAAGCTCAGCCCTAATTTCGGGAATTTCGTTTGTAAAAAAAATTACAAAATATATCTGGTTTTTTATGCAACTAATATACAGAGGGAAGGACCACAGCTTTACCACTCCCTCTAAGATTATTACATACATTAAATAGTTGCCTACTAGTAGTACTTGTGAGTATTTTATTACTATAGTACAAAGTGTTTGCTTGATGTACGATGTTAGTCGCTTGGCAGTGGAATAAATTTGCTTGTGAACGATGAGTCTTGATTTCAACCACGTCTTTTCTGCTGTACGCCGATCTTTCTTGGCGCGTTGAAGTTCATTCCTTATTGATGAATACCAGGGAGCTGTCCGTGTTGACTTGACCTTTTGGCGGGTGACAGGTGCGTGTCTGTCCAGCACAGTGCGTAGTATACTATTCAGATTATCAAATGTGGGGCAGAGGTCAAGGGGTACTGCAACACTTAGATCTTCGCGGTTCATGCCCTGTAGATTGCGAAGGTCCCGGAAATTTGTGGAAGGAAGGGGGGCAATCACCATAAGTTCACATACAAAACAAAAATGATCCGAGGACAGCTCTTCTGTTACGGTTGCGGATTTCACAAGGCAACCGTCAGGTCTGTGCAATACCCAATCAATTATGTGTCCTCGATTGTGTGTGGGATTATCAATCTGTTGATGAATGTTGAATTCATCCAAAAGTTCAAACATTTTTGCAGTCGAGGGATTCTGAGGTTGATCAAAATGAAAGTTCATGTTCCCTACTATCATGTAAGCGCCAGGCAGAGTGTTGGCATGATCCAAAAATTCCGGGAATTCCCCATGAAATTTGGCATCCGTTAATTAATTTTTTTCTGGTAGGAAAGACATGGTAAATGCACATAAAGTGGATGATACGATGTGGCATTGACAATGTAAGTTGAACTAACTCAAAGGATGTGTGCTCGAATTTGAATTCTGTTAAAAATGAAAGCTCTTGGGACAGCGTACTTCTGTAGACAACAGCTAGGCCTCCACCTCGAGTGGAACGAGGAAATGATCGAACATAATAGCCGAGTGGAGCAAGATCAGCACACTTTCCCTAATCACCAGTTTGTCGAAAACAGTTCTCCTGTATAAACATGATGTCTATCTGCCTGTCCATGATTCGCATACAGCAGTACGTTTGTCACATGGACCAAGTGACTGGACGTTAAATGATGCGATGCTGAAATTTCTTTCTGTACAGTTGGGAGACATTTTTACAGGTATATTACAAGAGCGTTGATGGCTGCCTTCGCCAACATGAAATTCAGAATTAGCTCTTTGTTTGGAAATAAGGACAGGGATTCGTCTCTGTTTTCGTCTCGCGCCACGAGAGATACGCTTCCGAGGAAGGTTTTGGCCCATACACATATCCTAAAGTAGATACACTAGTTCAGATCTTATGTGTGTATGCTTGGTATTCATGGATAACAGGCAATTGAGTGTGTAGTGTATGGGTCACCTACCTGTGTGCTGTCGTGTGTAGTGTATTGGTCGCCTACCTGTGTGCTGTCGTTTGTAGTGTATTGGTCGCCTACCTGTGTGCTGTCGTGTGTAGTGTATTGGTCGCCTACCTGTGTGCGTGTGTAGTGTATGGTCGCCTACCTGTGTGCGTGTGTAGTGTATTGGTCGCCTACCTGTGTGCTGTCGTGTGTAGTGTATTGGTCGCCTACCTGTGTGCTGTCGTGTGTAGTGTATTGGTCGCCTACCTGTGTGCTGTCGTGTGTAGTGTATTGGTCGCCTACCTGTGTGCTGTCGTGTGTAGTGTATTGGTCGCCTACCTGTGTGCTGTCGTGTGTAGTGTATTGGTCGCCTACCTGTGTGCTGTCGGGCCTTGCTATTGTCATTGTCCGCTTTGTGGGCTTGTCCGAACAAAGATGGCTGACCTTGCAGTTGGACAAAGGCGTTGAGCCTCGCAAAGAAAAGAAACCAAAATGTAAATAATCCAACATTTTCAGAAATGAAAAACGTAGCTTTGCCTGAAACAGTGATCCATAATGAACATCCTGATTCAGAAATAACATAAAGTAAACAATCCAACACACAAAACATTCACAATTAGAGAGGACCTCGACGCTATACATGCCTATTAATAAAATGTGTATCCTCGTGCTCACTAGGTGAGCGAGTTATTAATTGGCATCGTTGTCAGCGGACCCTCAGAAAAAAAAGGAAGATACTATTTTGGAGACATGGTATGGAACATGGATGACTTATTTATTAGTTTAGCTTGTAAGGCGAGTCACGAAAAAAAGGACTAAGAGGAAACTACATCGAGGGTTAATCAACCGCCAGTGGAGGAGACTTAATATAAGGGGAGAATCTTGCAGGGCATGAGAGCCACAGAGAATGCAGAGAGGTGAGATCGATTCCACGACAGTAGTTTGAGCTATTCTGGCATAGGCTGAAGTACGCGGGGCTTGACTGTACACTGTTTTTTCTGTTCAGAGTGCACTTAGTTTTAAATGCTGCACATTTTGAACTGTGTCTACCTGATTACGGATATTAAACAACATAAAATTGTAAACTATAGTCCTCATCACCTGTGTTTTATTCAATGTTAAATTAAACAATTATTGCCCACTGTATTTCCAACACTAGGCTACAATATTATAAACTCAAATATTGAAATATTTAACGGGAATATAACTACTAAAATGTAATTTATCATCTAATAATGATGCCTTAGCTCGTGCGATATGATATTATCGGGTTAGTATCAGGTTAACATGTGAAATAAAACCATGTTATAGCATGTTCTAAAGATGAGAAATGCAGACTTCTAATTTAACGCAATTCATCTCTATCGTTGTCAAATAACCGCACACGTTCTCTGCAATAGATTCAACACGGTATTAAACGTGAACCAAACCACACGAAGAGGCCTGGTGTTTACCTACATTTGGTGGTGTGAGAGGGGGGAGGCTAAGAGAGGCTGCGTGTCATAGTGGCACTGTAACTCTGGTAGGCGGTGTGAGAGGGGGAGGCTAAGAGAGGCTGCGTGTCATAGTGGCACTGTAACTCTGGTAGGTGGTGTGAGAGGGGGAGGCTAAGAGAGGCTGCGTGTCATAGTGGCACTGTAACTCTGGTAGGTGGTGTGAGAGGGGGGAGGCTAAGAGAGGCTGCGTGTCATAGTGGCACTGTAACTCTGGTAGGTGGTGTGAGAGGGGGGGAGGCTAAGAGAGGCTGCGTGTCATAGTGGCACTGTAACTCTGGTAGGTGGTGTGAGAGGGGGGAGGCTAAGAGAGGCTGCGTGTCATAGTGGCACTGTAACTCTGGTAGAGGGATGGCGATTAGACTAACTGTATCGTTTGGGGTGGCGCACACAAATTTGTTGTCTAAGGGAGGAACTAACTCTCTTGCTACGACACTAAAGTATTCCCTCTTGCTCAGGATGTGGTCTTATAATTTCATGAGAACAATTTTATTTGTTTAAAATAGTCGTTCCACTTTCCCCCATTTATGTTAAGTTTGGCCGCTTTAATTTGAATAAAACGTTTAAAAGATTCAACAAAATGCAGTATGATGATCGTAGAGATGGTTTATTTGATGACAGGATGACACAGATGTCACATTCCTCATGTTGACATTTAGTCCCAGCCAAAGTCATCCCAGTCATCACCAAAGTACTGAAGAGAAAAAGAAGAAATTTATCAAACATCATCCAAGTATAATATAAATATCTGAGAAACTCACGATTTCCCTTGTATCTTAACTCAGGATTTTAAATTGGTCGATGTATCTTGATCTATTCATTGTGACTGGATTCAGCGGCGTAGCGTGGGTATGTGCCTCCCGGGTCAGAAACGAAATTTGCCGCCCCACCCCCCCCCCGCCGAAAAATATGTTAACGATATAAAAAATATTATAAAGTAATAATAAGAACGCTATAAATTTTTATGTTAAAAAGAAAGGCCTAATTTCTTTAATGAAATTAAAGTTTTATGTTTTTCCTCATGGCTCAATCTTTCATCTATCAATGTTATCAGCCATGGCATGCTCAATTACCAAAATAGCAATAGATTATACAATTTTGTTGTATTCGTAATTGATCATCACTAATTTTTCATTGAAATAATTTTAGGGAAGCATTTTAACACCTTTCATTACTTTTTAAGCAATGTTCGAATTAATTATATTATTTCAGAAAGGTTAACTTCGAGCGTAATTATCTTTATAAACTTAAATAAACCACCTAGTCTTAAATTCATTTTTTTCTATTCATGGGGTTAAAATATTCCTTGCCTGACTTTGTCATGTGGGATATTTTAAATACTTAAATTTGAAGACAAAATTTCAAAATCCAGCAGATTAGCTGGTGTACGAAAATCATGTCTATTTTCTAAATTCTATGTAACTGACAAAGCCTCACACGAATTTATACACTAATCTCATCTTATGAAGAAACCAAATTTCTTCTTTCTTCTTAACTGTTATCCTACATAGCATGGGTGCATATACATATTTGCTTCGATCACCAGAAATTTGCTCTCTTGTTCTTTGATTGTAAGGTTCGATTAAAATGATGAGGTCTACACATAAAATTTTATCAAATGTCAAAGCATCCCTTAAGTATTCCATTCCATTAGTTTCTCTGTGAGTAGCCACTGCTAAGAAATTATTTTGTTGAGCACTATACGTTTGTAAAGAATTTCGGGCAATTTTTTTATATAACTTTGAAAATAAAAACATTTCATTTTGACTAGCAAAGTTCCTGCGTCTGTTCGTGTGTTGAGCTTTTTGTCTGCATCTTTCAGTTCTATAGCTTACAAGGTAACCTCAAAATTGCTCCATGTTATATTCACTATTTTGTATCTTCAAGTCTGAACGCCTTGCTTGAGAAGCAATTAGGTATTTCCAACAGTGTATGGACTTGGAAACGAATGCGTAACAACGCTCAAGTGTACAAAAATATTTGGAGAATTCGTATTAGTTGGAGTATCATGTTAACAAATTAGATTTAACTGTTTGAACGAGTTTGACATGAGATTTTATGTTTTGCTCCTTTGTTGAACTCTTGTATACTCTTGTATACTTTCCAGCCCTTAAGAAATATTAACACACTTTGGGCCTGTTGCAGTCCATTATTTTAAGATCATCATTTATTCAAAATCATTTCATACATGTCGTAAGCAGATTCCCTTTGGCTTGAATGAGATCTTTGAAAGATTCTACAGCGTCTACTTTTTTATTTTCAATCTTTACATACACAACTGGACTTGTTTGATCCTTATGTCAAATATATGAAGAGCTATCAAATACAATGGAGAAATATTTGGTATCTTGTTATAGAAAATAAAAATGATTTTTCGTGAAATTGTATGAGCTCAGTTTGAATTTTAGTTGAAAAGTTTTTTTTACCCCTTTTCCCGCTATGTTCTCGGAGTGCTCGAACGTACTTTGCAAGCTAATGCATTAGTTCCAGAATATTGCCTTTATTTGCAACAGTATTGCCCTCTATGTGACCTTAAAAATTCACATTCAATTTCGCAAGGATTTAATAATATCTCTTATACATATAAGACGCATTTGTTGTCTGTCTGTCTGTCTGTTCCCTAATAACTCAAGATCCAGACAACCAAATAATGTGAAATTTGGTACACGTGCAAAAAATTATACCGGAAAGGTTATTAAACAGGTTTCGTTCCAAATATATAAGATACTGGGGGCCGGGGGCCCAAAATGTAGTTTTTCCTTATATGAGCTATATAAAATAAAAATTATTGAAAATTAAGACGTAAAATAATGACGCAAAATAATAAACATTTTGGTGTCGAGATTAACAAGAAGGCGACTATCACCATAAAATAAATGTTTTGTTGTTGTTGCTTTGTTGTTGTTGCTTTTGTTGTTGTAGTTGTTGTTTTGTTGTTTTTTGTTGTTGTTTTTGTTGTTGTTTTGTTTTTGTTGTTGTTGCGGTTGTTGTTGTTTTTGTTGTTGTTGCTGTTGTTGTTGCTGTTGCTGTTGTTATTTTTGTGTTGTTTTTGCTGTTGTTGTTGTTGTTGTCCACATCCCTTGCCCTGCGACAACAATGTCCTTCATGTTGTTGTTGTTTTGTTGTTGTTGCTGTTGTTGTTGTTGTAGTTGTTGTTTTGTTTTTGTTGTTATGTTGTTGTTTTTGTTGTTGTTTTTGTTTTTGTTGCTGTTGTTGTTAAACCCGGGGAAAAGCCGGGTACTTGCCCCTAGTATTATATATTTACGCTAAATTATCGCTGATACCTAACGCCGAGGGACATCACTCTGCTTTTTAAAAATGTTGTGTTGTAAGCAGTGCTGATTGACTCAAATAGTTATTTTTTGGTGCAGTAATTTGGTGCGCTGCTTTCTAAAATTAGTTAAAAAATCGTGTGGTGATTAGCACTGTAAAAATTATTATATAAATACTTTGTTTAATTTTCAGGAATATTTATCATACAATGATAAGTTACTTGGGCTTTTGAAAAAAGTGGTTGCTTTGTGTATCTTATCTTATCTGTTTACAGACGCTCCTTCTATGCAGAAGATTATTGCGTCCTACGCTTATCTATGGTTTGTGTTTAGTCCTGCATTTTAGTGTACATTTCAGGAATATTTCGTATTTATCATACAAGGACAAGTTAGTTGGGCTTTTGAAAAATGGGGGGTGCCGCAGGCGCCAGGGCGCCGCAGCACAACCTAGTTATATATATATTTACGCTCAATTATCGCTGACTTCATCCCGCCTAACGCTAAGGGACATCACTCTGCTTTTTTAAAATTGGATAATCATTTTGGTTTCCAGATTAACATTAAACACCCTCCACACTATAAAACTATATAATTTGCAATTGTCACGCAAGTCATTCAGTCTGTCCTGATGCTACTAATTTTATAAAGCAGGGAAAACAAAATAACTGCACCAATGCACCAAAAGGTGTGCAAATTAAAGATGCGCTGAAAAAAAATATTATATGACGTCATTGATTTAGCTTATATTTTCAATTTTAGAAAAGGGAACATTGTAAAAAGATAATTAGATGGTGGTTAATTATAAAATTAAAAAAGAAACGGGGCGCCGTAGGCGCCCTGCACCCCCTATTATAAAATACTATGTGTACATTTCAGAAAGTTTAATATTTCGTATTTATCAAACAAGGACAAGTTAGTTGGGCTTTTGAAAAAGGTCGGCGCCGTAGGCGCCCTAAAAAAAGTTCATTTTTTATAAAATAAATAGATTTCAGCTGAAAACTTCCGTCATTTTTGACTGGTGTACGCTAGTTATTAATAATTGATCAATTTCATGCGGACGTTCGAAAAGACTTATTTTTTGGTGCAGTAATTTGGTGCGCTGCTTTCTAAAATTTCTCGCCGTAAAAAGATATTATATGACGTCATTGTTTTAGATCATATTTTAATTTTGGAAAAGGGAACGATGTAAAAAGAGGACTTGAGGATTGTTAACTATAAAATACTTTGTGTACATTTCAGGAATATTTCGTATTTATCATACAAGATAAGTTACTTGGGCTTTTGAAAAAGGCGGGCGCCGTAGGCACCCTAAAAAAAAAGTGTGAGCCGCAGCCGCCATGGCGCCGCAGCACAACCTAGTGTCAAATATTCTAACAAGAACTTCTTGTCACTTTGATTTCTCTTTTACAACAAATTGTCGGTCTTTATTAATAGTCTATTCTTTTTTATCCATATTCTGATTCATTCCATTTGCAAAAAACTTTGGTAATGTTGAGTTCTTATTGAGTTCTTATTGAGTTCTTATTGAGTTCTTATTGAGTTCTTATTGAGTTCTTATTGAGTTCTTATTGAGTTCTTATTGAGTTCTTATTGAGTTCTTATTGAGTTCTTATTGAGTTCTTATTGAGTTCTTATTGAGTTCTTATTGAGTTCTTATTGAGTTCTTATTGAGTTCTTATTGAGTTCTTATCTTGGCTTTTCTTTTAATTTATTAAAATTTATTTTAACGTTTTAAAAATAACCTAATTAACAACGAGAAATTTGCCGCCCCACCCCCAATTTTGTATTTATTTGTGCCAAGTTTTATTTTCACTAGATAAGCATTTGTTTCAATTATTTTTGTTTATGACACAAAACAAAAGACATTAACATTAAAATTAGCCATATAAATACACCAAATTTTTTTTCCAGTAGTTCACTTACGTTAAAATCTAACTTGAATCAATTATATATTATACAAGCACATTATTGTTATACTGTCATCCCCTATGTTTTCCAGCTCAGTAACATTAGTATCAGAAGACTTTAGATTTATAATGGAGTTTGAAGTTTGGCATTAGAAGCGCTCTCGTATTTTAATATAGTTCTTCATTTCGTTTATTATTTTTATCTTGGATTTTCTTTTTTTTAAATTAAAATTTATTTTTATGTTTTAACAATTAGCTAATTAACAACGAGGAATTTGCTGCCCCCCCCCAAGGAAAAAATAATAATTTTCAAACAGGGGCGGCTGTCAAATTTTAAGAATCGATGAATTTAACACCACATCAGTGTCACGTTCTCATACTAATTTAGCCTCTCAGAAGAATTTATATCCAATAAGGAGTTTGAAGTTTTTGCAGTTAAAACGTTCACATGCTTTTGGATAGTTCCTTCATTTATTTTATTAATTTCTTATTTGGCTTTTCTTTAATTTCGATTTTTTTAAAAACTCCTCTTTCTTTAAAATTTTTTATTTTAAGAAACTAATTAACGACTGGGAATATGCCGCCCCTGGCAAAGTGCCGCCCGGGTCATTTGCCCCCCTGTCCTCTCTCGCTACGCAACTGACTGCATTATACATTTATCTGTTGTTGTTCGTTCGTCGATTCGACGACGACCACTCTAGTCATCCGAGGGTTGCTGGGACTGACTCTGTGCGTCTATATTCTATATATTTATCTATATTTGTCATCACTAGCGATTTTCTTCTTTTTCTTTTTTAAAACATTATTTTTTATTCTATCACTTCTTGTTTTAAAAGTTTAAGAAGCTTGATTTGTGTTGATAAAAATAACGAATGATTTTTTGTGGCGAGGCAGTTGGGGGGGGGGAGGGAATGTTAGGTTTATTTTGATTTCATAATGGATTTATAGAGAACATTGAATGATATGAACATGAAAGAGCTAATTTAATAATTATGAAATTAAATTGATTACTTCTGCCCTATGTGCCTTCTTCGGCCAGAGAGGAATAACTAACTTCTATTTAGAAAATGAATTCAAAATATTTTTAAATTAATGTGTTCAGCTCATTAAATTACCTGCACAGTACTAAAATTTATATATTTTGTATAAATCTTATCTTATTTGTTGCGCTCCTTCTTTGCAGAAGATTATTACATCCTACGCTTATCCGTGGTTTATTTTTAGTCCTGTATTTTTAAATTTCCTTAGAAATTACGTTACATTTTTCACTACTTAAATGTGTATTATCACTATTTACATATGTTATTATATGAAATGAATTACTATTTATATTATTTACAAAACAGTTCACATTACTTTGGTATATTTTTAATTAACATATGATTTAAAAAATTATTTACATGTGCATTTACATATTTTTTACATAACGTTTATGTGTATTTACATTTTTACTAGGGCTATGGAAACTAACGACTAATTAATCGATTAATCGTTAAAAATTTAATCGATTAAAATTAATTTGATCGATTAAAATTCGATTAAAATTTAAGAAACATATTTTCCCCTCCTAATATTATTAATTTTTTTTAGACGTGAACATGTAAACAAAAAGGTTTTTCTTCCTTATTTCTTGCATAGGATAACACATTTACTGTGTTACGTCACAAAATTGGGGAGCCATGGAATTACCTCGACTCGAAATGAATCGATTAATCGATTTTTTTAAAACCAGTACTAGCCCTACTTTTTACAAAATATGTTTACATTACTTTCAAATGTATCTACAATACTTAGATAAAATATCATTGAAATGACTTACACCAAATCGTCCGCCCCAACCACCAGAGCGTCCACCCCATCCGCTGCCCCAGCGAGGGAAGCCACCTCGGAATCCACCGACTCTGCCACCACGATATCCACCCCAGTACTGGGCCATCGCGATGGACAGCAGAGCTGCAAGCAGGAACAATGCGAGGAGGGCGTTCATCTCAAAGCCTGAACAAAACAATACAAACGATTATGTGCTGTACATGTAAACGTCATGGACACCTGCTGACGCAGCACTTAGTAACTCGTCGAATTTCTGACTTGGTGTTTTTCTCACTACTTTGTGCTATCGTAAATAAATATTCCATCACAGTCAATTATAGTGTAAATCTACTTCATCAAACTTAATTGTGTGACTTCATGAACTTACTTTTGAACGAGTACACATACTATATATCCACTCATCCCCGCATAGCTATTTATACTTAATAAACTGCCTTACATTTCTATAGGAACATAATATTTTGCCATACCATTATTTAAATTAACTTAAAAGTCGATATAAAGCCGTTATCTTCAGCAGATACGCATACCTTGTTGTGAGTATTCACACATTTCTGGAAATATCCGTATATAATGTCTTTAAATTACTTTAAATCCCGGTATATAGTTATAGAAAAGATTGTTATAATTATATAACAAAATTATTTTGTAAATCCCTTAATAAATAGTTAAATATCATTTGTTAATTTTCGTCTATAGCATTAGCATTATATTACTGTAATTCTCCGTATAAAGCCATATATTACCGTAACTCTCCGTATAAAAGCTATATATTACTGTAATATTCATAAGACACGCACACAAACATTTTGCGAAAGGTCTTTCTATTTCTGTGCTGCCAAACAATGGAATTCTCTACCACTACAAATCCTTAGTATTCCAACAACCAACTCCTTCAAGACTGCACTTAAGACACATATTCTCAAGATTTGTTTTCAAATTTAATGAAACAACATTTCTTTTAGTGATTAATATGGCTTATGTGCAACGTATGTTCATTTATTTGGAATATATATCGTAAATGTTTATTTAATACTTATATGTATGTTACTATCTTCATGTAAAGCGCCGTGAGCCCAGTTCCTAGCTAGGATACAGCGCTATATAAATTATCAATTAATTATTGTTATTATTATTATTATTATTATTATTATTATTATTATTATTAATATTAATTCTCCTAACAGAGCATATATTATTGTAATTCTCAGTATATAGTCTTGTATAGTTTAATGCACCGTATATAGCCATACATAAGTGTAATTCTCAGTATATAGTCTTGTATAGTTTAATGCACCGTATATAGCCATATATTATTGTAATTCTCAGTATATAGTCTTGTATAGTTTAATGCACCGTATATAGCCATACATTATTGTAATTCTCAGTATATAGTCTTGTATAGTTTAATGCACCGTATATAGCCATACATAAGTGTAATTCTCAGTATATAGTCTTATATAGTTTAATGCACCGTATATAGCCATACATTATTGTAATTCTCAGTATATAGTCTTGTATAGTTTAATGCACCGTATATAGCCATATATTTCTGTAATCTCTGTACATCACCGCCTAATCTAATTGATCTCGTCCAATGCTAATTATAACTCTTAGTGTGGTGTTTAAGTCTTGCATGCTAATTATCTGATCCTTTTATACAGAAGATTATCGCCGAGATATTAAATGCCTCTCAATAACACAAAAGTTGTTGCATTACTTCCGGTGTCTAATCTGTACGATCGTTACACTTTTATAACTTTCAATTACAATCGAAATTGTACAAACACTGTATTAAAATCTCCTAAGGGTAACAGTTATATCATAGTCTTACCACTACAACCAGCGTTCTCTTCAAAATCAAAATTTCCCGCACGATTTTAAACATTAACGAGGATGGCAAGTTGTTACATCTTCAAAGTTATTAATATACATCAGATAATAGTGTGTAATGTACCTTATTTGTTTACAAAGATTTCCCTGACGAATCATCTTCGTGTTGTTTAGTTTCAGAAGTGAACAGATCAAAGCAATATTTCACTATTATACATAGTTACCTACCACTCCGCTAACTGGAGAGTTAGACTGTCCGCCACATAATTTATTAATTGTTACTATCTTAACAACATTAATTAAGTTGAGTGGCCTCCCCTTACCTCGGGTGTTCGAAGGTTGTCCAGCAGGTGGATCATGTTCAGACGTCTTGCCTCCCTTTTTATCCTCCTTAGTGACGTCACACAGCTTATCTTGTTTCTTACCTGAGGTTTACAGATGTCATCAGGGGAAATAAATCTGTCAGAGTTCAAACCCTGTCCCGTCTTGTCGCTTCTAGCAGCAAACGGATGATCAAGGTCAAATATTTCTATGATCCAGTGACTGATTCTATAGTTCGGACTCACGCACCGCACCTCCACCTCTACCCATATCTATCTACAGCCACACACATATAACCATATTCATCTATGCCTACACACACCTGCCACATTAACCCACATTCAAACACATCTATCAACCTCTACTCAATCAGTGAAGACAAGCGGCATGTGGTACAATTTGTCTACTGTGACAACCATTAAGATCTCAGACAAATCTATGTCAAAACCGATTGCAAACACATACAATGGTCATCTTTCCAAATGTCCAATATATTTAATTGTCAACCAACCCAACACACAAAAAAACTCATCGTAGCGAACATGTCAATCTGATGACCTTGGTTTTTCATTTTTCTGAATTCAATTTTGAAATCTTGACGTCGCCTGGTCAACGCATCTGTCAATACTCTCCATCTGACCTCATCCATCATTGAACCGCCAACTTAACATGAACCCGTCCACACATAAACGTCAAGTAACGACTTGCGGTTACTTCCCTTCTGGCGACTGATATCAAAGCCTTGCGTTTTATGAACGTCATCTCGTGAAGACTTATAATTAAACCACGGATCATCAGTTTCTAACGACAGATTTGGTATTTTAATAAGTTAATCTTTATGTCAAATTGTGTTTTATACTCGGTTGGTGTCGAAATATTTGTTTTGATTACATTGACCTAGAACTTTTTTTTGAGGGGGGGGGCGGGCGGTGGGGGAAGATAACGAGTGTCCAGTGGAGACGAGAGAGAGAGAGAGAGAGAGAGAGAGAGAGAGAGAGAGAGAGAGAGAGAGAGAGAGAGAGAGAGAGAGAGGGACAGAAAGGGTGGGAGAATGGATAGAAAAGAACTGAATGGTGTAGAGTGTAGAATAAGAAGGTTGTAGTAGTACAATAGTGTCACAGCGACCTATGCTATCACTGATATGTTTCAACGTGTATACTGCATAGCAATATGGTCATAGATATGGTGCCGTTTACATTAAGCCACTGAAATAGTGCCGTTGTCATAGTACAACTGACATAGTGCCACTGTCTAAGTGCCAGTGACTAAGTGACAATGACATAGGGCCACATAGTGATATTTACATAGTGCCACTGTCTAAGTGCCAGTGACTAAGTGACAATGACATAGGGCCACATAGTGATATTTACATAGTGCCACTGTATAAGTGCCAGTGACTAAGTGACAATGACATAGGGCCACATAGTGATATTTACATAGTGCCACTGTATAAGTGCCAGTGACTAAGTGACATTGACATAGGGCCACATAGTGATATTTACATAGTGCCACTGTATAAGTGCCAGTGACTAAGTGACAATGACATAGGGCCACATAGTGATATTTACATAGTGCCACTGTATAAGTGCCAGTGACTAAGTGACAATGACATAGGGCCACATAGTGATATTTACATAGTGCCACTGTATAAGTGCCAGTGACTAAGTGACAATAACATAGGGCCACATAGTGATATTAACATACTGCCACTGTATAAGTGCCAGTGACTAAGTGAGAATGACATAGGGCCACATAGTGATATTTACATAGTGCCACTGTATAAGTGCCAGTGACTAAGTGACAATGACATAGGGCCACATAGTGATATTTACATAGTGCCACTGTATAAGTGCCAGTGACTAAGTGACAATGCCATAGGGCCATATAGTGATATTTACATAGTGCCACTGTATAAGTGCCAGTGACTAAGTGACAATGACATAGGGCCACATAGTGATATTTACATAGTGCCACTGTATAAGGTCCAGTGACTAAGTGACAATGACATAGGGCCACATAGTGATATTTACATAGTGCCACTGTATAAGTGCCAGTGACTAAGTGACAATGACATAGGGCCACATAGTGATATTTACATAGTGCCACTGTATAAGTGCCAGTGACTAAGTGACAATGACTTAGGGCCACATAGTGATATTTACATAGTGCCACTGCATAAGTGCCAGTGACTAAGTGACAATGACATAGGGCCACATAGTGATATTTACATAGTGCCACTGTATAAGTGCCAGTGACTAAGTGACAATGACATAGGGCCACATAGTGATATTTACATAGTGCCACTGTATAAGTGCAAGTGACTAAGTGATAATGACATAGGGCCACATAGTGATATTTACATAGTGCCACTGTATAAGTGCCAGTGACTAAGTGACAATGACATAGGGCCACATAGTGATATTTACATAGTGCCACTGTATAAGTGCCAGTGACTAAGTGACAATGACATAGGGCCACATAGTCATATTTACATAGTGCCACTGTATAAGTGCCAGTGACTAAGTGACAATGACATAGGGCCACATAGTGATATTTACATAGTGCCACTGTATAAGTGCCAGTGACTAAGTGACAATGACATAGGGCCACATAGTGATACTTACATAGTGCCACTGTATAAGTGTCAGTGACTAAGTGACAATGACATAGGGCCACATAGTGATATTTACATAGTGCCACTGTATAAGTTCCAGTGACTAAGTGACAATGACATAGGGCAACATAGTGATATTTACATAGTGCCACTGTATAAGTGCCAGTGACTAAGTGACAATGACATAGGGCCACATAGTGATATTTACATACTGCCACTGTATAAGTGCCAGTGACTAAGTGACAATGACATAGGGCCACATAGTGATATTTACATAGTGCCACTGTATAAGTGCCAGTGACTAAGTGACAATGACATAGGGCCACATAGTGATATTTACATAGTGCCACTGTATAAGTGCCAGTGACTAAGTGACAATAACATAGGGCCACATAGTGATATTAACATACTGTCACTGTATAAGTGCCAGTGACTAAGTGAGAATGACATAGGGCCACATAGTGATATTTACATAGTGCCACTGTATAAGTGCCAGTGACTAAGTGACAATGACATAGGGCCACATAGTGATATTTACATAGTGCCACTGTATAAGTGCCAGTGACTAAGTGACAATGACATAGGGCCACATAGTGATATTTACATAGTGCCACTGTATAAGTGCCAGTGACTAAGTGACAATGACATAGGGCCACATAGTGCTATTTACATAGTGCCACTGTATAAGTGCCAGTGACTAAGTGACAATGACATAGGGCCACATAGTGCTATTTACATAGTGCCACTGTATAAGTGCCAGTGACTAAGTGACAATGACATAGGGCCACATAGTGATATTTACATAGTGCCACTGTATAAGTGCCAGTGACTAAGTGACAATAACATAGGGCCACATAGTGATATTAACATACTGCCACTGTATAAGTGCCAGTGACTAAGTGAGAATGACATAGGGCCACATAGTGATATTTACATAGTGCCACTGTATAAGTGCCAGTGACTAAGTGACAATGACATAGGGCCACATAGTGATATTTACATAGTGCCACTGTATAAGTGCCAGTGACTAAGTGACAATGCCATAGGGCCATATAGTGATATTTACATAGTGCCACTGTATAAGTGCCAGTGACTAAGTGACAATGACATAGGGCCACATAGTGATATTTACATAGTGCCACTGTATAAGGTCCAGTGACTAAGTGACAATGACATAGGGCCACATAGTGATATTTACATAGTGCCACTGTATAAGTGCCAGTGACTAAGTGACAATGACATAGGGCCACATAGTGATATTTACATAGTGCCACTGTATAAGTGCCAGTGACTAAGTGACAATGACTTAGGGCCACATAGTGATATTTACATAGTGCCACTGCATAAGTGCCAGTGACTAAGTGACAATGACATAGGGCCACATAGTGATATTTACATAGTGCCACTGTATAAGTGCCAGTGACTAAGTGACAATGACATAGGGCCACATAGTGATATTTACATAGTGCCACTGTATAAGTGCCAGTGACTAAGTGACAATGCCATAAGGCCACATAGTGATATTTACATAGTGCCACTGTATAAGTGCCAGTGACTAAGTGACAATGACATAGGGCCACATAGTGATATTTACATAGTGCCACTGTATAAGGTCCAGTGACTAAGTGACAATGACATAGGGCCACATAGTGATATTTACATAGTGCCACTGTATAAGTGCCAGTGACTAAGTGACAATGACATAGGGCCACATAGTGATATTTACATAGTGCCACTGTATAAGTGCCAGTGACTAAGTGACAATGACATAGGGCCACATAGTGATATTTACATAGTGCCACTGTATAAGTGCCAGTGACTAAGTGACAATGACATAGGGCCACATAGTGATATTTACATAGTGCCACTGTATAAGTGCCAGTGACTAAGTGACAATGACATAGGGCCACATAGTGATATTTACATAGTGCCACTGTATAAGTGCCAGTGACTAAGTGACAATGACATAGGGCCACATAGTGATATTTACATAGTGCCACTGTATAAGTGCCAGTGACTAAGTGACAATGACATAGGGCCACATAGTGATATTTACATAGTGCCATTGTATAAGTGCCAGTGACTAAGTGACAATGACATAGGGCCACATAGTGATATTTACATAGTGCCACTGTATAAGTGCCAGTGACTAAGTGACAATGACATAGAGCCACATAGTGATATTTACATAGTGCCACTGTATAAGTGCCAGTGACTAAGTGACAATGACATAGGGCCACATAGTGATATTTACATAGTGCCACTGTATAAGTGCCAGTGACTAAGTGACAATGACATAGGGCAACATAGTGATATTTACATAGTGCCACTGTATAAGTGCCAGTGACTAAGTGACAATGACATAGGGCCACATAGTGATATTTACATACTGCCACTGTATAAGTGCCAGTGACTAAGTGACAATGACATAGGGCCACATAGTGATATTTACATAGTGCCACTGTATAAGTGCCAGTGACTAAGTGACAATGACATAGGGCCACATAGTGATATTTACATAGTGCCACTGTATAAGTGCCAGTGACTAAGTGACAATGACATAGGGCCACATAGTGATATTAACATACTGCCACTGTATAAGTGCCAGTGACTAAGTGACAATGACATAGGGCCACATAGTGATATTTACATAGTGCCACTGTATAAGTGCCAGTGACTAAGTGACAATGACATAGGGCCACATATTGATATTTACATAGTGCCACTGTATAAGTGCCAGTGACTAAGTGACAATGACATAGGGCCACATAGTGATATTTACATAGTGCCACTGTATAAGTGCCAGTGACTAAGTGACAATGACATAGGGCCACATAGTGCTATTTACATAGTGCCACTGTATAAGTGCCAGTGACTAAGTGACAATGACATAGGGCCACATAGTGATATTTACATAGTGCCACTGTATAAGTGCCAGTGACTAAGTGACAATGACATAGGGCCACATAGTGATATTTACATAGTGCCACTGTATAAGTGCCAGTGACTAAGTGACAATAACATAGGGCCACATAGTGATATTAACATACTGCCACTGTATAAGTGCCAGTGACTAAGTGAGAATGACATAGGGCCACATAGTGATATTTACATAGTGCCACTGTATAAGTGCCAGTGACTAAGTGAGAATGACATAGGGCCACATAGTGATATTTACATAGTGCCACTGTATAAGTGCCAGTGACTAAGTGAGAATGACATAGGGCCACATAGTGATATTTACATAGTGCCACTGTATAAGTGCCAGTGACTAAGTGACAATGACATAGGGCCACATAGTGATATTTACATAGTGCCACTGTATAAGTGCCAGTGACTAAGTGACAATGACATAGGGCCACATAGTGATATTTACATAGTTCCACTGTATAAGTGCCAGTGACTAAGTGACAATGACATAGGGCAACATAGTGATATTTACATAGTGCCACTGTATAAGTGCCAGTGACTAAGTGACAATGACATAGGGCCACATAGTGATATTTACATACTGCCACTGTATAAGTGCCAGTGACTAAGTGACAATGACATAGGGCCACATAGTGATATTTACATAGTGCCACTGTATAAGTGCCAGTGACTAAGTGACAATGACATAGGGCCACATAGTGATATTTACATAGTGCCACTGTATAAGTGCCAGTGACTAAGTGACAATGACATAGGGCCACATAGTGATATTTACATAGTGCCACTGTATAAGTTCCAGTGACTAAGTGACAATGACATAGGGCCACATAGTGATATTTACATAGTGCCACTGTATAAGTGCCAGTGACTAAGTGACAATGACATAGGGCCACATAGTGCCACTGACATAGTGACATTGACATAGTGCCACTGACATAGTGCCACTAAAATGTAACCACATAACATTGTCTCTGAGTGCCACTGACTAAATAACACTTAAAACAGAGCGGATATTGTAGTTGTAGCACAATCGACATGTCGCCATATACATATTGTGTAACTAATTCTTAAATCAGTCAGACTTAATATCGATATATAATATTTGATCCCCACCAATACATGTGTCGATGTTACATCAATAATAGATAATAACAATAAAGTTTCGCCTTATCGGCTTATCCATCAGAAATGGAACATATTTCAGCCATATTTTGGTTCATTTATATATTATTGAATATATAACAGCTGTAATTTAATAAGGGCTTGGATTCTTCCTTTGATTTCTGTTTGTGTTGTTTTAATGTGATTAACTATTGACGTGAAACAAGAGAATATCGATTTATAACAACGAAAACTATTGTTATTGATAATCAATATTTTAATAACAGAATATCGTCGCACACATAATAATATGTTATGCAGTGTCATTTGATGAAAGTTAATTACATCCAGAAGCTCCACCATGGATTTCCAAAAGTTCCGAACGATGGAATTCTCTACCATTACACATCCTTAGTATTCGAATTGCCAAGGCCTTCTAGACTGTATTTAAGACACATCTTTTCAAATTTTATTTTCAAAATTAATGGAACGACATTTCTTCTAATGATTAAGGTAGCTTATGTGTAACGTACTGTCATATTTATGTTGTTGCAAGATATGAATGTTTATTTAATACTTATATGTATGTTATTATCTTTATTTTAAGCAAGTGGTTCTCAATCTGTGATCTGCGGAGATGTCCTTAGTGGTCCATGAGCAAAGGATGATAATTTCTTTTTTATTTGATTAAACACACGAAAAGGCATAAACGTTGTTACTTTTTGTTGTTTGTTGCTACATTTTGTTGTTCGTCCGTCGATTCGACGAAGACCACTCTAGTCATCCGAGGGTTGCTGGGACTGGCTTTGTTTGTGCGTGCGCAGATGGCTGATGAGGCCGATCCTAGCACGGAAGGTTCGGGAACAGAAGGGACAAGGGACGAGTGGGATATCTCCAGGAGGGTTGACAGCACGGGCCTTTCGGGCTTGCCTCTTCTTTTCTGCGGAGGTGATCCTGTTTGCCTCGCATGACTTGGCACCTTCGTGGATGGAAGAACGCCAGGTGGAACGGTCCTTTGCAGCAAGTTCCCACGTGTCTGGGTCGATGGCAAACGCTTTTAGTGAGACTTTCAGTGTGTCTTTGTAGCGTTTCTTTTTCCCACCGTGGGACCGCTGGCCATGCTGGAGCTCGCCATAGAAGAGTCTCTTTGGCAGTCTCTCATCTGGCATTCGGACCACGTGCCCTGCCCAACGAAGCTGGGACTGCATCAGGAGTGTGAATATGCTGGGGAGACCTGCCTTGGTCAGTACCACTGTGTCTGGTATTTTATCCTGCCACTTGATGCTGAGGATCTTCCTGAGGCTTGTTGAGTGAAAGTGGTTAAGCTTCCTAGCATGGCGCTGATACAAATTCCATGTTTCACACGCATATAGCAGTGTGGGGAGCACCACCGCCCTGTACACTTTCAGCTTGGTCTGGATGGTAATGCCTCTTCTGTTCCAGACATTTGGGTACAACCTGCCAAAAGTGGAGCTGGCTCTGGCAATTCTGACGCTCACTTCGTCATCGATGGTGGCATTTTGCAACAGTGTGCTGCCTAGGTATGAGAACTGTTGCACTGTGTTGAGTCTCTGGCCGTTGACAGTGATGCTGGGCTCAACGTAGGGCCTTCCAGGCGCAGGAAGGCTGCATTTTAATCACTCGATGGCGATAGTATAGCGAGTAAATAATGATTAGATTTTATGTTTGCTTTTAGCTATAATGGAAATCACATGACGTCACACTAGATTCTAGAAGACTCTATTTGTTTATTTTCAGATTTTTTTTTGAAACCATTGTAATTGAGTAAATTAGTCTTAATTTAATAATACAATTAATAAAGTAATTAATTAATTAAATTGACTGAACACTTGTAAACATTTCTAATAAAGAAAACAACCGTGGTGGCTATGCCAGTTGCAGAGTCCAAAAAGCCTGGTTATTTAAGGGGGAAAGTGTTTCAATTACGTGATGATGTGTGAGACTTGGAGAAGAAAAAACCCATAGCTTATTGATATTTTGATAGCTTATGGATTGCTGTTCTGGCTTACTTGGCTTTTTTGAAGAGCTGAATAAACGTAAATCATCTCTGCAAGGAAATCTGACATACTTACTTACGCAGGGACTAAGTGTCTGCTTTTACGAAAAAGCTGATCTTTGGAAGACAAGGTTACTTAAGGGTAACTTTGACATGTTCGATCAATTGGACCAATTTCACGATATGCTGAAAACAATAACAAACTTTTGATAAATTTGATTTCTGACCATATTGGATCACCGCGGCATCAATTTAACTTTTAATTTGGTGATTTAAACGTTCATAGTTTTTCGTTTGTTTCCAGTCCGTTTCTTGAAGTTATTGACTCGTTAAATTTACCAAAATCGAATTTAAACCAATTCATTGAACTGACCAGTGATACTACTTTGAATATATTGCATGAGAAAGGGAGCTTGATGAACTTTTGTAGTACTCAGAACTGTCTCAGAAAGCTTTTAAAATACATTTACTCTTTACAACATGATATATGTGTGAATATAGATATTCTGCATTGGTTTCAATGAAAACAAAACATTGCTCCCGACTTGAAGTTGAATATGAAATACGATGGAGTCTTTTAAGTATTACACCTCGTTTGGATATGCAGTGCTCAAATGTGCAAGTTCAAGGCTTGCACTATTTGAACTAAAATAGCAGTCTTACTAATACTAACTACTGCTTATGAGTGTAAGTTTTTGTTATATAAGTAAGCAATAGGAATTGAATAATACTATACATATAAGATTAGTATAAGTGACATTTGTTTATCACAAAAGAAAGCCATATCTGTTTCCATTTAATTGATATTGTTTTTAGAGCACTCAAATCGTAGCATTTTAGTATCGTTTTACTAACTAGCATGTTTACTAGTAACTAGTTATATTCAAAGTATAATTATATATACATTTCCAGCACGGCAGTAGCACAATTTACAGCAGTGGTCCTTCTCTTTATGTAAAGTAGATATAAGTTAAATGTGCCCAAAACGTCTTGATGGTGTGTCTGAATATGATGCGCACCTCATAGACTAAACAATGCGCACCTCATTTACTAAATGATGCGCACCTCATAGCCTAAATGATGCGCACCTCAGAGACTAAATGATGCTCACCTCATAGACTAAATGATGCGCACCTCATAGACTAAATGATGCGCACCTCATAGACTATGAAGTATTTAATTACATAGATGAATTTCATATCGGCGACTTTCCATGTGTGTTTGCGTTCACAACAGTAAACATCGTTTGTGAACACGATGTACTTGTCAGATCTGATCAGGATGTAGATATTTGCCACACGGTTCACGACTAGCGGAAACGTCGGGAACTTTGTCTCAGTTTCGTACCCAAAAGTACCATTTATGCAGTTGTTCAATATTACCGATGGGCTGGATGAAACAATTTTGACTCTGAAGAGTAAGTCGATGTAGTTTTGATCCAATGAGACTGGCGTTATGTCGATGGTAAACTCATTTTGGGAGAGAAACTTTCCATACACATGAACCTGTGGAGGAGTGAACAGAGAAGACATTAGTAAATATATTTTTAGAAAACATTGGGTAAACGGTTAATAACTTTACAGTTTGTCAACTCTAAGATTGGAAAACGTTGTATCTAATCAGTGGCGTAACAACGGCTTGGCATTGGGGCAGTTGCCAAGGGCGCCGGCCTGTGCCAGATCAAAAGGGCGCCGCTAAATCTGGTGTACATATTCGATTTTGTCAATCCGATGATTTGTGGACTGGAAATATCTAAACCCACAAATTCAAATATAGGAGGTCCTTGGGGATGCGGCCAGGGCTCATTCTTTTAACAGGTCCTAGCATCTTAGGTGTCTTTCTCTAAGAATAGAGAACATGCTTTTGGTATTGGCACGCATTAGGACCTCTGTATCAGGCACTTTGTCTTGCCATTTAATGGCAAGGATACGACGCAGGCATCTCAAGTGGAAGTTATTAAGCTTGCGCTCTTGGGATGTATAAATGGTCCATGTCTCGCTCCCGTATAACAGTGTACTAATGACGCAGGCTCTATAGACACACAGTTTGGTTTTCTCTGTTAACTTGATGTTTAGCCATACCCGTTTATTTAATTTAGCCATTGTAGCAGATGCCTTGTCAATTCTACTGTTTATTTCCTCTTCAATGGACAGTGTATTGGAGACCTTGGAACCCAAGTAGGTGAAGCTGTCCACAACCTCCAAGTTTTCATTGTCGATATTGATGGTAGGAGGATGTTGTGTGTCTTGGGTCATGATGTGTGTCTTTTTCAGGCTGATTTACAGAACAAATTCTTTGTAGGCATTGGAGCAGCTTGACACGAGTTGTTGCAAACCAGTTTCTGTGTGTGCTGTCATTGCCGCATCATCCGTAAAGAGTAGCTCGCGAATTAAGACACATGTCGTTTTGGTCTTGGCTCGGAGGCGGACAGTGTTGAAAAATCCTCCATCAGCTCTGGTGTGTAACTAGATTACATCACTGCTATCCTTGAATGCGTATCGAAGCAGTACGGTGAAGAAAATTGCGAACAGTGTTGGTGCCAGTACACAACCTTGTTTAACTCCGCTGCTGATTGGAAAGGCTCCTGAAATAGCTCCATCGAACTGCACTGTGCCCTGCATATTTTCATGTAACTGTCTTATGATAGTCAGTAGGTGTGAGAGACAGCCGGTTTTTTACCAGGATTTGGAATAGCCCGTTGCGACTGACGAAATCAAAGGCTTTTAAGGTCCACAAAGTCAATGTACAGTGGCATCTGCTGCTCTCTGCATTTTTCCTGGAGCTGCCGTATGGAGAACACCATGTCTATGGTAGACCGACCAGCCCGGAAACCGCACTAAGATTCTGGATAGACACGGGATGCTAGACTCTGTAAACGTGTTAGTATGACACGGACGAAAGCCTTTCCTACAAAACTAAGGAGTGAGACGCCGTGATAGTTATTGCAGTCACTTCTATTCTTCTATCGCCCTTGTTTTTATATAGTGTAACTATATTTGCATCCTTGAGGTCTTGGGTGATGTAGCCCTGTTCCCAGCAGAGGGACAGAAGCTCGTGCAATGGTTGGAGTAAAGCTGTCTTGCCGCTCTTTAGATCTTCTGGTGGTATGCGATCATTCCCAGGGACTTTTCCACAAGGCTGGCTGTCAATTGCTTTGCTCAGCTCTTCCTGTGTGGGCACGACATCAAGTTCTTCCATGAATGGCATATCGGGGATGTCATCTAGAGCGGTGCTGGAGACTATGGTAACTGTTGAGTACAGTTACAGATAATGCTCAACCCACCGTTTAGCTGTCCTGCCTGGTCTTGGATAATTTCACAAATTTTGAACTTAGGACTCGAGTTGCTATTTGATATTTTCGTACATGGCTTTGGCATTTCCCGTGTCTGCAGCTGATTGTATGCTGGAGCAGAGGTTAAGCCAGTAGGAATTGGCACATTGACGTGCAACTTTTTGGGGATGCGACTTGGCACTTTTTAATGCATGCAGCCTGTCAGGTGTGGGCCCAATATTCATCAAACCAATCCGTGTTTTTATGAGATCTCTTGACAAAGGCATGTATTGCTGATGTATAGATTGTGTCTCAGAGATGAGTCCATTTGGAGTCAATGGTGACGCTTGGGGACGTCTTTGAGAGACCTTCCTTCACTTTGTCAGTGAACAGCTGCGTTTTCACAGGGTATTTCATGCAGAAGGTGTTGATGCGTGGACATCCCTTTTTCTTGGTGTCGTAAGAGTTTTTCCTAATATTTCGTACCTTGCTGGCCACAAAGGAGTGATCCTTGTCGCAGTCGGCGCTGTGATAGCTTCGGATGAGTACGACGCTAGCTAGTTGTGCCCGCCTTGTGATGATGAGGTCCAGCTGGTGCCATTGGCGCGATCGAGGGTGTCTCCACGATACTTGGTATATATCCTTGCATTTGAAGAAAGTGTTGGTTACACACAAGCCTCGTGAGCAGCACAGTTCCAGCAGCCTCTGTCCATTCTCATTTATCTTTATTCTTTCAAAGAGTCCAAGGCATGTGGGCCAGTCTTCGTGGCTTCGCGTCCAAGTCTAGCATTGAAATCTCCGAGAAGATAGATTGCAAACATCAGAATAATACAGTTTATATTACCACGTTTTTTAATTAACTTGCTTTTTCGTTCATGCCCGCTAAATTTCAAATTTTACAACATAAAATTATACCACTTCTGCTGGTCCTAGAAATCTCAAAATCTTACCACAATTTAAGATCGGTTGAATGTACCGTAATTAAATTAATGCATTTTTAGTTTATCTCTATATACCATCTGTAGCCGTCTGCTTTTGTTGAAAACCACGTGCCATCGGAGTTCACCCTAGCCATTGATGACCATATCCCCGTGTTTACAGCAAGGGTAGTTCAGTCGCGTTCAGTCTGTAAATGTTTGCGTATTATGTTGAACATAATTAATACGTCAATCTATATATGTAATTCTATTCATGGGACCATGCGAAACATCACGACGCAAGTATGTGCAACCGAGCATGACGAATGACCCTCGTTGGGGTCGACAAATGTATCGAGACCAACAATGGTTCTTGGGTTTCACTTGCATTGTTCCTTCACAGACTAATGTGAGATTCGTAGTGTACTGGTTATCACGTCCGCCTTATACGGGGAAGGTCATGTGTCCTGCGAAAACATTGTTGGTTTTTTTTTAATTTTTAAAAATGTCTGTTTGTGCCCGTTCATTTACCCCTTTATTGCCAACATTAGCTTACCCGCGGCGTAGCATACACCGCTAATGATTTAGTGATAGGTGAAGACTTCCTGATTGACACATTGGTCAAAATAGGGTGGGTTTGGACAAACGACTGCGAGTGAATGAAAAGAAGGAACTCTGGAGAGACCCGCGGTGTAGCATACTGTCACATGTGATTAACATAATTTTGTGACGTAAGGTCACGTGAATGGTTGACGCGGGAAGACAGGAGCATTCCTATTGGTTGAAAGTGTTGGGCAAGGAGCAGTTGTAAGTAGACTTCCGTCAAGGAAGGATGTATGGTGTGTGCCTCAAGTGTTTCAGATTTCCACGTTGTATTACCTCAAATGATATTTCTATGTACATAATATATATAAAGTTGTTTTGGATAAACAAGCTCTTCAGTGAATTTTTGTGCACAAGATTATGTACTGTGAGAACGCCTACATAAAGAGAAAAATATAGTTATAGTTACATTGGTGCAGAAGTAAAAGTGATTGCCATTAGGCATAAGTTCTAAGTCAACACAGTACAAGAGATTTTGGAAAGGAGCTTCGTGGAAATAAGTATTGGATATTTCCAAAAAGGAAAGTATTCATTAAAATAAGAAATATTAGCAGCTATCGTACTTTTTGAATATTCAAGTTCGTAAGAAGCTGGGAATAAACTTTTTTGGTTCAATGAAAATACAAGAATATTTCAAGATGGCGGCATAAACTGCACGTGTCCGCGGTGTACAAAACTGCATCAGACAGGTTGGTTCTAACCTGACAGCCACACAGTGCAAGCGTACTACTGTATACACACGACCGAGAGCTGGTAGGTCGTGACGTCAACAGGCCTACTGTCGTTGCATACGGCATACAGTGTATAGTAACTCACGGTGAACTTATATAGCTCAGCAAGCTCAATGCTAGTTGATTCCAGGAAATATTTGTAAACATAACCTGGAACTTGGAAGGCTATGGACTATTAATTATGAAGTGTGAATTATAAATAAAGGAGCGGAATTTTTATCCATTCATTGTGTGAAGAGTTTGATAATTGCAATTTTGGATTAATGGAGTGAACTAAATTGTTTAAAAACTACTCGAAAATTGAAATTTTAACCAAGTGACTTTTACTAAAAACGATTGGACCATTTAATATATTTTGTCAATCTGAGGGAGCGTATATATAAAGTATACTAAAGATCCCGTGTGAGGATTCTTTTGTTGTCTCATCTTGTCAAGGCTAGATTTCATGGTTTAGAAGTGTCACTTATTTGAACTTAACATTTTGAATTCAAAATTTTTCATTTGGAAGATTTATAACTTTATCAACATATACCTAAATTCCTTACCAAATTGCTTAACTCATATTATTCAATCAAACTAAACATGGATTACTACGAAAAATTAGCTGCCATAGATAAAGAGATCGAACTAAAAAAAATTGAGAGATTTCATTGAAGAAAACGCACAAATAGCCAGAGAAGAAAAGATGCGAAATATAGCCAAATTAAGAGAGAAGCTAAGAATAGCTGAAGAAAAAGTAAATCAAAGTTTAGCTGAAGAGAAGCTAAACATAGCTGAAGAAAAAGAAAAGCAAAGAATTGCTAAAGAAGAAGAAAAGCTAAGAATAGCTGAAAAAATAGAAAATCAAAGAATTGCTGGATAAAAAGAAAAGCAAAGAATTGCTAAAGAAGAATAAAAGCTAAGAATAGCTGAAAAAATAGAAAATCAAAGAATTGCTAAAGAAAAAGAAAAGCAAAGAATTGCTAAAGAAGAAGAAAAGCTAAGAATAGCTGAAAAAATAGAAAATCAAAGAATTGCAGAAGAAAAAGAAAAGCTAAGAAAAGCTGAACAGAAAGAAAAAATGGCTAAGAGACAAGACATATTTGCAGCAATACAAATTAAAAGTCAAGAAAAAAGGCAAGGTTTGAGAAACCAGAATCTGCCAAACCAAGGCAACAGACAAACTAGTTGTTGGTACTGTAACAAGCCAGGACATATGGCGAAGCAGTGTTACCACAATAAAGGAAAACCAAATAGGGTGTCACCTAATGACAGCTCTATCAGAAAGAAAATAGAAGAAAGATCAAAACAAGATCATTTTGAAAACAAAGGTAGACAAGCATGGAAAGAAAAATATAATCATAATTCCAGACATAGAGATTATGATCAAAGTAGACAATCATGGAGATAAAAATATAATCAAAATTCCAGACATAGAGATTATGATCAAGAAAGACAATCATGGAGAGAAAGAAATAATCATAATTCCATAAATAGAGATTATAATCAAAGCAGAAGATCATGGAGAGGCAAATACAATTTTGACTCCAGAAAAAGAAATTATGATCAACCATGGAGAAAGAATGAAAACCAAGACATGAATGATAGAAAAATAATAAAGTTAAATCGAGCACAGACAGAATTTAGTGACATTTTAGCCACTATTAAAAATCAAGTATATGATAAAAGAAATGAAGACCACAGTAGCAGAGAAAGGTATGGTACTAGTGAATCTGAAACCATTTGTGTGAAATCATCTGAGTTAGGAAGAACAATTGGTTGTGTATTAAGCAAAATCAAAGACTTTACAGATAGAGACAATATTTTTCAGATAAAAGTTTCTGACAGTGACTCATCTGGTCCAAATTCTATTGAATTATCTGGAAACAAAAATGACATTTTAAAAGCTAAGCAACTTATTAAAAATGCTGGAATTGAAATTATGAATGAACATAATCGAAGTCATGGTTGGTGAATTATTGAACATTTAACAGTCTGAAGAAACATTCAAAGCCCATCGATTTGAATTCATACTCGTCAACTGAAGAATGACTATATTGAACTAGGCTATGCTATTAGCCGAATACAAATTTGACATTAAACCTGTGAAGGGAAAGAACAATGTGGTTGCAGACATATTAAGTAGAATGACAATAAATAAAGATATTCTGTGAATTACTAAATGATAAAATAAGAGACTGTATTAACATTAGTCTGTGAGTTGCTAAAGAATACAAACAGAGACTGTAGTTATATTAATATTTTTATTTGTTGAACAATGGACAAGGAACAGTGTTTGAATTCCACTGGATTATTAGTTAATTTTAATATTGATTGTTAAAAAATATTTTAGCTACACAAAATTACAGATGTGTTAAAAAATTTCAATTTAAATTTTTTCAGCACAGGTAGACTGTTGCAGTCCTACAGATTTTTTTCTCACTATTTTTTATGTTTAGACTGTTGCAGTCCTACAGATTTTTTCTTACTGATTCTATATCCAGATGTTGTATGTAAGACAATGAATGTCCATTGATGATAAATATTTGAATATAAATATAATTCAATTTGATTTTATGAAGACCAAAAATGTTGTATTTCATAAACATTTTTTTTGAAGGATGGGGGTGAATGTCACATGTGATTAACATACTTTTGTGACGTACGGTCACGTGAATGGTTGACGCGGGAAGACAGGAGTTTTCCTATTGGTTGAAAATGTTGGGCAAGAAGCAGTTGTGAGTAGACTTTTTTCAAGGAAGGATGTATGGTGTTAGCCTCAAGTGTTTCAGATTTCCACGGTGTATTACCTCAAATGATATTTCTATGTACATAATAAATATTAAAGTTGTTTTGTATAAACGAATTCTTCAGCGGATAATAGTGCCCTAAGATTAATATTGTGACATAAATAATGGTTACACATACGCCGCATACTTGCTCACCATAGACAGTGCAGAGAACGGTGGGGGGGGGGATAGAGTACAGACACAAAAAGCAGCACTAAGTAAATAAACATAGCGAGTAAACGTGAAGACATGCACACTGAGGTTGTTGTTACCCGCCTCCCATTTATTACTACCATCCATTAAACATAAACTGTGAATAGCGAGGGTTAGTCATATTTAGGGTTGTTAATTGCGTGTTGTTGTTGTTATTTATTTTTTTAAATTTTTTTATTTTTTTTAAAATCCGATTATCGATTATTTAATTCCTATTTTAAACCGATTATAGTTTGATAGCTGACTACATAGCAGTTAGGGGTGTACCGAATTTTTCCCTGCAAATGTCTCGAAACCAACGAGTTGGCAGCAACCGACGTTCACTCGCGTTGTTTTGATTTCTTCGTGCTGTAGTTTGTGTTCGTTCTTTCTCCACTTTCTTTGCACTCACCATGAGCAAGTCTGCGGCTTATGCTACCTGCAGGGGGTCTAGTTATCAATAATGCGCATTATATTGAACATAATTAATACTTCAACAATCAAAGGAAGCGACAAAACTCACCATAGCATACATTTAGACTAAAAAGAATAAAATAAATAGAGGTAAAGAGATTTTGAAAAACCACATTTTTATAAGTGGACTAAAAAGAAGAAAATTTAAAACTTATAAGTTTAAGTACTTAGCATTCATATGTCTGAAAACGTGGGGTGGGCGCTTATGAGGTTTTACAGATGCAGTTCAGTCATTCTCTCACTTATAGATCTCTCTTTTGCCTTCTTAATTAAAAATCTTTAATTTTTATACCAAACACCCGCCCAAAGTTTTAGATTTTCAGACTCCTACTTAATAAATTTAAACACGACTGAACTAAAAGTAATATTGAGTAAAATGTCGTTCTCATATAGAAGCTAAGTTATTACAATATAATCATTGGCTACTGGACTTATGGATAAATCTAATTACAATATAATCATTGGCTACTGGACTTATGGATAAATCTAATTACAATATAATCATTGGCTACTGGACTTATGGATAAATCTAATTACAATATAATCATTGGCTACTGGACTTATGGATAAATCTAATTACAATATAATCATTGGCTACTGGACTTATGGATAAATCTAAACCAAACTTAGTTAACATATAGCTCACAACGAAAATGAATTTTTAACATCGTTTTGTACTTAATATTAAGTTCATATTCAATCCATTTTGATGAAAGGAACAAAGGGGAGAAAAATATTTATAAAAATACTCTTGATGTATTTAATTTGGTTTTTATAGATTCATTTGACTTTCTTCGCTAAAGTTCTATTAGCGTATTAAAGACTGCATGTGTTTTATTCCGAATGTAAACCTTTGCTACTTTGGATCTATAGCTATGAGAAATGTTTGTAGGGAAAAATTTTAATTAAATTAATACCTTTTTCGAATTGTTTGTTTAGTTTCATAGCGCTTTTTATATTACGTAAATGTGTCTCAGAATTAGAGAATTACATTTTTTATGTATATTTCTAAACAACTGAATGTTGCATTCTCAAGAGTAAGCTCAGAACAAAATTTGTTTATTTTATAACGTTAATGCCGAAATTAAATCGTCGCATACACACACACATACTTTAAAATAATAGTTGGCATATTTTCAACTACGTAATAACACTTTTGAGGCCAGTACACTTCTGCTACACAAGTGTGGGTATATTTCTAGTAAGAATATACAACTAAAATGCTACCTCAATTTGGTGAGACCTGTACTAGAATATGCATCTTCTGTTTGGGACCCATCCACCAAGGAAAACATTGATAAACGAGAACTAATTCAAAAAGAGCTGCCAGATTCATTACTGGAGCGTTTTTAAACTGACAAGAGTAACACCATTAATTAAATCATTAAACCTAGAAAAACTAGAGGATAGAAGAAGAAAGAGTAAAGTAGTAATAATAAATAATGAAATTAATTCTAATTTAGAAATAGAACACACAGCTAATCTAATAAATCAGGTAGACTAAATGATAAAAACAATTTTCTTATTCCGTATGAAAGAACAAACACAATTCTCATTCATCACGTGTGGAAATAGGACGTGTAATGGGTTGCCTGATGAAACCAGGAAAAATCAATTTACTATCAACATTTTAAGTCTATTAAAAACGCGACTAGACATAGACCATGCATAAGTGTAGGCCGCAATAATCTTCTGTATAGAAGGAGCGTCTGTAACTGATAAGAAGATAAGACGATATAGCACTTGCTACTCATTCTAATGTTGATACCCATGTCCGATTAGCGCAATTTTTTTTTGTGTAGATTCTAACTAGAATATCCTAAAAGTTTAAATTCATCTTGAAGGGGAAAAAACTAGATTTTTTTTAAATACAAAAAGATGAAGAATTTCAGATTCTGTCCAAAATCTTCATCAGTTAATGATCAGAAGTTTATAATGATTATAATCATTGAACGACTATTAATTTTTATGGAAAATAGAAACGTTGAATAAATTTAAGATATTTCTTCCTTATCAAATGTGTTAATTACACGCAGCCTCTCTAATAACACCCTAAATTTGAAAATCAGTGGCTTTTAACATTAAAAAATAGGGCTGCGGAAATAAACGATTAATTTCTTGATTAATCGTTACAAAAATTAAACAATTAAATTATTGCTAACGATTAATCGACCCATCACTTACAAATTATTGGAAGTCAAAAAAGTCAACAAAAGTGGCCCATAAATAATAAATTTCCTGACGATTACAAGGAACATTTTGGTTTTAACTTACTGACTGACGGGAATTTTCAAATTGTTGATAAAGTTTGCCTACAATGGTTCTAAAACTTCGCCTATTTATCAAACCAAATGAAAAGCGTGTTAAGCTAATAGCAGTTATGAAGTCTGACTTAGAAACATAAAATGACGGCAGCTCTTCTGATGAATTACTGCGTTACAAAATGGAAATGAAAGTTCCTGAATCCATTAACCCTCTACAATGGTGGAAACTTAATGAACACCGATATCCGATAATGTCATTCCTTGCCAAGACCGTTTTGTGCATACCATTTACATCAGTTCCATGTGAACGATTGTTCAGCTCGGCTGGTTATATTGTTAATTAGACCCGCTCTTCACTTGAACCAAATAATGTCAACACATTTGTCTTTTTGCGTAGTTGGTTAAAAGATAACATATAAAGGAGACATTCTAGTGTTATTTATATTTTCAACAAGAACGTTTAATAAGTGTTACTTATCATATCATAAATTTTAAGTTTTGGCTTTAATCGAAATTAACGATTAATTAATCGTTGATTTTTCAAAAGTTAACGATTAAATTAAAATTAATCGTTAACAGTCCTATAAAAAATATAACACTTACCGTGCCACTGATAAAATTTTCTTTCTAACGATGCAGCGATACCCAACATGACGTACGAGAAAAGACATAACAAAAATATTTGACTTAAGGCTAATGCTACTGATATTTTCATAAATCAAGCCATGTTCAAATGTATCTAAGACTCACCACCATCCCAGGTCTGAGAGGAAATAGAAGCTTTGCACTTAGATTGGTTTGACTGGTGACTTTGTTAAACGTCGAGTCCAAGAAGGTGGCGTGTCTGGGCATAAAGACGCTGCTGACCACGCCTCGGGTCAAGTTGGTCACACTCGACTCCTGGTAAATTGTACAGGTTCCATTTTTCGGCTGGTAATTGAACCCTCCGCAGTCTGTTCGTAAACACAAGCACGCGCACTCCAGGCGTGACCTCGTGACCTTTGTTGAGCTTTTTGCCACGAGACTAAGGTTCAGGTATAAGGTGTACGTTAAGTTTGAAGACAGTCTGGTAGTTTTGGCCATAACAGCAGACATCACGAAGATGACCACCGCGGGTTTAAGACGAATCATTGATAAAATAATTGATCGAAGTGATATCGAAAACTTTGAAATTCCAATCTTGATTCCCGTGCAACTTAAGTTCAGGAAATCGTGGATCCAACGATTCCTTCCCAAGAAATGCCAGTTTCCAACTCACAGAAAATAAGAACTCTGTTTTAAGCAATAATTTAATCAGCAAAAAACCAACTCCCTGCACAGGTCAGACACATTTGTATCACTTGTTCGGCTACTCAGGTGGCAACAATTGAGTTTGTAACCATAGAATCTAAAGCCTGCATGGAGCATTGAGTCGATGGCTTGTGAATAATTATATTGTTCATTATTGTGGAGTGCAAGGGGAAACTACGTGATATAATATTGATTACACCGTAACAAAAAAGCTTAGAAAATACTTCTTGTAAATCCAGGGGAGCTCACTGTGGCCATTGTATAAACCAGGCAAGTTGTCGAGATTTTGTTCTATGGTTAAATAATAGTTGAATTTATTCAACGCCATCACATGGCCAACAATAAAATGGATACAATGCATTAGTATTTTTTAAAATAAACTTTTTTTTTCATTGAACAACATGCAAATGTCAATACAGCGTTTCACAATTTTAAAAAAAAATTAAATTTAAAATGTGTTTTGATAACAGATCAGTTTGTTCTTGGTAAATATCCTCATCAGGTGCCAGGTCTGAACACTGTCGGAGATCATGATTCGCCGTTTCTCTTGGTGGCTGGTTGTTTCAAGGAAAACGTTATTGTCTATACTCTTGTCTGTTGTCCATTCTTTTAGGCGCTCTGCGTGTGTTGTTCTCTGTCTTCCTCTGTCTCTCCTACCAGATATATTAGTTTAGGCGCTCTGCGTGTGTTGTTCTCTGTCTTCCTCTGTCTCTCCTACCAGATATATTAGTTTAGGCGCTCTGCGTGTGTTGTTCTCTGTTTTCCTCTGTCTCTCCTACCAGATATATTAGTTTAGGCGCTCTGCGTGTGTTGTTCTCTGTCTTCCTCTGTCTCTCCTACCAGATATATTAGTTTAGGCGCTCTGCGTGTGTTGTTCTCTGTCTTCCTCTGTCTCTCCTACCAGATATATTAGTTTAGGCGCTCTGCGTGTGTTGTTCTCTGTCTTCCTCTGTCTCTCCTACCAGATATATTAGTTTAGGCGCTCTGCGTGTGTTGTTCTCTGTCTTCCTCTGTCTCTCCTACCAGATATATTAGTTTAGGTGCTCTGCGTGTGTTGTTCTCTGTCTTCCTCTGTCTCTCCTACCAGATATATTAGTTTAGGCGCTCTGTGTGTGCTGTTCTCTGTCTTCCTCTGTCTCTCCTACCAGATATATTAGTTTAGGCGCTCTGCGTGTGTTGTTCTCTGTCTTCCTCTGTCTCTCCTACCAGATATATTAGTTTAGGCGCTCTGCGTGTGTTGTTCTCTGTCTTCCTCTGTCTCTCCTACCAGATATATTAGTTTAGGCACTCTGCGTGTGTTGTTCTCTGTCTTCCTCTGTCTCTCCTACCAGATATATTAGTTTAGGCGCTCTGCGTGTGTTGTTCTCTGTCTTCCTCTGTCTCTCCTACCAGATATATTAGTTTAGGCGCTCTGCGTGTGTTGTTCTCTGTCTTCCTCTGTCTCTCCTACCAGATATATTAGTTTAGGCGCTCTGCGTGTGTTGTTCTCTGTCTTCCTCTGTCTCTCCTACCAGATATATTAGTTTAGGCGCTCTGCGTGTGTTGTTCTCTGTCTTCCTCTGTCTCTCCTACCAGATATATTAGTTTAGGCGCTCTGCGTGTGTTGTTCTCTGTCTTCCTCTGTCTCTCCTACCAGATATATTAGTTTAGGCGCTCTGCGTGTGTTGTTCTCTGTCTTCCTCTGTCTCTCCTACCAGATATATTAGTTTAGGCGCTCTGTGTGTGCTGTTCTCTGTCTTCCTCTGTCTCTCCTACCAGATATATTAGTTTAGGCGCTCTGTGTGTGCTGTTCCCTGTCTTCCTCTGTCTCTCCTACCAGATATATTAGTTTAGGCGCTCTGCGTGTGCTGTTCTCTGTCTTCCTCTGTCTCTCCTACCAGATATATTAGTTTAGGCACTCTGCGTGTGCTGTTCTCTGTCTTCCTCTGTCTCTCCTACCAGATATATTAGTTTAGGCGCTCTGTGTGTGCTGTTCCCTGTCTTCCTCTGTCTCTCCTACCAGATATATTAGTTTAGGCACTCTGCATGTGTTGTTCTCTGTCTTCCTCTGTCTCTCCTACCAGATATATTAGTTTAGGCGCTCTGCGTGTGTTGTTCTCTGTCTTCCTCTGTCTCTCCTACCAGATATATTAGTTTAGGCGCTCTGCGTGTGTTGTTCTCTGTCTTCCTCTGTCTCTCCTACCAGATATATTAGTTTAGGCGCTCTGCGTGTGTTGTTCTCTGTCTTCCTCTGTCTCTCCTACCAGATATATTAGTTTAGGCGCTCTGCGTGTGTTGTTCTCTGTCTTCCTCTGTCTCTCCTACCAGATATATTAGTTTAGGCGCTCTGCGTGTGCTGTTCTCTGTCTTCCTCTGTCTCTCCTACCAGATATATTAGTTTAGGCGCTCTGCGTGTGTTGTTCTCTGTCTTCCTCTGTCTCTCCTACCAGATATATTAGTTTAGGCGCTCTGCGTGTGTTGTTCTCTGTCTTCCTCTGTCTCTCCTACCAGATATATTAGTTTAGGCGCTCTGCGTGTGCTGTTCCCTGTCTTCCTCTGTCTCTCCTACCAGATATATTAGTTTAGGCGCTCTGCGTGTGTTGTTCTCTGTCTTCCTCTGTCTCTCCTACCAGATATATTAGTTTAGGCGCTCTGCGTGTGTTGTTCTCTGTCTTCCTCTGTCTCTCCTACCAGATATATTAGTTTAGGCGCTCTGCGTGTGTTGTTCTCTGTCTTCCTCTGTCTCTCCTACCAGATATATTAGTTTAGGCGCTCTGCGTGTGTTGTTCTCTGTCTTCCTCTGTCTCTCCTACCAGATATATTAGTTTAGGCACTCTGCGTGTGTTGTTCTCTGTCTTCCTCTGTCTCTCCTACCAGATATATTAGTTTAGGCGCTCTGTGTGTGCTGTTCTCTGTCTTCCTCTGTCTCTCCTACCAGATATATTAGTTTAGGCGCTCTGTGTGTGCTGTTCCCTGTCTTCCTCTGTCTCTCCTACCAGATATATTAGTTTAGGCGCTCTGCGTGTGCTGTTCTCTGTCTTCCTCTGTCTCTCCTACCAGATATATTAGTTTAGGCACTCTGCGTGTGCTGTTCTCTGTCTTCCTCTGTCTCTCCTACCAGATATATTAGTTTAGGCGCTCTGTGTGTGCTGTTCCCTGTCTTCCTCTGTCTCTCCTACCAGATATATTAGTTTAGGCACTCTGCATGTGTTGTTCTCTGTCTTCCTCTGTCTCTCCTACCAGATATATTAGTTTAGGCGCTCTGCGTGTGTTGTTCTCTGTCTTCCTCTGTCTCTCCTACCAGATATATTAGTTTAGACGCTCTGCGTGTGTTGTTCTCTGTCTTCCTCTGTCTCTCCTACCAGATATATTAGTTTAGGCGCTCTGCGTGTGTTGTTCTCTGTCTTCCTCTGTCTCTCCTACCAGATATATTAGTTTAGGCGCTCTGCGTGTGTTGTTCTCTGTCTTCCTCTGTCTCTCCTACCAGATATATTAGTTTAGGCGCTCTGCGTGTGCTGTTCTCTGTCTTCCTCTGTCTCTCCTACCAGATATATTAGTTTAGGCGCTCTGCGTGTGTTGTTCTCTGTCTTCCTCTGTCTCTCCTACCAGATATATTAGTTTAGGCGCTCTGCGTGTGTTGTTCTCTGTCTTCCTCTGTCTCTCCTACCAGATATATTAGTTTAGGCGCTCTGCGTGTGCTGTTCCCTGTCTTCCTCTGTCTCTCCTACCAGATATATTAGTTTAGGCGCTCTGCGTGTGTTGTTCTCTGTCTTCCTCTGTCTCTCCTACCAGATATATTAGTTTAGGCGCTCTGCGTGTGTTGTTCTCTGTCTTCCTCTGTCTCTCCTACCAGATATATTAGTTTAGGCGCTCTGCGTGTGTTGTTCTCTGTCTTCCTCTGTCTCTCCTACCAGATATATTAGTTTAGGCGCTCTGCGTGTGTTGTTCTCTGTCTTCCTCTGTCTCTCCTACCAGATATATTAGTTTAGGCGCTCTGCGTGTGCTGTTCTCTGTCTTCCTCTGTCTCTCCTACCAGATATATTAGTTTAGGCGCTCTGCGTGTGTTGTTCTCTGTCTTCCTCTGTCTCTCCTACCATGAGATATATTCCCACATAAACTAGTGTTGGGAATTTCATTTTTTTTCTTTATATCGTGATACCTCAATATTCAATATAGTTGAAAAAAGCTGCCCGGGTACCCGTTCAAGACGTCGCATAATTTTCGCCATCATGACCGCTATACAAAGCAATGCAACCTAGCCACCACCCATGCACTTCATCTACCTACCCACCATCCATGCACCTCATCAACCTAGCCACCATCCATGCACCTCATCAACCTAGCCACCATCCATGCACCTCATCAATCTAGCCACCATCCATGCACCTCATCAACCTAGCCACTATCCATGCACCTCATCAACCTATCCACCACCCATGCACCTCATCAACCTAGCCACCATACATGCACCTCATCAACCTAGCCACCATCCATGCACCTCATCTACCTAGCCACCATCCATGCACCTCATCAACCTAGCCACCATCCATGCACCTCATCAACCTAGCCACCATCCATGCTCCTCATCAACATAGCCACCATCCATGCACCTCATTTCACACGACAGCAAATTACATGCTTCTAGTCACACACTTTTTAAAACTTCTATGCTCTACAAACTTTTATTCCTGTTGTAAATGCATTCGTTATACTCATTAATTAAAACTACAGTAACCTCAACAATCAAACAAAATTTCAACAAGGACGTAACGCTCAGTCAGGTCATACGGGCCCATCAGCTTGAATGTTATTGTCCGCTTGGAGGCGGTAGTAACTGTTTAATTTATTTACTTAAAATACTGACAACTTTGTATGTACTTTTAAAATCAGTGTTTCTACTTGACCTACGCGTGGTAACGAACTCAAGAAACACAAGCGAATGGAAAGGTAAGGGATGTTTAATTGGTGTCAGAGAAAAAAAGGTATAGAAAATCTATGGTAAATAGTATTTTGGCGGGGCCGTTTTTATTATTACACGCTTTTATTTCAGTCACACTCTTTGTATGTTGTATGTTGTATCCGTCAAATCCTGTAATGTAAAATTAAACCCATTTTTATAATCCTAGAGATCTCAAAATTTTACCACAGATAGAACTTAGATGACAATGCATTGTATTAAAATTTCAGATCGATCGAATGCACCGTAATTAAATTAATACATTTTTAGTATTTAGTTTTTGTCTATATAAAACATAATCACTTACATCAATGAGCTACGCCTCAATTCGCCATAGAGGGTACCCGGTTCCCGAGTCCCTATTGACAGACCTACATTCAAGTGCCCTAACATACGAGATTTTAGAAGTACGAGCCATCGACAGAGCCATGTTTAGCTAGGGTGTACGAGCCATCGACAGAGCCATGTTTAGCTAGGACATACGAGCCATCGACAGAGCCATGTTTAGCTAGGGTGTACGAGCCATCGACAGAGCCATGTTTAGCTAGGGTGTATGAGCCATCGACAGAGCCATGTTTAGCTAGGGCATACGAGCCATCGTCAGAGCCATGTTTAGCTAGGGCATACGAGCCATAGACAGAGCCATGTTTAGCTAGGACATACCAGCCATCGTCAGAGCCATGTTTAGCTAGGACATACGAGCCATCGACAGAGCCATGTTTAGCTAGGGCATAAGAGCCATCGACAGAGCCATGTTTAGCTAGGGCATACGAGCCATCGACAGAGCCATGTTTAGCTAGGGCATACGAGCCATCGACGGAGCCATGTTTAGCTAGGGCATACTAGCCATCGTCAGAGCCATGTTTAGCTAGGGCATACGAGCCATCGACAGAGCCATGTTTAGCTAGGGCATACGAGCCATCGTCAGAGCCATGTTTAGCTAGGGCATACGAGCCATAGACAGAGCCATGTTTAGCTAGGGTGTACGAGCCATCGACAGAGCCATGTTTAGCTAGGACATACGAGCCATCGACAGAGCCATGTTTAGCTAGGGTGTACGAGCCATCGACAGAGCCATGTTTAGCTAGGGCATACGAGCCATCGACAGAGCCATGTTTAGCTAGGACATACGAGCCATCGACAGAGCCATGTTTAGCTAGGGCATACGAGCCATAGACAGAGCCATGTTTAGCTAGGACATACGAGCCATCGACAGAGCCATGTTTAGCTAGGACATACGAGCCATCGACAAAGCCAAGTTTAGCTAGGACATACGAGCCATCGACAGAGCCATGTTTAGCTAGGACCTACGAGCCATCGACAGAGCCATGTTTAGCTAGGGCATACGAGCCATCGACAGAGCCATGTTTAGCTAGGACCTACGAGCCATCGACAGAGCCATGTTTAGCTAGGGCATACGAGCCATCGACAGAGCCATGTTTAGCTAGGGCATACGAGCCATCGTCAGAGCCATGTTTAGCTAGGGCATACGAGCCATAGACAGAGCCATGTTTAGCTAGGACATACCAGCCATCGTCAGAGCCATGTTTAGCTAGGACATACGAGCCATCGACAGAGCCATGTTTAGCTAGGACATACGAGCCATCGACAGAGCCATGCTTAGCTAGGACATACGAGCCATCGACAGAGCCATGTTTAGCTAGGGCATACGAGCCATCGACAGAGCCATGTTTAGCTAGTGCATACGAGCCATCGTCAGAGCCATGTTTAGCTAGGGCATACGAGCCATAGACAGAGCCATGTTTAGCTAGGACATACCAGCAATCGTCAGAGCCATGTTTAGCTAGGACATACGAGCCATCGACAGAGCCATGTTTAGCTAGGACATACGAGCCATCGACAGAGCCATGTTTAGCTAGTAAATACGAGAAACATTTGAGAAACGTGGTGCCGAATCAGCTAGTCAAAAAAGTGTAACTAACAAATTAACTTTAATTAAGTTCAACTAAGTTTTTCTAAGTTTATTATTGAAGTATACCCAGAAAGGTTACGGAACAAATTAAATTCGTTTTCCGAGGCACCCCTGCAGTTTTGATGAGTGATCTTCTGTCAAATGCTACCGTTAGCCGTTAGCCGTTAGCCTCTGCGATTTTCTCTTCTTTTCAGTAAATGACATTCTTATCATTCTTTAGTATCTAGGCTATACAATAACACAGGAAGGCATATGGGGCCGTCCATAAATGACGTCACGTGATTTTTGCCGATTTTTTACTCGCCCCCCCTCGTCACGCGTCGTCACAAAAAAGTTAGACCCCCCCCCCTATTATGTTATGCTTTTAGTTTTGTTTAAATTTAATTGGACACCTTGTAGTTTCAAATTAGCTTCCTTGAATTTCGCAAATAATTTAAAATCATTCTTAAAGGATACTGCAATGTAGGCATATTTTCTTCAGCACACGTATACTCTTATCTGTTGTAACAAACCACGGTTAATAACTATAAAAATGTTCAATGGAATGCTGTAGTAAAGCACTTTTGAAAAAAAATATATGATGATGGGATAAAATTTAGAAAAAAAAACATAACTTCCCAACACATCCAAAATAAATCAACCCTGCAACCCTAGTTGATTCTTCTGACCTACTTAAAGGACTTTTGCATAACATCCACTACAATCCACTAGATTTATTAAAATACGTCATGTGTACGTGTACGCTTAGAACATATGCCCTAAATCGCCCTTCGACAATCAACGACGAAGCCATCAATCGTCTACCCCAAGTGCCCACAAACAAAGCACTGGATGACCCACCAACCTTGCTCGAGACCCAGAAAGCAATCTATCTTATCTCCAGTGGCAAAGCACCTGGCTCTGACGCCATACCAGCTGAGGTCTACAAGGAGGGGGGAACAGCCCTGACTGAAAGGCTCCATGAGCTGTTTCTCTTAATATGGAAGCAAGAGACGATCCCGCAGGACTTCAAAGATGCCACCATCATACATCTATATAAGCGAAAAGGAAGTTGACAGGCTTGTGACAACCACAGAGGCATATCCCTGCTTTCTATTGCAGGAAAGATCCTCGCCAGAATCCTGCTCAACCGCCTCACAGTGCACCTTGACCAAGGACTCCTGCCTGAAAGTCAGTGTGGATTCCGAAAAGAGCGAGGAACCATCGACATGGTGTTCGCTGCCAGGCAGCTGCTGGAGAAATGTCAGGAGCAGAACTCTGATCTGTTCTCCACCTATGTCGACCTGACCAAGGCCTTTGACACTGTTGGCAGAGAGGGTCTGTGGAAGATCATGGCCAAGTACGGTTGCCCAAGGAAATTCATCGTCTTGGTGCAACAATTCCATGAAGGCATGCAGGCCAGAGTCCAGGACAGCGGGGAGTTTTCTGATCCTTTCCCAGTCACAAACGGAGTCAAGCAGGGCTGCGTCCTGGCACCAACACTGTTTAGCCTCATGTTTTCCGCCATGCTGACAGAGGCCTTCAGAGACGAGGATGTTGGTGTCAACCTGAAATACCGCACAGATGGCAAGCTGTTCAACCTTCGGAGGCTCCAGGCAAAAACCAAGGTTATGACAGACATAATCAGAGACCTGCTGTTCGCTGATGACTGTGCCCTCAACGCTGTCTCAGAAGCCGACATGCAACGCAGTGTAAACCTGTTCTCCAGTGCCTGCACAAACTTTGGTCTGTCAATCAACACCAAGAAGACTGAGGTCCTCCATCAGCCTGCGCCTGGAAGACCATACGTAGAGCCCAACATCACTGTCAACGGCCAGAGACTCAATACAGTGCACCGGTTCACATACCTAGGCAGCACACTGTCTCAAAATGTCACCATCGATGACGAAGTGAACGTCAGAATTGCCAGAGCCAGCTCCACTTTTGGCAGGTTGTACCCTAATGTCTGGAACAGAAGAGGCATTACCATCCAGACCAAGCTGAAAGTGTACAGGGCAGTGGTGCTCCCCACACTGCTTTATGCTTGTGAAACTTGGACTGTTTATCAGCGCCATGCAAGAAAGCTGAACCACTTTCATATAACAAGCCTCAGGAAGATTCTCGGCATAAAGTGGCAGAACAAAATTCCAGACACAGTGGTACTGACCAGGGCAGGTCTCCCCAGCATCTTCACTCTCCTGATGCAGTCCCAGCTTCGCTGGGCAGGGCACGTTGTCCGAATTCCAGACGAGAGACTGCCAAAGAGAATCTTTTATGGTGAGCTCCAGTATGGCCAGCGGTCCCACGGTGGGCAAAAGAAACGCTTCAAAGACACACTGAAAGCCTCAATGAAAGCGTTTGCCATAAATCCAGACACGTGGGAACGAGCTGCAATGGACCGATCCACCTGGCGCTCTTCCATCCACGAAGGTGCCAGGTCATGTGAGGCAAACCGGATTACCGCCGCAGAAAAGAAGAGGCAAGCCCGAAAGGCCCATGCTGTCAACCCTCCAGGAGATGTCGCACTCGCCCCCTGTCCCTTCTGTTCCCGAACCTTTCGTGCAAGGATCGGCCTAATCAGCCATCTGCGCACGCACAGAAAACCCTCGGATGACTAGAGTGGTCCTCGTCGTATCGACGGACGAACGAACATGCCCATTATTGAACCGGTTCCTTCCAGAAAATTCATTTTTTTTTAAAATTTGACAACTATGTAGATTTCTTACATACGTACTATACGAAGACACCTAAATCTAACCTACTTTCATTTATATTGACACGAGTGACAATAATCTTAATCCACATGACTTGTCTGTATCATGTGTCCTTTCAGTGATATTTAAAATTAATGTGTTAAAAACTGAGCTAAGAAGAAAAGTTGTTTTGTGTTCCTCTCGAATTGCGATGTCAAGAATTTGATGCATTCAATAAAGTTAATGAATACTTGACTAATTTTAAATGGGCTCATTTATCATTATATCTAGAAGACTAGAATGGCCAGGGGCGTTTGACCAAAAAACCAATCGAACAATTATATCAAACTTAAAACGTTTTTAATTCTATCAAATAGATTTCCCCCTCCCCTTTTAAAGAAAAAGGATATTCCGTGTCGTTTTGACTTAACATATCTACACATTATCCTATTCATTTCATTTTTAGACACTTGTCATGCTTGTAAAACTCACCAGTAGCATTTTCGGGGGGGGGGTCTTACGACGCTCCCCCAAATCCCCGATTTATGTGAGCAGGACCTAGAGTCTGGGGGTCGGGGGGTAACGCACACATAAACTTGTATATTTTGGGGTAACGGGCAAAACAATTCGCCGTGAGAGAACCAAATGGAGCTGCGGTTACATCACAAATGCTTTGACTTCAACATCAAACGACTCAGGGTAACAATTTCATACGTTATCTTGTGGGTTCTCAAACTTAAGGATTATAATTAGATTTAATGTTCGTGTCTTGATAGCTTACGCCAACCAACGTCTGATGGTCTACCGACCGGCACATTGAGAAGCACTGATTTTTTAAAATAAAAAAAAATTAGAAGTTAAAAAAAGTCATTAAATAAATTGAAAGCAAGCAAATATTTCAATGGAAGTTTTATTTAAAGTTACCCTCTTGATGTGACGTCACATTTCTTCAACCCCCTCCCTCCCCCTCGTCCCGCATCGTCACAAAAGTGTGACCCCCTCCCCCCTCTAGGTGCGTGACGTCATTTATGGGCGGCCCCTATGCAACAAACAATAAAGAGAACAATTACAATTTTGAAAGACAATGTCACCAGAATAACTTGAATATCCAGTTTCATGAGCATCAGTAATATCAAAATATGGTTTTAAAAATGCGCATACTGAATAAGTATATTTGGTCTTTTCCTCTATTTTGTTATGGATTTTCATAATGGATAAAATACAATTAACAAGGAATAGATTGGAGGCAGTAAGAAATGTAGTTTTAGTAAAGATGATAAGAATATCATGGCCTGAAATGAATACGTAAATTAGTTATGATTTAATCTTTAACCATTTCATAAGAGATTTTATTTTGTAAACAAAGTAACTTCAAGTCATCATATGGAAGAAACGTTGTGGCTCGGCTCGTAAAGAGTGTTCTGTCCCCTGTGATAGTGTACATGGGAATAGATTGTGTATTGGTTTGGGCATGGGAATGAATAAATCACGAATAAAATTGTAGTGTTAGAGGGTACATCTTCTTGTCAATTTTTAAATGCATTGCTGGCGCCAAAAGAGACCTAATTTTGACAATATCTATTTAGCTTTTTAGTCCAGCAATTCTAAATCTTTTGTCTATTAGCCACACTCGCAGCCCGCAGCAACCTTAATTTTCAACTGCCCACTTCCAAGAGCAGACGGTAACTTTGGTTAGTGAAACGTTTATCTTGTTGACTGAGATAGCTTCCCTTTGCTTGAAATCTTTCACGGGTCACAACTGACTTGTTACATGCTAGATCAGTTATAAGGACAGAATAAGAAAATATACAGAACAAAAGATTCTACTTTATTTATTTCTCCCAATGACTGGGGATATTTTTGGATCACTCTATCAAAAAACTTTCGGCAACCCTTAAATAAACTAAAGCATTAAACACGACAATGATTTTTTTAATCGGAATAACCCCACGGCAACGCATTTGAAATATTGCTGCTGTAGTATATGTCAAACGCCCCTAACCACCCAAAAACATTGATTAAGAAATTTGAATGTGTAGCGAGGCGAATAAAGTCATAAAGAGACAGTATATCCTCTTTAACTCTTTCAGCTTGAGCGAAGATAGAATAAAAAATTTAGTATTGATTGATGGGCACACGTATTATCAAGGTATAAATTATTGAACATATGAGATTAATGTTTTTTTTAAAATAACTGTACATTATCCCCACAGGTTCCTTGGCAGAGTTCGAAGGTTAAAGACAACCAAATGACTGAGAATGAAGATGATTTCAATTATCAATAAAAAAAAACTGATTAGAGAACGACAATGTGCGACAGACAATATCAAATGTTAACCAACTGTATACAGCAGATATTTATGGGCAAGTCACTTTTTATTTTATCAATAACTTATTTAATCACCATCGGAATATATAATGTACGTGTGATTTCTATGTTGGAGTCACGAGAAAGCAACAACAATGAAAATATGTAAATAAATCCCACCCCACAAAAAATTTTGAGTGTCTTATTTTTAAAAATAATTTTCCCATCAACACCACACCCACCCCAGCCCTCTCATCACAATTATAAAAAAGGAAGAAATTAAAATTACTTTGGGAACTGTCAGAATGAACTGCATGGACGATTTCACGGTGACTGCTGACTTAATCGAGAGATTCGAACATAAAACTATGACATTGTAACTATTATTACATATTGAAAAGCCTATTTTGAGGTTTCCTCAAATTTTGGAATTCTTAACTCACTAAAGAGGAATATCAATTCCATTTTTTAGAAGAAACAATGTTTCTTTCTTTATCCAAAAATGAATGATGACATTTTAAAAAATATGACACATTTTTATCTAATATATAAAGCTCAGTTTGTGTTTTTCTTTGTATGTTTGTACTAGTGCATTACCCGTCAAAAAATGACGGAAGTTTACAAAATAAATAGATTTCAGCTGAAATGTATTTATTTTGAAAAATACACATCAGAATAACAAATAATGTAATACATAACTTTCATTTATTTTATTTATTTTTATTTTATTCATTTATTTTCACAATGAACAATTTTATGCTGAAAGTTTCGAAAAGAGTTATTTTTGGTGCAGTAATTTGGTGCGCTGCTTTCTAAAATTAGAAGCGTCACAGACAGGACGGGATGGACGTGACATGCATTGCAAATTATGTACGTTGATGTTTGTATGTTTCACTTTTCGACTGTAAGTTCCACAATCACTGAAAGACCAAATGACGGACGGGGACCAAGTTTGGCAGGACTGTTCCTTTTAACCTGCAACACTTTATCAACATTTAAATCTCTAATAAAAATGCAGGACTAATCACAAACCATAGATAAGCGTAGGACGCAATAATCTTCTGTATAGAAGGAGCGTCTGTAAACAAATAAGATAAGATATAAATAAGATGGTTTACGTATTTGTTAAAAAAAAGTTTCCCTTTTGCAAAAAATCCATCAATTAAAAGATCAGAACATGTTGAGACGAATAGAGAAATATTGAATCTCTTTTTTATATTGAACAGCTTCATGCGGGATTCAAAACGAGTTCATTGAGGTGCGTTTTTTGCCCGATACTTTATTTTGAGCGGTGCGCTTTCAAAAATCTTTTATTGTCAACTTACGGTTCGCGCATTTTCGTGTACGCATCTTAAATTGAGCTGAGTGGTACAAAGCAGTTGCCTTTTTTACGGGTACTTTTATCAAAATGGTTGGTAATAGATAAATCTGATAAATAACTTGGCCAAAAAATGTAATAACCAGCAACTAATACTGGGGGAAAGGGTCAGCACTCTCTCGCTACAAAGTGCGGGTATATTTCTTGTTATAATATAAAAGTAACATTAGTATAATAAATCATTGGAGAAAATGATTTGATTAAAAAAGTGAAAAGTAAAAAAAAATTAATGTTATATTTTATATTAGACTGCAAAATGTTCATGTTGAGTATTAATTAATTTCACATATTGACCTAGAAAAAGACTCGGAAGTAAAACTATCTAAGACACAGGACCCATCAACAGATAACTAGACTACCACAAAGATCTTCCTGCTCATCAACAAATAACTAGACTACCTCAACGATCTTCCTCTTCTTCAACAGATAACTAGACTACCACAACGATCTTCCTCCTCTTCAACAGATAACTAGACTACCACAAAGATCTTCCTGGTAAAATAACTGATGTGACGCTCATTCCAAGAAGTTCAGCCTTCTCCATTGTCTCCGGAAGCTCCTGGTCAAAGACAGTGGCCGCAAGGTCCAAATATTTGGACATATCGGGATATTGATAGCAGACGACACTGACCACTGTCTCCGTATCATCTCCGCTAGGAGCCAGCTCCCCATCTGACGTACTGTCTTCGGCTACATACTCAGCCACACTGCCCCCCGGCACCAGGCCCATGCCCTCTTCACAGTTGACGTACTCCGAGTTAATGCTGATGGACTGAAGTCCTCTTATTTCTCCACACAGCAGAAGTTCAGGGGCGGCACTCATACTTGAGGCCGCCATCTTAATGCTGTCGGAAATCTTCAGATCTTGAGCTGTTTTCTTGGATTGTTCAAACTGTTCATTTGTGCTTGATTTGGGCTGTAGCATTACGGACATCTGGATTGTGTCGTCAGGAAACTTACCGTTGTACTGCGACCAATAGTCAAGAAGAAATTTCGGCTTCTCAGAATAAACTATTAGTCTGCCTAAATTTTCACCCGAAGAGCGATAAAACTTCTCTCGGCCGTTATGTTGCTGTACCTGTGAATTTTTGAGTCTTTTGAACATAGCGATGGTGATTTGCAATGTTTGATGCTGAAAATTTGGGGCAGGAATAGTTGTAATGTTCTCAGCTATGATAGCTGACCAAGAATTGGCCAAAGATGGGTCCGCTGCTACAATTTGATCCAGCCATTTCTCAGCCTTGTCCTGTGTGAGGAAATAGACGACAGCAGTGGAAGTAAGCTGCGGCCATGGAAAGTGGAAGTATCTCAATAGAGGTGACTGGCTGAAGTTGATCATGTGACCATCGAACGGTTTTAAGGATTCTCTGTGTTGTATCAATAAAGTTTGAACAGATTTTAGATCCCGCAATGGAAAGCGGAGTATGAGTATTGCCCCCTTGTGTTCATTACTTTCTCCAAACACTTTCTCCAAGCCTACACCACCAACAGCTTCATCGTAACTTGGAGGCGCGTCTTCAGTCCGATTGTATGAGAAAGCTGAGGCACCATTGGCATTGTGACAATTATTAATCTGATCATTGCCAACTGTGACACCTTCAATATGCCCCAAAGGTCCAATGAGTTTCATGGCTGAATCTACTAAAGGATATCCATCAGAAGTGCTTTCGACTGACTGACATCGGGCTACACGAGTTCTCTCTGCACCATCTCTACTGGCATTGATGCAAACTGTGCTAGGAACGTAGTCGATGACTTCGTAGTTTCTATTGCAGTAGGGGAACTTAGAGAAAACATGGGAACAATTGACGAAGTTCACCCCACATGGAGTTACCGTTCCTATCGTAATGGGCAGGCGAATGTCAAGGTTGAACCCTAGCGGTACTTCCAAAACGACCTTGACATAGTACTGGACGTCCAGCAAGCGTTTGCTGTTGGGGGGACTGCTAGGCGGAACCAGGTCAATCTCAAGCGGTTCCCCCTCCCAGCGAATCACCTGACCAGCGGGAAGTTTCGAAGACTGAATGGTTCTCAATTCTCTGGGAACCGACACCTGTTTGAACCCTCCTGCAGAATACGAGACTCTCTGCACGAGGGTAACTCTGACCACACCCATATCTTTGTTGGTAAAATTTTGGGCCGCGAGCGCAACAAGAATCGTCTCCCCTGGGCAGAAGGACGACTTATGAGTGGAAGCGTCTAAGACGATCTTGCCAATGTTGCCGATACCGAAAGCCTTAGAGACTTGCTTCTCATTGCTGGCTGTCCTAGGAAGCAAGCCTTGCGGCGTGTGGACGGGAATTCTCGGCAGAACAGAAATGTAGTGGGTCCACGACTTATCCATTTTAGGGGATGGGAGTTCAAAGTTCAACCTTAGCCAGTACCTGATGCAGCCGTAACATCCTTCGAATGATGACGGAAGGTCGGATGTTGGGAATGTAAATGCGAATGCGAAGCTGTGTTGTCCGGCTGTGAGTGTGTAATGGCCGCCAGTTTCATTCGGCTTGTTGCCAAATACAGAGATATACTTGTTGATGTAGGTTTCAGAACTACTGTCTGAATCACTTCTGTGTAAGTTTATCTGGCAACCTCCAAACAGGAAGATGAAAATCCCGCTGACACGAATATCTCTGGTTAGTTCAATGGAAACATTGCCTGAGTTGGAGAAAAACAACTTTTGAATTAAAATGAAACGTAAAAGATAAAACTTTTAATGGAAAAAAGCAAGTAAAGAAGATAAAGTATATTAAGATATTAAATTTTTGTTTGTGTAAATCTTAAGTCTCACAAACATTGTTATGGAAATAACAAAAGTCATAAAATCAACTTGAACCATGTATTTGTTATAAACACGCCTTACAAGCAGTTATTGATGATATAAATGAATGAATTAATCATTTAAACTCATGTTTAATAACCAATGTCGTGCTGGGATTAGCAGGGGAAAAACCAAAAACAACTTTTAGCTTCTGACAATCATTTTGCACGAAATTTTATAAAAAATTATCAAAGAAAGCTATTTAGCTAAAAATTGAAACTAATATATTAAATATCTTATTTAAAAATATAAAATAATTAGATACATTACCTTCAATCTTTTGACCGGGCCAATAGGCTTGCACATCATTAGCAATATGAAAAACACAATTGGTAAATTTCCCCATTTCTCTCAAGAAAACACGTTTTTAAATGAAATCTGAGTGTGTACACTGCATTGATTCACGAATATCTAAGCACAATAGATATAAGAATAACCTAAACAATGAACCAGGCCGAGTATCATTCCACGCCCCCATGATAACCTAAACAATGAACCAGGCCTAGTATCTAATATCATTCCACGCCCCCATGTTCCTTGCTAGGGATTAGATAATGCGCTTGCGTAGGCTGACAATATTTCATCAAGAGATAGGATGCTAGTAATGGTTGCGTCAGCTGAGACAATATTTCATCAAGAGATAGGATGCTAGTAATGGTCGCGTCAGCTGAGACAATATTTCATCAAGAGATAGGATGCTAGTAATGGTCGCGTCAGCTGAGACAATATTTCATCAAGAGATAGGATGCTAGTAATGGTCGCGTCAGCTGAGACAATATTTCATCCAGAGATAGGATTCTAGTAATGGTCGCGTCAGCTGAGACAATATTTCATCAAGAGATAGGATGCTAGTAATGGTCGCGTCAGCTGAAACAATATTTCATCAAGTGATAGGATGCTAGTAATGGTCGCGTCAGCTGATAACTTGTGGCGATGATGATATTGTTTGGGTTCTTACTCAAGTCGTCAATTGTTAGAATGGAGCGCTTCAACTTAAAAGTAAATCCATTTGATATCAACACGATTCAATGGATAAAAAACACATAACACACACACACATATATATATATATTATATATGTTAGTACGCATGTCGAGTCGTTATCTTCCACGATAACACACGAATGTAGAGCACACCATCAACTTGGGGCACAGTGAGGCATGAAATAACTTAGCAGTAACAAGCACAAATACAAGACTAGCGTAATTTATAATTAAGACCTAAAAGTTTGACATAAATTTGTTCATCCAAAAATATCTCTACACAAGATTGAAAACACTTGCTGTACATTTTGTAAGACTGAGTTATTGCAATTATCCGACTAGAGGACTAGTTAAGCCATGAGGCCACGAGTCTGATTAAGTCGCTAGATCATGTTTAAAACATTTATATATTTAAAATATGAGATCAATCATGTGCGTGCTTTTTTACTCTTTGGGAACAACGACTAATTAAACTCATAGAATCAAACGTGACAATAAATAACTTATTCTTAATTAATTTGTTTTATTCAAAGTCATGCGGGTGTCCACGTCCGAGCTATGCACTAAGCAGACATCGCCTCAAGTGTTTGTACTTTCTCAGACTGGAGAACGTCACATCTCATATCGTCGCCATCTTTAGGCAAGTTGTTCCGTAAAAAATGATTTTTTCCTACAAAAATATAACAATACATCTTTGTTAATCAAGGTTTTTATTTATCTCCTAAATTTTACTGTTGAAATTTCAAATGTTAAGAGTTAAGACTTCCCAAGGGCTTGACTAGTACTCACACTGAGAAAAGGGAAACAACTCCTCTGCCAGTCTACACTCTACAGAAACAACATTTAATAAACATACAACATGTTCAAGAATAATCCCTCTTTAAAAATACAGTGAACAATTTACTAACACTGTAGACAACTATTAACATTTATTCATAAATGTTTAACCGTAAGTTTAAAGAATACAACTAACTATCCTACATAAAATGAATTTTTGATGTACAAAATATTTTGTTGTTGTTGCTGAAGTATCATTTTTTCTTCTGTATATGGAGTTTACTGTACTAAAGGGAATGTACACACCAACCTTCACTGAAAAATGTTTATTGAATTTATTGTGCTAACTATAAACATCAAGTTCTCTATTTTTGGTCATGTGGTCACCCATGCGTCCACTTACTAGGTCATGTAACAGGTGCATCTTCCCTGCTCTCTTCACATGGCCAGGGTCGTACTGCGGTCCAATGATCCTGTAACACCGTGAACCCACCTTCGTCTTGCGCCTGTCAAGTCATTTGGTGCTGTCTGGCGGTACTGAACTTACTGTCTTACTAATATTCTGATTCTGGCTTCCTTGTATTTACTTCAAATTCCTGCATATTCATTTATTACTGGCTTGGCAAATAATTGGAAAGAATACAAAATAAGCACCCTCCTTTCCGACACAAAATTAATGATGTCATTAATCATCATATTTTTTATTATAATATTCCTTTCATCATATTTACCGATACTTACTACACATAACACAATAAAATTGAGGCTATTACTACAGCTTAAAGACAAGAAACCTAGCCAAGTCGAGATCAACAAACGTGTACACTACTGTACACTATAGTAGCTAGCAAGGCTCCTGGATCGACGTTTGTGGTACAGACCACTGATCGCGTTCAGCGCGTGATTTTATAGGGTGAGCGTAGGCTAAGCCGGCTAAGGGGAGACGATTCTCTGTCTTATTATTGGTTTACTATGGGTCGAGGTCCAAGTCATTGTTCTAGAACGAGTGGAACATTGAACAAAGTGTGCTAGTCAGTGCGTCTAAATAATTAAATGAGAACAGGCGAATCTCTAGAATTTGCAAAATTGTAACTACATGTATGATAAATTTGTAAACTAGATTTTGTCAGGGTAAAATCCCTAATCTTACATAAATTAACATAGAATTAACAATTATGGTTTAATATAAGTCCTAATAGAATACTAGGATATTTAAATAACATCTTAGCAAACTGTTGAAACTAAAAACACATATATTTCTATTTATAGATCTCCGCCATTACATGACTAAGTTTGTAAGTCGCGATTCATCATTAATGATAGCTTACAAAGTGTGAACTAAGTCAAATACTTTTTTAAAAATATTGAGAAATGAATTATAAAGGGCGTTGTAGACCAAATATTTTTACAGGAGCTTTATGCACAAAAATAAACACCTTCACTACAGAATTGTGGTTCATTACACCTCTGTAGTTTGCTGACCGAGGCAGTTTGTACTATGCTCCCTTAACTTATGTGATGATATTTAGTGATTTTGTGTGATCTATATTTACATTTTCTCGAGCCACCATCCTTGTCCTTATGTTTGCAGAATTTAAATTATTTTGTTTAATATGTTTCCTAAATAAAATGTTTTAAGAAAAAAAAATCAATTATTTTTTTAATATATAAATTTATGTAATTTTTATATTTTTAATATTTTTTTCCATAACAAATATAATTTTCATATACACAAGATTACGAATTATATTTAAATTAATGTTTATTTAGTGTACATGGGATTGTTTAATCCAAGTGTTTCTTGTCCAACCATTTTGTTCACTGAACACCCGTTGATTTAATGTAGGAAGGTTTCAAGTGTACTGAGTGCGTGGACAATCTCGGAGATCTTATTTATTTTATTTTATTTTTTAAAAATTTATTATAAAGGAAAAAGATTCCTGGACCGGCGTTGAAAATAGTTTTACCCCCCCCCCAAACACTAAATACACGTGGCTAGTTTTGGAGGGTCACTATCACAAGTATTTAACTTATCAAGCCACAAAGTTCTGATCGTTGTAAGAAATAAACTTTTTGCCCCCTCAAATCCGCAAGGGGGCCGTCCATAAAGTACGTAACGCTATTTTTGACCATTTTTAACTCCCCCTTCCCCCTGTCACAAACTGTCACAAATCATAAAGTACGTCACACTTTCGAACACAAATTATTATTTTTATTAACAAAATAATTAACATTTAATATAAAACACCGTGACGTCACACATGGCTGAACCCCCTCCCCCTGTCACAAACTGTCACACTTTCTTACATCCCCCCTCTGGAGCGTGACGTACTTTATGGACGGCCCCAAGGCAACATTCACGCTGTCAGACATTCATGAGCACAAGTCGCTCAGTTCAGTCGCTCAGTTCAGTCGCTCAGTCCAGTCGGTCAGTCCAGTCGCTCAGTCCAGTCGCTCAGTCCAGTCGGTCAGTCCTGCTACCAGATGCAGCACAACTGGGGCGGACGTGGGTGTTTGAAACGTTCCTCATTTATGCATCAAGTAACGGAACTTGATAGGAACGTCAAACCCCCACGAAATAGAAGACAAATTATAAGTGTCCCACTCAAACCGCCCTATGCGGAATGCACACGCCCCGAAATACGTTTGTTTTTGACTGACACAGCGGTGACGAAACGCAGCCCTGAACATGTACAGAAAGCGGCTGCCCTTGAGACGATAGAAGGGTTCGCGGGAACCCAAGTGAAAGTGTTCACGGATGGGTCTGCCAGTTCAAGTGAAGGAATTGCAGGATATGGTGCGCTCATCTTATACCCAATAGGAGGGCCACCAAAAGAAGAACTTCTAGGTCCCTGTGGGACTATGGCATCGAATTACGATGCGGAGCTTGAAGCTATACACAGTGCCCTGGAAAGTGTGCACCGGACACTGCATGGGTCGGAAATTTTTGGTTTCGACACGGTACTGTTTTGTGACTCGAGATCAGCCCTCGAAGTCCTGGCTAGTGAGAAGCGTGGTACCCACTTGGTTGACGCCATCTTGGAGGACGTGGGTAGACTCGAAAGACTTGGAGGTAAGGTAACCGTGCAGTGGATCCCGAGCCACGAGAATGTTAATGGCAATGAAAAGGCAGACTCCCTGGCCAAAGCAGGTGCAGCACTGCCCCAACCAGAGGCCCCAGTCACTTATCTTGGGGCTAAAACCTGGCTAAAGGACCACTTCCGGAATAAGTGGTACCAGGAGTGGGCTGACAACACGACAGCCAGAGGGGTATTCGCTAACATGCCCAGGCCAAGCCGTTCAGACCAGTGGTGGAACCTGAGTCGCAAACACCAGAGTTTGGTGACTCAGATGAGAACAGAACATTGCCCAACCAACTCTTACTTTCACAGGCTAGACCACAACAGGGACTCGAACTGCCGTCATTGCAGCCAAGCCCCTGAGACAGTCGTACACCTGGTGACGTCTTGCCCGGCGCTTGATATAGCCGGAGGGGGTGAGGGAGGCGGAAGAGTCCCATGTAAAGACAATGTTGTATGGCAATGCTCAGCAGATGGAACAGATTGCCCAGGTACTAGCCAAGGCCTTAAGAGATTAGTCTCAGGCCTACAGAATATGTTTTTAGTTTAGTCGGTCAGTCCAGTCACTCAGTCCATCCAGTCGCTCAGTCCAGTCGCTCAGTCCAGTCGGTCAGTTCAGTCGCTCAGTCCAGTCGCTCAGTCCAGTCGGTCAGTCCAGTCGCTCAGTCCAGCCGGTCACTCCAGTCGGTCAGTCCAGTCGCTCAGTCCAGTCGGTCAACTTGACAAGATAAGGTCAATAGGATGCCATCGTTCAGACAACAGATATTTAAAATATTAGTCAGGCAATCATTTCATCATGGGCTGATGGTCTTAATGAGATATTTTTATTAAACATTTCATGAAGAAAATAGTCTTGCATTCAAAAATACATTTTTCATTTAAAAATTATGGTAAACATTATCCAACATTATCCAACAATATCCAACATTATCCAACATTATCCAACAATTTTTCATGCACACGAAGAGCACTGATAGATTTGGATTGTGATTAAATTTAGAGAAGAAAATTATAGGCATTGGTCTCAGTGTACCAGGTCAAGGTCAACTCCTTCTGAACTGTGACAGGATCATACATTACAAAGGCCTTGACCCGAAGAGCTCTCCTCGAAGTCGTGCCATCGGGTAAATTTGATCTGAGATCTCAATGGATGTTTCTGATCCCCAAATGTTTGGACAAGTTGAGAACCTTTACGTGGTTAATATCAGGCTGAATGTCGCTAATTGCGTCCCTTGGGGTGTCATAGTGACCATCAGAAGCTTCTACTTTTAGCTGTGTTTGGAGTATTTTTAGCACCATTTCTTGTAGGTAAGTTTCTAAAAAAATCAATACAATATTGTTAAAAGACTGTCGTAACCTTATAACAAGTACATTTTCTAAAATATGTTATAAAAGTTTTAAGGTCTTCAAAGTTTAAAAAAAAATAGATTTCAATTAACAAAAGGCTGATGTGTCTCAAACAAATTGAAACGTCTTGAACAGTTGGTAATGTTCTCTGAATGTCAAAGATAACATGCCCGGGATAAAGATACATCTTAACCAACAACACTATCTTAAAGCAGCACGTGAGTTGACCCATTCAATGAGTTGACCCATTCAGTGCGTTGACCCATTCAGTGAGTTGACCCATTCAGTGAGTTGACCCATTCAGTGAGTTGACCCATTCAGTGAGTTGACCCATTCAGTGAGTTGACCCATTCAGTGAGTTGACCCATTCAGTGAGTTGACCCATTCAGTGAGTTGACCCATTCAGTGAGTTGACCCATTCAATGAGTTGACCCATTCAGTGCGTTGACCCATTCAGTGCGTTGACCCATTCAGTGAGTTGACCCATTCAGTGCGTTGACCCATTCAGTGAGTTGACCCATTCAGTGAGTTGACCCATTCAGTGAGTTGACCCATTCAGTGAGTTGACCCATTCAGTGAGTTGACCCATTCAGTGAGTTGACCCATTCAGTGCGTTGACCCATTCAGTGAGTTGACCCATTCAGTGAGTTGACCCATTCAGTGCGTTGACCCATTCAGTGAGTTGACCCATTCAGTGAGTTGACCCATTCAGTGAGTTGACCCATTCAGTGAGTTGACCCATTCAGTGAGTTGACCCATTCAGTGAGTTGACCCAGTCAGTGAGTTGACCCATTCAGTGGATTGATCCAATTAAATTGCGGTCAGTTTCCAGACTGAGTTCATCTCAATGTAAAGCCTAGCAGACCATCATAGGATTAGATTACTTTTCCACCTACATTTTTTCCTTAACTTTGCATTGTTGTCAGTGTCTCTGATTGTTGAAATCTTTCAAGGAAGGCTGAGTATATTTGAACTTCTTGGAAATAACGTTGACTTTATGGAGAGACAGATTTACGTCACATTCTTTACATTCTCCTCCATAACACTAGTCATTATTGAAAATGTCCACTTCCACACAGGCGGTCAGTCAACATGAAAACACAAGACAATCAGGTCACTGAGCTCGTACAAACTAATACCTGTAACTGTACCACAGCCAAGTCTCACTCATCTGTCACCCTGTAACTGTACCACAGCCAAGTCTCGCTCATCTGTCACCCTGTAACTGTACCACAGCCAAGTCTCCCTCATCTGTCACCCTGAAACTGTAGCACAGCCAAGTCTCCCCCATATGTTACCCTGTAACTGTACCACAGCCAAGTCTCCCTCATCTGTCATCATTGTTGTTTACATACAGTATATTAACGCCTACTATGTATCATGAAAGTTCGACTATCCCGATGGGAATGTTCTACATCGGTGATAAGATGTTGTTTCAGTTTATATCACAGTGCACAACGACGGAGGTAACGGCGAATATGTCTGCTCACGGACATACAAACTGGCAGGTGACAATGTCAAAGTATTGCTGTCCATTAGGGCACATTTGGCTGTCCTGTGTGTTGATGTCCAGGTACACGGCGCAGCGTGGTGGAGGTTTTGTTGTTGAAACAACTGTCAAAGATAGAAATAAAATAATAGATCACGCATTAAATGGTGATGAATGCACATTAATTTTTTCAGTAATAAAGCTTAAGGTCTCTTTCAATGTCTGGGATAATTCTTAAAGATTGAGATGGTCATTAGAAATGATGTGTTAATTGAAAAACAATACGGAACCGAATCAGCCTTCCCTTAAAATTATATGAAAAAAATTTAATGTTTACATCATTAAAAAAATAATTTAATTTAATTCGTGGCATTAATTTCCAGTAATCGATGCAAGTCATTCTGTAGATCACTGGAGATAGAAATGTTCTTTCATAATAAAGTTTTGGCAACAGATTTTGAATAAATAAGGTTTGAGATTAGATATACAATGTATAAAACATTTAACAACACTTAATTTATGAATACTGTGAGTTGTTGCTATTTTTTCATATCATTAAATTTCTTTTCTTTAAATATATTTTTAACTAGTTTTTTTAATGAAAAATTGTTAAAGAGATCAAATTTAGCTTTACTTATAGATTGCTTCTTAGTTCATAAAATGTAAAAAAAAACAAAAACAGATTTACGAATCGGATGTTTCAAGATTTTTATAAAAACATCTTTCTATAAAATGAAGAAAAGAAATAAACTAAAGAAACACAGCCACTTTAGCAACTACAACCAAAGCATCATCTGCAGCAACAACCCACATGTCATCTGTAGCAACAACCCACGTGTCATCTGTAGCAACTACCTACAAGTCATCTTTAGCAACAACCCACGTGTCATCTTTAGCAACAACCCACATGTCATCTGTAGCAACAAGCCATACGTCATCTGTATCAACAACCCACACATCATCTTTATCAACAACCAACACGTCATCTGTAGCAACAACCCACATGTCATCTGTAGCAACAACCCACGTGTCATATGTAGCAACAACCCACATGTGATCTGTAGCAACAACCCACATGTCATCTGTAGCAACAAACCACATGTCATCTGTAGCAACAACCCACATGTAATCTCTAGCAACAACCCACATGTACTCTGTAGCAACAACCCACATATCATCCGCAGCAACAACCCACATGTCATCTGAAGCATCAACCCATATGTCATCTGTATAACAACCCACATGTCATCTGTATAACAACCCACATGTCACCTGTAGCAACAACCCACATGTCATCTGTAGCAACAACCCACATGTCATCTGTAGCAAAAACCCACACGTCATCTGTAACAACAACCCACACGTCATCTGTAGCAACAACAAAAATGTCATCTGTAGCAACAACCCACACGTCATCTGTAGCAACAACCCACATGTCATCTGTAGCAACAACCCACACGTCATCTGTAGCAACATCCCAAATGTCATCTGTAACAACAACCCACATGTCATATGTAGCAACAACCCACTTTTCATGTGTAGCAACAACCCACATGTCATCCGTAGCAACAACCCACACGTCATCTGTAGTAACAAGCCACATGTCATCTGTAGAAACAACCCACATGTCATCTGTAGCAACAACCCACACGCCATCTGTAACAACAACCCACATGTCATATGTAGCAACAACCCACATGTCATCTGTAGCAACAACCCACATGTCATCTGTAGCAACAAACCACATGTCATCTGTAGCAACAACCCACATGTAATCTGTAGCAACAACCCACATGTACTCTGTAGCAACAACCCACATATCATCCGCAGCAACAACCCACATGTCATCTGAAGCATCAACCCATATGTCATCTGTATAACAACCCACATGTCATCTGTATAACAACCCACATGTCACCTGTAGCAACAACCCACATGTCATCTGTAGCAACAACCCACATGTCATCTGTAGCAACAACCCACACGTCATCTGTAACAACAACCAACACGTCATCTGTAGCAACAACACACATGTCATCTGTAGCAACAACCCACACGTCATCTGTAGGAACAACCCACATGTCATCTGTAGCAACAACCCACACGTCATCTGTAGCAACAATCCAAATGTCATCTGTAACAACAACCCACATGTCATATGTAGCAACAACCCACTTTTCATGTGTAGCACCAACCCACATGTCATCTGTAGCAACAACCCACACGTCATCTGTAGTAACAAGCCACATGTCATCTGTAGCAACAACCCACATGTCATCTGTAGCAAAAACCCACACGTCATCTGTAACAACAACCCACATGTCATATGTAGCAACAACCCACATGTCATCTGTAGTAACAACCCACCATTCATCTGTAGCAACAACCCACATGTCATCTGTAGGAACAAACCACATGTCATCTGTAGCAAAAACCCACATGTCATCTTTAGCAACAACCCACATGTCATCTGTAGCAACAACCCACATGTCATCTGAAGCAACAACCCATATGTCATGTGTATAACTTAGCACATGTCATCTGTATAACAACCCACATGTCATCTGTAGCAACAACCCCCATGTCATCTGTAGCAACAAGCCATACGTCATCTGTAGCAACAACCCACACGTCATCTTTATCAACAACCCACACGTCATCTGTAGCAACAACCAACACGTCATCTGTAGCAACAACCCACATGTCATCTGTATAACAACCCACACGTCATCTGTAGCAACAACCCACATGTCATCTGTATAACAACCCACATGTCATCTGTAGAAACAACCCACATGTCATCTGTAGCAACAACCCACATGTCATCTGTAGGAACTACCCACATGTCATCTGTAGCAACAACCCACACGTCATCTGTAGCAACAACTTTCACGTGACCTTACCTTGATCCCAATCTGGAAACAAGTTCACCTGTGCCTGGACCTGACATTGTGACGTCATGATGACAACCACAATCCCCCAACACACCAGGGCAGACGTCCAGTAAAACATTTCTTTTCAAATATCGTCCTGTAGCTGACCTGTGTAAAATACAAGCTGGCTGATGTCTAATGCAGTAGTTCACGTGTTATTGCAGCTGTGTTAACTTGAAGACTGAAAGAAACTTAAGACCTTTCCATCTGTTTCCTACAACGTCTCATCTCAGAAGAACCAGCTTGCTCACTTATTGCACAGCAAGATAACGTTGGCCATCATCACAGAACTGATTAATTGAACAGAAGCAGCTTACTTTAAATAGAACACCTCTATCATGTGTGCTTGCCGTCTAAATATAGCGTCGTTCATCATGGCTGTCACAGGGCCCCTTAATATTACATTAACTCCCCGTATACAGTTTTACCTCCCCTTAACAATGGCGCACCTCCCTTTCCTTAGGCCGTTAGCCCTTCCCTCTCATTTCACTTAAGTTTCTCATCAACAGCAGCGTAGAGGAGAAGAAAGGGGAGATAAGTAAATTCTGCCCAGAGAAAACTTAAAGGATATGTTTAAGGCAAAGATTCCAAAAAACGTGTTAAAATTTAGCCTCTTGCTTAGGGTCCCTCATGGTAAAATTAGACACCTTCGACTAACGCGCCGTTTAATGATTAAAAATCTATTGTTACGGCCTTACTTTAAAGTAGGACTGTTAACGATTAATTTAAAATAATCGTTAACTTTTGAAAAATTAACGAATAATTAATCGTTAATTTCGATTAAAACCAAAAATTCAAATTTTTGTTGTCATAAGTAACATTTATTAAACGTACTTGTCGAAAGTCGAAATAACACTGGAATGTCTTCTTTATATGACATCTTTTAACCAACAACGCCTTCAGACAAGTGTATTGACATTACTTGTTTCAAGTGATGAGCGGGTCTTATTGACAATATAAACAGCCGAGCTGAACGATCGTTCACATAGCTTTAGATTGTCTTAACTGAAATTTCTGATACTGTAGTGGATGTTTGGTTTGCAGGTGATATGTAAGCAAAGTGTTAGAACCATGGTAGCAATGTTCCCTTTAAGCAGCGACGCTGCGCAGACATTTGACCGACACCACGCAGGAGTTTAGAATCACCGCGCAGCAAATTTTGTAAAATATTGCACAAAAAATGGACGTTGTGCAACTTTGCACACGAGTTTTTTTTAAAAACTTTGCACAAGGACCAACGAAGCTTAAACGTAGAAGGAACATTGCATGGTAGTCAAATGATTTCTCTCAATGGACACAAAAACCTTTATCAACATTTTGAACATTCACTTACGTGAATAGTTTAAAACCAAAATGTTCGTGTAATCGTCCGGTAATTAGTTTATATTTATAGGCCGAAATATTTTACTTTTTGACTTCCAGTACATTTATAAGTGGTGGGTCGATTAATCGTTAAAAAAATTTAATCGTTAAAAATTTTTAACCATTAATCGAGAAATTAATCATTAATTTCCGCAGCCCTATTATAAAGCAAATAAAGCAAATTCTTAACGCCAAATATTAAAATTTAGGTGTCCTACGTCTCGATCTCTTTCTCAATGTAAACTTGTAGCGGAGAAATGTACCCACAACAATATAGAACTCATTGCCTTTAGTTAATAATATTTATGCATAAGGAGGTGACCATTGCAGACACCAACGTAACTGTTTACATCTAGAAGATGAAGTAGCTGAAGAAAAGAAGTAAACACATTGAGGTAAGAATATAGTAATGGCTGAATAACTGAGGAACTTGAGACCCGAGGAACCAACGGTCCAAGGAACTGGAGGCCAAAGTAACCAAAAGTCAGAAGCGCAAAGACCTGAGTTGCCAAAACTCTGTGAAACAAAGGGCCTTATTGATTGAGGAAGAAACTGGAGGCTGAGCAATGGAAGTTTAAGTTTCAAAGGGTTGCAATCAAAGTCCTGAGTGAATTCAATTCTATTTTTAGTGATAAAAAAAATACTAACTAAAAAAGCAGTTTTTAGACCATTATTCACGATGCAATAATTCAAGGTCATACAATCACCAAATCTCCCATTGGACTGATCAAGGCAGACAGGTTTGATATAGAGCGTCTTTTAAATGTAATTTATTCAAATATAATTTTTGTGTAAAATAAATTTATTATATTATTAAAATAATTGCAATGCGTTTTGAGAAATTAGTTTGTACTTTCGTTGGCACAAGTTCAAGGCCTTTTAGTTTATCGTAGCAGTTCCACAATAACTATTCACATTTCACATTTCTATTGAGTTGACTAACAATGTTGCCAGCCTTGAATACATATTTGGTCACCGAGTGGCCATCATCCGAAACCTGAGAGCAATTCAATAAAATTATATGAACTCTCTTCAGAATATACATCTGGAAAGACAGAGTATAATCGTTTGAAACATATTTTTATTCCCAAACAATCTATTCTTGAAAGACTTTGTGTTAATAGAATATTGTCATGGCAACAGTGCCGCATTTACGCTTGATAAGGATAATTGACATATGGGGCCCTTTATAATGACAGAAGTGTTATGTCAGTGTCAAATATTAAAATAGCTCACTCGGACCAATATTTGGGGACAGTGGGGGTCGTAAGCTATAGTTTGTGCGGGTCATACGCAAATCCGGCACTGCTTGACATACTTTTTACTTAGAAGACTCTCTCTCATAATAAACTATTGCATTCGCTGGATGTAACAAACCTTATTTCTTAGGGACGAATTTCTACAAATCTTTTGATCATTTTAAGAAATGTGTTACCTTTTGAAAAAGCTTATTAGCCTGATGTTGCCCCAAACAACGAAACCAGAGATCTGTGCTCACCATTTTTACCTCAACGCCCTATTATATTAAGGTAGAAAAGTGTAGACGTGCTTTCTGGTTTTCATCAATTTTTCACAATCGATTTCGTGGTGTGAATATGTTAGATAAACTGGAATGGCATGTAAGTATGCAAGGTTCAAGATCTAATATCGGGGAAAATCTGACTCAAGGACAACATTAGGTGCCAGTGACGAGTGCCTGTGTCCGCGTTGTGACGAGTGCCAGTGTGTGCGTTGTGTGAGTGCATGTGTCCGCGTTGTGACGAGTGCCAGTGTCCGCGTTGTGACGAGTGCCAGTGTCTGCGTTGTGTGAGTGCATGTGTCCGCGTTGTGACGAGTGCCAGTGGCGCGTTGTGACGAGTGCCAGTGTCCGCGTTGTGACGAGTGCCTGTGTCCGCGTTGTGACGAGTTCCAGTGTCCGCGTTGTGACGAGTGCCTGTGTCCGCGTTGTGACGAGTTCCAGTGTCCGCGTTGTGACGAGTGCCAGTGTCCGCGTTGTGACGAGTGTATGTGTCCGCGTTGTGACGAGTGCCAGTGTCCGCGTTGTGACGAGTGGCTGTGTCCGCCTTTTGACGAGATACGGCAGATATTGTGGGGTCAATAACTTAATACTTTGTACTGCAGTAAAAGGGTAGGGCACCTATACGTGGCCTAAACCTATAGTTGGCTGACACCTATACTTGGCTGACACCTATATTTGGCTGTCACCTATATTTGGCTGTCACATATACTTGGCTGACACCTATACTTGGCTGACACATATACTTGGCTGACACCTATACTTGGCTGTCACCTATACTTGGCTGTCCCCTATACTTGGCTGGCACCTATACTTGGCTGACACCTATACTTGGCTGACACCTCTATTTGGCTGACACCTATACTTGGCTGTCACCTATATTTGGCTGACACTATACTTGGCTGTCACATATACTTGGCTGACACCTATACTTGGCTGACACCTATACTTGGCTGACACATATACTTGACTGTCACCTATACTTGGCTGACACCTATACTTGGCTGACACCTATACTTGGCTGTCACCTATACTTGGATGGTACCTATACTTGGCTGACACCTATACTTGGCTGTCACCAATACTTGGCTGACACCTATATTTGGCTGTCACCTATATTTGGCTGTCACCTATATTTGGCTGTCACCTATACTTGGCTGTCACCTATATTTGGCTGTCACCTATATTTGGCTGTCACCTATACTTTGCTGTCACCTATTCTTGACTGTCACCTATATTTGGCTGTCACCTATACTTGGCTGACACCTATATTTGGGCTGTCACCTATATTTGGCTGTCACCTATACTTGGCTGTCACCTATATTTGGCTGTCACCTATATTTGGCTGTCACCTATACTTGGCTGTCACCTATACTTGGCTGTCACCTATAATTGGCTGTCACCTATACTTGGCTGTCACCTATACTTGGCTGTCACCTATATTTGGCTGTCACCTATACTTGGCTGTCACCTATACTTGGCTGTCACCTATACTTGGCTGACACCTATACTTGGCTGACACCTATACTTGGCTGACACCTATACTTGGCTGTCACCTATACTTGTCTGACACCTATACTTGCCTATCATCTATACTTGGCTGTCACCTATATTTGGCTGTCACCTATATTTGGCTGTCACCTATATTTGGCTGTCACCTATACTTGGCTGTCACCTATATTTGGCTGTCACCTATATTTGGCTGGCACCTATACTTGGCTGTCTTCTATATTTGGCTGTCACCTATATTTGGCTGTCACCTATACTTGGCTGACACATATATTTGGCTGTCACCTATATTTAACTGTCACCTATACTTGGCTGTCACCTATACTTGGCTGTCACCTATACTTGGCTGTCACTTATACTTGGCTTTCACCTATACTTGGCTGTCACCTATATTTGGCTGTCACCTATACTTGACTGTCACCTATACTTGGATGTCACCTATACTTGGCTGTCACCTATACTTGGCTGTCATCTATATTTGGCTGTCACCTATATTTGGCTGTCACTTATATTTGGCTGTCACTTATATTTGGCTGTCACTTATATTTGGCTGTCACCTATACTTGGCTGTCACCTATATTTGGCTGTCACCTATACTTGGCTGTCACCTATACTTGGCTGTCACCTATACTTGGCTGACACCTATACTTGGCTGACACCTATACGTGGCTGACACATATACTTGGCTGACACCTATACTTTGCCAACCACCATCTTCCTTTACGTGGTTGATCCCCACAATCGACTGACCCTTATACTTGACCAACTAAGTGCCTGAATTACCAGAGGTGGTTATTTTGATATTTTGAGAACCGTTCGAGTTATTATATGCTAGTCTTGTGGTTCACATCAACCAATGTGCAAGTATCACCGAAGAGAATAACAACAGCACACCTACGCCACCTATATTTCATGCCAGCAAATAAACAATTGACCTCTAATATAGGTGAGAGGTTAGGTCCAGGACATCAGTTTCCTGGATTTATGGGTGGGACATTCGGGCACTTGATTTATGTTCCTATTATTAGAAATAGTTTAGTCTATCAGTCATTATTGTTTCCATTCTGACTTATTTGACAACATTTCGAGTGTGTAGATGGTGGATATGGTTACCATAAAGAGCAGGAAGTGAAATATAAACGTAAACTGAAATATAATAATATCTATCTATCCTATATAATAAAAGGCAAGTTTCTGTCCGTTCTGTCCCGTCATCTATAGCGATTGGTCCCTCAAACACATGACTTCTACAGCCAATCATATTGAACACGTTTACGCCATTTACGCGGAAGTTTAAAACGAGTTATTTTTGGTGCAGTATTTCTTCCAAGACTTTATTTTGAGTTATGCGCGTTGGGATTTAAAGTAAAAAGCTCTGTTTTTACAAGTTATTTATTTTAACTATAATGAATAGTATTATTAACATGATGCACATGTATGCCGGTCGAGACGGCTGTTGAAGGGGAGTTACAACATGCCACCGAACGGTGGCGGAACGTCCTTGAACGGGCTTTGTTGCTCATATATATATATAAATGAAAGACATTAACTGACAGAACTGTCAACAGTGCCAGACATGAACTGACAGAACTGTCAACAGTGACAGACATGAACTGACAGAAATTCCATCAGTAACAGACAACTAAAAGAACTATTAAGTGTTGGAAGTAACAGTTGTCTCCCATTACAATGAATAATTTTCAGTTCAGATTCTGTCCTCTTGTAGCGTTTTCAGCATATTCTATACTTATTTGTTTGGGAATTACGTATATCAATTGGAGCGCTAATAACAATAATAATTTCATTTTTTAAGGTTTATACTAGGGCTCGTAACGTTTAATTTAGATTTAATCGTTAACTTTTGAAAAATTAACGATTAATTTCATGAATTTATCGTTAATTTCGATTAAAGCCAAAAATTAAAAGCTTAACAACAAAATGTTTGCTCAACTTTTTGTTTATATTCTTAAATTTAACTATGCTGAAGCTGTCATTAGTCGCCATTTTAGTTGACATCTGCACGTCTACATAAATAATACTCGGGAGAAGTTTGTACGTTAAAAAATATACAATTTATTATTAATTATTAATAATGCATTATTATTTAATAAATTGAAAAAAATATATTATAAATATTTTCTTAAATTTTAATGGAATTTTTATCGATAGAAATTTTTAAAATTGATATTTAATCGATAAAATTTTTCATTATTATTCGAGAAATTAATCGTTAATTTCCGCAGCCATAGTTTATACATTTAAAATGTTTATTTCACACCAATGTTTGATACGAATTCAAAATGTCTTTTTCATACTGCTGTTAGATAAAATAAATAAAATAATAATAAAATGTACTGCATACTGCTGTTAAATGAGAAAAAATAAACATTATATTTTAAACTTCTGTTTGGTAAAAAATTTAAATTTCCATTTCATTCTAATTAAATCTTATACTTATGTTCAAAAATGTCATTTTTTATCTTTTAAAAGTTAACAAATGGAATGCATGTTAATAGAGACAACATAGCTTTAAGAAAGTATGTGTTCGAAAGAAAGTGGCGGTTGGGCATGGCTATGACAGTTTGTAGGTGGGGGGTCACGGTGGGGGCATGGCTAAGGGCATACAAAGTGGTGTGAGATTATGGACAACTTATTTAACATCAGGTAACTTATATAGGTGATCTGACGTCATTGTGCACATTTTAAGGACACAGTGACAAGAGAGTCCTGTTGAAAACTGGCGTGGGTGTAGACCATATTTTACATAAGTCATTTGTCTTGTAAACAACATGCCATGGGTCGACATCCTACTGTTTTATTGGGAGATGATTGACACCATGGTTCTAAATTCTTCGATAGGCTTCGAGATACTGGTCCTCAAAGCCGGATGACAACGCTTCTTGCATCATCATGAGCTCATGACTTCAGATCGAGATATGACGTTAGGACACTTGACTTAGTCATTAAATTGATCAGAATTTATGTGACTAAAATGTGAAAATTTGAAAACACTTTATTTGTATGAATTATCTATCTTTTTTATCTAAATATTTTCAAAATTTTTAAAGTATTTTTATGTATTTTTTATAAATGTATTTCTTCGTTGTCTGCTTATGAGTGATCTTGAATCTTTCTATGATGTAAGTATGTCCAAACTTTCTGGATGATTTTTGTACTTTTTAATTTTTAAAAACCCGTAAAAACCATTTTTTAACTATAAATGTATATATATATAATTCTCTTCGTGGTCGGACCCTGCGAGGCAACAGGAAGCTGCATGTGCAACAGATACTAATTTTAGAAATCAGCGCACCAAATTACTGCACCAATGCATCAAAAGGTGTGCAAATTAAATATGCGGTGTAAAAAAAAATTATATGACGTCATTGTTTTCGCTGATATTTTAATTTTGAAAAAGGGAACAATGTAAAAAAGAGGATTTGATGATGGTTAATTATAACATCAAAAAACAAACCCTATTATAAAATACTTTGTATGCATTTCAGAAAGTTTAATATTTCGTATTGATCAAACAAGGACAAGTTAGTTGGGCTTTTGAAAAAGGTCGGCGCCGTAGGCGCCCTATAAAAAGTGCATTAAAGGGGTAAAAGAACTCTCCATGAGCAAGTCTGCGGCGTATGCTACGCCGCGGGGCGTCTAGTCCTTTATATTTGAGACATAACTAAAAGTATTGATTATGTTCAATATAATACACACCGCGCATTCAATATAATACGCACTGCGCGAAAAACTAGCATAAATATTTATAAGCGACATAGAGATACATAGAGATAATCTAAAATTCATTAATTTAATTTAAGTACATGCAATCGATGTGAAAATTTCATACATCATTTTTATCGTCGCCACGAGCCTGCCTACAAAATTTCAGCTCGATATGATACGGAGAAGTGGGTTAAAATTCGATCCAGAGCTTTTTCCGCAAGCAAGCAGCCAGACGCTACGAGTTAATATAAAGGATTTAAATATGTGAGCCGTTATAGGTTATGGAGGTTGTTCACATTTCTTTTTTTTTCCTTTTTTTTTCTTCTTTTTTTTCTTTCTTTTTTTCCCCCCCAAAAATTGTGTAGAATGTTTTGTAGGCATGTTTCGTTAACAATAAGGTAATGTGTCAAAAAAGAATATTTCATTTAAATGTGGACTATTTTTATGTGTATCTCAGCACGATCAGATTTGTTAACATCTAATCTACGCAAGTTAATGTGTCATCATCACCTTCATCATGATGTACATTCAAACACAAATTACTTATGGACGTCATTTATTGGGCATTGAGGTTAATATGACGTTTAATGACGTTGGACAGCGATGAGTTAACTCGATGTCAACTTGGGCCGGGAAGCAACCTGGGTACTCTGCCCCTGATGTAAGCCGGGCTAACAACCTGAACTCAAACATTTCAAACTTCGATTTATGATATGATATCTTCCATGTTGGCTAAGATCTGGGCGCTACAATGCAATGGGTCATGTCTTTACAACGTACAACCATATCATTCATTTATCTATGTTCTTAAACTAATGAAATCTACATAGCTATATAAGTATAAGCACAATATTAGATCATCTGCAATCCATCGCGAACTAAATACATGGTGATAAAAGTTAAAAAGTTGATGATCATATTAACATATCATTACATGGTACTTAACAATATGTTAGAGGATTTTAGGAGCTCGTGGTGATAGAGATTTTTAATTCGATTAGATAAGACCTCATATCAAATCTTATTGTAAACACCAAAAACACTCCTTCTACACAGAAGATTATAGCATCCTACGCTTATTGGCATACGCATTCGGTTACTGTGGCTGCAAAGGATACCAAGATTATTCAGCGTAATGTGACAGCTAATTAAAACCTGATGTGAGGGCAGAGGTTAAATGGCACCAGATTTACGTTTTTCGAAGTTTAGATAGACAATTTATCATGTAGAATGTATCAATTAGGATTTACCGGGTGGCCGCAATGTTCCCTCTAAGGTTCACTTGGTTCATGTACAAAGTAAATAATTCGTGTACAAAGTTGTACAGCATCCATATTTTTGTGTGCAAAATTTTACATCCACAGAGATATTATATTATGTCGATCAACATTTGCTACGCGGTAATTCGAAACTGCGGCGCGTCGTCGGTCAGATATCTGCGTGGCCGCGCAACCGCGCAGCTTAAAGGGAAAACTTGCTGGAAGGATTTATCACTTAGGATATTACAAGTTGTGGAAGAAACGTTTCAATAACTGATTGATAATAAAACTAAATACAACAACAAAATTATTGTTAATCCTGCCTCACCTGTTTGAAAATGAACAGCAACAAATAAACTAACTTCATACAACAAATGTAACTAACTTCATACAACAAATGTAACTAACTTCATACAACAAATGTAACTAACTTCATACAACAAATGTAACTAACCTCATACAACAATGTAACTAACTTCATACAACATTGATCAGTGGTAAGCTTCATACATAAGAGTAAGAGTTACCGGTACTTGCTTGTCATATTCTGCTGAAGGTCAATGCCCAAAAATAGCACATCAAGTCAAGAAAGATTAAGCCTTCTATAAATCCATTGACATATTAAAATACAAATGGCCGTCAACAACAGGAGCTTGGCAGGAAAATCGTGACAAGCTCTCTGTCCTTGTCAAAAGTCAGACATATGTCAATGTCCGGGAGCTGCAAAAGTCGGGAGTTGGTTAACTCATCAATGTGACTCACTTAGCACAAAGCACAGACAAATAAGCACATAGCACAGAGCACTTAGCACAAAGCGGAAATAGAATCATGGACATTTTTTTCGTTTTTTAAAATTCTTTTTTTTTAAGCACACATATTTAAATCCTTTATATTAACTCGTGGCGTCTGGTTGTTTGTCGCAAAAACTTTGGATCGATTTTTAACCCACTTCCCCATAAGCAGCGAGCTGAAATTTTGCAGGCAAACTCCTGGCGACAATAAAAATGATCTAACAAAATTTCACATCGATCGAAGGTACTGTAATTAAATTAATGAATTTTTAGATTTTCTCTTTTTATCTCTATTAAGCATGTAAATTTTTGTGCAAGACTGTCGCGGTGCGTATTGTAATCAACAACCTTTTTAATATTTTCCTGTCACACGGTGCGGTGCGTATTATATTGACTATACTCTTTTAAAATAAATTCCCGCTCTGTCAATGTTTATATTAGTCTGTCGCGCGGTGCGCATTATAATAAGCATGTTTTCATAACCCTATTCCCGTAATCAATCGCGCTGAAATTTAGCAGGCAGACTGTATATTTTTTACTATAAATCTTTTATATATGAGACGTAACTAAAATTTTGGATTTTTGGATTGTCGTGCGATGCGTATTATAATGAACATAATTTTAGTTATTTCTCGTATATAAAGGATTTATAGTCAAAAACAATTAGTAACATGCCTGTTACAATGAGGAACATGTCGGTCACATTAAGTAACATGCCTGTTACTATCAGGAACATGTCTGTCACATTAAGTAACATGCCTGTTACAATCAGGAACATGTCTGTCACATTAAGTAACATGCCTGTTACAATCAGGAACATGTCTGTCACATTAAGTACATGCCTGTTACAATCAGGAACATGTCTGTCACATTAAGTAACATGCCTGTTACAATCAGGAACATGTCTGTCACATTAAGTAACATGCTTGTTACAATCAGGAACATGTCTGTCACATTAAGTAACATGCCTGTTACAATCAGGAACATGTCTGTCACATTAAGTAACATGCCTGTTACAATCAGGAACATGTCTGTCACATTAAGTAACATGCCTGTTACAATCAGGAACATGTCTGTCACATTAAGTAACATGCCTGTTACAATCAGGAACATGTCTGTCACATTAAGTAACATGCCTGTTACAATCAGGAACATGTCTGTCACATTAAGTAACATGCCTGTCACAATGATCACATATCTGTCACAATCGACAACATGTCTTTTACAATCAGCGACATGGCTATCACACTCCAGGGCATTACTGACACAATCATCAACATGCCTGGCACAATCCCTAACATATCTGCCATCAGACTGTGACCGCTGACCCTGTCATCTGACTGTACTAGTCGGGGTGTCCTAGAAACTCGTGGCACGATTAGTTCAGACATGTTATGCATGAGATACGAGCCCCGCCCAGGACCTGGCAAAGTTTTCACATTTCTAAAACCCAGCCGTCATGCATTGTGATAAATGGACAGTGGTTTATGACGCCACACAATTGCGTAAAATGAAGAAAAAAAATCTTTCTAAATGCGAAGTTTCTTTGGTTTAACCCAAATTTAAAAAGAAAACGTACAAACCTTTTGTTTTCATTGCTTAAAATGATAATAATTTTTTTGTTTTGGTTTTTGTTGTTTTTTTACTCCTCTTAAAATTTTTACATTTAATTAAATTAATTAAAATTTTAAAAAATTAAACATTGTTTGTTAAAAAATAAATCGCTGTTTGTAAAAATAAAACGTTGTTTGTCAAAATAAATCATTGTTTGTTTACTTAAACTACATACATCATAATTTGTGGTAACTTGGTTTCTGTACATGGGCATAAAAAAAAATTGAAAATTGTATCTCGATGTGTAGGAAAAAAATTCAAAATTGTTTATTGTAAAGTTAAGAAATTAACATAAACATTTTTTTTACCCTTTTATATAGTTCCGACATAAAAGGTATTGAAAGTACCAAACGCATCTATAATATTTCCACGCAAAAAAGTGCCAAAAAATAAATATTAGTTTCGTCCGTCCTCATGGGACGATGGCGTTTACTCCTGCTCCTCTGCCCCCTTTCCCCTTTCTCCTGGCAAATAATATTAATTAATAAATATAAAAATAAAACAGGTAACAGAAACTAATTAGCAGTTATTGGATTTGGTCACTGACAACAGACTCTAATTGGCAGTTATTGGATTGGGTCACTGACAACAGACTCTTATTGGCAGTTATTGTATTGGGTCACTGACAACAGACTCTAATTGGCAGTTATTGGATTGGGTCACTGACAACAGACTCTAATTGGCAGTTATTGGATTGGGTCACTGACAACAGACTCTAATTGGCAGTTATTGGATTGGGTCACTGACAACAGACTCTAATTGACAGTTATTGGATTGGGTCACTGACAACAGACTCTAATTGGCAGTTATTGGATTGGGTCACTGACAACAGACTCTAATTGGCAGTTATTGTATTGTGTCACTGACAACAGACTCTAATTGGCAGTTATTGTATTGGGTCACTGACAACAGACTCTAATTGACAGTTATTGGATTTGGTCACTGACAACAGACTCTAATTGACAGTTATTGTATTGGGTCACTGACAACAGACTCTAATTGGCAGTTATTGGATTTGGTCACTGACAACAGACTCTAATTTAGCAGTTATTGTATTGGGTCACTGACAACAGACTCTAATTGGCAGTTATTGTATTGGGTCACTGACAACAAACTCTAATAGACAGTTATTGGATTTGGTCACTGACAACAGACTCTAATTGACAGTTATTGCATTGGGTCACTGACAACAGACTCTAATTGACAGTTATTGGATTTGGTCAATGACAACAGAATCTAATTGGCAGTTATTGTATTGGGTCACTGACAACAGACTCTAATTGGCAGTTATTGGATTGGGTCACTGACAACAGACTCTAATTGACAGTTATTGGATTGGGTCACTGACAACAGACTCTAATTGACAGTTATTGTATTGGGTCACTTACAACAGACTCTAATTGACAGTTATTGGATTGGGTCACTGACAATAGACTCTAATTGACAGTTATTGTATTAAGTCACTGACAACAGACTCTAATTGGTAGTTATTGGATTGGGTCACTGACAACAGACTCTAATTGGCAGTTATTGGATTGGGTCACTGACAACAGACTCTAATTGGCAGTTATTGGATTGGGTCACTGACAACAGACTCTAATTGACAGTTATTGGATTGGGTCACTGACAACAGACTCTAATTGGCAGTTATTGGATTGGGTCACTGACAACAGACTCTAATTGACAGTTATTGGATTGGGTCACTGACAACAGACTCTAATTGACAGTTATTGGATTGGGTCACTGACAACAGACTCTAATTGACAGTTATTGGATTGGGTCACTGACAACAGACTCTAATTGGCAGTTATTGTATTGGGTCACTGACAACAGACTCTAATTGACAGTTATTGGATTGGGTCACTGACAACAGACTTTAATTGGCAGTTATTGTATTGGGTCACTGACAACAAACTCTAATTGGCAGTTATTTGAATGGGTCACTGACAACAGACTCTAATTGACAGTTATTGGATTGGGTCACTGACAACAGACTCTAATTGGCAGTTATTGTATTGGGTCACTGACAACAGACTCTAATTGGCAGTTATTGTATTGGGTCACTGACAACAGACTCTAATTGGCAGTTATTGGATTGGGTCACTGACAACAGACTCTAATTGGCAGTTATTGGATTGGGTCACTGGCAACAGACTCCAATTGACAGTTATTGGATTGGGTCACTGACAACACGGGTGTAAAAGGGATTTATTTATAATATAATGTCTTCTAGTGACAGCAATACTGCAACTATAAACCTCACCGTTCAGAGATCGCGTAGATATGTGTGAGATGCATGACACGCAGATCATAAGATGTTCAGATGTGCAGCTGTCGGCTAGGATCAGTTTCTATTTGAGAATTTGAGTGCCATCAACAGGCTGAAGACATACGGACAAACAATTTTTGAACTGCAACCGCAGTGAGAGGTTTATAAACACACTTAGTGTTTTTGTTATTGCTGGTCTAGGAACAGTTCGTGTCTTGTCTTGGTAATTTATGTCATCCTGAGCTCATGACTAGGCATATGTGTGAAATCATATATTAATGTATATCACATACATCATCATGTAACCACAGTTACATTTTGTTTGCTCAGATAATTTGTCTCACTGTGTTGTGCGATGGTAATATGTTTGGCGATTCATTGCATGTGTCGTATTTTAGCAGTTTTTAAATCCCGTATATTAATTTCACCGCCGTCTCTGTCTCTCTGTCTGTCTTGGGCCCGCGGAAAAACAAAAGTCAAAAATGACCCACTTCCCGTGAAGCCATCGAGCTGAAATTTGGAACACGGACCCGTGTCACCTAACAATGCATCGTATCAAAATTTCAGATCGATCTAACGTACCGTAATTAAATTAATGCATTTTTAGTTTATCTAAATAAACTATATGTAGCGGTCGCTATCGTTTACATTTTACGGGTCACTTGACTTCAGACCAGCCACCGGTGAACACATCTCGTGTTTAAACCAGGTAAACCACCTGGAGTTGAGTTAACGCGTTGACGCCACCCATCCATGTCCACACCCCTCCCCCTTCCCCCACTTTTTAAAGCCAGGGAAGATAATTTCGGTTTCAGTCTGTAAATGTCTGTCACTTTTGAACATAATCAATACTTTTAGTTATGTCTCATATATAAGGGATTTATAGTCAAAAACATTGTTTTTACGGGGTTGTTTTTATTAAATCCCGTATATTAACTTCACCGCCGTCTCTGTCTCTCTGTCTGTCTTGGGCCCGCGGAAAAACAAAAGTCAAAAATGACCCACTTCCCGTGAAGCCATCGAGCTGAAATTTGGAACACGGACCCGTGTCACCTAACAATGCATCGTATCAAAATTTCAGATCGATCTAACGTACCGTAATTAAATTAATGCATTTTTAGTTTATCTTTATAAACTATATGTAGCGGTCGCTATCGTTTACATTTTACGGGTCACTTGACTTCAGACAAGCCACCGGTGAACACATCTCGTGTTTAAACCAGGTAAACCACCTGGAGTTGAGTTAACGCGTTGACGCCACCCGTCCATGACCACACCCCTCCCCCTTCCCCCACTTTTAAAGCCAGGGGAGATAATTTCGGTTTCAGTCTGTAAATGTCTGTCACTTTTGATCATAATCAATACTTTTAGTTATGTCTCATATATAAGGGATTTATAGTCAAAAACATTGTTTTTACGGGGTTGTTTTTATTAAATCCCGTATATTAACTTCACCGCCGTCTCTGTCTCTCTGTCTGTCCTGGACCCGCGGAAAAACAAAAGTCGAAAATGACCCACTTCCCGTGATGCCATCGATTTGAAATTTGGAAGATAGGCTTGTGTCACCTAACAATGCATCGTATCAAAATTTCAGATCAATCGAAAGTACAGTTATTAAATTAATGCATTTTTAGTTTATCTATATAAACTATATGTAGCGAACTCTATTGTTTACATTTTACGGGTCACTTGACTTCACGCCAGCTACCGGTGAACACATCTCGTGTTTTAACCAGGTGTACCGGCGTGCTTTTGTTTACATTTTACGTGTCACGCTGAGCTCGGTCCAGCGATCGGTGACATTACCTTTCCCCTCTCCCAACCGGTTAAAAGGAAAGGGGAGTTAAGACAGATTCAGTCTGTAAATATTTGTCGCGTTTGAATATAATCAATACTTTAAGTTCTGTCTCATATTTAAGGGATTTATAGTCTAAAACTTTGTTTTTACGGGTTTGTTTTATTCTGTTCTTTCATTTCCTGATATTATGGTGTTACGTTCTTTCATCAAGTTTAAGGTTAGTCTGACAGTTTGTGTTTTCGAGAAGGTGTTTATTTCAGAAGCTGATATTTTCCTGTTGTAGAGAAATCTTGTTGCTCAGCTGCATGTGGTTGTTATTAGAATTGGAAGCGCCGAAATTACCAAATACATTTTTTTCTTACATAAATAATGAATATATCAGATATGAGGTACAAATCAACTGAAGTTTAATTAGATCTTTTATCATTTGATCGATATTTTATCTATTGCTTGGTCGGGCTTGTCATCGCCTACACAACAGACTGCTGGGATCATTTGAAAGCTGGGACGTCTGTGTATCTGTCTATGATATTTTCTGAGTAGGAGGCCATAGATTTGTCCAGCAGGTATCACGTGGTGGATATCATTCACGTTTCGATTACGTATCTTTTCATTTAAATTGTACAATATTAGCCAGTGTATAGCAGTTATGTTAACTTGCATCTAGGCCGTGTGATTACCCGGGTAGTAAAATTCCGCCCGGGTACCCGTGAAAATGTGGCTTCAATGTCTATATTAACGGAGGCCAAACTTCGGCTCCCATGCGGCTTTTTTCTGTTTACATTTCGGCTAACGGAACAATTAATCAAATGAAAATTTTTGTTTCAAATATATGCTGTGAAGTACATCTAAGGAAAAATATCTGTCAACGGGAAATAAAATACGGTCCCAACAAATTACAGTATAGTTTGATACATCTTTTTTCTCTCAACGTGAAACAGAAATCGCAAACACAAAAAGATTTTAGTTCTTTAAAAGAATCCTATAAGGTAAACAAAAGAGGTTGTGTTTGTTAATAAAATTAGAAACACTCCTGCTTTGACACTAACTTTGCTTTGAAAATACGCCGACTGTCGAGTTCTATGGTATTGTTGACTCACAAGGCTTGCACTCAATAAACCAGAACACCATTAGATGAATCTATCATTTATTTGAAACAGGAATCCTCCAATACATAATAACAACACTGTCTTTCATCCACTACCAAAAACCGTCCCTCTAGCCTATCTTCTATTTACGTCATCTCTCGCACACTACGTCACACTAAAACATGTGTCAACAATAGTGCGCACCGGCGCAACATTCTAACATTAAAATTCCCAAGGCGGAAAACCCCATTATACTATAACATTTCCCTGACACCGACATTGGGTTACCGATTAAGACTAGCTAATTTTGTTTATCTACCCCCCTCTCCTCCCTCCACTCTTTTAACCCACACCCCTTCCATTCGCTTGTGTTTCTTGTGTTCATAAACACGTGTTGACCTAGAAAAACTGATGTTAATAATGCGTACAAAGTTGTCAGTATTTAAATTAAGTGATTTAAATAGTTACTAACAGTGTAAGATGGGTAAGTCGTCGGCCGTGTGGATGGACTGCAAAGAGATGAAAGAGGTCACATTTGTTTTTGTGTTCATAAAAACACCCCTGCTTTGACACTAACTCTGCTTTGCAATACGCTGACAGTAGGTTACCGATTGATACTAGCTAATGTTGTTTATCTACCCCCCTCTCGCCCCTCCACTCCTATAGCCCACACCATTTGTGTTTCTTGTGTTCATTAACACGCGTTTGCCTAGCCCAAAAACTGATTTTAATAATACACCCAAAGTTGACAGTTTTTATAGTTAATAAAACTAAATACTTGTTAACAGTGTAAGATGGGTAAGACATCGGCAGTGTGGAATCATGCCAAGCGAGTTGTCAGTGACACGGCAAAATTTAACCGTTGTAATGAAATTGTGTCTGCTAAGGGTTCAACACCAGCGCGATAAAACGCCATCTGGCCGCTATTCATAAAGTCGATTTTGATAAACCAACTGCCAATCCACCTAATATCAGAACTTTTTTGGAGTCAACAAAAGCAGCACCACTGACGAAAGCACGATCGATAGAGATTGACCGCAGTATTGCGTCCTTCATCGCCCTTAGCATCGACTACAGACGCCAAGTGGATATTAACTTTCACGATATGACACTGATCGTTTCGTCATTGTTGTTGACATTTTGTTTGCATGTTCAGTTTACTGTAGTTTTAGTTTATGAGTAGGCCTGTTAACGGGTACTCTGGAACCCGGGTACCCGTTACCGAGCAATTACCCGGGCGGTAAAATTGCACCCGGGTACCTGTAAAAATGCTGGTTCAATGTCCATACCAACGGTGGTTGGACTGTGGCCCTTCTGTGGCACCGAGATTATTGATACAAGCCAATGTTGTTTCTCTAATCCCCCTTCACTACTATTTTTTTTTAAATTACCGTTAAAACAAAATTAAATGCTGGTTACTGGGTCCACCGAGTAGTGGAAGTCTCTCAAAGTTTGGTTAATGACAACAGTTGTCAGCGATGACCAGAAAAAAAATCGCCGTGTCATCATACGATTACCGCCCATTTTCTTTAAAATACTTTGTTTATCACCCCCCCCCTAAAGGAAAAAATCACTTCGGCAACCCTCTACTCCTTGTTTTTACACCACTATACTTATATAGTATTTGAATGGCAATAATTTACATCGCTGATTCATTGCATGTAAATTTGCATTGCATTCTCATAATAAACAAAGAAGTACAAGTATAATGTTAATAGCGAGCATGAGCGGGAAAATATGAGGTGTCTCAAATGGGTAACCCGGGTGCCCGTTCAAAATTTGGATGGGTACCTGGGCAAGCAATTTTCAACAATATTGACAGCCCTAGTGGCAGCCTGTTTTGTATTGCCTCGGGTGAAAAGTCTGGGTTTTATTACTTCTGGTGAAAATTGTGTGTTGTGTTTGTTGTGAAAAGTGTGATGTTTCCGGTGAAAAGCTTGCGCTCTGATGTTTCCGGTGAAAAGCCAGCGTTGTGATATTTCCGGCGAAAAGCCTGCGTTCTGATGTTTCCGGTGAAAAACCTGCGTTGTGATGTTTCCAGTGAAAAGCCTACGTTGTGATGTTTCCAGTGAAAAGCTTACCTTGTGAGGTTTCCAGTGAAAAGCCTGCGTTGTGATTTTTCCAGTGAAAAGCCTTCGTTGTGATGTTTCCAGTGAAAAGCCTACGTTGTGAGGTTTCTGGTGAAAGGTCTGCGTTCTGTTTTGTTATATCTAGTCACGTGTTGGCATTTTTAAAAAATCTCTCACGCACTTGGCAAAGTGAGAAAGAGAAAATCTGAAAAAATAATCAAACGGAGAAACTTGTGAGTTGTGTATACACATAATTAGACGGTGAAACAGATAAACTTTTGAGATGTGTATGCTATGGCTGGTACTAATTAAAAAAATTGTGTTCGATTATCGGGAAAAATAATCGATTAATTTCGATTAATTATAACGAATGTATCTATCCAACTACATGTATTTGTATCTGATCTGCAACAATCCACGACTTAACTTTAGAGATCACACAAGAATGTTGTCCATTCAAATTGTAGCACTGACGTAAGTGAGTTTTCTATAACTTTAAAAAAAAACGGAGAGTTTGTTTAATTATAAAACTTATATAGTATACTGACTGTCAGTCACTTTATAGTAAGCAAGTAAAGATCACTTTAGCCAGTCACGCAGACAAACCAGAGCTTTTACATTTCTTGAAGCAGCCATGGTCGTATTTTATTGACAATGTTTCCTTAAGAACTGAGCAGTCTTCCGTACGTTACATATGTTTCCGGTACACAAAGAATTGTTTACACAAAACTGCTTAAGACATGAACACGATGGTTTAAGTTTCCACCACGTGAGAGTATCCGCTGTTTCTGGGATGGAAGTTTCTTCTTGGTACCGCGTCAGCTCGGCCTGTACACCATGTACTGCATCTGATTCGTAAACTGACGAATGCGATTAAAAGTCGCTCAGCAACAGAGTAAGTTTTTGTTTCTTCGGCACAGATGCTTTTAGTGTCATCATTGCCGTTTCTTCTGAGCTTGTTCAATGTCCTGCTGGGTGTACTTTATCGTAGAAGTCCCGAAATGCATTGGGCAGTGCTGTCCACACTGCTTCACGTTTCTCTCGTCTTAGACTGGTGAGTTTCTTGTAATGTGGATCTCTACGGCCAAAGCCAGTTGCAAGGCTGTAAAAGAATCAATGCACTCGATTATGTTCGTAAAGTCGATCAATGTTGCAGTTTTGAATAGTGCTATAAAATCTGGATCATCATCATTAACCATTAACAATCTTCGTAAAAAGGCTTCTAGCGGAAGACCGGCTTAACATGTCGCATGTTGTTCATTCTCGACATATTCCTTGGTATCTTTAAGTGATCCTAAGACTGACGCATATTTGGAAATTTTGTCCCAACCTGATTCTGTCAGTTTAGGCCCACTTGTTTTTAGATGATCGATGTGATACTGAATGATGTTATTGAATCTTTGACTTCCGACATTCTGGCTAACATCGTGTAGGTAATGTTCCAATGAGTTGCCACATCCAGCTGCAATTTGTGTAAAATAACATCATATTTTGGCAACGAGACACTGAAAAGGCTTCTCTTCAGTTCCGATGTGTTGGCCGAGCTGTGCTTGAAATCCCCATCTAAGTGTCGACATTTTGCCACAATAGGTGATGAGTCAGTTACCTCCATACCTGCTAATATGCTAAGTTGAAGACATTGTTCGATACATGGTATATGACTATTAGCCGTTTGTATGATAGCAGCAATCGTGTTTCATGCACTGTCCGTTACGATACATCATATTTTATCAGTGATGCCCCATGGTGCAGCAACCTCTTCATAGAAATTGGCAACATTTTCAGCAGTTTGTCGTTCGTCAACAAGTAACCAACCTAAAGCAACTGATGCTAGTTTCCAGTCGGAATTAACCCAGTTCCCGTTATTTCCACTGTATGATTCATTGTTGTTTGAGGTCCAAAAGTCGGTAGTGAGAGCAATACTGTGAATTCTTTCTATAGCTTTCTTTTGCTCTCTTAATGTCTCGTCGTACATCTGACCAATGACATCATCAATTGTACGGCGACTGGACAAATTGTAAGTTTTGATTTGAAGAGATAAACATAGTACTGTCTGTAGTCCATCATCAAACATAGTACTGTCTGTAGTCCATCATCAAACATAGTACTGTCTGTAGTCCATCATCAAACATAGTACTGTCTGTAGTCCATCATCAAACATAGTACTGTCTGTAGTCCATCATCAAACATAGTACTGTATGTAGTCCATCATCAAACATAGTACTGTCTGTAGTCCATCATCAAACATAGTACTGTCTGTAGTCCATCATCAAACATAGTACTGTCTGTAGTCCATCATCAAACATAGTACTGTCTGTAGTCCATAATCTTCCACAATTGCCGTCGGACATCATGACATGGCAATCCTCTGTGCAATACCAACTTTCAAGTCTGCTGAAACTTTGTCGCTGACAGGCTTGTTTGGCTGAAACAAGACACAATGTTATTGATTGTTCTTGAGAACTGTTCTGCCGGTCAATGTTGACAATGTGTTGATACTTGAGTGGATGTTTGTGTTGAAGGTGGTACCCCAGTGATGTATTTTGAGAACTGTTCTGCCGGTCAATGTTGACAATGTGTTGATACTTGAGTGGATGTTTGTGTTGAAGGTGGTACCCCAGTGATGTATTTTGAGAACTGTTCTGCCGGTCAATGTTGACAATGTGTTGATACTTGAGTGGATGTTTGTGTTGAAGGTGGTACGCCAGTGATGTATTTTGAGAACTGTTCTGCCGGTCAATGTTGACAATGTGTTGATACTTGAGTGGATGTTTGTGTTGAAGGTGGTACGCCAGTGATGTATTTTGAGAACTGTTCTGCCGGTCAATGTTGACAATGTGTTGATACTTGAGTGGATGTTTGTGTTGAAGGGGGTACGCCAGTGATGTATTTTGAGAACTGTTCTGCCGGTCAATGTTGACAATGTGTTGATACTTGAGTGGATGTTTGTGTTGAAGGTGGTACGCCAGTGATGTATTTTGAGAACTGTTCTGCCGGTCACTGTTGACAATGTGTTGATACTTGAGTGGATGTTTGTGTTGAAGGTGGTACGCCAGTGATGTATTTTGAGAACTGTTCTGCCGGTCAATGTTGACAATGTGTTGATACTTTAGTGGATGTTTGTGTTGAAGGTGGTACGCCAGTGATGTATTTTGAGAACTGTTCTGCCGGTCAATGTTGACAATGTGTTGATACTTGAGTGGATGTTTGTGTTGAAGGTGGTACGCCAGTGATGTATTTTGAGAACTGTTCTGCCGGTCAATGTTGACAATGTGTTGATACTTGAGTGGATGTTTGTGTTGAAGGTGGTACGCCAGTGATGTATTTTGAGAACTGTTCTGCATGTCAATGTTGACAATGTGTTGATACTTGAGTGGATGTTTGTGTTGAAGGTGGTACGCCAGTGATGTATTTTGAGAACTGTTCTGCCGGTCAATGTTGACAATGTGTTGATACTTGAGTGGATGTTTGTGTTGAAGGGGGTACGCCAGTGATGTATTTTGAGAACTGTTCTGCCGGTCAATGTTGACAATGTGTTGATACTTGAGTGGATGTTTGTGTTGAAGGTGGTACGCCAGTGATGTATTTTGAGAACTGTTCTGCCGGTCACTGTTGACAATGTGTTGATACTTGAGTGGATGTTTGTGTTGAAGGTGGTACGCCAGTGATGTATTTTGAGAACTGTTCTGCCGGTCAATGTTGACCATGTGTTGATACTTGAGTGGATGTTTGTGTTGAAGGTGGTACCCCAGTGATGTATTTTGAGAACTGTTCTGCCGGTCAATGTTGACCATGTGTTGATACTTGAGTGGATGTTTGTGTTGAAGGTGGTACGCCAGTGATGTATTTTGAGAACTGTTCTGCCGGTCAATGTTGACCATGTGTTGATACTTGAGTGGATGTTTGTGTTGAAGGTGGTACCCCAGTGATGTATTTTGAGAACTGTTCTGCCGGTCAATGTTGACAATGTGTTGATACTTGAGTGGATGTTTGTGTTGAAGGTGGTACGCCAGTGATGTATTTTGAGAACTGTTCTGCCGGTCAATGTTGACCATGTGTTGATACTTGAGTGGATGTTTGTGTTGAAGGTGGTACCCCAGTGATGTATTTTGAGAACTGTTCTGCCGGTCAATGTTGACAATGTGTTGATACTTGAGTGGATGTTTGTGTTGAAGGTGGTACGCCAGTGATGTATTTTGAGAACTGTTCTGCCGGTCAATGTTGACCATGTGTTGATACTTGAGTGGATGTTTGTGTTGAAGGTGGTACCCCAGTGATGTATTTTGAGAACTGTTCTGCCGGTCAATGTTGACCATGTGTTGATACTTGAGTGGATGTTTGTGTTGAAGGTGGTACCCCAGTGATGTATTTTGAGAACTGTTCTGCCGGTCAATGTTGACCATGTGTTGATACTTGAGTGGATGTTTGTGTTGAAGGTGGTACCCCAGTGATGTATATGATGACTGACAAGCGAATTGTTTATTGCAGTGAACGCAGCAAATTCTGTCACCTTCATCTAGTTTGCCATCCGCAGTTAGCTTAAAATTAAAAATTTTGTTCAACTTTCTGCTTAACTGTAGCTGTGCTGTCATTATTCGCCATTTTTGTTAACGTCTGCACGTCTAAATAAATAATAATAAAACGGGGAAAAAGTAGGTTAGTAAAAAAATTACAAATAATAAATATATTTTTTGAAATAATAGACATATTTTCTTAAATTCTAATCGATCAAATTAATTTTAATCGATTGTCGTTAATTTCCGCAACCCTTGTGTATACACATAATTAGACTTGAACGTGAAAAACTTGCGAGTTATGTATACACAGAATAAGACTGAGACTAAAATGAAAGATAAGCTGAATTCCTTGGATGTATGTTTGCTAGCTAAATAACTTAGGACTCCTCTTTTTTTGGCCCCCCCCCCTAACTGTACGAGTGAGCAATCGCCACATTTGGCACTGATACAGAATATCTTGACTGTTAAAGAGCCCCATATATCAAATAGATTAGGGCATAATCACGTCTGACTCCAGCTCTGTGTACTAATACGATAGCTTTTGACAAGTATTTATTCGAATCTGTGGCTAAAGTGAGAATACTAATACAAAACAAAGTAACGCAATATTTTATTATTTTATTTCGATCAATTATCATCTCAATGAACAAAACATTTATTATTTGTATAATATTTATAGACTGAGATTGCACGCGATAAGTTGTCATGTCATTTAAGATTAGTGAATAAATATTTGTTCAATATGTACACGTCACCAACACATTCAGACATATCCCAGCAATATGTACACGTCACCAACACATTCAGACATATCCCAGGCTTGGTGTGCCACCATAACAATATTTTAGAACTATATCAGACACACTACGGCAGCAACAGTATCAACTGTGTAGACTCTATAAATAAAATTAGTAGCACTAACAATTATTTGGTGAACAATATCAGACATACACTGTTGGCAACAATATCAGACATACACTGTTGGCAACAATATCAGACATACACTGTTGGCAACAATATCAGACATACACTGTTGGCAACAATATCAGACATACACTGTTGGCAACAATATCAGACATACACTGTTGGCAACAATATCAGACATACACTGTTGGCAACAATATCAGACATACACTGTTGGCAACAATATCAGACATACACTGTTGGCAACAATATCAGACATACACTGTTGGCAACAATATCAGACATACACTGTTGGCAACAATATCAGACAGACACTGTTGGCAACAATATCAGACATACACTGTTGGCAACAATATCAGACAGACACTGTTGGCAACAATATCAGACAGACACTGTTGGCAACAATAAATAATATTTGGAATATCATCACATAAAAAATAAAGTTGGCCGACCATCACATACACACTTGGTTTATAATAATATCAGAGGTGGGCTACCAACTCTGACACACTTGATTTATAACAATATTAAGTGTGGGCTAACATGTCAGAAACACTTGGTTTATAACAATATCAGAAGCGGGCTACCATGTCAGACACACATGGTTTATAACAATATCAGAAGCGGGCTACCATGTCAGACACACATGGTTTATAACAATATCAGAAGTGGCTACCCTGCCAGACACATGTATATTTATTACAACTGTAACACGTTTTTACTACCACCAAAGGGAGGTGCAGAACACGAAAATAAAATATTTAGATTGAAAATACAAAATGGAACATTTTCATATAGATAAAAAGAAAAATAATAAAAACAGATCAAATGGCTTCAAAATGAACAGAACTAGAGGGACTTGATCCTGCCCATGAATTGTGTCAGTACATGCGATCGTGAATTCCGAATTCCCACACAGCGTTTTACTGATGTGGATTCAGTTCTATCATTTTCATATTCATGTGATGTCTCAGAATGTGACCCTAATTATGGGACCACACTGGTGTCTCAGAATGTGACCCTAATTATGGGACCACACTGTTGTGTGAAGTAGTGGAGTTCATTGTCCAACGTTTGACGAGACATTTAGACGAGTGTTCTGTCTTCTAGCATAGTAAGGTAACAGCACAAGTTGGAAATACCTTCCCAGGGGATTCATTCTGTGGATAGAACGTACTGTTCAAGGGAAGGCATCTTCAATATAGCAACATAGTTTGAGAACAGAGCATTTGCTGTTCCCTCTTAGTCTGTTTTGAGCCATGCTTCAGTACCTTAGTGTCTAGTCAAGGCAGAAGCTCAACTTGCAATGTCACTGGTGATACCTTTAGTTACAGATCAATGTTTGATGACAACTTGCAATGTCACTGGTGATACCTTTAGTTACAGATCAATGTTTGATGAGTAAGAAAAAGGTTTAACATAGAGAACAACGACTTTGCATCGATGTTGTCAAACATTGTCAATAGATGAAATAATGTCACAAACATTTTTTTCAAATAACGTGTTGATCAAGCGAGATAAGTTAACAGGGGAGGTAAGGTAACAGGGGAGATTATTTGAACATTCCTTGGAATGCGTGATTCATACCAAGGTTTAAACGTTGACTGGTGTCTTTGTGACGTCATGTGAGACTGTACTTCTGGTGGTTTCCCTTTGTCCTTGGTCAACTGAAGTATTGGAAGACAGTTTGTCTACTTGACCGGTCAAGCCTGTTGTCGTCGTCGGATGCTGTCCACTTGTGTCCGATGCCTGACTCTTACCAGTCGCGTTGGCGTTTTCGCTGGCGAGGATGTGTGACGTCAGCAGCTCAAAAGATGTTTTGATTTTTTCGAGGATGTCGTGTATGTCACTGGACGGGGAGCTGCTCGTGACGGCTGGTGTGTGGTCACGTGATTTAACCGTTGCAGGAGTCGGGTACAGGCTAGCGATGAAGGGAGACGAGGAGGGGAGGGAAGCGGGGTTGGATGCATTCTCACCATCAACGGCGTCAAGAGTTGTGACGTCTGCGAGAGTGGTGTCCCCTTGGGTTTGCGTGACGTCATCGTTGCCCGGGCTTTCCGTGGTGAGTGTTTGATCGTCCGTGCTCGTTGCAGTGAAGGCTTCGTCGTTAGTGGTGATGGCGTCTTCGGCTGTAGTCATCTGTTGTAAGGAAGCTGCGGTTGCTTCTGGCTGGGTGGTGGTTGTTGATGCTGTTGTCGGCGTGGTGGTAGTGGTGGTGGTTGATGTTGACGTTGTAGGCGCTGCCGTTGTTTTCAGAGTTGTTGTCATCGTTGTGGCTGGCGGTGTCGTCTGCTGACTGGGCCTGACCAGCTCACCCCGGCTGTCCACGTGGTTCAAATCCCAGAAAAGTCCAGGAGAGAAGACCAAGAGACTCTCGGTCTCCGCTGGCCGTGTGTCCGTCACCTTGACACCAGTTGCAGGTGCCGGGTGGGGCGAGCAGTCACCGCCAGGTTTTGAGGCACACACACATTCGTATTGGCACGGACCCTGTCAAAGAAAACAAACCGTGAAGAATTTTAGATAATTTATTTACACATGAACATGTCAATGTATTTGTTTAATTTTGAGGATAAAAAAATTGCAAAGTTATCCTTTTTTCTAAGCAATAGCAAATCTATTTTCATCTCCTGAGTCACAGAACAAGGGGCATTAGATCGACTGTTGTTTCATGTAGCTGAAAAAAGCTGTTTTCTGTACAAAACTGCCAAAGTTATTGTGAACTGAAGAACACTGTCTTTGTGTGGTAAGTTAGATTTTCTTTTCATAACCGGACATTTAAAAAGCGCCTGTCGACAGTTATTTCATTTGGATCTTGAATTTATTCATTGATTACTTTAAAAAAACGATGATAAAAATTTTAAAATAAAATGAATTATGTTAAGAGATTTTTTGTAAACTAAAATACTGGTGCTGTGTAAGATATTGGTGCTATGTAACATATTGGTGCTGTGTAACATATTGGTGCTGTGTAACATATTGGTGCTGTGTAACATATTGGTGCTGTGTAACATAATGTGTTTTCTAATGCAAAAACAAGTAATGAAACCTCGAATTAGTAATTAAACGCAATTTCAGACAAAGAATTTCCAATTTTTTTTATTCAAGGCAAATCATTCTAGATTACATTAAAAGTCGATTCAAATGAGTAATTCTGAAACTAAACACAATATGACGTCATTTCCCCTCACGCTTCATCACACTAAGAATGTGTCAATATAAGGCGCACCGCGCAACAGTCAGTCATAAGCATTCACAAAGCGGGAAAACCCAAATTAACTATCATTCTAGATTACATTGAAAGTCATTTCAAATCAATAATTTAGAAACTAAACATAGCAATTGCTATCTACAAATCGCTGCTAAAATTACGGCAGTCGAACGAAAACACATTTTTCTAAAATTCCTTCTCCAACATTGTTCTAAATAATATTAGCTATCACTTGACGTTTGTTTCAACTCGATAGATGTAATGATTGGCGAGAAATTGACAAAATACTGATATTTTATCCTTTTTTTTTCCCCAAGAAATCCAGTAAATTTTTTAGGTATTTTTTTTTAGCCCGTGCACATCCTTGGGACCTCCTTCGCATATTTGCAAAAGACCCGAACACTCTATCTGGTATGGTTCAGGAGGAGTTGCTGTTCAAAGCTCGAAAAGACTGACCAGACATTTCGAATCTATAATTGCAATTCCCAAGGATATTTGCGTTAAAAAATTGTTTATAATTTACAATAAAATTATTGAAGAGCTTTTGAATAAGCAAGATAATAGTAAACACACCGGACTTGAAGGCGAGAAGCATTGCTCGGGTGATAAATAAATTAAACCACTTTATGTATGGCATTTGAAATTTAGGAGTCCAACCACATGCAACAAATAATTACAATTTTTTTAATGAAAATCCCAGATTAAAGAACTTACCTTGACAACACAAGTTCCGCCAACTGTGGAACATAAATCTGGGAAATTAGAGCACGGATCTCTGTTTTGAAGGTTGCACTTCAATGTGCCACTTTCCACCACGGGTCGCAGTGTAGCGCACAGAACAGCACCAAAAAGACACAAGCAACTGAAAAGAGCACGTGCTAGTACTTTGCACGCCATTTAAACGTTCAGATGTCTGCTAGGATAAAAATCAGAAATCCAAGATACCCCGGGGAGGTAATGTAAATTGTTATTAGAGCTTTTCTATAACTGACTGGGTATTGAGACGTTACTTGGTTTCTGTAGCTGTACTTAGATGTATCACTGTGAGTTGTTTTTGTTGTTGTTAATTCACTCTAGATGACTTTTCACAAAAGTTTAGTTGTCTTTTTTGACGAAGTCACTCTGGGGTATTCTTTAAGCGTATGTCTGTAGCTGGTAAAAGTCTTTAAAATGTAATATTCCGCACAAATCTGGAGATGAGAAAATAAAATATAAATAACAAAATGAATAATTCTTACTATCAATTTTAAAATAATTTGACATGGAAAATCTGGAGAAAATCAAATAGAAAAATAGCTATTAGTTTATATACAAAGTAGTCAAAATGATCATAAACACTTATGAAATAGAAGAAGATATAATTATCGATTTGCACATGAGTAAATTATAAGTTAGATACAATTATTCATTATTATATGTTTAAATATGCTATTGTAAACCTTTTTCCTTTCTTAAAACACATTATTTCTCCATAGGCCATAGGCTCAGCAAATGTGTTCATTTCAAATTTCCATCACAAAACTTGTCCATTGGTTTCATCTAAATAACAAAGCAACACGCCAAAATCCCACTAACGTCATAGGAATCTTAGTCTAATACAACACTACTGATCACGTGACACATGCACGCGAGACTCCTCACTTATAAACAATCTCACTAAGCGGGTTTTATACCTTGTTTATTTCGTTTCCCATGTGAAGTTGACACCAATGAATCTTAACACGAAATAAATAATAGTCTTGACAAACGCGCCTCCTGTACTTTGAATTCCAGCCAACACAGAAAGTAGGTGGTCGCTGGTCCTTACGCAAACATGCGCCGTCTCAAATCAACTTGATAAGCTAATACCCAACGGTAAATAAAATGTATTTGTGTCAACTGATATTTTGAACACAATCCTGTGTGTCTATGAATGTCCTCTTAGACAACTGTCGACATTAAGTAAGTTGGCTGAGCAAGACTCGCTGTTTACCTGGAGACGTCCAACCGGGCACTAATGCCTGGTTGCGCAGGTCCACAGCTGATGGCTACCATAATTTACATAACGGTATTTAAATTGTCTTCGCACTTTGCTGTCGCGAGACAAACTTTCTCGGCTATTTTTAGCTCGGGAGCCAGTTGTCATTGTGAGGGCGTGAAGCGGGGTGTTGTAAGGGGGAAGGGGGTGTAAGGTGAGGGGCGTAGAAGGGTAGGTCGGTAGGTCTCCTGTTGTCATTTGTTGGAATGGAGACATGATGGAGTCGTCATGTCATCTGCTTGTAAACGAGATTACATTACATAGCGTTACATTTCATTACATTACATCGTTGGACAATTTAGTTATGATGTATGACTTGTTTTCGCTGACGAACACTATTTCACCCCTCCCCCCCCCCACTCTCATATTTTCAAACGTTCCCAATTTCGTATCGGAGTCCATCTTCAAATTATCTACGCCAGTGGTGCTCATACTTTCCATGGGGTAGACCCCCTGAATCATGACATTAATCTTGATACCTCGTAACACATTAATTTCACCACAGTTTCGTCAAGTGTATGCGAAGTACAACAGCTTAAGGTCGTTTAAAGCCCCATAAGGTTTTCGGTAAACTTCCGCCTCAGTCCCGTAAGGATTTCCCGTATCGCGATCGACTGGTTATTTTTATTTTATTTTTATTTTTTCGACTGGTATTATTTATAATGTTATTGTCATACTGACTTCATCTTTTAGGATAAAAATTGTTATTTTAAATTATCCAAAAGACCGTTTTGAGTTTAATACTATTTTACCTGTAGTTTAGTACTATTATTTTTACAAAAAAGTATAGCGAAATCACATTTTCAAAAAAAAACGTAAAAACTACCTCGAAACTTCACGAATCGAGCGAAAACGAGCGAAGGCAATCGCCGCCATTGCTGGAAGTCAAATACATCTTCTATCCCGCACTGAATAGTTTTTACTTTCTGTGATTTCGTTTCTAAAAAGATTACTATCGAGGCGCGCTTTACCGCGCTTTGGTAATAGAAGCTAGGTGCGCATTACTGCGCTTTGTCAAATTAAACGCATTAGCACCCCACTTCACCCCACCGTCAACTATAGATTGTTTCTCATGATAGTGAAAGGATTTTAATACATGGAAGTGATCGGATGACGCCAATTTGGTAATAATACTAATAGTGACTCAACATCTTTAGGTCAGATTCTGACTCAACATCTTTAGGTCTGATTGTGACTCAACATCTTTAGGTCAGATTGTGACTCAACATCTTTAGGTCAGATTGTGACTCAACATCTTTAGGTCAGAGTGTGACTCAAAATCTTTAGGTCAGATTGTGACTCAACATCTTTAGGTCAGATTGTGACTCAACATCTTTAGGTTAGATTGTGACTCAACATCTTTAGGTCAGATTGTGACTCAACATCTTTAGGTCAGATTGTGACTCAACATCTTTAGGTCAGATTGTGACTCAACATCTTTAGGTCAGATTGTGACTCATCATCTTTAGGTCAGATTGTGACTCATCATCTTTAGGTCAGATTGTGACTCAACATCTTTAGGTCAGATTGTGACTCAACATCTTTAGGTCAGATTGTGACTCAACATCTTTAAGTCAGATATTTTGAATGAGACAGAGCTTTCAGAAAACGTACTTGATAGAGATTAAAGACGAGTATTTTAACCCAGCTATGTAAGTAGACTTAGTATCGCATAGACATAAATCATTGTTATTCTAGTCTAAATAAGTAAACTGTAAAAAAATCTTTTTTTAAAAAGGACACGCTTTTATTTACAAACATTTACAGACTGAAACGCGCTGATTTCCCCTGCCCTTGATGTAAACACGGGAATTTACGAGGGCTAGAGTGAAACCAGTGAGCCGTGGAGGTCAACCCTAGCAGACGACTATACATTCGAAATAGTGATAAATAGAGATAAACTAAAAATTGATTAATTTCATTACGGTACATTCGATCGATCTGAAATGTTGATACAATGCATTGTCATCCAAGATCTATCTGTGGTAAAATTTTGAGATCTCTAGGTCCATCAGAAGTGGTTTAATTTTACGTTTCAAGATTTGAAGGAAGGATACAACATACAAACATTGTGACTTAAATAAAAGCGTGTAAAATGGACCAAGTCTTTCATTATTGTCATGTAGAGATTAAAGGCACTCCTATTTTAGCTCACGTGTCAATCATTGGCTATCGGGCAGTTCCTAAATGGGGCCATCTCATCAGTCTACCAGCGGGTTAGTGTGTTTGTGTGTAGGTTTGTGTGTGTGTGGTGGGCGGGGAAGGTCCCTAACTCTGACTATTGTTTACTCCTGTGATAAACTCTCATTTCCTCCTGCTGTCACCGGTGACAACTTGGTCCCAAAAAAAGTTCCTCAGCAATGGACACATTACATGACCCACATTATTAACAAAGGTCAGTTGGTAGGCGAACCTGAAGGGGGTGGGGTGGGCCTGGGGGACATGTTTCAAGACACCTGTATTTAGAAGGGGTCGTAACTTTTTGTCTTTGTTGTCATTGTTGTAATGAGCTATACCATGAAATAAATAAAAACAATTCATTACAATAAATACTTCACCCATTTTGCCATATTTTACTTCAGATATTGGAATCTCAAATCACTCGCAAGTCACAGTTGAGAGATGATGAGATGACGACAGAAAAGATTTCGAAGTTAATATAAGGGATTTAATTTTAAAAAAACGTAAAAACAAAGTTTTTGTCTATAAATCCCTTATATATGAGACATAACTGAAAGTATTGATTTTATTTAAATGTGAAAAACATTTACAGACTGACAGCGACTGATGTCCCCTGGCTTTAAAACAGGGGGAAGGGACTGAAAGTTGTGTGGACATCGACGGGTGGCGTCAACGCGTGAACTCAACTGGCACGTGAAAGAAAAAGAATAAAAAACAGTGAACTTGAATTACATATGTTATATAGAGATAAACTAAAAATGCATTAATTTAATTATGGTACGATCGATCGATCTGAAATTTTGACACTATGCATTGTTAGGTGACACGAGTCTGTCGATGCATTGTTAGGTGACCCGAGTCTATCGATGCATTGTTAGGTGACACGAGTCTATCGATGCATTGTTAGGTGACACGAGTCTATCGATGCATTGTTAGGTGACACGAGTCTATCGATGCATTGTTAGGTGACACGAGTCTATCGATGCATTGTTAGGTGACACGAGTCTATCGATGCATTGTTAGGTGACACGAGTCTGTCGATGCATTGTTAGGTGACACGAGTCTGTCGATGCATTGTTAGGTGACACGAGTCTATCGATGTATTGTTAGGTGACACGAGTCTGTGTGCCAAATTTCAGCTCGATGACATCACGGGGAGTGTGTCATTTTTTACTTTTGTTTTTCCGCCCGCGAACGACAGAGATCACGACAGAGAGATGACGAGATGACGACAGAGAGACAAGATTTCGAAGTTAATATAAGGGATTTAAAAAGTGTATTTGAAATAAATAGCGCCCCTATATGGAGTTAAATTAATGAATAAAACTATTTTAAAAATTAATAGAGAAAATACACAGAGCTTTGATAAATAATATATGAACTTAATTCCTTTCGAAACATTGACGAGTGTAGGTCTGTATTGTTGACAGTTCAACATCTAGACTATTGAACTTTCTTACTTTTGTTAAGTAATCATTAAGACATTTAAAGAAAGCTATAATAATTTAACTAGTTACAAATATTACTTTTTAAGGAAAGGAAATTCAAATGCGTGAAACAATTTGTGCCGTTTGATGAGGTTTTGCTTTAATAATAAATAATTCTTAAATCTACCACCAAACCAAAATCTTGGCATTTTTCAGAAAGGGGATGAAATCAATGGCCAGGACTTATTTGTATTATTTCAGCACTTCTATAGCACCAGTAATAGATGGATGAAATCAATGGCCAGGACTTATTTGTATTATTTCAGCACTTCTATAGCACCAGTAATAGATGGAAGAACTAAAATTCACTTTATCAATATCTGAGTGTCTGATTTCTCTCTGTATCACGTGACATCCTTACATGGAGCAACATTTAAATTTAAAAAATTAATTCCACAGTTACAATTTAATGCGCGATCTGTGTTCAACACGATAACTATAGAAGTGATTGTGTAAGAGTGGCTCATACGAAGAGGAGCACTGGACTGTCATATTACTGGGATCAGGGTCTTTATTAAGCTGATGAGATGTTTGATGTGTCTCCAAAGATCGAACATCTGATACATCATAGATACAACATCCTGTCATGGCTTTTAGCTCTAAACTTCGTCTTCATATAACATATATATATACAAGCAACCAGTTACAGCATGTAAACTTTCTTTCCATCTAAGTTTTTCGAAAGGGCAAAATTTAATAACAATTGTATTAGAAATAAAAAATTTAAAAATCTTAAAATATGCTAATGTTGTTAACGTGTATCTGCATATTTGCCAGCATGGCTCCCCAACTAAAAAATGAAACACTTGTGCTACTCGCCAACAAATGAAACTTGTGTGCTACACGCCAACAAATTAAACATGTGTGCTACACGCCAACAAATTAAACATGTGTGCTACACGCCAACAAATTAAACATGTGTGCTACACGCCAACAAATTAAACATGTGGGCTACACGCCAACAAATTAAACATGTGTGCTACACGCCAACAAATTAAACATGTGTGCTACACGCCAACAAATTAAACATGTGTGCTACACGCCAACAAATTAAACACGTGTGCTACACGCCAACAAATTAAACACGTGTGCTACACGCCAACAAATTAAACACTTGTGCTACACACCAACAAATTAAACATGTGTGCTACACACCAACAAATTAAACATGTGTGCTACACACCAACAAATTAAACATGTGTGCTACACACCAACAAATTAAACATGTGTGCTACACACCAACAAATGAAAAGCTTGCTATTTGACTAATTGTGTGGGGGAGGGGGGATGAGACGGGAACATGTTCCTGTTGGTGGTTGGGTTACAATACGGTGAAAGAGGAGGTCCCTGCCAGGCGGAAATGAGAATAGAAACTGAAAATAGCTGAGCTCGAAGATTAAGGTGACCCAGCAGTCTGTTAGCCCGGTCTGTGTTGTGTCAGAAATAGATGAAGAGACAAGAAAGTGGAGAGAAGATATACATATGCGAACATTGAGACTTAGAAATTGTTGAAACTTTGTTGCATGAATACAATGTTTTGGTATATCGCTAAAATGTTGGTACTTGAAATACAATGCATTGTATCTTGAATGTCATTATTTGAAACTTTTAGAAGTAAATTTGTCTCAAACCAACATAGATAAGTTTGTTCTTTTTAATGGCAATGAAGAATATAAAATATTGCTCAATATTTAGAACGGAGGAAATCCAGAACTATTCTGAATCAATTTATATAAAATATTCATATCTCTAGGACTATTGAACTCTCCAAGTTTAAGGGAAATTATTCATTTTTTAAAAAGTCCGCTTATCATAATTGCAGGTGCAACGGAACATAATTTTATTTGGCCCGCCTCCCAAAGATAAAAAAATAAAAACAAATAATTATCTGATACCGATTCTGTGTCAGTCCAAAAAAATTAAGAGCCTTGTGTTGGGGAAACGTTTCGTTTAGGAGAGGAAAATGTCATTTTACCCTACATACTCTGTCACAACGAGATTATTTTCGGCAGCTAATTATAAATACACGTCACCTGGTATATAATAAAATTTATCTTTTAACGGAAGGAAGTGTCCAGGTTTGTGGTCGGTATTCATCATACAGATTACTTGTTGTTTTTACAATGAACTCATTCATTCGTGAAACAAAAGCTGGTCAAAAGTAGACACAAACAAAATAGCCAGCGAGCTGAGGTTACGTCCTTGGGGGGTGCAGGAAGGAAAATGAAATCGTCTAACAATGAGCACTCAAGAAAAAATCATGGAGTAATTTCCTCTCTGTGATAAGGTCAAGAATTAAAGAGCAGTAAGTGAAATAAAGTCCAATAGCTCACGAAGATCTTTAAGTCATTTCATTTTTTTTTAAATAATGAGAAAAATTATTTTGCATAATCTGTGTATTTAGCTTTTATTGACCAAAAAGGAGCAGAATGATACAAGATAGCTGAAACTAAATATAAACAATTCGATTAAGGACTCAAGTGAGCAGAGAATTTTAGTTGTATAACATCGATTAACGTGGCGGTAAACCAGAGTACAGAAATTAAATATCGTCTTATAAAAATTATGACAAAAAGGAAACTATGCAACCTCCTCAAAACATACACTCAATTAAAAAAACTGCAACAAAACAAAAAATTGTTTTATAAAAAAAGACTATCAAATGCGCGTTAAAGATTAGAACATATTGTAAGCTTTATTAAAACAACAACATTTAGTCAATTTAGACGTCTTATAAAGTAGACAATATTTAAAATATTTCGGGATAATTTAATTGTCTAGTATTTAACTTTGTAATCTGTAAGTGATGGAGATTAAAAAAAACTATCAAATTTTCTAACAATTAAATTTTGTTATATCCCACTTATAACTCTAACATGGAAAAACACGCAAATATCTTATCTTATCTTATCTTATCTGTTTACAGACGCTCCTTCTATACAGAAGATTATTGCGTCCTACGCTTATCTATGGTTTGTGTTTAGTCCTGCATTTTTATTAGAGATTTAAATGTTGATAAAGTGTTGGTTTTCCTGGATTCTTCAGGCAACCCATTCCACGCCCGAATTCCGATCGGGAAGAAGGAAAACTTGTATGTGTTTGTTCTTGCATACGGAATAAGAAAGGTGTTTTTATCCTTATGTCTAATATATAGGAACTGATCCGTTCTGAGGCGGCGTACCTACTATATCAGTACATTACCTACAATATCAGTACTTCGTTATACTGTCTTTTGGGACTTTTTGAAATGTAAAGGAAAACGAAAACTCTTAGTATATTTCAAATCTAAACACACGCACGCATACGCAGACACACACAAACACATACACACACACACACTCTTGTGACTTGACAAACAAACACAAATAGATTAAATTAGGAAAAATAGGAATAAGGAATATTTTAGGAATATTTTATTTTTAATTTTTGTAAAATAACCGTTACATTCCATATTATTTCTTCAAATGCGTATGCTAAGCTTTACGTGGCATGCACATATAAGAAATGTCAATGAAGTGATGAGACAGCAATCATCGCTAGAGAGAAACAAATCTGTTCATAAGGTTATGGGTAAGGCTGAGAAAATACACAAGACAAAATTATAACTGTATACCAGAAGTGGACCGTCTGTACCGCAACAAGATTATATGAGAGGGCCGGGGAAAGGGGAATCTCTCTTATAGAACAGCTGTTTGGTTCTAACACAGGGCGAGCTCAGTTTCAAACAAGACACTTTGTTTAAGTCAAACCTTTGTTGCTGTTTTCCTTTTACTGCCATCCAAATATTATTTCATTTATGCTAATTTTCAATTTACACCTTTTTAGCTTGAGGCCTAAACAGGTTTTTTTTACGCCAGAGAAATATAATAAATATAGTGTAAATATATAAATGGGGTTAAGAACGTGTGGGTCAGGGCGGGTGGGGGTGGCTAGAGTGCGTGGACTCACCTGAAGGTAGGGATGTCTTGTGAGAAACGCCAACAAAATCTGTCTGACTGATGGAAGTCAAGATAAAACAGGAACCTGCTCACAATGGATCACAGCGAAGTTTGACTGTCCTTGCACACGCAATGGCTGTATTTATATCACATGCCAGCCAGGAATCATTTATTAGATAACAGGGGAGGGGGTTAAAAGGACGGGCCTCTAATTTTGTGCCGTCTATTAGATGATCACCCAGCTACAGGTGTGTCAATCTTTGACAAGGTGATTTATTTTTACCTTATTTTTCCTTAAAAGGAAGAAAATAGCTGCACCCGATGTGGTCCGGATCCGGTATTAGATGTAGAAGGGTAACGTAACGCAAGTCAGGGGAGTTAATGAATGATGCGTAACTGATGTGAATCATCACATTGATGTAAAACTTTTTACACACGTTTCTTTAATTTAGTATCAGAGAGTCCGGAGCAAGGTCGGTACCTCATAAGAAACGGTTATGCTGATAGAATTCAGTTTTTACTGCTCTGAGTTCAGAAATTTATTCAGTTTTTACTGCTCTGAGTTCAGAAATTTATTCAGTTTTTACTGCTCTGAGTTCAGAAATTTATTCAGTTTTTACTGCTCTGAGTTCAGAAATTTATTCAGTTTTTACTGCTCTGAGTTCAGAAATTTATTCAGTTTTTACTGCTCTGAGTTCAGAAATTTATTCAGTTTTTACTGCTCTGAGTTCAGAAATTTATTCAGTTTTTACTGCTCTGAGTTCAGAAATTTATTCAGTTTTTACTGCTCTGAGTTCAGAAATTCAATAAATAATCTATTTAAAACACCAAAAATATACATTATTATTATTATGTCTACTAATACAAACAAATATATTTTAAATAGTGACACATGATGAGTTTCCCACTATACTCTCAGCTATCTTGTGCTAATCAACCATAACTGGTGACCCAGTCTTGTATATACTTTATTACCCTACTCTTATACATGCTTTATTACCCCACTCATATATGTGCTATATTACCCCACTCATATGTGTGCTTTATTACCCCACTCATATATGTGCTATATTACCCCACTCATATGTGTGCTATATTACCCCACTCATATATGTGCTATATTACCCCACTCATATATGTGCTATATTACCCCACTCATATATGTGCTATATTACCCCACTCATATATGTGCTATATTACCCCACTCATATATGTGCTATATTACCCCACTCATATATGTGCTATATTACCCCACTCATATGTGTGCTTTATTACCCCACTCATATATGTGCTATATTACCCCACTCATATGTGTGCTATATTACCCCACTCATATATGTGCTATATTACTGCCACTCATATATGTGCTATATTACCCCACTCATATATGTGCTATATTACTGCCACTCATATATGTGCTATATTACTGCCACTCATATATGTGCTATATTACCCCACTCATATATGTGCTATATTACTGCCACTCATATATGTGCTATATTACCCCACTCATATATGTGCTATATTACCCCACTCATATATGTGCTATATTACCCCACTCATATATGTGCTTTATTACCCAACTATTATATATGGCTTATCTCACCACTCTTATACGTAATATTTACCCAACTTTTCTTCAAGCCATAGTGCTATAACCTTCTACGAAATAGTTTGCCCCACACCTGTACGAACTATGTTGCCTACTCCACTCTTCTACGAACTACCTTACTTTTCCTATGAATTGTTTTCCCGAATTTTCTAGAAATTATATTTCCCCACTCTTTTAATATAAATGTTAATCCACTCTTCGACTATAAATGTTAATCCACTCTTCTACAATGAATGTTAATCCACTCTTCTACTTCTACCCATAACTAAACTGCTTGTTCTCTCAATTTATTGTGTTTAGTTTGAGAGTACAAGTCACCCTAGGAACCTATTGTTGATTGGATTGAGAGATAGCCTCGCAAAACGTGTTGGACATGAATTTTGTTTGAATAATTTGTGTCTAGAAAAGTCACCGTCATATCAAAGTATTGCAAAGAAGACTTTAAGAGTGATGGTTTCATTTCCTGCCACTTATGAGCTGGACTGAGATGTTTGTAGTTATCAAACACCAGCTTGTATCAAAACATAATTCCCGAAGAAAATAAATATTTAGACGCGACAAAATATTTAAGAGATGCATCGACAGAAGCGGCAAATAACATGTAAGATGTCGGTTAACCGACAGAACGGCCCCGAAAAATGGGCCACGACAGAACGGCGCCGATCACAATGGCCCCTGTCAAAACGGATCCGGTCAAAACGGCCCTGGTCAAAACGGACCCGGTCTAAACGGCCCTGGTCAAAACGGCCCCAGACAAATCGACCCTGGACTAATAGATGTTAAATGGAATAAAATTACACTCAAATATTATATTAGTATTTTACTCACATATTCAGTGTCAGTCTGAATTCAAAAGAAACAATAATAATAACATCACAAGAAACAATTTAACAACGGTTACTCCATATGGTACCAAGTCACAATTGTTTGTTGAGAAGAAATAATCTAGGAAGAATTAATTTTAAAATTTGACCACTATCTTAAAAGGTTAAAATGTTGAAAAAAAAGTTTAAAAAATTAAAAAATTTAAATTTTGTATAAAATAATGTAAACAATTTGTCTGGGGTAGTTTTGACCAGGGGCCGTTTTGAAAGTGTCCGTTTTGACCGGGGCTGCTTTGACCGAGCCATTTTGACAGGGGCCGTTGTGTCAGGTCACGAAGATGTCATGTCTAAAATTAGACTCAGAGGAACTGGTCCAAGAAGATCATTATTACCCCATCATATAGAATAGAACTGCGATAAAGCTGTTAAATAAAATACAAAATACACAAACAAATTGTGTAATGAAAACAATAAATGTTTGCTGTAGTGTTAGTTTAATAATAAAGCTCAAATTGATTGTTTTCATGACACAAGTTGTTTGTGTATTTTGTATTTTATTATCCCACCAATTGGCTGGACATTTGATCAATAAGATTATGGAGCTTTTTCATGAACAAATAAATGCATTTACAAAAAAATTGGTTGTAATTTATTACAGCCACTATGACACTGTATTTACATTTCAATTGAAATTGGCTTTAAAGGGTTAGCAAGCAAAAACTGCTGTGTCCCTCCAAAAAGAATCCTTTTAAAAGATTGAGAACCACTCATTTCAATGATCCTAATAAATTTAAATCACGATGCTCATTCTCATGAGACAAATCACAAACCTCTCCAGTCCCACCCACCAGCCGACCGTGTATTCGGATAATTTGCCCTCTCTTTTTCTCTCTCTCTCTCTCTCTCTCTCTCTCTCTCTCTCTCTCTCTCTCTCTCTCTCTCTCTCTCTCTCTCTCTCTCTCTCTCTGTCTATCTCTCTCTCTCTCTCTCTCTCTCTCTCTCTCTCTCTCTCTCTCCTGTTAGTAAACCCTGCTAAGTCTGTGAAATCACTGCTGACTAATTGCAGCATCAATCAAAGCTACAAACAATGGCAGCGGGGCGTCATGTTGTCGGAACTAACAAATGCCGTGACGTAGTTCACCTACGCTAACGGAAGCCGGACATGATGGTGGTCACGTGACAACTCATTGAACTCAATCACATCCCCGGATGTTTTCTCATGTGTGAATGTTCATTCTCTTTTGGGTCGAACCGTTAGGCTCTTGGGACCTGGTTCCCGGTTCATTTTATCGCATGCGAGCCTCATCAAGCGGGCATCACCATAGAGGTACTCCTCTGCAGGTACCGTGACTTCTCATTCCAAATCCCCGCACAGCTCGGGACACTCTTCAAGTACTTGGGCCACCGTCTCCTCCGGGTGGCCACACAGCCGACAGGCCAGTTCCCTTCTAGTGTTGAACTTGTACAAGTAGCTTCGTATGGGACAATGTTCAGTTCTCATTCTAGTTATTAGCGTCTGATTGCTACGTCCATTTTCCCACCAGAAGTCGCTTTTGCTCGCTCGCGGCATGTACTAGAACACTTTTCTGGCCGAACTTCCAGATGCCCAGCCCTGAAGCCATTTTTCTCGGAAATGGTCTTTAAGCCACGATCTGACCCCCCACTGGGTCATCGGGCGGTCGGGTTGGGGCTGAGCTGACCCATCTCTCGCTAGCTTATCGACCCTGTCTGAATGAGGCTCGCCACTGTGCCCATTAATATACTGAAGGACTACTTTTCCGCCTCGTGCTAGGATTTCACCTACTGTTTCCAAAATGACACTGAGCGATTTCGGCTCCAGAGAGGATCGACCCACAGTCTCGAGTGACAACCGTGAGTCGGTGTACGGTCGGGAAAACCTTTCTTCTTGCTAGACGTCGGCGCACTTCTTTCAAACCCTTGCAGATCGCCTCCAGTTCAGCGTCGTGACTACTGTATGCAGATCTGCACTGCCTGACAGTTCAATACTGTCAGGTCCAGGTTGAAGGTATTGAATTAGTACTCCGTATCCACTTCTCCCATCCTTGAAATGTGGGCCGTCCGTGAAGACTTTTACCACGCTGTCGCCATAAGCTTCGATTGTCTTCAGAGTCTCGTCTCGCTGAAGCTCGACGGGACTGGCTTTCGTCACCGCTGTATTTGCCAAAGTCAAACGTAATTCAGGCATGTCAAAGCTTTCATGTGGTTCTCGAGCAGGGACCAGTCGCATTCGTTCCCTGTGCTTGGGTATGGGGACTGAGTCTTCTAATTCGTGGACCGTATCCATAAAGGATGGTCTTTTCAGTCGGGTCCTCTTTACCCATCGGTCTTGTAGTTGGAAGCAGGGTTCGTCATGCTCCAACCAACGTTATCGCTCTACCGTGGTCATGATTGCTTTTGTCGCGTTATCGCCAGGGGTTCCACGATTGACATAATTTCTACAGCGGTTTTGTATTCGATCCAGTCCCTCTAGAGCCGTACGGCTCGCAAAGGCTTGGACCGGGAGGCTGTAGTCAATGGCACCCCCTCACACTACCGAGATAGAGAGCTCTCAGTAATCTTGGATCCGCACCCCAACTAGTGCTAGCCAGTTTCTTCACCTGGGAAAGTTTAGCTGTGGCTTTGGCGCACAATTCACGTACATGGTTATGTAGTTGGACCTTCTGGTCCAACTTGATTCCCAAATACGTTGGTGTCCGATCCCAATTCAATCTTTTCCCACATATCTGAAGCAGCACCTCATGCTTCAGGGTATTCCGTCCATTTGTAAAAATGGAGTGGACCGTTTTCTCCGTATTGACTACTAGGCGCCATCGGTTGGTGTAGTCTTCGATTCGATTCAGATCATCCTGCAGCCTGTTCTGCAGAATTGCGACGTCCTTTCCGGAACTCCATATAGCCAGATCGTCAGCAAACATGGCATTCTGTGACCCCAGAATACCTTGTAGGTCGTGGACGTAGGCTAGGAACAATGTACAACTAAGGGCGGACCTCTGTGGGAGTCCGTCCTCCAGGCGTGCTTCGTTGGATAATGACTCTCTAACTCGGGTCTTGATCGTTCTGTCCGTAAGGAACGATTTTATCCAACTGTACATGTTCGCAGTGACACCTAACTGCTGCAACTTATAAAGTAGCCCTCCACGCCAAACCTTGTCGTATGCTTGCTTTAGATCGAAGAACACCTCAACGGTGTGATTCCTCGACTGGAGTTTATTTGTAATCGTCTGAATTAGTCGGAGAGCCTGGTCCATCGGTTGGCGTCCCTTTCGGAACCCACCCTGCGTCATTGGAATGCATTTGGTCTTTTCGAGGAACCAGTAGAGTCGTGCGTTCACTAACCGTTCAGCTACCTTCCCCACACACGACGTGACGGGAAATTGGCCGGTAACTGGACGGGTTGTTCGCCTGGTTTCCCTCTTTGGGAATTGGGGTTATTGTGGCCATTTTTCCACAGCTTCGCACGAGCGTTGTCCAAGTTTTATTTATGAAACTCAATAGTTTCATTCGGCCTGTCCTGCCCAGATGTTTGAGCATTTCATTGTGAACTTTATCTGGTCCTGGTGCTTTGCCAGCTTGGCACTTGTTGAGTGCGGTTTGCAACTCTGTCATTGTGAAGGGGGCCGCGAAAACCTCTAGTTGAGGGCCCTTGCTTTGTCTCCTTGAGCCCTCTTTGCGCATTCGGTCGATTGTTCGGCTAAAGTCAGATCTGGCGCCTTTCTTGTTAACCTTGGGCAAAGTGTTTGTTTAGCGCTCGTGCGCGCTTAACTTCACTAGCCCTTTTGCCCTTTGGTGTCGTCAAAGGGTTGGAATTCTTTGTCTTCCCCGCGCCAGATAATGCATCTAAGAGCCGCCAAACTTTTCTTCCGTCTACGAGGTCAAGTTTTTCGCACGTATTTACCCATTTCGCCTTCTTCGCTTTGTCGACAGCGGCCCGGACTTCAGCCGTCAGTCTGTTGTACGCCCTGCGAGCTTTGTGTGTCTTCAGTCTAGTGGCCTTTTTCCGTGCTTTTGCTCGTCGCTTCACCAATTCGGTCAGACTCTTGTCCCAGTAAGGTCTGAACTTCTGTTTCCCGTTAGTCCTTGGGATCGTTCGCCTCGCAACCCCAAGGATTGTGTCAATAAACTGCCCGTAGGTGGCATCCATGTTGTCTCCTGCAACATCCAGCAGAGCGAGCTTGGTCTCGCTCTCGGCCTCGTACTTTCGCCAAACGACCTTACGGAACTGCCAATGCCTTCTTTCAAATCGAGGTTTGCCCGCACCAAGCACAAATTCGATCAGGATTGGAAGATGGTCTGATCCTACTTCCTTTAAAACCTCCAGTCTATGTTTCGAAATCTAGGTCAGCGGATATATGCGTTAGATCTTGGCGGGACTCCGTGCTGTGTCCCGTGTGCAGTAGTGTTGGTTCACTGTCTGCGTTTTGCAGCCTGATGAGTTTCGTATTAATACAGACATCATCGATGTAGCGGCCTGACGCGTTCCGTTCGGCATAGCCCCAGTCAGGAGACTGTGCGTTAAAGTCTCCTGCTATTATCGTTCTTCCAAAAATGACACACCACTCAAAAAATGTGCTCCACTTCACAATTATCAAACATGAACATAACACATTTTTGAAGAATGCCCATATATGCATTACTTAAAGTTGATATTTCGAGGTTTTTGTTAGCATATCAAAATGAAACAATAATGTAGACCAGGCGTGGGCTACGTATGGCCCGTGTGCCAAATGCGGCCCACCACAGAGCTGCCATTGAGTCAATATCATGTCTCATACGTAAATTACCATTGAGTCAATGCCATGATTCTTACGTGACTTGTCATTGTGTCCAATTAATGCAGTCTACGGGACTTACAGGAGTTCCCATCCAAAGTGCAATAGTCCCATCCACTCGACATTTCTTTTCTATTATTCATCTTTCTTGAGTCTGTTTATAGGTGTAACGTTATATATATATATATAAATTTGATGTACCAGTGTGAGGAAAGGAATGCCTGCCAGACTAACCATGAGAAAATAATTAAACAGTCATTAATTAAATTTATATTATATTCCCAATCGGGATGACATGAAACTCCAAATTTAATATGGCACAAACAATTTATTATTTTTAATATAAAAGCTATAATTGCTGACCACATTGGGGGGGGGGTGTCCAGATTATGAGTCCATTGAAATGATAAAGTTCAACAAGTCCATATAATTTTATCCTTGAAACTGCCCACAATCAGATATTTATTTCCTGTACCCTATTCCCTGATTCATGCCCCCTGTCATCATCATCATCATTACTCATGCCATATTAAGGAGATACAGGAAACATGGAGACATGTATGTAGGGGCAGGTAATACAGTTCATTTCTCCTGCACACTTTCATCTAGGACCGGAACTTGATTCATAATTGACGCGGTCAGGATGACCTTGGACTTATTGAAGATAACGGCTTAGTGGGGTCAGCAAATTGCAGGTTTTTTGAAGATCTCTTCAACCGTTGCCGCTCCAAAGTTACAAGTTTTTATGACACATCAGATTGCACATCAAAACAATAGATACATTATTTAAGGGCAAAAGTCGTAAAATTGAGCTGCTACAGTTCCTGTTTCGCTTATTTAATTTTTTATAGAGTAAAACAAAATACATTTCCTAACTCGTCCTCTCTGTAAAAAATAACAATCGGCTCACCATATCACTCACTACTAATACTGTCTTTGTTTATGTTGGCTCACCATATCACTACTAATACTGTCTTTGTTTATGTTGGCTCACCATATCACTACTAATACTGTCTTTGTTTATATTGGCTCACCATATCACTACTAATACTGTCTTTGTTTATGTTGGCTCACTATATCACTACTAATACTGTCTTTGTTTATGTTGGCTCACCATATCACTACTAATACTGTCTTTGTTTATGTTGGCTCACCATATCACTACTAATACTGTCTTTGTTTATATTGGCTCACTATATCACTACTAATACTGTCTTTGTTTATGTTGGCTCACCATATCACTACTAATACTGTCTTTGTTTATGTTGGCTCACCATATCACTACTAATACTGTCTTTGTTTATATTGGCTCACCATATCACTACTAATACTGTCTTTGTTTATGTTGGCTCACCATATCACTACTAATACTGTCTTTGTTTATGTTGGCTCACCATATCACTACTAATACTGTCCTTGTTTATGTTGGCTCACCATATCACTACTAATACTGTCTTTGTTTATGTTGGCTCACCATATCACTCACTACTAATACTGTCTTTGTTTATGTTGGCTCACTATATCACTACTAATACTGTCTTTGTTTATGTTGGCTCACCATATCACTACTAATACTGTCTTTGTTTATGTTGGCTCACTTTATCACTACTAATACTGTCTTTGTTTATGTTGGCTCACCATATCACTACTAATACTGTCTTTGTTTATGTTGGCTCACCATATCACTACTAATACTGTCTTTGTTTATATTGGCTCACCATATCACTACTAATACTGTCTTTGTTTATGTTGGCTCACTATATCACTACTAATACTGTCTTTGTTTATGTTGGCTCACTATATCACTACTAATACTGTCTTTGTTTATGTTGGCTCACCATATCACTACTAATACTGTCTTTGTTTATGTTGGCTCACCATATCACTACTAATACTGTCTTTGTTTATATTGGCTCACTATATCACTACTAATACTGTCTTTGTTTATGTTGGCTCACCATATCACTACTAATACTGTCTTTGTTTATGTTGGCTCACCATATCACTACTAATACTGTCTTTGTTTATATTGGCTCACCATATCACTACTAATACTGTCTTTGTTTATGTTGGCTCACCATATCACTACTAATACTGTCTTTGTTTATGTTGGCTCACCATATCACTACTAATACTGTCTTTGTTTATGTTGGCTCACCATATCACTACTAATACTGTCTTTGTTTATGTTGGCTCACCATATCACTCACTACTAATACTGTCTTTGTTTATGTTGGCTCACTATATCACTACTAATACTGTCTTTGTTTATGTTGGCTCACCATATCACTACTAATACTGTCTTTGTTTATGTTGGCTCACTTTATCACTACTAATACTGTCTTTGTTTATATTGGCTCACTATATCACTACTAATACTGTCTTTGTTTATATTGGCTCACTATATCACTACTAATACTGTCTTTGTTTATGTTGGCTCACCATATCACTACTAATACTGTCTTTGTTTATGTTGGCTCACTATATCACTACTAATACTGTCTTTGTTTATGTTGGCTCACTATATCACTACTAATACTGTCTTTGTTTATATTGGCTCACCATATCACTCACTACTAATACTGTCTTTGTTTATATTGGCTCACCATATCACTACTAATACTGTCTTTGTTTATGTTGGCTCACTATATCACTACTAATACTGTCTTTGTTTATATTGGCTCACTATATCACTACTAATACTGTCTTTCTTTATGTTGGCTCACCATATCACTACTAATACTGTCTTTGTTTATGTTGGCTCACCATATCACTACTAATACTGTCTTTGTTTATATTGGCTCACTATATCACTACTAATACTGTCTTTGTTTATGTTGGCTCACCATATCACTACTAATACTGTCTTTGTTTATGTTGGCTCACCATATCACTACTAATACTGTCTTTGTTTATGTTGGCTCACCATATCACTACTAATACTGTCTTTGTTTATGTTGGCTCACCATATCACTACTAATACTGTCTTTGTTTATGTTGGCTCACCATATCACTACTAATACTGTCTTTGTTTATGTTGGCTCCCCATATCACTACTAATACTGTCTTTGTTTATGTTGGCTCACCATATCACTACTAATACTGTCTTTGTTTATGTTGGCTCACTATATCACTACTAATACTGTCTTTGTTTATATTGGCTCACTATATCACTACTAATGATCCTACATGTGGAAGAAAATCAGAAGCCCCGAGCATAGTGCTCTTCATGGGTCTTCCTGGAAGACCCTCCCAGCTATCTGGTCCCCTCCCCCAGAAAAGGACGTTGACAGCTGGGAAAACCCCCCCGGAGCGGTCGCTTCTGAAGCGGCCACCTGGGCATCTAAGACAGAAAGTCGAGGATGCCTCCCACTAAGTTGACCTCACAAGGAGGGGTGGAATTGCCTTACTACGACCCGCTACCACTTCGGCGCCACCCCGGCAAAGCATACGAGTCTCAATGGTTAGGATCGCCGCAATGCGGGGGATCATCAATGACCTACCTAGGGTGCAACCCCCACTGGAAGGTTTCCTCAGAGCTGGCGTCCGCTGCGTTCTTCGCGGTACCTTTTGCTAATCCGTGCTGGCGCTCCTGGCCCTAAACCGGCACCGCTCAATAGCGTTGCTAGTAAAACTGAGGGGGACGAAACGGTCGCTTCGGATTTACCCGACCCTCAACGGGTACTTTGGTTTTCATCATCGACAATGCATTTAAGATGTTTTGTCTAAGATCCGTACAGCGACTGTAATCATATGTGACTAGCACCTAACACCTAACATATCGGACTTTGGCATTGCCTGCCGGGAGTTGTTGGTTTCAGGCCGCCGAGTCGCGGTCAGGTCCGTGCCCCACGACCTTACTCATCCGCCGAGCCCCGTAGAGGCCACCCCCTTTCGACAGATATATATATCACTACTAATACTGTCTTTGTTTATATTGGCTCACTATATCACTACTAATACTGTCTTTGTTTATGTTGGCTCACCATATCACTACTAATACTGTCTTTGTTTATGTTGGCTCACCATATCACTACTAATACTGTCTTGGTTTATGTTGGCTCACTATATCACTATTTATACTGTCTTTGTTTATATTGGCTCACTATATCACTACTAATACTGTCTTTGTTTATGTTGGCTCACTATATCACTACTAATACTGTCTTTGTTTATATTGGCTCACCATATCACTCACTACTAATACTGTCTTTGTTTATATTGGCTCACCATATCACTACTAATACTGTCTTTGTTTATGTTGGCTCACCATATCACTACTAATACTGTCTTTGTTTATGTTGGCTCACTATATCACTACTAATACTGTCTTTGTTTATGTTGGCTCACTATATCACTACTAATACTGTCTTTGTTTATGTTGGCTCACCATATCACTCACTACTAATACTGTCTTTGTTTATGTTGGCTCACTATATCACTACTAATACTGTCTTTGTTTATGTTGGCTCACTATATCACTACTAATACTGTCTTTGTTTATGTTGGCTCACCATATCACTCACTACTAATACTGTCTTTGTTTATGTTGGCTCACTATATCACTACTAATACTGTCTTTGTTTATGTTGGCTCACCATATCACTCAATACTAATACTGTCTTTGTTTATGTTGGCTCACCATATCACTCACTACTAATACCGTCTTTGTTTATGTTGGCTCACCATATCACTCACTACTAATACTGTCTTTGTTTATATTGGCTCACCATATCACTCACTACTAATACCGTCTTTGTTTATATTGGCTCACCATATCACTCACTACTAATACCGTCTTTGTTTATGTTGGCTCACTATATCACTACTAATACTGTCTTTGTTTATATTGGCTCACCATATCACTACTAATACTGTCTTTGTTTATATTGGCTCACCATATCACTACTAATACTGTCTTCGTTTATGTTGGCTCACCATATCACTCACTACTAATACTGTCTTTGTTTATGTTGGCTCACCATATCACTACTAATACTGTCTTTGTTTATGTTGGCTCACCATATCACTACTAATACTGTCTTTGTTTATGTTGGCTCACCATATCACTCACTACTAATACTGTCTTTGTTTATGTTGGCTCACCATATCACTCACTACTAATACTGTCTTTGTTTATGTTGGCTCACCATATCACTCACTACTAATACTGTCTTTGTTTATGTTGGCTCACCATATCACTACTAATACTGTCTTTGTTTATGTTGGCTCACCATATCACTCACTACTAATACTGTCTTTGTTTATGTTGGCTCACCATATCACTCACTACTAATACTGTCTTTGTTTATGTTGGCTCACTATATCACTACTAATACTGTCTTTGTTTATGTTGGCTCACCATATCACTCACTACTAATACTGTCTTTGTTTATGTTGGCTCACCATATCACTTACTACTAATACTGTCTTTGTTTATGTTGGCTCACCATATCACTCACTACTAATACTGTCTTTGTTTATGTTGGCTCACAATATCACTACTAATACTGTCTGTTTATGTTGGCTCACCATATCACTCACTACTAATACTGTCTTTGTTTATGTTGGCTCACCATATCACTCACTACTAATACCGTCTTTGTTGATGTTGGCCACTGGCCACACATATTGTTTTGCGCAATGTATTATTCTCTCTCTCTCTCTCTTTTTTTTTAAACACTTTTTAATTAAAAAAAATTTATTCAAATTTTGCAGCGTCATTTGACGCACTTTGCATTGTTCGTTTGAGTTGAAATTTGGCAGGCACCTGAAAATAAAAGCGTGGGCGCCAAGCATTTTGTTTATCGAGATTAATATCCTGCATTTTTTCAGGATTGTTCAGTGGTATTTCATCTTCCTGAAGATCTGTCGTAGAAGTAACATTTCTTGTGTAATCTCAATCATTGTGATTCGGAGGCGCATGGTTGTATGGTGACAAAGATTGACACATAATTCTTATAATTATGAGTCCACATGCTGTTTCTCAATTAGTATATATACCAATGATTCTCCATGCTTGTCGCCCGAGCTTTTATTTTTTGTGGACATGGGATAATTGTAGTTTGTCCTTTTAAGTGCATATTTTTATTTTATCCAATTTTTCCTTTTGACCTTTGAGAACTGATTGAGATTTCCGCAACACAAAATCGTGATCAAGATGAAGAATTTTCTGCTTTAGAAAGTGCTTTATTTTTTTATCATAGACAGTATATCACAACAGAAACGACCTTTGGGTGTGACGAGTAGGGCGCCACCCAAGGTTCCACGCCTGAGGGGGGCTCCGTGCCTGAGGGGGTCTCCTTGACTGGGGGCCCCCGTTATTGATCTTTCTTAAAGGTATGAAGCCGACACTTGCACATCTTGACCCCCCCCACACACACACAAGGCCCCGCAAACTGCTTATGTCGTTGCAGACTTAATAGTCCTAAAATAATTCTGTACGTGTAACACAACACTAATTGACTACACTACACGTATTTAAAAACCATTCATTCTTGAGTCTAGAATAACAAATATGCATCTCTCTTCTAGTTGAAGTAGAGTAGCAAGGGTCAGTTCTACTGGAATAACTTAAGTATTTTATTCCCCAACATTTCAATGAAATCAACTTTTCATCAGTTGGCCGAGAAGGTAAAGCAAAACGTACTCTCAACCCTTCCACTCCCCCTTTGACTTACTTCCACAACCATCGTGTCAATAGTATCTTATCTACAACTTGAGAGTCGATAGATGACGTCAATGACGTCAATGTTTATGTGGAAGTGGCTGTATTTCATCATCTGCTTGGAGCCATGTTGGCGGAAATTACATTAACAAATACAAAGTCCCATCATATGTATACTTCAAACATATAATCTTATTTCAGCAAAGATTTACAATTTAATTTTTAAAATGTCAATATTTTTGCCTTGGAGTAAGGTTTAAAGCTTGTATTTTGTTTTTGCAATATTTTAATATGGAAATCCGGTACAGACATTATGGCAGTAATGTTCGCAGTCTTGTTGATTCAAGAATTAGGTTTATAATATAACCACTTTGGTGGTTATTTTTAATTTTATTTTTTATTTTGTTTCTCTGATCATCAATGCGTACCGTGTTTAGTTATAGAGTAGAATGAGTAATCCACAAGGACGCCAGCTAAGAGACGATTTCTGTCACACCTCTTGCTGTCGGTGTCTGTATTCTGTATCCGCTATTCAAGCCCATGTTTCAGTATATAAGTTAATATAAGCCTTCGATGGACTTGAACTTGAACAAAGCTTGTGATGTTTTATGTGATGTATGATTTATGGGAAAAGTTCGGTCACCCCTCGTCTAACACTGTGATGACATTGCAGCTTACATATCACAACGTATGCTGTGAACTTGAAGACATGCTATTTTAATATTACACCTTATAAGGGTGCGTGACCAGGTATTAATCAACCTACAAAGTGGCACTTCTTTCTTTACACTTAGGTCACTCCTCCAATGATATATTGTAGCACATCTAGAGCGGTATAAGCTGTAAGTGTTCCCCCCACATTCCGTTTGTCGATGACGCCTTCTGATTTACCAGTTTAGATGTCTACTAACCCCGCCATTTGAGTTGACGGATTGTACGGATTCCATTTTCGGTGATATATATTTTTTTTAAAGGGTGGTTGATATCGTCTGCTGATATCGTCTGCTGATATCGTCTGTTGATATCGTCAAGTGATATCGTCTGCTGATATCGTCTGTTGATATCGTCTGCTGATATCGTCTGCTGATATCGTCTGTTGATATCGTCTGTTGATATCGTCTGCTGATATCGTCTGTTGATATCGTCTGTTGATATCGTCTGCTGATATCGTCTGTTGATATCGTCTGTTGATATCGTCTGCTGATATCGTCTGCTGATATCGTCTGTTGATATCGTCTGTTGATATCGTCTGCTGATATCGTCTGTTGATATCGTCTGTTGATATCGTCTGTTGATATCGTCTGTTGATATCGTCTGCTGATAAATACTGATATCGTCTGCTGATATCGTCTGCTGATATCGTCAGTTGATATCGTCAGTTGATATCGTCTGTTGATATCGTCTGTTGATATCGTCTGTTGATATCGTCTGTTTATATCGTCTGCTGATATCGTCTGCTGATATCGTCTGTTGATATCGTCTGTTGATATCGTCTGTTGATATCGTCTGTTGATATCGTCTGTTGATATCGTCTGCTGATAAATACTGATATCGTCTGCTGATATCGTCTGCTGATATCGTCAGTTGATATCGTCAGTTGATATCGTCTGTTGATATCGTCTGTTTATATCGTCTGCTGATATCGTCTGCTGATATCGTCTGTTTATATCGTCTGCTGATATCGTCTGCTGATATCGTCTGTTGATATCGTCTGTTGATATCGTCTGTTGATATCGTCTGCTGATATCGTCTGCTGATATCGTCTGCTGATATCTTCTGTTTATATCGTCTGCTGATATCGTCTGCTGATATCGTCTGCTGATATCGTCTGTTGATATCGTCTGTTGATATCGTCTGTTGATATCGTCTGTTGATATCGTCTGTTGATATCGTCTGCTGATATCGTCTGTTGATATCGTCTGTTGATATCGTCTGTTGATATCGTCTGCTGATATCGTCTGTTGATATCGTCTGTTGATATCGTCTGTTGATATCGTCTGCTGATATCGTCTGTTGATATCGTCTGTTGATATCGTCTGTTGATATCGTCTGCTGATAAATACTGATATCGTCTGCTGATATCGTCTGCTGATATCGTCAGTTGATATCGTCAGTTGATATCGTCTGATGATATCGTCTGTTGATATCGTCTGTTGATATCTTCTGTTTATATCGTCTGCTGATATCGTCTGCTGATATCGTCTGCTGATATCGTCTGCTGATATCGTCTGCTGATATCGTCTGTTGATATCGTCTGTTGATATCGTCTGTTGATATCGTCTGTTGATATCTTCTGTTTATATCGTCTGTTGATATCGTCTGTTGATATCGTCTGTTGATATCGTCTGTTGATATCGTCTGTTGATATCGTCTGATGATATCGTCTGTTGATATCGTCTGTTGATATCGTCTGTTGATATCGTCTGATGATATCGTCTGTTGATATCGTCTGTTGATATCGTCTGTTGATATCGTCTGCTGATATCGTCTGTTGATATCGTCTGTTGATATCGTCTGTTGATATCGTCTGTTGATATCGTCTGCTGATATCGTCTGTTGATATCGTATGTTGATATCTTCTGTTGATATCGTCTGTTGATATCGTATGTTGATATCGTCTGTTGATATCGTATGTTGATATCTTCTGTTGATATCGTATGTTGATATCTTCTGTTGATATCGTCTGTTGATATCGTCTGCTGATATCGTCTGTTGATATCGTATGTTGATATCTTCTGTTGATATCGTATGTTGATATCTTCTGTTGATATCGTCTGTTGATATCGTCTGCTGATATCGTCTGCTGATATCGTCTGTTGATATCGTCTGTTAACTCCGTGAACAAGAATGTAGGAACTTAAACCCGCTTATAAGTTAAATAGCTGCCTGTAGCTAGTATTTGACCAGGATTTTATTGGTGTTATTTGATGTTAGAGTAAAAAAAATATAATTCAATCTCATGATTTTTAATAATGAAAAATAGAAAAATACCCAATAATATTTTAATATAGAAGAATTATATTATTATTTCTTTCAAAATAGCTTTAAAAATTATAAAATACTTGAAAATGTCTCTATTATACTATTATTACACTTAAATGAAGTACTTTCAAAATTAATTTTTTAAAAAGGCATCAAACTTTCATTATCATTTATCTACTATATAAAGCTCAGTTGGTGTTTGTTTGTTTGTATGTGTGTATGTTTGTATGTTTCAATTTTCAAATTTCAGTTACAGTTACACAATCACGGAAAAACCAAATGACGGACGGGAACCAAATTTGTCAGGACGGTCCTTTTAACCTGCATATGGTTTTAGCATATTTTTTGTAATAGTCCCTTTTGCCTGAAAGCCTTAACTTAAAAAATCAGACAATGTATACGCAAAGAGAGAAAAATTAAATCTCATTTCCATATAGAACAAATTTAGGCGGGCGTTCAAACGAGTTATTTTGGTGCAGTATTTTTTTTCAAAGACTTTTTTTTTGAGCGGTGCGCTTTAAATAATCTTTTATTTTAGTCAAATTACGGTGCGCACATTTTCGTGTACGCATCATAAATTTAGCTGTTCTATCTTTATAATACCATTCATATATCTGGTTGGCTTTGCGGTACAGTGGCTATTTTCGGGTAATTTCTTTATATAATTATAGATGAGTTAAAACTATTTCATTACATTTATACACAATGTAAGGGATTTATTTTTAACATGTGGGAATACAATTGAGAGTTTTGTTATGTTGTTAATAATAAATCAAAATTTATTTTAAAAATAATACTAATTATCTAATTGGTGAGTGAGTTTTATGTGGAAAGAAATAACCCAAGTCAAATGAACTTAATCGTAAAGTAGGTCACCTAGAAGTGGTTTTTATTTCCTTTTTTTTAAATTTTAAATTTGATAGGTGTGTTTTTAATCTTAATGTATTTTTTAATTTTTAATATCTACATATACACATGCAATTGAATACTACTCATGTAGTTGTATTAGACCGATTTTGTTTCACATTCATATAATGTTTTATATGTGCAACAATGATCTTGACATGCATATTAAGGGCTAGGACCAATGCTGTAATTTTTTGTTTACATAAGCTTAACAAATTAGAATTTAAACTCTGGCTACCAGGCTTATTAACAGAATTATATAAAATTAAATGCAAGTGAACCTAAAATCACTTATATAACTTGTGCTGTAAATTAAACGTCATGATCATTCCTTTGTAGCCGGAATAATAACGTCATTAAAATATTTTTTAGACATTGTTACCCATCCTCTTTATAAGGGGATGAATATTTGTTTTAAATGTTAGATAATTTGTTTACTTTTCACAAACAAAATCTGGTATGGGGGTTTGAAATATAATTTACAAAATATGATGATTCATTGGATAACGTGATCTGAAACAGAATTGCATTCTTTTTTGAACGTATACCATTTATACCATTTGCATAAAAACCGTAAATTTAAAACGTATAATATAGAGACAAATACATACATTTAAAAAACCGTTAAAAAAACTGGGTTTTTTACTATAAATCCTTTATGTACGAGACGTAACTAAAAGAATGTTCATTATAATACGCAAGACCATCCAAAAATACAAAAGTGTAGTTATGTCTCGTAAAACGTGTTTAATATAATGCGCACCGATCAGGAATATGTTTATAAAAAGTGTTATCAATAAAATACGCACCTTATTGCGCGACAGGAAAGGTCGTTCAATATAATACGCACCGCGACAGTCTATTTCAAAAATTTAACATGATACATAGAGATAAATAAAATAATTTAAAATTAAATAATTTAATTACAGTACATGCTATCGATCTGAAATTTTGATACATCGTTTTTATCATCTGGCACAAAACTGCCTGCAAAATTTCAGCTCGCTAGCTTACGAGGAAGTGGGTTAAAAATCAATCCAAAGTTTTGGCGACAAGTCAACAAGGGCTCAAACAAACAGACACCACGAGTTAATATAAAGGATTTAATTTTTTTAAAACGTAAAAATACAGTTTTTGACTATAAATCCTTTAAGTACGATAAGTAACTAAAAGAATGTTCATTATAATACGCAGCGCAAGACCATCCAAAATACAAAATTGTAGTTGTGTCGTAAAACATGTTAAACATAATGCGCACCGATCAGGAATATGTTTATAAAAAGTGGTGTCAATAAAATACGCACCTTTTTGCGCGACAGAAAGGCTGCTCAATATAATACGCACCGCGGCACTCTATCTAAAAAAATAACATGTTACATAGGAATTAATAAAATAATCTAAAAATTCAATAATTAAATTACAGTACATGCGATCGATCTGAAATTTTGATACATTGTTTTTATCATCGCCACAAAACTGCCTGCTAAATTTCAGCTCGTTAGCTTACGAGGAAGTGGGTTAAAATTGATTGAAAGTTTTGGCGACCGACAAGCAATCAAGGGTTCAACCAGACACCACGAGTTAATATAAAGGATTTAAAAATATATATCATTTCCATATTAAAACACCTATAAAGACTGTTAAAAAAATAGATTTATTTTTGGTGCAGTACTTTATAATGAGACTTTCTTTTAAGCGTCCCGCTTTCAATTAACTTCTATTGACTAAAATGTTTTAAAAAAAAATAAATTAGACTGTTATTTTCTTTAAATTTAAATTCTTTTGGAAGCTTAATTACATTTACAATTTATAGTTTATTAGCGCTTTGATATAAGCAGCTATTCTCTTTCAGAGATAAAAGGGGGGGGGGTAAATTCTTTATCTTATAGCTGCTGTTACAAATATTTCATTACTTTAAATAGTCTAACGATGTGGGGGTCGTAAATATATTCGTAACGGCGTTTGTTGTCAAATTTTTAATTTAAAAAACTGTTCGTTAACTTTATTTAGTACCCTAAAAAGTATGCGTAAATTTGATGAGGAAAGAAATTATGTAAATGAAATTAACCCATGAGTAAAAGAAATTAGAAGTTAAATATTTTTTAAAATATTATTATTTTTTAAAAATACTTCTTCTAATATATATAGAGTGTAATACATTATAATAATATTTACAATCTGAACAAAGCGTGTTTCAAATAGATTTGATACTCTGTTATGTATTTTTTTCGTTTTTCTTAATTCAATTAATTTAGTGTCCCTTCACTTGACTAATAAAAATAAAAGTCAAAGCCATATCTCACTTATGGTCCAGATTAAAACATTAATAAAAGTCTTACTATTTTAATTTTTAAGGTGTATGCTTTTCAGTTTAATCAATAAATTTAAGCACGACTGAACTAAAAATAATATTGAGTAAAATCGCTTTCTCCTATAATAGCTAAATTAATACACATTAATGATTGGTTACCGGACTTATGGATATAAATATACCAAACTCGTTCACATGAACTTGATAACTCATTTGAATTTTTACATGGACTGGAACCGGAACTTATTCCACTTTTTTCTGTCCATGAAACAAAAATCATTTTTTTTAAATGTATATCTTTCTTTCACATGTTTTAAGCGATTAGATCGATCTTATTAAATATAGTTGACAAATAAATTATAAAATTTCTGGAAATAAAAACGGGAAAAAAGTTGGCGTTATGATATAATTTACAAAATATAATTATAATGTCTTATTGGAAAACGGGAATAAACAAAGAATTGCATACCTTAGTGAAACAGTAACATATTGGATATTGGAAAATATCGGTAAATAGGACTGTTTTGGTGAAAGGAAGAAAAAGGAACAAGGGGCCGTCCATAAATGACGTCACGCACCTTAAAGGGGGGGGGGAGGGGGTCACACTTTTGTGACGACGCGTGACGAGGGGGAAGGAGGGGGGTTGAAGGAATGTGACGTCACATCAAAAGGGTAACTTTAAATAAAAATTCCACTGTAAGATGTAGTCGCTTACAATTTATTTAATGACTTTTTTATTTTTAAAATATTTTTTTTAAATTTATTTTTTTTAAACCATCAGTGCTTCTCAAAGTACCGGTCCATAGGGCATCAGACGCCTGTTGGCGTAAGTTTCAAGAAATGTAAATTAAATCTAATTATAATCCTTAAAGTTTGAGAACCCACAAGAGAACGTATAAAATTGTTACCCTCTGTCCTTTGATGCTGACATCAAGGCATTTGTGATGTAACCGCAGCTCCGTTGGGTTCTCTTAATGCAGGAGTAGGCGAACTTTGTTGCCCCTTACCCCAAAATATGCAAGTTTATGTGTGCGTTACCCCCCCCCCAGGCTAGAGGTCCTGCCCACATTACTTGGGTGGGGATTTGAGGGAGCGTCGTTAGGTCCCCCCCCCACCTAAAATGCAACTGGTGAGTTTTACAAGCATGATAAGTGTCTAAAAATTATATGAATAGGTTTATGTGTGGATATTTTAGGTCAAAACGACGCGAAATATCCATTTTTTTTTGGGGGGGGGGACTATGTGATACAGTTTTAAACGTTTTAAGTTTGATATAATTGTTCGATTGTTTTTTGGTCTAACGCCCCTGGCCATTCTAGATATAATAGTATTCATTAACTTTATTGAATGCATCAATTCTTGACATCGCAATTCGAGAGTAGCAATGTATAGGGTTGCCAGATGTCCGGTTTTGTACCGGACTGTCCGGTATTATCGTTATTTGTCCAGTGGAAAAATGGAAGCAATACCGGACATTTTACATTTAAATATTGTGCCATCGACAAAATTCGACACTAGTGTCCACTATTTTTGAGACAGCCACCTGGCAACCCTAAGCACAAAACAACTTTTCTTCTCAGCTCAGTTTTTAAGGCATTAATTTTAAATATCTCAGAACGTATACTTGATACACTAAAGTCATGTGGATTAAGATTATTTTCACTCGTGTCAAATAAATGCAAGTAGGGTGGATTTAGGTCTCTTCTATTAGTACGTAGGTAAGAAATGTACATAGTTGTCAAATTTAAAACATGCATTTTCTGGAAGGAACCGGTTCAATAGTAGGCATATTTCGAAGCGTACACATACAAATTACGGTATACATGACGTATTTTAATATATCTAGAGGATTGTAGTGGATGTTATATGTCCCAAATGAGTCTGCATTACCCCCAAGAATTCCCTTTGACCCCAGATGGGGTAATTTACCCCTTTTCGCCGACCTCTTTCTTACGGGATGTCCGACAGTCAATTAAGGGTTTTTTTTAAATACATTTTAAACACATTATTTTTAAATATTTTTTTTTAAAAACAAAGACGTTAACCGTTATGATTAAAAGTCAATGTTTAATTCGTATGCATTAAAATGAAGTATAATCTAAGGATGTTAACACAATTCGTTTTTTGAAGGCCGGTTAAACGTTTTTAAATAAAACAAACCCGTAAAATCAACGTTTTGGCTATAAATCCCTTATATATGAGACATAACTAACAGTATTGATTACCCGACCCACGTTTTTAGTCATATTAAATCAAAGTACTTGAACTTACAAGTTTTAAATTATTTTCTTCTTTTTAGTCCGACGCGTGACGAGAATCGGCCAAAATAACGTGACGTCATTCATGGACGGCCCCCAACGTATTTATAAAAATCGTCTGATCTATTTTAATTTGGTTTTAAATGTTTTATTTTCATTTTAAGTTCTATCAGAATATTAAAGACTACATGTGTTTTATTCCGACTGCAATCCCTTGCTACGTTGGATCTAAAGCAATGAGAAATGTTTCTATGCAGTATTTTAAATTAAATTAATACCCTCTTGATTGTTTGTTTATTTTCATAGCACTCTTTATATATTTGTCTCAAAAATAGAGAATTACATTTTTCATATGTATAATTCTGACCATCTGAAAGTTGCTTTCTCAAGAGTAAGCTCATAACAAAATTTAGTTATATTATAATCTTTAGAGCAGGAAGAAGCACAACGGAGCAAATCCTTAACCTGCGAGTACTCTGTGAAAAACATCTCCAACACCAGAGCGAACTCTATCATGTCTTCATAGACTTTAAAAAAGACGTTCGACAGAGTGTGGCATGCGGCACTGTGGGCAACTATGCACAAATTCAACATAAATGCAAACCTCATTGAAGTGATAAAGAACCTATACATCAGAGCAACCAGCGCAGTACTCTTCAACAGCAAGCTGGGAGATTGGTTCAAGACCACTGTTGGTGTCAGACAAGGATGTTTACTTTCCCCCCTACTCTTCAACCTCTTCCTTGAAAGGATTATGACAGATGTGGTAGAAGACCATGTCCGAACAGTCAACATCGGAGTGAGAATTATAACCAACTTACGCTTCGCCGATGACACAGACGGCCTAGCTGGTAGCGAGGACAAACTAAAAGAATTCACAGCAAAACTAGAGAAAACGACAAAGGCGCATGGAAATCAATGCAGAAAAGACCAAGGTCATGGCAAATAGAACATTCACAAATGAAATTCGGATAAACGGGCAAAAAATCGAAGAGATCTCCACCTTTAAATATCTAGGGCCATAATATCCGACGAAGGCTCAAAGCCATAAATTCTTGCCAGAATTGCCCAGACAACCGCAGCGATGAGCAAACTAAAATACATCTGGCAAAGCAAGAAAATCACTGAGATCAAAGATTCGACTAATGCGCTCTCTGGCGATGTCGGTCTTCTTGTATGGATGCGAGGCTTCGACGCTCACTGTAGACCTCCAAAGAAGAATCAATGCGCTAGAGATGAGATGTTTCCGAAAGATACTGAACATCTCCTACGCAGAGCACATCACAAACGAGGCGGTCCGCAACAAAATAAATGCTGTCATCGGCCCCTACGAGGACCTTCTCACTTCAATCAAGAATAAGAAACTACGATGGTATGGACACCTGGCAAGATCTGGAGGTCTCGCAAAGACTATAGTACCAGTAAGAGTCCAGGGAGGAAGAAAAAGAGGTAGACAAAAGAAGAGATGGGAAGACGACATCAAAGAGTGGACCGGCCTGTCATTCATCGACGCCCAAAAGGCAGCGCAGGACCGGGACAAATGGCATGAGATAGTGTTCAGTTCACGATGGTGACCCAACGACGGGTTTAGGAATATTCAAGTCAAGTCAAGTCATAATCAAAAGGCCGAAGTTAAATCGTCGCATAACATAAAATCTTAAACAAATAATTATTGGCACATTTTCAACTACGTAATAAAACTTTAGAGGACAGTACACTCCCGCTGCATGAGCCCGGGTATATTACTAGTTTAGAGGACAGTACACTCCCGCTGCATGAGCCCGGGTATATTTCTAGTTTAGAGGACAGTACACTCCCGCTGCATGAGCCCGGGTATATTTCTAGTTTAGAGGACAGTACACTCCCGCTGCATGAGCCCGGGTATATTGCTAGTTCGGTTATATAGAAGACATTTCATCTACATTTCTGCGCAGCATCTCTAAACGTTGTGTGTAGTCCTTGTCATAATATGGTGGAAATCTATTAATAGAAATTTTGGGGATATATTTATCTTTTTTGGGAATGAATTTCATTTTAAAAAATAATATTTACATCCAATCCTCTTTTTTTGTGCTTGCGCAAAATAATGAGCAGGTGTGCATCCAATTTTGTGTGCAATATTTTACACTCCACAAACAGAGATATGATATGATCCATATCAAAATGTGTTGTGCGGTAATTATAAACTGCTGCGCGGCTTAACGGGAACATTAATTATATCCTATGTTGGTCAGTTTAGTTGACCTGCTTCCATGTTTAATGAACTCACAGGAGGCTAGGCCTCAGCCCAATAAAAACTCTTGCTAACTTAACACTTATGTTTCTTACTGCTAGTGCTTACATTCACGTGCCGCTCATGCCCTGAACTATTACAACAACTAACAATTTCATTGAGGACTCTAAAAGTCATTGTGAATTATTACAACAACTAACAATGACAATATCACTGAGGACTCTAAGAGATGTGTAAAACCATACAGTTCTTCATAGACCAACTGCACCAACACGATTACATTTGTTACTCTGAACTTACCATAACTAACAATTGATGATAGGAATGGTCCAGCTGTAGTATCAAACAATTCATCGAATATTTAAACTGGGTTGGACAATAACTAATTGTCAACAAGTTTATGAATACACAAAGAAATTCAAAGTGAAAATACTCCAAAAAATATGTTTATTTAAGGTTACAATATTTCACCATAAAAATATTACAATGTAAAAAAATGCTCTCAAAATTCATATAAAGTTAATGCAAACAAATATATGGTTGAAAAAGAGAACACCATTCATAAAAGTTGAGGTAAATAGCGTAAACTAAAATTATATAGGCAGGTATAAACATCACAGATTTACAGGCAGTTGTAAACATTAATAAAATTTATTATCTATTTAATAAAAGAAAAAAAAAGATTTTTAAAAACCATGTTTTTATAAGTGGACTAAAAAGAAGAAAATAATTTTTTTTAACAGAATTGTGAAGGAAAAATCTTTTTATGGATTGATAAAAATTTCAAACTTATATGCTCAAGTACTATGATGTAATATGACTAAAAACGTGGGGCGGGCGCTTCTCAGGCTTAACTAATTCAATTCACTCATTTTCTTACTCGTCATTTGTAAGCCCTAATCATTTTGGCCAAACGCCTAAAAAGCGCCCACCCACGTTTTTAGTCATATTACATCATAGTACTTGAGCATATAAGTTTGAAATTTTTATCAATCCAGAAAAAGATTTTTACTTCACAATTCTGTGAAAATAAAATTTATTTTCTTCTTTTTAGTCCGCTTATAAAACCGTGGTTTTTAAAAATCTTTTTTTTGCTTCTATTTATTTTATTCTTTTTAGTCTCTAAGTGTATGCTATGGTGAGTTTTGAAATTTTGATTATGTTCAAATATAATACGCATTGCCTTGCGCGACAAACATTTACAGACTGGAAATGACTGATCTCCCCTTGATGTTAAACATGGTTGATGTGGTCGGGGTTGGTGTGAACTCAGCACGTGAATGTAATGTAAACAAGAGCAGATGGATAATACATATGCTTATATATAGATAAACTAAAAAGTTCAATAATGTAATAACGGTACATTTGATCGATCTGAAATTTTTATACAATGCATTGTCATCCAAGATCTATCTGTGGTAAAATTTTGAGATCTCTAGGACCATCAGAAGTGGTTTAATTTTACGTTGGCAGATTTGAAAAATTGTGGACAGACAAACAAACAGGAAAGAAAGTGATTTAATAAAAACGTGGTAAAAAGTTAAAAGGTTAGAGTTCAAATTTTCTTCTCAAAGAAAACTACAGTAACAACTTTACTTAAGCAGTTTAATAGTCAAATCTTCACAGTTATTTAAGAACCAGAGTCCACAAATGATTTGTATTACTACATATTACAATGAATTACAGATTTAAGAATTAAATACAGCCACGATAGGAAATCATTATCTGATTTATAAATAATCAAGGCATGATACAATGGTTTATATCTGATGTGTGTACTATGCTGAACCCAGACATGCATGCTCTGCTGTAATTATGACAATGAAGAATGGCTTCTGTTTGTTTCAATGTTTTTGCTGAACTTTTCTTATTTACATGTCAGCACATTAAGTACAATAGCATTGACCGTGGAAGTTGCATAAACAAAGTTAAATGTAGAAGTTTAAATGAACATTAAATTATCTACAATTACAATAACTATACAATAATTGTTCATAGTGTAACAATATCTGTTGAATAATATAGAACAAAGAAAAAATTGTTGCTTCCAGTCTCTGTTTAGAAGAAAAAACCAGAATAATCTGAGAATATATAAATCTGTGAAACAATTCAATGTATTAACTGTTGCTTCAAGGCTGTCTATTTATAAACTGCCACTGCCAGGCTGTCTATTTATAAACTGCCACTGCAAGTCTGTCTATTTATAAACTGCCACTGCCAGGCTGTCTATTTATAAACTGCCACTGCAAGGATGTCTATTTATAAACTGCCAGTGCAAGGCTGTCTATTTATAAACTGCCACTGCAAGGCTGTCTATTTATAAACTGCCACTGCAAGGCTGTCTATTTATAAATTGCCACTGCAAGGCTGTCTATTTATAAACTGCCACTGCAAGGCTGTCTATTTATAAACTGCTGCTGCAATGCTGAGGTTCAGCGTGATGGATGTGGACATTGGCTAAACCCTTTTCTACAATCAGTTGTGTAACTTTGTCAGGTCGTCCTGCCTGTAGGGTCAGGAGTTTCGTCACATCGACATTGAGCTCAGAGAGGGCGCTCAGGTGCTCCACTTCCAACTGGTCATTTAGAACCTTGGACTAATAGAAATATAAAAAACATTAGTTATTCACAAGGAAATGTGTTTTTTTTATTTTCAGTTTAATTCTTTAATTTAGAGCAAATCTACGTAGGTGCGACAGGTCGTTGACTGGGGAATCGAATTAGAGAATGCATGTCACTAAACACTTCAACAGTGCTAATCATAGAATCATAGCAAGATTTTAGATATTGCAATAAATTACTGGCATTCTATCTATATTAGAAATATCCATGATAGAATCTTCATGGAAAATTGATTCATATAACGATTTGGTATGTTGGCTCTAAATGGATTGAATCAAATTCACAATGTTACGTAACTAGATTCTTTTTCCAGTTGTAATTTTAACTGTAACTTTTGGTACATCATTTCTCTTCTTACATCCTGTATTTTTTTAAAGTAATTGTGCCCATCCTTCTTTTCCATTCTGTGTTTTCTATCTTTAATGATTACTTCTCCAAGCCATAGGATGTATGGTATAATGTAAATTTAATTTCAATATTTGTGTTCATTTATTTGTGCTGATGAAGGCATTAGCTGAAACGTCTATTTGTGTATTAGTCCCATTAATAAAGCTTTAATTTATTGTTTTGATCACACTATTACTTTGTTTATCTTGTATTTTATTTCAAAGCTTTATTCCAAGTTCTATTCTATACCAGTGCTTTTCAAACATTTTAGTATGGCAGACCAACACTTTGAGTAGCACTGTTCTATTTGGTATTTTAGGGCAGTTATTTTAGAATATAAAGATAGCTTTAAAAAGCATTTTTATGTCAACCCCAATTGAAAGATAGCCTTAAAAAAACATTTTTATGTCAACCCCAATTTAAAGATAGCCTTAAAAAACATTTTTATGTCAACCCCAATTTAAAGATAGCCTTAAAAAAACATTTTTATGTCAACCCCAATTTAAAGATTTTGACCAAAGGTTTTATTTTCACAAAGATATTGTTGCTATTTTGTCCCAATGGATCACAATAACTCATTAAAGTCTCATCAAAGTAATTGCTTTGGGGATGGGGGGGATATGTGTTGGTAAGATTATCCCCCTTAGTGTCTAGATACTTGTCTTACTTGCCTTTTATGACGTTTTTTTATGTTGAAACTATTGAAAAACTTGTTCCCCATATGCTTATACAGTCAAAACCGCTTAAGTCGATGGCGTTAGGGGTATGAAAAATGGCGTCGACATAACCGATGATCGAGTTAAAACGAAAACCAATATATTAACATGTGCTTGAAATTTCTTTATGTCTTTATGTACGTGATTAATTAGTTAGCGTTAATTAGTGGTGGGACGATTAATCGGAATCATATCGGAACCCTAATATTTCTTCACTCTTTCCTAAGGTTGTAATGACCGTTCGTTTTTAAGGACCGTTTAAAATTTAAATATAACCATGGTTCCCACTCAGGAAAACGGGAAAAAGTCGGGAATTCTTAAAAAAAATTTCTCGGCCTTGAAAGTCGGGAAAAGTTATGACTAATCGGGAATTTATATATATATATATATATATATATATATATATATATATATATATATATGCTGAAGTAAAGGACTTTGATTACGTCTCTGTCATGTCTCGATTCTATTTCCATTTAATTAAAAATAAGTTACCAGTTTATAATTTGTCTGCGCATGCGCTAAAAGGTCAAAGTTTACGCCTCGCCTCGTCCCATGCGCATGTCACGCCGCTAGCGTTTGGATTGCCGTCGGATCAGCGAATAAAAATAAACATATCAATATGGTAATTTTAAGTTTAATGCTTTTGACGTGCAGGATATCTGTTACTATCAGAACGCTCTCGAATTTCCTCAGTCTTGTAATAATATAAATAAAACTATTGCGGCCTTGACCGTTGATCACAGCACGCTGTGGGCTGTGTGTTTGACCTCGGCCGGCAACTAAGTCTAAGCGAATTTTTTAAAAAATCATTCCTTATCAGAATTCGACCTACAAAAGTGATGACGTGTATATTAATAATATTATATACATGTACTGAAATATTAAGAAAATGATTTTATTTCATCGTCACGCGCGTGTTAGTGTCACAGTCACGTATCTTACTGGTAACAAAGCAACAAAAAACTTTAAAAAGAATAATACTTTTTTATTTAATTATATAAAAACCACTGTCGATTCTCGATACAAACTTTATTTTCATTTCTAAAGATATTCGTTTATCTTAAAAATTAAAATGATCAATGCATCAGAAAATGAATTCAGTTTAATAATAATATAACATGCACTGCGAAATAATGACGGATTAAAGATCGCTAATGCCGATTTACGGGCACCTCGGGTGTATACATCTAATTCACACATGGATCGAAAGTGAAAGAAGATAATAACATCCGGAAATTATTGAAATCTCGTAGAATCACACAATAGCCGGAAGTCTCGAAGACGCGAGATGTCAACACTGTTTTGAACTAAAAATGCCAGTGCATTGCTAGGCCAATCCTCGAGCTAACCAAGTTAAGTTGCAAATTTGTTCCCCTTTTGTGCTCGAGGTACTAGGTTTCGGCGACTTAGAAAAATCGAATTAGCCGATGAAAAAATGCTAAGACAAAGAGAGAATTTGGCGGTTCCAATAAAATACGTCGAGTTAGTGGGGTGGTCGAGCTAACCGAGCTCGAGGTAAGTGGGATCGACTGTATTTGCTTGTCAGGTGGAAAATTCATCAGAAAAAGTTTGAGAATCATTGTTAAAAGCACCAAGTAACTTACATTAAGTTGAGCTGCATTCTCTTGTCTCTGTTTGTCTAACATCTTGTCATGGCTCTCTCTCTCTAAGCGCAGCTTATGCTCAAGAAAATTCCTGAATATTTGTATTCACTAATTAGAATATTTTGTTTGTAAACATATTTAGATCAATAATTTAAGATAGATTTCATAACCAAGTTTACCTATGAAAAAATATACAAAAAAATCCCCGGTATATGTATTTTAATCACTAAACTTTAGAAACGTGACAGGTATATTCTTCTTATTTATGAACCTTAATAATTAATAATTATTCGATCTAAAAATTCAAGTTTTTGAATGGTGCCAGATTGGATTTTTCTTTTTACAACAAAATAAAATTGTCCCTACAGGCTCATTGTTGCTTATGACCAAAATATATTACATTACTATTTTTATCCCAATGGATGAAACTCACTTTTCCATCTTGTGTGAATGAAGTAAATTTTCCGTTTCCATCTGTTGCTCTGTACAGCAAGAGAGAAAAAAAAACAACTATAATAGTAAAACATCAGAGGGATGAAAGAATTTAAAAAAAAATAAACTATTGCTTGTTATTTTAGTTACTCAGTGTTAAGAGACCTATACATACACTAAATATAACTCATTATTCACACTAACTAATACAAAATGTATTACAGTCAACACACAAAAATAAACAAGTGTATTAACATATTAGTTCTGGCCCACACAAGGTGTACAGTACAGTCAGTAGATGCTTCCTGGAAATGGTTCCTTATCATACAAATGTCAGAACCAGTAAGGTGATTCTGTCATACAAATGTCAGACCCAGTAAGGTGATTCTGTCATACACATGTCAGACCCAGTAAGGTGATTCTGTCATACAAATGGCAGACCCAGTAATGTGATTCTGTCATACACATGTCAGACCCAGTAAGGTGATTCTGTCATACAAATGTCAGACCCAGTAAGGTGATTCTGTCATACAAATGTCAGACCCAGTAATGTGATTCTGTCACATTTAGGTGAGAGCAACAGGTAAAACTGTTATATTGAGGTGACATAATTCATTTAATGTGACAATTTTCTATTAGTAAATGTATAATATAAAAACAGGGTATTAGTTAGCCTGACAGGATGTAACACAACAGCGAACGTTTCGGCAAAGAGCCTTCCTCAACGAACAAATAGTACACAAATAAAACAAATATAACGAAAGAATAAAATAACTTAGCTACCGTGAAATCCAATTAGTCCAGTATTTTATTTTATTGACAATTTTCTATAAGGACGTAATGAGGTGAGAATGACACTATCAGGTGAAAAAGACACTATAACGTTTTAATTTCTTAGCATCCATCTGTCACAATCTGAATGACAAGCTGGTACAAATGAACTCTATCCACACTACTGGTCAAGCCATAGCAACATACTATGTGGAACATACAATTCAGCAACAGCCGTGTTGCATGAGCTGTTAGAACTTTCATAGTGTCATGTCTTATTTGCCTTACCACTCCTGCTTTACATAGAGAATTTACTTTTTCTAAGTTTCGTTGCCATGAAAGGTAAATGAATAATAATAAGTAGAATTTGATAATTTATACAGTGCAGTACCCCAGCAAACTGCTGGGCTCATAGGGCTTCACATAAAAATAATAACACACATACATTGTATTGTAATAAATGCATTCAATTTAAAACATTCATGTCCTAATTACACAAAACATATGATGTCATGATGGTGCACATAAGCTATGTTTATCATTTAGAGAAAAGTTTTATTTTTGTTCATTTCGAAATTAATTTTTGAAGAAATGTGTTTTTTGCGCAGTATTGAAGGTCTTAGTAGTTGGAATACTGTGAATGCGTAATGGTAGAGAATTCCATTATTAGATGGAACAAAAAGAGAAAACTCTAAGGGAGACGACTATTTGACCTTGTTCAAGCCTGTCAACATCGGCCTGGAGCTTGCGGTCAGTCAGTGATTGTTCCTGCTTCTCTCTCTCAAACTGTCAAATAATGAAGGCAAAGACAACAGTTTCAAACCTCATATTTTATAGTGGATAGATTTAAAATTTGATTGAACATGTAAAGAATTGTTTAGGGTGGAAGGATTTAGTGAAATAGAAATATGCAAAAATAAAAGACAAAGTCTTTCAGTTTCAAAAGCAAAATGAAGTAATGTTTTAAAAAAGTGATATTTCTATTTTTTTTAAAACAATGTGAAAGACGGGGTCAAACTAATATACTATTCATATATCATAAAATCCAGAACAATAAAATTCAAGAACAACTGTACCTGTAATCTCAACTCGGTTCTCCGTTGTATCATAACATCGTGCATCTTTTGAAGTTTGTCATGAGCAAAGTAACCTCGAAACACAACTTTAGAGATAGAATAGCCAATAGCTGGACATCTGTCCATCAGCAGTGGGTAGTTTTTCAGGTCATTGAGTTCACTGGCAGTTTCAATAAATTCTTCATAGCTAATGTGTAAACATAAGCGTTAAGTCTTTAGGACACCTTGGTACTTAGTCTTGCACAGACTTTAAACGATTTAATTAGAAATTCCTTTTAAATATTCGATTCCTTATTTAGGGAGACAGCCTCAGTCGAAAAATAAATTATGAAAAGTTGTTAAAATCTATTATGAATGTTAAATAATGATATGAATGATATGTAAATCAAAAGTTCCAGCTACTTTATACTGTGAGTTCTTCAAAAAAAAATTACATTCATTTTCATCCACATTGAACTCACAAGAAAAAAAAATGAAATTATGCTTACCTTCTCTTGGCAGTAAATGCAACGACATCAGCACAAACACAACTGTGATAGAAAATTAATTTTGGCTTATTGCTTCAAGTGATTCTTTATTAATGCCATTCTTCTAGAGATATCTTCAGAAATATAAGATAAACATAAATATGCCAGTATGTTGTAAGTACAGACTTAAGATAAACATAAATATGCCAGTATGTTGTAAGTACAGACTTTGTATGTAGTTCTAAACTTCATTGTTGAAACTGTTACAGAAAAATATGATAACAAAGTCAATTAGAGACTTACTTGATCAGATCTGCCATTGGATCTTTACTTGAATTGAGCTGAAGAGAGGGAGATGAAAATATGAAACCAAGTTTGTTGCATTCATTCTTGATTTGGGCTAGACATGTTCAAATTTAACTTTATTGACAACTAATGGAGATTTCTTTGTGAATAAGTCTAAAACAATTTTAAATGATTAACTCAAATGATGAAAAAGAATTCATTATTAAATATTATTTAAATGTTCATAAACCACTGAATTAATGTCCAGTGTTTTAGATGTGTATTTTTAAGAATCATTTCTCACCATTTTCTCAATGTTGGTGAGTTCATAGAAGATCATGAGTTTAACTCTCAGAAGTGCATCATCTGATGTTCTTACCTCATCCACCTGGATAATTAAAGGAATTTGCTTTATTCAAGTTAGTCAAATAATAAAAAGAGATAATTTTGAATGAAAATTTTGTCAACAATTCATCTTATGTTCATTTTAGAAATATTATAATCCAGTGGATATTGGCTAATGTGCCTTTAAGGGTGAACACCCTGTGCAGCTGTTCTTTCTGTATAGAATGTTGTTGTGGTCTGGTATTTTGGGTAGATGTAGGTCTTGCAGTCATGGTTGCTATTGTCATATTTAGATAGGCTTGTCATTTTTCTGGCGTTATCTAGGTAGGTGGAAGTAATTTGCAAGCGTGCAGAGTATGACCTTATCACATCTTCAGGGTTAGTTAATTGAATATTTAATATTCGTCATCTGTGCAGGCCATTTGTTAGAAAATACAACTTTCTGTTTAGCTAACAGCCCATTCATTTAATTCACTCTTCTTCTTCTTTGCTAGCTCTGATAATCTGTTTGCCAGTAGTTAGTGATTGTGTGTGTATCTGAATGTTCATAAGATGTTTTCTGTTCTTGTTTTCCTGGTGTCCACAGTAACAATGACAAGGTATCACTTTACTATTTGGTCAACTTATAGTCAGTTAAAGTAGGTCACTTATTATATTTATCTTACATTATAGTAAAATTGGTCTGGTATTATTTTTAGAACTGTAAACTTGTTTTGGTCTTGAATCATTCTTGTCTTATTTTCTGGATCTGTACCATGCCAGATAAACTCATGTAACCTAAACAAAAATGTGTTTTAGTTAATTTTTTATTTTTTTATTTTACTTTTAACTTTTTAAAAATATTTTATAACCATTTAAAGTTATCTTTAAGTTTTTCTTAGCCTAAGAGTTAGCAATACTTAACTTAATGGATGCAGTTAAATTATTTCCATATATATTATATTAATGAATTATTAGTGCAGTTATTAAAGTTAAATCATCATTTGATTATTAAATGTAAATTATTTGAATTCACTATAAACATTTTAAAACATATCAAATCTGTCAAAGTTTTTTGAAACACTTTTCTTTAGGTATAATAGTTTCCCATTTGAATTCATATCATAAATAAAACAAACAGAAATGATTCAATCTTTTTTTTATTGCAGCATTATTACCATTCGTTTTCTTCCAGTAAGAACAAGGTTGGTCCATATTGTATTCTTCGCTGGACTTTCTTAGTTTCATTATTTTGACTGTAAACAATCAGTGCCTCATTAGCATCCAGTGATAGTAAACTTTTTACCTTGATGCTTATATGGATAATATCATTTTGATGGACTATGCATGGCCTGAATATTAGAAAGAAAAAAAAATGATGTTAATATTTGTCTACCCAGGTTTTCTATTTCAAAAGAAGAAATTTATTTATGGCTATATCAGTTTAAATTATTTCATTTAAATAAGAGCAGAGTTTAATCATTAATTATTTTACCCTTTGACATGTTCTTTTAGACCATCTCTGTATTTAATTTTGAGGAACTCTTTCTGACTTGCTGAGAAGCACGGCATCTTTTTAAATTTCTCTCTAAACAGGAATAACTGGGGAAAACAACAACTTAAGATGTCAACAATTTTTTATAAATGTATTAAGATTTTTATTCTAAATTATATATATTATTAGTTTATTATTTTGAAAAATTATTACATGTACTCAAAAATAAGTTACTACTGCTAAAGGTTACATCTCTTCCAGACACTTGCTTTAGTTTTGTACACACATAAATGATTGTGTATAACTATAATATTAAAATATATTACCCTTTGAGGTCCTTCCTCAATTCTTGCACGGCCATCTTTACTGTATATGAGGGCCTTTATGATAAAATATTAAATTATGTTTAAGTCAGATTTAACTAAAACACTGGTATCAATTTAATTTGCCAGCCAGCACTATCAGGCATAAATATGTTAAAGGCAGGTAATGTGTAAAGCTCTTTCCTTACAATATGATCATAAATAGGTCATCTTATTTTATCTTATCTTATACTAGTTTGTGCTGCGGCGCCCCCCTTTTTTATGGGCGCCTACGGCGCCCACTTTTTTCAAAAGCCCAACAAACTTGTCCTTGTATGATAGCTAAGTAATATTAAACTACCTTAAATGTACACAAAGTAATTTTAAATTGAGGTTGTAGGGCGCCTAAGGTGCCCACTTTTTTGGGGGGGTCAAAAGCCCAAGTAACTTATCCTTGTATGATAAACACGAAATATTCCTGAAAATTAAACAAAGCATTTATATAATAATTTTTACAGTGCTAATCACCACACGATTTTTAAACTAATTTTAGAAAGCAGCGCACCAAATTACTGCATCAAAAAATAACTATTTGAGTCAATCAGCACTGCTTACAACGCAAAATTTAAAAAAAGCAGAGTGATTTCCCTCAGCGTTAGGCGGCAGTGATAATTGAGCGTAAATATATAATATATTATACAGACGCTTCTTATATACAGATTGCATCCTACACTTATCTATGATTTAATCTAGACTTGCATTTGTATTAGTTTTGAATGAAGATAATGTGTTGGTTTTGAATGAAGATGGTGTGTTGGTTTTGAATGAAGATGGTGTGTTGGTTTTGAATGAAGATGGTGTGTTGGTTTTGAATGAAGATGGTGTGTTGGTTTTAAATGAAGATGGTGTGTTGGTTTTGAATGAAGATGGTGTGTTGGTTTTGAATGAAGATATAAACAATGTAATTACCAAAGATAACAATAAAAACTTATGGTCCTTTATCTTCAGGAATAGCCACACTAAAAGGCTCAAATAATAAAACCTATAATGATAATGAAACTAAAGCTAATATCCTTAACACATATTTTGCATCATCTTTTTCTGCCTCAGGCGACAAGGAAGTTTTAATAAATTTAAATAAAATGGAGGAAATAGGTAACATAACTGTAGATGAGATAGGTATACATTCACTCCTAAAAAACTTAAAAATAAACAAAGCTACCGGCCCAGATGATTTGCCTGCAAGATTATTAAAAGAACTAAGCAATGAACTGTCCCCAATCCTTGTAGTTCTCTTTCAAGCCTCTCTAAACCAGGGTAAAGTGCCCAAGGATTGGAAATTAGCTAACGTAACTCCACTCTTTAAGAAAGGGGATAAATCAGACCCTGGTAATTACAGGCCTGTATCACTTACTAGTATCACCTGTAAATTACTAGAACACATAATATATAGTAGAATAGTTAACCACCTTGACAAATATAATGCCCTATGCCCACATCAACACGGCTTTAGAAAAAACAGATCATGTGAAACACAATTAATAGGTTTAATAGATGAACTATCAAAAGGCTTAGACAAAAATGATCAAATAGACACAATATTAATAGACTTCTCAAAAGCATTTGACAAAGTTCACCACCTTAGCTTACTTAAAAAACTTAACTACTTTGGAATCTCAGGTTCCTTACATCACTGGATCCAAGACTTCCTTTTGGGCAGGGAGCAAACTGTAATAATTAATGGATCTAAATCTGCACCAATAAAGGTTAACTCAGGAGTTCCACAAGGAACTGTGCTAGGTCCCTTACTCTTTTTAATTTATATAAATGATTTACCCAACAACATCTCAACAGGTACAAAAGTTAGGTTATTTGCTGATGATTGTATAATCTATAGAACAATTAAATCAGAACAAGATAGCAAAATTTTACAAAAAGACTTAGATGAATTGATAAAATGGGAAACTAACTGGAGTATGTCTTTCCACCCAGAAAAGTGTCAACTGTTAAGAGTAACAAATAAAAAGAAACAAATAAATTCAAAATATTACATTCATGGAAAAGAACTGACCCAAACTAAAGATGCAAAATACTTAGGAGTCTTAATAAATGAGAAACTATCATGGAATCCCCATGTCAATGAAGTTATTAAAAAATCAAACAAAACCTTAGGCTTTATAAAAAGGAACTTTAACAAATGTAATAGAGATATAAAACTAAAATGCTACCTCACTTTGGTGAGACCTGTACTAGAATATGCATCTTCTGTATGGGACCCATCCACCAAAGAAAACATTGATAAACTAGAACAAATTCAAAAAAGAGCTGCCAGATTCATTACTGGAGAATATTCGAAACTGACAAGAATAACACCATTAGTTAAATCATTAAACCTTGAAACACTAGAGGATAGAAGAACCAAGAGCAAAGTAGTAATCATACATAAAGCAATTAATTATAATTTAGAAATACAACACAAACGATAACTTAATACAACCCTCAGATAGACATAAGGATAAAAACACCTTTCTTATTCCGTATGCAAGAACAATACACATACAAGTTTTCCTTCTTCCCGTCCGGAATTCGGGCGTGGAATGGGTTGCCTGAAGAATCCAGGAAAACCAACACTTTATCAACATTTAAATCTCTAAAAAAAATGCAGGACTAAACACAAACCATAGATAAGCGTAGGACGCAATAATCTTCTGTATAGAAGGAGCGTCTGTAAACAGATAAGATAAGATAAGATGGTGTGTTGGTTTTAAATGAAGATGGTGTGTTGGTTTTAAATGAAGATGGTGTGTTGGTTTTGAATGAAGATGGTGTGTTGGTTTTGAATGAAGATGGTGTGTTGGTTTTGAATGAAGATGGTGTGTTGGTTTTAAATGAAGATGGTGTGTTGGTTTTGAATGAAAAAGGTGTGTTGGTTTTGAATGAAGATGGTGTGTTGGTTTTGAATGAAAATGGTGTGTTGGTTTTGAATGAAGATGGTGTGTTGGTTTTGAATGAAGATGGTGTGTTGTTTTGAATGAAGATGGTGTGTTGGTTTTGAATGAAGATGGTGTGTTGGTTTTGAATGAAAATGGTGTGTTGGTTTTGAATGAAGATGGTGTGTTGGTTTTGAATGAAGATGGTGTGTTGGTTTTGAATGAAGATGGTGTGTTGGTTTTGAATGAAGATGGTGTGTTGGTTTCGAATGAAGATGGTGTGTTGGTTTTGAATGAAGATGGTGTGTTGGTTTTGAATGAAGATGGTGTGTTGGTTTTCCTGGTTTGTTTGGGACACCCCAATTCCAGAGGGGAAGAAAAATGATTTTTTATGTTTGTTCTTGCATATAGAACAAGTGATATTTTTATCCCTATGTCTATATGAGTATTGTATTAAGATTGTTACTATGTTTATTTCCAGGTTAGAATTTATTGCCTTAAGTGTCATTTCTTCTTTGTTCTTCGAATGTTTCTAGATTTAATTATTTAATTAATGATGTTACTCTTATAAAGTTTGAATATTCAGCAGTAAAGAATCTTGCTTCTCTATTTTGAATTTGTTTACTTTATCTGTTTTCTTTAGTAGATGGGTCCCATACAGAATATGTATATTCTAGTATAGATCTATCAATCCAAGACACAGAATATGTATATTCTAGTATAGATCTATCAATCCAAGACACAGAATATGTATATTCTAGTATAGATCTATCAATCCAAGACACAGAATATGTATATTCTAGTATAGATCTATCAATCCAAGACACAGAATATGTATATTCTAGTATAGATCTATCAATCCAAGACACATAATACATATGTATATTCTAGTATAGATCTATCAATCCAAGATACAGAATATGTATATTCTAGTATAGATCTATCAATCCAAGACACAGAATATGTATATTCTAGTATAGATCTATCAATCCAAGGTGAGATAGAATTTTACTGTTATCTTTTATTTACATTTGTGCAAGTTTCTTTCTAGGGCCTTAAAGGCTAAAGTTTTGTGGGATTTTTAATAACTTCATTAGCATTGGGATTCCATGACAATTTTTCATTTATAATTACTCCTAAGTACTTTGCATCAGTTTGGGAAGTAAAGGCGGTTGGGCATTGTGCTAGGCACATAAACCCTTCTGTGGCTAAAAAAAAATTGTGAACGCTGCTTCACTTGCCCCATAAGCCAGCATGGTCTGAAAGGGGAAATTTACTTTTTTTTACTGATGACATGCTGTTAGAAAATCCTTATGTTTAATTAGGAAATGTAGTGAACATAGGAGTGTTCCTATAGAACTCCCAAGTTTAACATAGGAGTGTTCCTATAGAACTCCCAAGTTTATTATTGTTACTCATTTAAATCCATAAATTATTAAAGTTTAATTTCTGTCTATTAATACTATAAGGAAATCTTGAATCTGCTGATGTAATGAGCCAGAGATAGCAAATCATATAGAATGGGACTGCAATAAAGCTTTTAAATAAAATACAAAATACACAAACAAATTGTGCAATGAAAACAATAAATTTTAGCTTTATTTTTAGACTGATACGACAGTAAACGTTTCGGCTAATGCCTTCATCAGTACAACATAAAACATATTCTTACAATACTGACATAAGTAATAATAATATTATTATTACTTATGTAAGTATTGTAAGAATGTATTTTATGTTGTACTGATGAAGGCATTAGCCGAAACGTTTACTGTCGTATCAGTCTAAAAATAAAGCTCAAATTTATTGTTTTCATTACACAATTTGTTTGTGTATTTTGTATTTCAGAGATAGCAAAGAATATATGTTTTTTTTTAGTAAACTAGAATGGTGATCTTCATCAAATACATTTGAAAAGTCTAATAATATTCTATTTATTAATTTTACAAACAAGTCTTTTTGACAGATCATCTATTGGTCCAATAAATTGGGTTTCACGTGATCTGTTTCTACTGATGTGTGCACAGGACAATATGTTTGTCGAGGTGATTATGACCATAATATTACATACAGTCGGACCTCTCTAAGTCAAACACAAAGGGACCCGAAACAAATTCGACTAACGGAGTTTTCGAATTAGGGAAAATGGCGTAATAGGCGCAGATTAATCAAGGACAATATTGATATTGAGAGGGGGGGACAGCCATATCGGCTAGAAGGCTTGACAGGAAGGAGAGGCGGTGTCTGATTCCTATGAAAGGAAGCCAAATTGCTTTGACATACCGACATAACCCCGTGAGAGGAGACACCTCCCCCCACTTTACTCCCTCCACAGTGGAATGGAAGAAGTAAGATTTTTCTCCACAGAACACGTGCTCTCAAATGTCAACCCAGAATAATAACCCAAACGCCTTGGAAAATTGGACTAAGGGAAGTTGGAAGCCAAAAATCTTCCAGTTAAGGAGATCTAAAATACATTAGTCTTATGGAATTTGGCCGGGAGCTAACAATTAATTCGATATAGGGAGGTTTTCGACTTAGGGAAGTTTGACTTAGCGAGGGCCGACTGTATTATGTTTTCAAGTAATGCAAGTAAGTGAAACAGATCTAAAATTACCAGGGTCAGTTTTATCTCCTTTTTTAAAAAGGGGGTCACAATAACTAGTTTCCAATCCCGGGGCACTTGACACTGATTTAGAGAGGCTTGGAGGGGCACTTGACCCTGATTTAGAGAGGCTTGGAGGGGCACTTGACCCTGATTTAGAGAGGCTTGGAGGGGCACTTGACCCTGATTTAGAGAGGCTTGGAGGGGCACTTGACCCTGATTTAGAGAGGCTTGGAGGGGCACTTGACCCTGATTTAGAGAGGCTTGGAGGGGCACTTGACCCTGATTTAGAGAGGCTTGGAGGGGCACTTGACTCTGATTTAGAGAGGCTTGGAGGGGCACTTGACCCTGATTTAGAGAGGCTTGGAGGGGCACTTGACCCTGATTTAGAGAGGCTTGGAGGGGCACTTGACCCTGATTTAGAGAGTCTTGGAGGGGCACTTGACCCTGATTTAGAGAGTCTTGGAATAGTTCTTTAAGTAATCTACCTGGTAATTCATCCAGATCAGAAGCTTTGTTTTTTTTATTTACGTTCGCTATGATTATATTTATGTCTCTTTCTTATAGAGATATTTTAAGTATTTCTTCTACTTTATTTTGAGATGTCTTGTCACCTGAAAATGCTGATGTGTTGAGGATGTTAGCTTTGGTCTCATTATCCTTATAGTATAGGTTTTTTGTCTGGACTTTTTAGTAAGGCTATTCCTGTGGTTTCTATTTTCTAGACTTAATAAAGGACCATACGTTGTTATTGTTGTCTTTAGAAGTTACATTATTATCATATTAATTTTGGTGATTTCTGCTAAGTTTTTGCTATTAATGTTTCATTTGTAAGTAACTAAGAGCATTCTTTTTACATAGGTAGCTTTAAATTTTAAAAAATTAAGTTTCTTTATGTTTACAAACGTTATTTAATGTTTTATCAAACCAGCATTTGTTGATTTTATTTGATGTTTATATTTTTAGGCCCAAACTCATGTATTAATGCTTTTAGATTTGTTTTTATTTATCTCCAAATATCTTCTATTAGGCTGTTTGTGTTGAATGTACTATGAACAATTAGTTGGAAGACTCCTGCTGCTTGGTGAAAGTGTGTTACATCTATATATATAATTCACCAGAAATTAGGACAAGCACAAGACGCGAGCAAATAAGCATGACAAATGACCCTTGCTAAGGTCGACCAATCACATTTTATGGTTGGTGCAGGGGGGCTCAACCACTTTGTGTATGTCTTGAGACTAAAAATGTGTCGGCAGTCTCCCTAACATTCATTGTGTTCTTCCCACTTCTTCGTGTGTCTGTTCTTTTCCCCTTTCTTTGCACTATCTATGAGCAAGTCTGCGGGGTATGCTATGCCGTGGGTCATTTATAGTCACATTTATTCCACAGATGAAGGAGTATTTTATGTTTATTGCATGTGTCTCTTCTAGGGTTCATATGCTATGCATCATTGCATCTAATATGCTAGCAAACACAGTAATTTTAATAAATTGCATGAACTAATTTAGGCCCTACTATAGTTTATAAAGCTTGTGTCCAATCACATTCATAAAAACAAATTTATGTTATTCAAAGTTAACTAGTTACCTTCTCGCCAACATCTAGTGTTTTCCAGCCAACAGTCATATCAGTTAACTACAAAGAGATGAATTTAAAACAATAATAATTACATGTAGTTAAATATATGAGAGAAATTATAAAAGGAATATGATTCATATGATTCTCTGGAAAGATAATGATCATAATTATGCTACTAACACAATAAATTACTGGTAAGTTAAATTAAACTCCTGATTTAGTTAGAATTAAGCCCCACACCAAAATTTAAAATAATAATTATCACATGGCATTGAATCACGTAATTATAATAAATTCCTTTTCATTATATCAGTTGAATTTAATTTAGAACATCATGAATAATATTTATTTTAAATTTATTATTTATTTAACATAAGTATTGGGGGTAGGGGGAACTTCATGCTAATAAAGACATCAAACTGAATGGGTTTCCATATCTGTTTGAATTGTACCTTATCACAGCCAAGGCTGAGACTAATAAAAATAAAAATTTTAGAAACAAGTTTTTTTAAAATCAAAAACTTAAGTTATAGAATAGTTATAATTAATTCAAGTCCAATTCTACTCTGTGTTATGACAGTGACAGTTCTAGATTAGGCCTTTACTATATATACCATGGGTGGGCAATTGTTTTGGCTCGAGTGCCACTTTGTTGAAGCAGTTTTTAGAGGAGGGTCGCACACTTTAAAATGATTGTATTTGTTAGCTGTACATTTCATTTTAGAATAAGTATAAATGATCTAATTAAAATCATCAAATAAAACTTTTTAAAAAGTTTATGTTTTATTAAATTTATTTATTGTGCTAATGTCATATTATCTAGATTTCTTGCTGCTGGCACATTTAATTTTAATTATAGAATTAGTTTAATGAGTCAAGTGCACAATATCAAGCTTTTTTTTTAAAATCAGGAGTGAAGTTGCTTGTTCCGATTCTCATCACTGCCAGCAAATTTATGTTTTTCAAAGAATATCTGCATTTACTCTTTTTTGCTCTTCATGCAAGAATAGCTTTGCTCGCAAATATATGTAGATTCAAATATATAACAATTTCTTAACAATTTTTATCACCTCTGAAAATTGTTCAGAAGACAAAGACTTAAAAAGTCAACTAATGTCACAGTACATGTATTAAACATTTCTTTCACTGTATGATCTGACTGCATGTCAATTAGTTCAAGCTGCAGTCAATGTTCTCTCTTAGGTTCATTGGTCCGTGTGAAAGTAAAAAACTAGTGTGCATAGTAGCATTGAATCCATTTTTCTAGCAATATTTTACAAAATTAGCTGTATCTGTAATTCTAAATTGCTGCGTGGAGTTGGTCAGATATCTACGTGGCAGCGCAACTGCGCAACTTAAATGGAAAGTTGGCTGCAGCTCTTTATGGTATAGATAATGTATCAATATCAGCAATGATAGGACATAGATTGTAGATGTTCTCATGGAAAACATGAGATGAACTTTCAGTCGCAGACTTGAACCAAATCTCACTTCAAGGCGAGTTTCCTGAACATTTTGGCAAAAAATTTTTTGCAGGCTACTACATCTGGCCAGAGGGGTGCACTTTGCGTAGGCTACCCCTGATAATAGAGTGTTAAGGTAAGGTCTAAAACTCAATGACATGAGACGAGTATGAGTATCGGTGATCACTTTTACTGGTACTAATACTGACTAAACTAAATTAAAATGATTGATTGAAATTGAGGCTTTGGGCTCAGTTAAGTTAAGAGTTTAGTCTATTAATATTATTAAATTTGGGATGCGGTGGTCGAGTGGCAGCGCGCTCGACTGGCGTACCGATGGTCACGGGTTCGAATCCGTGCAAAGGCAAGGATTTGTTCCCGGGGCCTAGGGCATCCCTGAGTCACCCAGCTCCGAATGGGTACCTAACACTAGTTAGGCGGCTGGGTATTGCATGGAACCCTCAAAGCCGTGGCCTGTGAACGCTGTATCACTTGCCAACAGATCATCTGTCATGGTCTGTGGACGCATTAATCTTCTGTATAGAAGGAGCGTCTGTATAGATAAGATAAGATAGACTTTAACATCTTTTTATGCTTATTTACTTTGCTAGTCACAATCTTATCTTATCAAATATCAATACAGACGCTCCTTCTATGCAGAAGATAATTGCGTCCACAGACCATGAAAGATGATACAATGAATGTATGTTATTTTAATTAATAATATTAATATAATTGAAATTAAACAATATTAATTTAATTAAATTATATATATAATCAAAATAATCTGTTATCATTACGGTTCATTACCTAGACTTAGACCTATGCCGATGCCATCAACAAATATTACAACCTCTAAAACTCAAAGCTTTTAATTGACACAATATGTCTATTTTAAAATGTCTTAACTTTTAGAGAAAGTGTTTGCCTTTTACGGAATTTTAAAGACTGAAGTGAATCAGGGTACAAGGTAACATTATGTTTTTATTTGTTTTTGTTGGGTTTTAAAATCTTTTATTTTTATTTTTGTTGTATTTTGGTGTTTGGCTTTATTTAGTGATGGGGACATAACCCTCATTTACTTCCTTAACAAAGATGGTCGACACTAAATAACACTTAAATTAAAACATAGATATACAACACACAAAACTCATTCATCAAGTTTAGAGTTTGATACTTTTGGATAGCTTTAACTTTTCATCTCAACTAAAGCAGGATGATTAGCAAGATATGGATCATGATTTAAGACACAAGTCTAATGTAAGCTTCTTAGAAAGGACTTAGACTTTAGACTTGTCTGTGACTTACTCACTCAGTCACAGTCACTGACTCAACTGACTGTGTCAACTGTGTGACTGCCTTCTTCTTCTTTTTTTTAATTATTTAATTTTAGGGTGTTGATTTGATTCAAATAATAATGATACTTGTTTCAGAATTTTAGTAACAATAATTATACCAAGTGTCGAAAATAGATTACGCTAATATTAATAATGATAAATAATAATAATGGAGTTATGGTAGTATTTTTATTTTTTAAGTCTACTTCCTGTTTACTGTTGATAAGTCATGTTGACACTAGTTTACTGGCTAGTGTTACGACTAGCAGTAGACACTTTGAAAAACTAAGTTGCTATACTATAATATTTTAACAAACTCTTCATAATATTTTAATTTTATACGCATATAATTCATATATAATAATAGACCTAATAGTATAGATGAATTAAATAGATCATTTATGTTTGTATTAAATCTAAATTTATTTAAATATATTTAATCAACGTATCTGCTTTACAGAATAAGCAGTACAAAAATTACAATCACCAGGTTTACCAACACCCTAATTATGGTTTAAAATAATAAAAAATGTTAAATTAAATTTTTTTAAATATGCCGCTATCGAGGCTAGAACCATGTATCAATTTTAACAACAATTCATCCGCCTATCACTTCACCTAGAGAAGCTCATGTCAAATAACGATTTTTTAAAATTATAACTGTTTGTCATCAAATGGACACCAATTGAGTTTTTTTTTACCTTTACTTTAAAAATAATTAAAATTAATTTTTGTTTAAAAACCACAATGAGTGTGCTGGTAATTAGTATTTGTAATTATTGTACTACTTATTCTGAAAAGCGGATACAGTAAAACCCGGTTAAATCAACGGCCTAGGGGTATGCCAAAAGGCATCGAGCTAACCGATGATCGAGTTAAACGAAAACCAATATGGCGGCATAATATTAACATGTGCTTGAAATTTCTTTATGTACATGATGTGCGCTAATAAGTGATGGGACGATAAATCGGAATCGTATCGGAATATTGGGGCCCTAATATTTCTTCACTCTTTCCTAAGGTTGTTAAGACCGTTCGTTTTTAAGGACCGTTTAAATATAACCCTTTGTTGCATTAGCGCTGTATTTTTCCCTAGTACATAACGAATTCAGCTACTCCTGCCCTCTTCTACCCCGCCACGCCGCCTCGCCACGGCGGGTCTGCTGGTGACATCGTTTCATCTCTCTTGCGCGCTCCCAGCAAAGTGTTTTTTTTATAATGGGGCTGTTACACTGAGTTAGCATCATTCACAGCAGTGATTTCCAGATTGTGCGATACTGTGCCTTGGAGGGCACTTGCAGGACTTTCCTTACAAGCTACACTAATAAATAACCCGCCCCGTGTAACCTCATCCCCTCATTGTCCCCGAACCATTCTCTTCCAAACCATCTTCCTTCCGTCCGTCCCCTCAGCTTACAATGGACTCAGAATTCCTTCAGTAACTTGATGCTAATCGGACTAACAACAACAATGGTGTGGGAGATTGAGAGTGGGGGTGGGTAAACTGTCTGTAGTCTGTTATATTATAAAATCTGGGGAGCCTTGTTTACAGTAAGCACCCTACGATTTTGGTATCGTTCCATCACTCGCGTTAATAAATATGAATGTACATGCACATTTTTTTGGAGTGTTTTTTTTACACAACAGCGTTGCCGTTATTTGTTTGATGAAACGATCGGCATATTATGTGCACCAACTAACAGCAGAAATTTACCAATACATGTATAAAATAAAAACTACCGTCGATTCTCGATACAAACCTTTATTTTCTTTTCTAAAGATATTCGTTTATCTTAAAAAATAAAATGATTAATGCATCAGGAAATGAATTAAGTTTAAAAATAATATAACATGCACAGCAAAAAATGATGATTAAAGACCGATAACGCGATTTTCGAGTACCTCGGGTGAATACATACTCGATAGAGACGCGTCAAACTAATTCACACACGGATCAAAGTGAAACGAGATATCAACATCCTGTAATTTTTTATTGAAATCTCTTAAAATCACACAATAGCCGGAAGTCTCGAGGAAAGCGAGATTTCAATGCTATTTTAAACTAAAAATGTGAGAGTGCATCGCTAGGCGAACAGACGGGGATCAAGCTTACCAACGCTAAGTTGCAAATTTAGCCCTCTTTTGTGCTTGAGATATTAGGGTTCGGCGACTTAAAAGAATCGAATTAACCGATGAGAAAATGCTAAAACAAAGAGAGAATTTGTTGGTTCCAATAAAAAACGTCGACTTAATAGGGTAGCGAGTTAACCGTGGTCGAGTTAAGTGGGTGTTACTGTACTTTGATTAAATATATTTAAATAAATATAATTAACACTGGCTAGTGTTACAACTAGTCGTAGCAGTAGTTTACTGGATACTGTTACGACTAGTCATAGCAATTAAGTTCATTCTGCTATGCAAGAAATAGGGAAGCAAAACATTTTTGTTTACACGTGCACGTCTAAATAAATAACGCAGTGCCTTCTGCTACGACTTGTCCTAACAATACGAAATAATTTTATTGCTCCGACTAGTCGTAACACAAGATTAGAATATTAATGTTACGACTACTTCACTTATATACTAAAATCATATTGGATGGGGGTCTAAGTTTTTGTGACGACGTGTGACGTCATTTATTAACAGCCCTTTACTTTATACGCATATATATACATATATAAAAGCCTAACAAAAGATATTAATAAACCTGTGTTTATATTTATTTACAGGCAGGAGTGTGTGTATTAATTCTAAAATCTAAATTATTAAATATATTTGTTTTAAATTTAACGTCTCCGCTTTTCAGAATAATTAGTACAAAAATTACAATTACCAGCACCCTCACTGTGATTTTTTTTTAAAAATCGCGGTTTGAACTACGCATTAGTTTTAACAACAATCAATGATCCATCTTCCTATGACTTCATCTAGGGAGGCTCATGTTAACTTACGATTTTTTAAAATAATAACTACCGCCTATACTCATTCTAATGCCGGCTTATTTTGGACAAAATCTAGGGGAAAATGTTTGGGGGTCGGCTTACGAGCGGGTCATAGGTGATTTCTGCATGTACATTGAATATCGGTGCTGTTATTGTAGATCATCTAGTTTTTTTTCTCCATTCTACAAGATTCGACTGCTCTACCAGATGCTATAAAATATTATTAAACATCTGCACTTACCTTATTTATTCATATTTATTCATTTTTGTGAAGGTTTTAATAAATTGTTTTACAAATTTTGTTTTCAACAACGAATTTTAATGTACGCACTTTCGCCACTGTTTACCAAAGAAACAAAAATATACCCGTAACTCTTGGGGTCAGCTTACGAGCGGGTTGCACACTTTTTATTCTATTCTCTTCCAAAAAGATGTTGGGTCGGCTTATGAACGAACGGGCTATAGAACGAATATATACGGTATATATTAAGGTTGTTAACGGTTAACCGGTTAGCCGGTCCTCAGATCAGGACCGGTCCTATTTAATCAGGATCGGTTAACCGCAAATTTAACTGTTAGATGCAGGGCAGCATACGAGACTAACGCGAGCGACGGTGACATCAAATCGCTTTTTCCATATTCCGGGTATATAAATAATATACACGTCATCACTATTAGTTTAGCTCGCCTACGGCTAAAGAATGTTTTTTAAATAATTTGCTTAGTAGTCGAGGCACTGTACGAAAGCTACACACAGTGCGCGTTTGATGTCAACAACAGTCAAGGCCGTGACTGTTTCTATTTATATTAATTATAGTCGGTTTCTTATAAAGACAAAGAAAGATATAAAACCATATGACCCCGTGACCTAACGGCATTCTCTGGTCACCGGTTTATAGTCTGTTTCCCGCATCCAAATAATTGATCGGCGCGAGCCGCTTAGTGAAGTATCTACGAGAGTCATTTGATAGACGTAGCAAAGATACCGGGCGATTAATCGGTTCTCAAATTCGAGTTCGGTCATTTAGTGACAAATTTCCTGCAAGTCAAAGGCATTTAACGTTAGCTTACCACATTAATATCAAAACTGATATTTTCTTTTAAAAAATGTATTTCTTATGCGTTGGAAGGGGAGTACCGCGAGAGTAGCTCTAACCCTATTTCAACAGGAAAAATGGGGAGGGGGGGGGGTTAACGTCGTGTGCGCCGCAAAATTCAATAATTCTGGCGAGTTGACGATTGAAAAATAATATGGTATTTAAATAAATTCCATTTTATCATCACTGTTTACTCCGTAAGCTTTATAATTTTATTATTATTATTAATTTTAATTCGGGAGTTGACCGCATCAGAGTTGACCGGCATCACGCATAAAACACAGGAGAGTCACACGACGTCCCAACGGACGAGGCGAGGCGTGGGTTTTTTAAAGTTATGAAAAATACCTCGCTAACTTTAACGAACGGTTTAACTGGTCCTCTTATTTAGAACGGTTAATCACGAGTCTTAAAATTTTTTTTAAAATTGACTATTAACCATCACTGTTTACTTAATTCTTTGAATTTTTAAAAATATTTTTTTAGTTGTTTTTTTTAATTCGCTGAATTGAGGGCATCGCGAAAAAGAGCTGAACGCCAGCGGGGGAATCAGGCTCTGATGCCACCATCAGACGACGCGAGGCTAAAAAACATTGACTCGTTGGTTCTCAAAACATAAGGCATATAAGGACTTCCGGTTAACCGGTCTTTTTTTGAACGGCTAACCGGTCCTCAAAAACGATCGGCCTTAACAGTCCTAGTATATATATTGTCGTAAAATGGACACCAATCAAGTTATTTTACTTTTAAAATTCATCAATCGGCTTACCTAGTAATCATGAAATTTGATTATGAGTACTAATGTTTAGTATAAGTATTCGCATAATTAAAATACAGCTTTAGTCTTAACTGTAAGCACATTGCATATTTTTACGACTAGTCGTAACACTAGCCATGAAACGTCTCCTACGACTAGTCGGGGCAGTTGTTTACCGACTAGTTTTACACCTAGCCGTAGCAGCAGACACTTCGTACTTGATTTAAGCAAAATATGTAAACAAAGTAAAAGAAATTTAGAAATTTTAAAATATAAAATTTAAAACATTGCATTTTATTTTTTCAGAAAAGTCAATTTTAGAGTCACTGGGATCTTATTATTAAAATATTTTGTCAATACGTTTGTTTCAGAAATTTTTATTGAAATCACATGCTGACACCGGATCATCTAGACGTGTTGATTCCACATCTTCAGGCATGTATGAAAATAAGCGAAGAAATTTGAATAATTATGATCTCAAGCCACCTCCCTATCAAAGTAAACATCCAAATTTGATAGATGACCATGTAGAAAAGCCTGTTCAGGTAATTACAGCTTGTATATACATATTTAGATCAATCTCTTGTAAATAAAATTGCTAAAAAAACTTGGTATCATTTACAGAAAAATAAATATTTAAAAAGGAATAAACTTTAATTTATTATTTCTTTTACCATTACTGAACATTCATTATTATATTATTAATTTGAATGCTGGTACATTTGAATTAATTTAAATAAGAGTTAATTATTGTTGGAGTTAACAATTGCTTATTGTTTTAAAGCAGATTTAATTTGATGGTCAAAATAATTAAGAAATCGATGTAATTAATTTTTTTAGATATGCATCAATTGCATGATTAAAAAAATAATTTTGTGTAAATTTTTTTAAAAATTTTCCTTTAAATTTCATTAGTATGCTGGAGAAATTGATGGAGTTTCCCCTCATTTAGATATTACTAATAGAACTGATGTTTTAAAGATTATTGATAAAGGAAAGGTAAAAATAAGTTATCAAAAATTGTTGTGCAGTATTTAAGTTTAATTAAATTTTAATATCATATTAATAATCAAATTTGTTAAAAATGTGTTTAATATTTTTCTAGGAGAGACTGTATAAAACAATCATGTTGCCCATAAAAATGTCTGTTAAAATTTATTTTTCATTATAAATACATTAATTAATCTCATTTGATCAGTCTAATAACATTATGTTAAAGGTATGTTTTCTATTATAAACTTAGAATTAATATGTAAGTTTGAAATTATTTTCATTGCTAAAGCAACTTTTTGCACACAACACTTTTTTTTTAGAAACAAGGTGCTATTCCAGTCCATGTTTCTGAGGATAATATTGCTATACTCAGCCTCAGTGTTTTCAATATTAAAATCAGTAAATACAACGCATCTGAAGTAAGTATGTCAACTTTTTAGATACTTACTTAAACAATCAGAGGTTGGAAATTTCATCTCATTCTTTTAAATGGACTGAAACCAAATAATTATCTTACCCTTTAAACTAATGTTATAAATACAAATATTGAAAAGTTTTTTTTTAAAGTACTTTTTAAAAATATTTTGCTACTTGTTAACTTAAAGTAAATATTTGATTCTTAACGATAAACTCCTTAGGACCTCTTGTTGAGAATCCCTATGCATGAGATAGCAGCTACTTGCTATATTAAAGATGATAAAGAACACATTCTTGCCATCAAGTTTGGTAAGCAATACACATAGATCATATGTTTTTAAACTTGTTTTGTTTTTGCACTTTCAGTAAATAAATTCAGTCATTAGTTATCAGTAATTAGTTATTTTGATTTGTTTGTTTGAAACTTGAACAATTTTGTCTGATGTTTTCAAGGCACACCAGAGTCTTGCAGACTGGCAGTTTTATACTGTGAAAGTAAGGTAAGGACAATTTTAGCCCATTCTAAGAATGAGTGTTTTATATACCTACATTTAAAGTTATTATATAGTCTGGTGTGCTTGGGTTGTTCCACTACAAAGGACAAAATATTAACACAGTATACCACTTCCTTGCACTCATGTGTGGGACAGAAGTCTTCTATCACAGTATACCACTTCCTTGCACTCACGTGTGGGACAGAAGTCCTCTATCACAGTATACCACTTCCTTGCACTCATGTGTGGGATAGAAGTCCTCTATCACAGTATACCACTTCCTTGCACTCACGTGTGGGACAGAAGTCCTCTATCACAGTATACCACTTCCTTGCACTCATGTGTGGGATAGAAGTCCTCTATCACAGTATACCACTTCCTTGCACTCACGTGTGGGACAGAAGTCCTCTATCACAGTATACCACTTCCTTGCACTCACGTGTGGGACAGAAGTCCTCTATCACAGTATACCACTTCCTTGCAGCTAAAATCAAAGGGTTAACTAGAGACTCAAGACAATGTGTTATCAGAATTTTTAATATAATAATATTTTATTTTATCCATTACAAACCGGAAATATCCCCTTATACTTGAAATTATCGATGGATGACTTTGTTTTCATCACAGCCTGTAGCAGAAGAGATCTGTGCTCTAGTTGGTCAATGTTTTAACCTGGTTTACACAGAGGCACTGTTCCGGCTTTTAGACAGGCCCCTCAACCCATCTGATCCCATTCATCATGCAGCAAGCACAATCAGTGGTAACATGCCTTGCTTCCCTTGTGCCCTTGTCATCACACATTAGAAACTTCAGTATTGTAAAATTAAGGACACAAAAAAATTATAAATTATTCAAATAATTATTTTTTGAGTTGGAATTAAACTCATGTCTTTTAGGTAGAAATAACAAATTCTCTAATCATGTGTAATTCCTGTTATATTTCATGACCAATTTTCATTTAGATTCAACTGTGATCCAAGATCCTTCAGATGCCTTGTAAGTTTTCACTGTTTTGAATCAATTAAGAGCATTTTGAATTTCAAAGAACATCCTCAGATGTCTTAATAGTCAGATTGCAGTTTTCAGATCAATACATGATTATAAAAGGACCAGCAAGCAGATGACACACACACATTATATTAATGGCAGTTCTGATGACACACACATTATATTAATGACAGTTCTGATGACACACATTATATTAATGACAGTTCTGATGACACACACATTATATTAATGACAGTTCTGATGACACACACATTATATTAATGACAGTTGTGATGACACACACATTAAATTAATGACAGTTCTGATGACACACACATATTGTTGTTATGTGTTGTTCGTCCGTCGATTCGACGAAGACCACTCTAGTCATCCGAGGGTTGCTGGGACTGGCTTTGATTGTGCGTGCGCAGATGGCTGATGAGGCCGATCCTAGCACGGAAGGTTCGGGAACAGGGGGGACAAGGGACGAGTGGGACATCTCCAGGATGGTTGACAGCATGGGCCTTTCGGGCTTGCCTCTTCTTTTCTGCGGAGGTGATCCTGTTTGCCTCGCATGACTTGGCACCTTTGTGGATGGAAGAACGCCAGGTGGAACGGTCCATTGCAGCAAGTTCCCACGTGTCTGGGTTGATGGCAAACGCTTTCAGTGAGACTTTCAGTGTGTCTTTGTAGCGTTTCTTTTGCCCACCGTGGGGCCGCTGGCCATGCTGGAGCTCGCCATAGAAGAGTCTCTTTGGCAGTCTCTCGTCTGGCATTCGGACCACGTGCCCTGCCCAACGAAGCTGGGACTGCATCAGGAGTGTGAATATGCTGGGGAGACCTGCCTTGGTCAGTATCACTGGTCTGGTATTTTATCCTGCCACTTTATGCCGAGGATCTTCCTGAGGCTTGTTGAATGAAAGTGGTTAAGCTTCCTAGCATGGCGCTGATACACAGTCCATGTTTCACACGCATATAGCAGTGTGGGGAGCACCACCGCCCTGTACACTTTCAGCTTGGTCTGGATGGTAATGCCTCTTCTGTTCCAGACATTTGGGTACAACCTGCCAAAAGTGGAGCTGGCTCTGGCAATTCTGACGCTCACTTCGTCATCGATGGTGACATTTTTGCGACAGTGTGCTGCCTAGGTATGAGAACCGTTGCACTGTGTTGAGTCTCTGGCCGTTGACAGTGATGCTGGGCTCAACGTAGGGCCTTCCAGGCGCAGGCTGATGGAGGACCTCCGTCTTCTTGGTGTTGATCATCAGACCAAAGTTTGTGCAGGCGCTGGAGAACAGGTTAACGCTGCGTTGCATGTCGGCTTCTGAGGCAGCATTGAGGGCACAGTCATCAGCAAACAGGAGGTCTCTGATGATGTCTGTCATAACCTTGGTTTTTGCATGGAGCCTCCGAAGGTTGAACAGTTTGCCATCTGTGCGGTACCTCAGGTTAACACCAACACCCTCGTCTCTGAAGGCCTCTGTCAGCATGGCGGAAAACATGAGGCTAAATAGTGTTGGTGCCAGGACGCAGCCCTGCTTGACCCCGTTTGTGACTGTGAAAGGATCAGAAAACTCTCCGCTGTCCTGGACTCTGGCCTGCATGCCCTCGTGGAATTGTCTCACCAAGACGATGAATTTCCTTGGGACAACCGTACTTGGCCATTATCTTTCACAGACCCTCTCTGCCAACGGTGCCAAAAGCCTTGGTCAGGTCGACATAGGTGGAGAACAGGTTGAGGTTCTGCTCCTGACATTTCTCTTGCAGCTGCCTGGCAGCGAACACCATGTCGATGGTCCCTCGCTCTTTTCGGAAGCCACACTGACTTTCAGGCAGGAGTCCTTGGTCAAGGTGGACCGTGAGGCGGTTGAGCAGGATTCTGGCAAGGATCTTTCCTGCGATAGATAGCAGGGATATGCCTCTGTGGTTGTCACAAGCCTGTCTACTTCCTTTTTGCTTATAAAGATGTATGATGGAGGCATCTTTGAAATCCTGCGGGATCGTCTCTTTCTGCCACACCAAGAGAAATAGATGGTGGAGCCTTTCAGTCAGGACTGTTCCTCCCTCCTTGTAGACCTCAGCTGGTATGGCATCAGAACCAGGTGCTTTGCCACTGGAGAGAAGATAAATTGCTTTCTGGGTCTCGAGCAAGGTTGGGGTGTTATCCAGTGCTTTGTTTGTGGGCACTTGGGGAAGACGATTGATGGCTTCTTCGTTGATTGTCGAAGGGCGATTTAGGATGCTTTCGAAATGTTCGGCCCACCTCTTCAAGATCTTCTCTTTGTCTGTGATGAGAGTGTTACCGTCTGCGCTGAGGAGGGGGTTTGATCCTGAGGGCGTGGGGCCATACACTTCTTTCAAAGCGTTGTAGAAGTTTTTATAGTCACGCTTGTCTGCATAGCCTTGGATCTCGTCGGCTTTGTTGCTGAGCCAATCGTCCTACATCTGACGGAGCTTTTGCTGTACAGTCCTGTGTATGTTGTTGAGTGCATCTCTCCTTGCCGTGGACCTGGGATTATTGAGGTAAGCTTGGTGTAGGAGGTGTTTCTCATCCAATAACTGCTTGATGTCTTCGCAGTTCTCATCGAACCAGTCCTTATGTTTCCTGGTCTGGTGCCCCAGAGTCTCTGAAGCTGTGGTGTAAATCAGCTCTCTGAGTGACGCCCAGTCTGCCTCCACGTTCTGGTTGCCTGGAGAGGTGGATTTCAAGCGCTCTTCCAGAGCATCCACCAAGGACTGCTTGCAGCTGGCGGTCATTAGTTTGGCAACATTTAGCCGCTTGGGGGCCTTCTTCCCTTGCGGGCGCCGTTTCGGCTGAATGCGGATGTTGAGCTTGGTGATAATGAGGCGGTGGTCTGTCCAGCATTCAGCGCTGCACATGTACTTGGTCACTCGTACATCCTTCCTGTCCCTCTTCCTCACGATGGCGTAGTCAATAAGATGCCAGTGCTTCGAGCGGGGGTGCATCCATGACGTCCGGTTACGGGTTGGGAGGCGGAAGATCGTGTTGGTGATCAGCAGTTCATGTTCAGCGCAGGTCTGGAGTAAAAGAAGACCGTTGCTGTTGCAGTGACCCACTCCATGATGACCAAGGACTCCTTCCCAGGCAACGTTGTCTTTGCCAACTCTTGCGTTGAAGTCGCCTAGCAAGATGAGTTTGTCCGCCTTTGGAACGTCGGCAATGACAGTGTGAAGTTCTTCATAAAACTTTGCCTTCACTTCATCTGTATTGGTCATGGTTGGAGCGTAGGCACTGATAATGGTGAGGTGTTTCTTTCCAGCCAGTGGGAGTTTCATGGTCATGAGCCTGTCGTTCACTCCCTTGGGAAGTCCAGCCAGCTTTCCGACAAGAGTTGTCTTAACTGCAAACCCAACGCCTGCTTCACGCCTCTCCTCGCTTGGTCTGCCACTCCAGTAAAATGTGTAGCCAGATCCTCTTTCACAGAGCTCTCCTTCTCCCGCGAGCCTGGTCTCGCTCAGGGCTGCGACGTCGATGCCGTATCTAGCGAGTTCTTTTCCAATCAGGGCTGTTCTCCTCTGGGGTCTTTCCGCATCGTCCCTGTCCATGAGTGTGCGCACATTCCATGCGCCCAATATAAGAGGAACTATCCTCGTTTGCGTTTTTTGGTTTTGACCGCTGGTATAGGGTCCCCACCAGCCGCGGTATGCTGGCTAGGGTAAGCTGGAGCAGGCAATGTTTAGGGCACCTTTTCTAGCCCCTTCCTCATGCCATGGAGGTGAGCAGTGCATTCCTGAAGAGGGCTGCTCAGTCGCCCAGGGGGCTGCCGGACTCCACCGCTGCTCCGTGTCAGCGAATAACGACCCAATGCCCTGGGCCGCCTGTGTGCAGGGTTACGGCTCCCAGTGTACCCACACCTGCCGCTTCGTCGCTTGCCTGTCGCCACAGGACTTGTCTGTGACTGATGGGATGGTATGGGATGGATGACAAAAGTGACTTGAGCGATGACTTGGATTTATGTGAGAAAGAGTTGCGCAGTTTGTCGATCTCACTCTCTCGCCCGAGACCATCTTGATCCAGCGGCAGGACAAAGTCGAGACAGCTGGTGATGGAGACGGCTGCAGCGGATGGCCATGATGTCCTGTGTGTCTTGTCATGCCCTTAGCGTTCCACAACGCTTTGCTAAGAATCGCCTTTTTGACCGTTGACCAACTAGTGGTTCCTCCGCTCTGTCCACCGATTCCAGTCTTTACGTGCATAAGGGTAAGGTACACACATATTAATGACAGTTCTGATGACACACACATTATATTAATGACAGTTGTGATGACACACATTAAATTAATGACAGTTCTGATGACACACACATTATATTAATGACAGTTCTGATGACACACACATTATATTAATGACAGTTCTGATGACACACACATTATATTAATGACAGTTGTGATGACACACACATTATATTAATGACAGTTCTGGTGACACACACACATTATATTAATGACAGTTCTGATGACACACATATTATATTAATGACAGTTGTGATGACACACACACACATATTGACAGTTGTATTTCTCCATGTCACAGCCACCCACCTTCATATCACCATAGGACACCAAGTGAATCAGGAAATTCCAAAACTAGTGACAGTGGAACAGGAAAGGAACTTTTGGAAGATTACATGAACAAAGTAAGCCACGGTAAAAATTAAATAGAAATCGGTATGTTATAGTAAAGCATCTTGCAAATATTTAATTCACTGAATTTCTTTGCACAAATATTTTAATTAATGTAAAGGAGATTATTTCTACAATTAGTATTTAAAATCTACTTAAAAAGTTTTGTTTTTTCTAAAACTAAATGTTTGTATTTTTTTACGTTTAAGTTTGAAAATGGTACACTGTAAACTATTTCCAACTGTAAAATGTTCATAACTTTATTCTTTACCCAGGCATAAAACTAAAATTTATAACTACGATCTTTTCCCCAGATACATGTCTTATCATTTTTTATATGACTTTGTTTATTAATGCTTCTATATTTTAGAAGTATCAAGTACATTGATAAAAATTTATTTGTCTCAGATTTATTATTGCCATCATAAAACATTTTTCAAAGAGAAGGAGATATGCAACATTACGTTCTTTAGGAGACACGCTACATTATGTTCTTTAGGAGATATGCAACATTTCGTTCTTTAGGAGATTTGCAACACTACGTTCTTTAGGAGATTTGCAACACTACGTTCTTTAGGAGATTTGCAACACTACGTTCTTTAGGAGATTTGCAACACTATACTACGTTCTTTAGGAGATTTGCAACACTATACTACGTTCTTTAGGAGATTTGCAACACTACGTTCTTTAGGAGATTTGCAACACTACGTTCTTTAGGAGATTTGCAACACTACGTTCTTTAGGAGATTTGCAACACTACGTTCTTTAGGAGATTTGCAACACTACGTTCTTTAGGAGATTTGCAACACTATACTACGTTCTTTAGGAGATTTGCAACACTACGTTCTTTAGGAGATTTGCAACACTATACTACGTTCTTTAGGAGATTTGCAACACTATACTACGTTCTTTAGGAGATTTGCAACACTATACTACGTTCTTTAGGAGATTTGCAACACTACGTTCTTTAGGAGATTTGCAACACTATACTACGTTCTTTAGGAGATTTGCAACACTACGTTCTTTAGGAGATTTGCAACACTACGTTCTTTAGGAGATTTGCAACACTATACTACGTTCTTTAGGAGATTTGCAACACTACGTTCTTTAGGAGATTTGCAACACTACGTTCTTTAGGAGATTTGCAACACTACGTTCTTTAGGAGATTTGCAACACTATACTACGTTCTTTAGGAGATTTGCAACACTACGTTCTTTAGGAGATTTGCAACACTATACTACGTTCTTTAGGAGATTTGCAACACTATACTACGTTCTTTAGGAGATTTGCAACACTATACTACGTTCTTTAGGAGATTTGCAACACTACGTTCTTTAGGAGATTTGCAACACTATACTACGTTCTTTAGGAGATTTGCAACACTACGTTCTTTAGGAGATTTGCAACACTACGTTCTTTAGGAGATTTGCAACACTACGTTCTTTAGGAGATTTGCAACACTATACTACGTTCTTTAGGAGATTTGCAACACTACGTTCTTTAGGAGATTTGCAACACTATACTACGTTCTTTAGGAGATTTGCAACACTACGTTCTTTAGGAGATTTGCAACACTATACTACGTTCTTTAGGAGATTTGCAACACTACGTTCTTTAGGAGATTTGCAACACTATACTACGTTCTTTAGGAGATTTGCAACACTACGTTCTTTAGGAGATTTGCAACATTACATTCTTTTTTGTTTCAAATAAAGATTTCTTTACATATAAAGAGCTAAGTGATAGTTTTATTTTGTCGATTACAGCTGAAAGCTAAACTAAATGCTGATGAGCTGAGGAAGTTCTTACAACATTTGAATGACTGGAAGAAAGAAAACCACTTCCACCAGTTCTGTGATGAAGTTTTGCTCTTGTTGGGACCAGACAGGAAGCAACTGTTATCTGGTAATTTCTCTCTATATATATCTGAATTCCTTATGTATAAAATACTGTATGACTTTGGTAATACAGGCTGCGTATGTCCTGATGGTTAAAATAATGCTGAGGGGTGAGAATGTCATTTGTCAACAGAATGTCATATGTCAACAGATATCCAAACATGACTAAAAACAACATCACATTTATGTGTGCCACCATGACAGTAACATTTCACAAGTCTTGTGATAAGCCTTGGTATCACTACTTGACAAAACATATATTTTTGTAAATGTATAGGGTTACGTGTTTGAGATATAAAGATAAACAAATTTACCAGATTTGATGAATATAGATTTAAATTTTGTTTGTAGAAAAAAATTCCTTGAGAAAAATTCCACCATAGGTCATTCCTGGTGGCTGGCAGGGAAAGACAAGGTTGTGCTAGATGTGATTAGATAATTGGTATCAGCAGCAAGTTGAAATGCCTTTAAACTACTGAATACTGCCCCAAATTCACAAAAACATTAATCATGAAGTATGTCAGCCAACCTCCAGCCTTATGGACTGGAAACCAAGTGAAATGTGTTACCTCTTGAGATGTCAACCCTAATGAACTTTAAAACCCCAGAGTTGAACAGTTGTTATCTCCTCCATTTAGAAATAAAAAGCTCATTTTAATTATTCTGTCATATGGCCTTTGAGAAATATTGACCTGAATTGAAAGCCCTATAAGTATGATCAAACTCAAAGTTTTGTCTAACAAAAAATGAACCAAGTTGTAGAGATTAAAATACCTTTCCACTTTATTGAGGTAAAGACAACAGCACAAATAGTGTATCTAAATATAGTGCCCTATAGCTAGGGGTAGCCTGCCAAAAGTAGGTCATAGGTTAGGGTTTCTAAGTTGTCTAAATTTTAAATGATGCCATATTAAAAATAGCCACATAAAATACCTAGTGGATAGTTCTTAGTCATAATATAATATTCAATTTACTGAATAAAGATATGGTTTGAAATGTATAATTCTTTCTCTTAAAAGTATCTGATGTTTTACTGTCCCAAGAATTCCCAAATACATTTTTAATCTCATAGGAACAAGAATTTTTATTTTTTTTAGAAATACTTTTCAAAAAGAAACATTAATTGATCACAAATGAATGCAAACAAAGCCTGTGGATTTAATAAACATTAATTGATCACAAATGAATGCAAACAAAGCCTGTGGATTTAATAAACATTAATTGATCACAAATGAATGCAAACAAAGCCTGTGGATTTAATAAACATTAATTGATCACAAATGAATGCAAACAAAGCCTGTGGATTTAATAAACATTAATTGATCACAAATGAATGCAAACAAAGCCTGTGGATTTAATAAACATTAATTGATCACAAATGAATGCAAACAAAGCCTGTGGATTTAATAAATAGACTTATTTAAATTGATTTATTATTATAATATTATTAGTGGAAATATTTCAATGTCATGTCATTTTATTTAAGGTGTTTATCTGATGTAATGTGCAGCCATCAATCATGGATTTATTTGTTGTATTTCACAGAGTTGATTCCCTTTATCCCTGAACACAACTATCAATACTTTGAAGAGTTTCTTAAGAGAAATGACATTAGGATGTTGGACAACACCAGTACACTGTCCAGTTCAAGGAACAACCTCAGATTTTCAACGTGAGTATGGGGGGGGGGCATTGACATTCTGTGTGTCTTGTTCTATTTGTCTCATCAATTATTTTATTAAGTTTTTATCATTAATTACCTTAAAGTTTGGAGCAGCCTTTGAAAAAGGAAATTTTATAATTGATTTTGGTTGGCTTCAAAGCTCAAGAGATAATATGTTTGACTTGGCTTCCAAGTGATAAGTAAATTTGTTCCACTCAGACATATTTTCATTCTTTTTAAAACATTCAGCATTGTCTTCATTCAAATCTAGTGGCCATTTTGTTATGTCCCCTTGGCTTGTGGAATTTTTGAAGTACTTATAGGATAGTATAGGGGAGACTGCTATCATGTTAAATAGAAATCTGTTATACAAGATCAAACACCTAAATACAGATAAAGATGCAAAATTTACCAACTGTCCGTAGCTATGTTTTTGTGGTCTTGTATTTTGTTAGGTAGATGAGAGGTAAGTCTTGAAGGACAGGCAACATTGGTGATTTGTACACTATTGCCTCATTTGGTTGTGTGCAGACAGGCAATGTTGGTGTTTTGTACACTATTGCCTCATTTGGTTGTGTGCAGACAGGCAACATTGGTGTTTTGTACACTATTGCCTCATTTGGTTGTGTGCAGACAGGCAATGTTGGTGTTTTGTACACTATTGCCTCATTTGGTTGTGTGCAGACAGGCAACATTGGTGTTTTGTACACTATTGCCTCATTTGGTTGTGTGCAGACAGGCAACATTGGTGTTTTGTACACTATTGCCTCATTTGGTTGTGTGCAGACAGGCAATGTTGGTGTTTTTTACACTATTGCCTCATTTGGTTGTGTGTAGACAGGCAATGTTGGTGTTTTTTACACTATTGCCTCATTTGGTTGTGTGCAGACAGGCAATGTTGGTGTTTTTTACACTATTGCCTCATTTGGTTGTGTGCAGACAGGCAATGTTGGTGTTTTTTACACTATTGCCTCATTTGGTTGTGTGCAGACAGGCAACATTGGTGTTTTGTACACTATTGCCTCATTTGGTTGTGTGCAGACAGGCAATGTTGGTGTTTTTTTACACTATTGGCTCATTTGGTTGCGTGCAGACAGGCAACATTGGTGTTTTGTACACTATTGCCTCATTTGGTTGTGTGCAGACAGGCAATGTTGGTGTTTTTTACACTATTGCCTCATTTGGTTGTGTGCAGACAGGCAATGTTGGTGTTTTGTACACTACTGTCTCATTTGGTTGTGTGCAGACAGGCAACATTGGTGTTTTGTACACTATTGCCTCATTTGGTTGTGTGCAGACAGGCAATGTTGGTGTTTTTTTACACTATTGGCTCATTTGGTTGCGTGCAGACAGGCAACATTGGTGTTTTGTACACTATTGCCTCATTTGGTTGTGTGCAGACAGGCAATGTTGGTGTTTTTTACACTATTGCCTCATTTGGTTGTGTGCAGACAGGCAATGTTGGTGTTTTGTACACTACTGTCTCATTTGGTTGTGTGCAGACAGGCAACATTGGTGTTTTTTACACTATTGCCTCATTTGGTTGTGTGCAGACAGGCAACGCTGGTGTTTTGTGAGTTTGGGCTAAGATGCAAGCTATATGTGTTCCATGTGGAGGGGAAAGATTTAGACCTGTAATTTGATTGTTTCTTAGAGGTCTTTAGGATGTGTGTAAACAAATCAGTTTAGCTACACATTCAGGAGGCATTAGTTAAAGATTGCTTGTTCTGTTTTTTATAAAATAAAAAATGTCAATCTATGAACAAAATAATTGTGCCTTAATTTTAAAATATTACAATGCCATTGTTGATAGGTCTTATGTCACATTGAGTATTGGCCAAAACTTTCATTGTCTCCCTTAATGTATTGATGAGTCAGTCAATCAGCCATACAAAATAATTGATGAACCAATCATGTGCTTAAATGAATCGACCAAGCCATCCCTATCTTTTCTCTTCTCTAGAAGAAGGTCATTCAGTGAGGTTTCTACGACCAGCAGCGTCAGTAACAACACGGCCAGCGGCGATGCCCTGGATCACCTCATAGACTTTGCCAATGCCCAGTTTGACAGTGTGGATGTCGACATGGACCCAAAGAACTACGAGCCTAGCAAAGATTACTGAGACAATCGATATGGAGTGGGGTTTTGTTACATGTTCTTTTAGTTGTAGAATTTTTATTTAATGTGTTTTTTTTATGTATACAAGCTTGTATCTATTGATCAATATTTGACCATGTATAAGATTTTTGCTTTCTATTTTATGTTCATTACAGAAGTATATCAATAAATTCAGTTAAGTTCAGAAAGATTGGGACAATATTTGTTTTAACATTAAAGCCCCATAAGGTTTTCGGCAAAATTCCGCCTCAGTCCTGTAAGGATTTCATGTTTATTGCGAACAACTGGTTATGAAATTAAAAATATTGCTGAATATGTATTTATATTATTATTGTCATTCTGACTTCATCTTTTAGGATAAGAATGGTTATTTGACGTATCCAAAAGATGGTCTTGAGTTTATACTATTTTTACCTGTATTTTAGTACTATTATTATTATTTTTACAAAAAAGTATATGAAAATCACATCTTCAAAAAATAAACTTAAAAACTAGCACCATACTTCGCGAACCGAACGAATACACTAGCGAATGCAAACACCGACATTGCCGGAAGTGGGCTAAAGCTTCTCTCTTTAAATGAAGAGTTTCTACTTTCTATGATTTCATTACTAAAGAGAGCACTATCGAGGCGCGCTTTACCACGCTTTGGGATTAGAGACAAGGCGCACATTACCGCCTTACTGTCATTTAAATTAAAAGTCAATTCATATTAATCTTTTCTATCATTATTTCAGGCTTTTCAAATAGGGTGTGGGGCCATCCAGATATTATGTACGCAAGGAGGGGGGTACAAAAATACGACTTTTGTGTGTGCGTAATATATGGATGGCCCCTATGAAGACTTGTTCATACATAAAGAAAAATAGTTATTGAAAAAAAGTTATAAAATTTTTTTAAGATACAAAAATGTATCTTAAAATTTTATGTTAATAATAAAAGTTGAATTAAGTTTTTGTTTTATGTGTTTTTAACACAACTTTCTGTAAATATATTGCAGGGAACTAAGGGACTTGTTTTTATTTTATCTCTGTATGGATGCAATTATTTCATTTTTACAATACAAATGTATGTTCAAAGCATTCCACCGGGACATTGCTTCTCAAACTATTTATAGCATTAAATATGAAAATAATTTTAAAAGTATACAGCCTGCCAAACTTTACCTTTAAGAGAATTGAATTACCTGTAGCCCCGAGTGTTGTCAGTTTATATGGCAGATGATTTAAGTAGAGCAAAGAAGAAATCTAATTATAAAGGGACAATATTAATTTTTAACTAGGCATTTTACTGTACATTATGATGTCTACTTAAAAAGTTTGAGAAGCACTGTCAAAAATTAAAAACTGCTCATTTTTTGTACACTTGTGTAAATTATAAAAACTTTTTTTGTACTGAATTTATTTTTAAATCTTAATCTTGATATTAGACGTTGGAACGAGAAACAAAAATCTCTAATTTTTAAAAACTTGTAATTTTAAGTTAAAGTTGGTTTTATAAAGTATGATGGTGTAATCCAAAGTTATAGTTTTTTTCTAAGGCCCAAAACTTTAAAAATTAAAAGTTTTTTTTATACATGTAACCAGAGGTTACTAGGGTTGGTGTCACCCGGTGTGGTAGGTCATGGTGTCAGCCCCTCACAACTTACCCTAAAGACCTCCTCCAAGTCTGCCAGTGCCAAATAGTGGGAACATGCAGAATTTTACCCTTTGGTGTCACCACCAGCACCCCCCCCCCTCCCCAGTGATGCCTCTGCCTGTAACATTACATTTTTATAACACTTTTTACAAAGATGTTGCCATCAAGACTAGAAATATTTGTAAAATGAAAATATTAACAGAAAATATCTGAGCTACTAATCATTAAGGAGCTTCTGTGTTGTTTAGCTGTTGTTTTTTTTAATTTAAAAAAACTCCCCTTTGAAAACTTTCTGTAATGATTTAACATAGATGTTGAATCAAATCTGATATTGGAATTAACTACAGTTATTAAAAAATATTCAAAAACACAATAAAAATTTTTGTTGTAGCTAAAAGAGTTCAAGAAGACAACCAGTGACCAGAAGCACTGAGAAGTTATGTTAATTAAATTGAAAATGTTCCTGTAGGAAAGCTAAGGAATATACGAACTAATAATAATAATATAATAATAATAATAATATTTCATTGTAAGCGTTGTACTCGTGATTACATAATCATAACTTATATTATGTGCTACAACATTGTAATAGTTGCAACATGGGTTACAATATAGAAGTCATAAAATTCTTTCAGTCTAGAAATCTCATTTGTGTACATTCATTGACCTGAAGTATACCTAGAGTTGTGATTTATTTATTGCCAAAATACAAAAAATCAAACCATATCATTGCCTTGGATACCAGTCAACTCTTTTTTGTTCATAGTTATTCAATACAACCTTTCTTCAAATCTGCTTGTGAAATAGTTTTCTACTCATGTGTGAAAAATCATGACATTATGATGCACTGAGTAATGAACCTACCTCCATTAACGTTAATACCAGGAGACAGTTAATTGACTTCATAAATAATATTGATAACAAATGCTGCTGACCAACAGAGTAGCTTATGGTCATCCTAAATCTGACATCTCCATTAAAGTGCACAAGTTATTTTTCAGGTAGAAAAGTTGCCTAAGTATATTGACTTAGGGTATGGGGAATCTCACAGTGCGATTATAGGCATTGATATTGAAGAAAAACTGATAGTACAGGATAGAGTTTGACATATTGATGAAGTTTAAAATATAGTAGTCTATTCTTATATGTCATGCTCAGTTAAATGAGACAGAAAAAAGTAGGATTTGTTTAGTTTGAGAACTTCTGTTGTAAACATTACGGGGAGAAAAAAATCAGACTTAATGATATCTTGCTAATATCTAATATTTCCATTAATCTATTTAATGAAAAGTTCACTATTTTGTGTCAACCTAAATACCTAAACATTATTTGTTTTCTACTTTGAAATATACCAATTTTCCATTTAATTATCCTCATTTTATATTATTTTACATGGAGTTATGTTTGATATATATATATATATAAGACTGGTAGCTCAACTGAAGCTAAACTTGTATTAAGGTTAGAGCTGGGCCAGAGCTGTAGGGTATTTAGTGAATCATTGATCAGTTGTTAGCATATGAGCCTAAAATAACGTATAAGGTTAGTGAAAATCACGTAACAATATTGCTACACATAAATACGTCTATGTTCCACGTATGTCAATGCCATTCACACAGACATTCTAACAACTAGTTGAACTAAGATCTTTATGTTTCAAATAAAGGGGTTTCCTCATTAGTCACCAGTTATATAATATATTATTTATTGATGTATCTGCTGCGTAAGTGGTGGTCCAATTGTGTCCCATGGCATCTCCTGATATGTTAGTGCCATCTTTGAGACTGTCCTTATGGACTAATGATTCTATAAAATTAACAGATTTCAAATTGATTTACTGTTAAAGTAAATGTCTTGAAAAATAAATATAACATACTAAACCTGTATAAATATATTATTAATAATATTATTATTCTAGTTCTTATTTCATTGTTACTGGTTCTTAATTTTTTAAGCCTTATAATTATTTGGATTATAATACATTCACAATTCTCTAAAACATTTACCAACAATGTCCAGGGATTTTGCAAATGTTGTAACATAACAGATAAAACAATTAGCTTTATATTGCCAAACTCAATCTAGCAGTGAAAGACTATCATATGACTTCTGTATTGGAACTATTGAAGGCATTGTTTGTTCCGTTGTGTGGATGCAAATTTTTAAAGTGTTCCAAATTTTAAAAAATTTAATATTTAAATAGTACCTAAGTAATTTAAATTTTTATCTACAATAAAGTTTGAAATAAAAATCTGTGAGCAGAAATAAGAGAATAATATTTGTATCAAGTTTTGGGCCTTTAAAAGAGTTTCCCATTTGAGTAGATGAATAAAGATTTATTTTCTGTTTGTTGTTTTTTAAAATAATTTTTTTTAAAAAAAGCTTTTGTGTGTGTGTGGAGGGGTGTAAACATATTAAAATTTAGAAGCGATCATATTTGCTCACCAATCTTAAGATAGGTGGGTAACTTGTTAGCTACATAAAAATTAAAAACCAAACCAATAAATAATATGATGTTTCAATCAAGATATCGGTCAGACATGAAGTGCCATATAGATTTTCGATGTAACTTCATGTCATGTTTTATATAAACAGTGCCAATGATAAAATATGCAATTTTTAATAAAAAAATTAATTAGTTTTATTTACTATTGGTTTAATCTACTTTTATAGTTCTTTTAGCACATTGGGGGCCGTCCATAAAGTACGTCACGTTCCACCAAAAGGGGGGAGGGGGTGTAAGAAAGGGGGGCTGGCCATGTGTGATATCACGGTGTTTTATATTAAATTTTAATTATTTTGTTAGTAAAAAAACAACATTTTTGTTCGAAAGTGTGACGTACTTTAAGGGGGGGGGGTCCGAGATTTGTGAGGTGGGAGTTAAAAATGGTAAAAAATAGCCTTACGTACTTTATGGACAGCCCCTTGCGTATTTGTCATGATTTAAAATTTGCCATAAGAATAATAACAGACTTAACAACTTGTTACATATTTACTTATGTTTAACAACTGATGTATAACTGCTAATGTATAACATGTTAAGCAAATTATCTATAGCAATTGATTTTTAACAAGTAATGAATAACAAGTGATGTATAACAAGTGATTTGATTCAACTGCTGATTCCTTTCAATCCCTAGCATCTCCTAGGTCGTTTTTTCTTGTCTTATGTTTTATCATGCCATATGTTTTATCATACCATATGTTTTATCATGCCATATGTTTTATCATGCCATATGTTTTATCCTGTCCAATATTCCCTTTAAGCTACGCGGCCCATCTGACCGACGGACGCTGTGCGGCAGTTTAGAATTACAGCCCACCAAATTTTGTAAAATATTGCACAAAATATAAATGCAGTGCAACTTTCACACCCGAGTTTTTTTTAATTTGCATACAGACCAACAAATCTTAGAGGGAACATTTATCCTGTCATAAGTTTGATCCTGTCAGATGTTTTATCATGTCAGATGGTTTATCATGTCAGATGTTTCATCCTATCATTTACTGTTTGTAAAGTTGTTCTTGTTGATGATGTCGTCTGCTGACGATAATCTATGATGTTCGTGTCACATGGTTATGACATCATCGACTCAATCTGTTGGCTTGAGAAACACTCTTTGACTGTTAGTTGTACATAATTAAGACTGCTTCACACTACACACAATCAATAAAACTGATACTTTCCTATCAAAGTATTTGGTTTATTTCTTAACATGTGATCCTATTATTAGAAGATGCAATTTAATGTTACTGATTTCATCACATCTCATTAGCGGCTCACATTATTACAAAAAAAACTGTAGACTTCAAATATAAAGGCAGTCAATCATTTCCAAGATGTTTCGATTTGATATCAGCTGAAAATGTGCATAGCCTATGCGACTATTTTGTTGATAACAGAAATGGGGCAGTAAGTCAAGAGAGATACCAGGAATGGGGCAGTACAGAAGTCAAGAAAGATACCAGAAATGGGGCAGTAAGTCAAGAGAGATACCAGGAATGGGGCAGTACAGAGGTCAAGAAAGATACCAGAAATGGGGCAGTACAGAAGTCAAGAGAGATACCAGAAATGAGGCAGTACAGAAGTCAAGAGAGATACCTTGAATGGGGCAGTACAGAAGTCAAGAGAGATACCAGAAATGGGGCAGTACAGAAGTCAAGAGAGATACCAGAAATGGGGCAGTACAGAAGTCAAGAGAGATACCAGAAATGGGGCAGTACAGAAGTCAAGAGAGATACCAGGAATGGGGCAGTACAGAAGTCAGGACAGATACCAGGAATTGGGCAGTACAGAAGTCAAGAGAGATACCAGGAATGGGGCAGTACAGAGGTCAAGAAAGATACCAGAAATGGGGCAGTACAGAAGTCAAGAGAGATACCAGAAATGAGGCAGTACAGAAGTAAGAGAGATACCAGGAATGGGGCAGTACAGAAGTCAAGAGAGATACCTTGAATGGGGCAGTACAGAAGTCAAGAGAGATACCAGAAATGGGGCAGTACAGAAGTAAGAGAGATACCAGGAATGGGGCAGTACAGAAGTCAAGAGAGATACCAGAAATGGGGCAGTACAGAAGTCAAGAGAGATACCAGGAATGGGGCAGTACAGAAGTCAGGACAGATACCAGGAATGGGGCAGTACAGAAGTCAAGAGAGATACCAGGAATGGGGCAGTACAGAAGTCAAGAGAGATCGAGTCCTGTCAGTTAAAGCCTGACAAAATATGTTTTGAACTTTAAATGCATTTTCCACTCTCAGGCGAGTTGGCCTTCATATCCAGCCAACGTGTATGTGTTTCCCGTTGTTGTGTTGCTACAAGTGAATGAATCCACAGGCCGTCAATGACAGTCCCCCCCTCTCTCTACACTCAGCGAACCGTTGTTAACAAGTGGAAACCTTACCAGCGGGGCGGGCTGCTTACATTCTCACATATTGAAGGGAGAGAATACTAGAGACATTAGGCTTACGTGATTAGTCTGTAGATCACAACCTGACCACTACTGTCTCTGTAGACCAGTACCTGACTACTACTGTCTCTGTAGACCAGTACCTGACTACTACTGTCTCTGTAGACCAGTACCTGACTACTACTGTCTCTGTAGACCAGTATCTGACTACTACTGTCTCTGTAGACCAGTACCTGAGTACTAGGGGTCTACCGATATCCAGCTGATATATCGGCACCGATATCAGGGTATCGGTAGCATTTAAAGGTCCCGATATTGACGTCACCGATATTTCATAATAAGTGATATTTTGACCCAAAAAAAAACCTATCATTTAGATTTACAATATCTCGACAAAGTAATATATCGATCCCGATACCGTATTTGAAATAGCCAAAAGAGTCCTAGTATTAATATTTACAGCCACGATACAGTGTGCCATGTGCTATGATATTGTTTAGGTATCGGCCGAATTTCGTATGCTCGGAAATACTGTGTAAATAGGTCCGATGCCAAGTATACCTTAATTGCTCTAATAAATGGATAACATGTAAACATTATGTTCACGTAATTGCTCTAATAGCGAAGATGCACGCAGAATCGCAGATGTCTAAAACATTTCGTTTCGTATGGAATAACAAAATGTACCATGTGCAGACTTGTTGTCATGGGCAACCATTCATCCTTCAACCTCATATCACTCTATTACTATTGGTTTGTTCTCTTTGTTTCATTCATAAAAGGTGGCCGTGTGCAAAAGCCATGTAGACTAACTATTGGTTAGAATTAATAATTATGAGTCAAAAGTTGAAGTTTCAAAAGGAGTACCTAATTTTGCTTGTACATTTTCATAAAAGACGGTTCGTTTTGTCATGAGTCCTATGTAGGTCATGATCTGGAACTTGTAAACACATCAGAAACTTAGTTTCGGGAAAAAAATTATAAATCGGTAATATCGGCATAACTGGATATCGGTAGAGTGTAGACCGCTAAATTATAAAATATAAATAATTACACATGACGTCATCAAATATGACCGATGTTGTTTTTTTTGTCCTAACAAATACTCAAATCGGAAGAAAATATCGGTAATATCGTCAAAAATGCATATCGGTAGATCCCTAAATTACAAAATATAAATAATTACGAGTGATAAATTTAAGAATGACGTCATCAAATATGACTGCTGGTTTTTGTCCTAACAAATACTCATATCGGCAAAAAAAAATATCGGTAATATCGGTATCGGCAATATCGGCAAAAATGCATATCGGTAGACCCCTACTGACTACTACTGTCTCTGTAGACCAGTACCTGACTACTACTGTCTCTGTAGACCAGTACCTGACTGCTATTGTCTCTGTAGACCAGGACCTGACGATAACTGGGTAAGAAAAGTTCTGTTCCTTGAACGTCGCCGAAAGCTTTCCGTATAATAAGAGTCCAAAAGAAATGGCACAGTCAGGAATATTTGTGGTGTAGAATCTTAGCCCAGACTGTCTAAGTCTAAGCAGTGTGACAGAAGTGGTACTGTAGAATCTAAGCCCATACTGTCTAAGTCTAAGCAGTGTGACAGAAGTGGTACTGTAGAATCTTAGCCCAGACTGTCTAAGTCTAAGCAGTGTGACAGAAGTGGTACTGTAGAATCTTAGCCCAGACTGTCTTAAGTCTAAGCAGTGTGACAGAAGTGGTACTGTAGAATCTTAGCCCAGACTGTCTAAGTCTAAGCAGTGTGACAGAAGTGGTACTGTAGAATCTTAGCCCAGACTGTCTAAGTCTAAGCAGTGTGACAGAAGTGGTACTGTAGAATCGTAGCCCAGACTGTCTAAGTCTAAGCAGTGTGACAGAAGTGGTACTGTAGAATCTTAGCCCAGACTGTCTAAGTCTAAGCAGCGTGACAGAAGTGGTAAAATATGCCGTAACTGTAACCACGAACACAAATAAGCAATGGTAGAGTCAAAGCCTTCCGATATATGATATAACAACACAAGAGCAAGATAATCTACTTTGTTTAGAGAGCCAAGAAAGAAAGTTCTTCATACCGACATGGAGAGCGATTTTTTTTAAAAAAGAAAGGGGAAACTTTAATAACAGATTTTGATGTAAAGACAAAAAAATTGTGATAGAGAAGTTTATTGTATTTTTGTGTTTCTAAGAGAGCTTTCATTAAGACGCCATTCTGATTGCCTTGAACAGATAAATATAGTGTATCACTTCACAATAGATTTGCCTTTGCCTGTTTGCCTATTAAATTGTTGGTACCAAAATTTAGTCTACAGAAAAGCTTGGCATTCTTTGGTTAAAATGTATAACACAAGAGCTTGGTTTGATGATTTGCCTATCACTAGGTGCATTAAAATTTACCCTTCAACTTAATTTTTATTTTAAAATTAAAAATCAATTAATTAAAGAAATTAAGAGTTTTGTTCACTCGTATTCAGCGCCCAGACCTGTAGCGGATTATCTCAGAAATGACCAATTAGCCACAATTTTACTCCCAGCCATTGGTTGGTCGGATTGGGGCTGGGCTGCACCCTCATTGGCCAAGAAGTCGATCTTGTGTAGCCTTCACGTGTATCATGGTGAGCTGAAGGATCACTCTGCCGTCATGTGATTCATGATGAACTGTCAGATCACTCTGCTGCCACCACGTGGTGCTGTACTACCTACTGTTTCCTGAATGGCACAGGTTGTCTTCCACTCCAGCCACCAACGACTCGGTACCTCGAGCGATGGCATCGATTTAGTGGAGATAACGAAAGTCTTTGGCTTTACCGGCCATCGGCGCACATCATTCAGTCCCCTGGAGATTACGACAGTCTTTGGCTTTACCGGCCGTCACGGCCCTCAGACCCCTGGAGATATTTGGAAGTTCAGCAGAGTTGCTGGTCCTGACTTCTTCTAACAGTTCTTATAATTCCAAGTTTTCTGCACTCCCCCGGGGGAGGGATGGATTGTTAGGGAAATTATGTCAATTAGCGCGTTTTGGTAATCTCTTCCGTCCTGACATTATGTCAATTAGCGCGTGGTGGTCATCTCTTCTGTCCTGACATTATGTCAATTAGCGCGTGGTGGTCATCTCTTCTGTCCTGACATTATGTCAATCAGCGCGTTGTGGTCATCTCTTCTGTCCTGACATTATGTCAATTAGCGCGTGGTGGTCATCTCTTCTGTCCTGACATTATGTCAATCAGCGCGTTGTGGTCATCTCTTCTGTCCTGACATTATGTCAATTAGCGCGTGGTGGTCATCTCTTCTGTCCTGACATTATGTCAATCAGCGCGTTGTGGTCATCTCTTCTGTCCAGACATCTCAAGCCGCCAGTAGTTGACCGCGCATTGTCCTCAAGTTTCAATGATCCACAGAGCCTCGTTGTGTTGAAGCTGGACAGAACTGTGAGCTCATCTCATTGCCAGGGGCGGATAAAGACTGCACGGGGCCCCTGGCTGCAATTCAAACTGGGGCCCTATCCAGCTAGCGTCCCTGTAAAATGGTTGCTAGCAGCTAATATAAGACTGTAACTTGTAACTAGATAGTCCATTGGTTCCTTGTTCATAATGTGTCTGTACTCCGGGATCGGATTCATAAAAAAAACCGCACACAAAGAAATAACTGTTTGCCTGGAAACTAAAATTGAGAGTAAAAAGATAATTTAAAAAAAAAGACAAATGAAAAAAAAACATATGCCCCGGCCGGGAATCGAACCGCTTGCACAACAAGATAAAACGTTGCCTCAAGACCACGAAATTCTGATGTTTAAACAAATTTGAAAAGATATAAATATTATTTATTAATATGTTCACTTATTGAGCCAATCAAATCGAGTTTTTCGATACTGAGGCTACCGGGTCCGAATAGCGATCAATTAATAGATACAATTTTATTAATTTATGATATTTTTAGGGATTCATGCAAACATTTGTCCACCTTTATTATAAATTTTACTAAATTTGGGGGCCCCTTAATCATCTGGGGCCCCTGGCTTTAGCCCTTTCAGCCCCCCCCCTTAATCCGCCATAGCTCATGGCGAATATGCTGCTACGTTCATTATATACATACTAGCGTATCACCCGTCAAAAATGACGGAAGTTTTCAGCTGAAATCTATTTATTTTATTAAAAATGCACATTTTTTCAAAAGCCCGACTAACTGGTTCTTGTTTGATAAATACGAAATATTAAACTTTCTGAAATGTACACAGAGTATTTTATAATAGGGATTGCAGAGCGCCTACGGCGCCCCCTTTGTTTTTTTTGATTTTATAACCATCATCAAATCCTCTTTTTACATTGATCCCTTTTCCAAAATTAAAATATGAGCGAAAACCATACGGCATATAGGCCTACTATTTTTTTACAGCGCATCTTTAATTTGCACACCTTTTGATGCATTGGTGCAGTAAATTGGTTTTCCCTGCTTTCTAAAATTAGTAGCGTCAGGACAGACTGACTTGCGTGACAATTGCAAATTATATAGTTTATTATTCCATTAATGATTTAATTAATTCCTCATCTCTTTTCGCTCCCTATTCTAAATGCGCCCGTACAAATGGCGAAGTGACATTCCAAAATGGCTGCTAGAACGGTTTTTTTAATAATTGTTTTTCTCATTAAATTCACTTTACTGTGAATTTGAAAGTTACTGTATGACTGTATGTTTTTTAATTTTTAAAAAAATAATTAAAAAAATAAAATCCTCTGAGAAAGTAAGTTTATCCCGAAATGTTAATACTGGGATGTAACAATAAACACTTCAATCACAAGTTTGCATTAGTTAAAAATATGAATAAATATTAGTTAATAATGGGGGGAAAATTGTCCCATATTTTTCGGAATTCCAAGCGTTTGTTTCACACACAGCAAAAAAGCAGACAATAACGATGAAGAAATTGGTGGCCTTTAGCTCACTGATACACTGATCGAACCACCTTGTCCACTTGAGGGGGAAAATCACACTTGCCACTTTGCAATATCTGGCCAGTTGAAATATCTTGTTGGCACTTACAAAACTCAGCAGCGTAGCCATTAGAGCCCCACTTGTTTTCGGGTACTCTACATGGGATTTAACACCTTAATATCTATAGCTGCATCATGGTATTATTTTTTAAAGCTAGGATCAGTGTCAATAAAAATCCACATTCCATGGCTCTAAAGAGCTTTTGAAAGCCTCATAAACCAGAATGTAATTTAATCTTGTCAAATAAAATTCTTAGAAGAAATTTTCATAGACCTACCGTTAATTTTTTATTCAGCATTGAGTGGTGATCAAATTCTCTCTTACATCAGTAAAGTAATATACATCAGTAAAGTAATATACATCAGTAAAGTAATATACATCAGTAAAGTAATATACATCAGTAAAGTAATATACATCAGTAAAGTAATATACATCAGTAAAGTAATATACATCAGTAAAGTAATATACATCAGTAAAGTAATATACATCAGTAAAGTAATATACATCAGTAAAGTAATATTTTTTCATATACATGTTAACAAATTGAATGGAAGAGATCGCTTTTTAAATCCTTTATATTAACTCATGGCGTCTGCTTGATGCCTTGATTGTTTGTTTGCCGAAAAAACTTTAGATCGATTTTTAACCCACTTCCTCGCGTGCTGCTAGGGCGCTGAAATTTTCAGGGAGACTCGTTCCGACGATAAAAATGATCCATCCATCAAAAATTGAGATTGATCGAATGTAATGTATATAAATTAATGATTTTTAGATTATCTCTATGTAGCATATTAATTTCTGTGCTAGAGTGTCGTGGTGCGTATTACATTGAACAACCTTTTAAATACTTTCCTGTCGCGCGGTGCAATGCGTATTATATTGACGATACTTTTTAAAATATATTTCCTATCTGTAAATGTAAATAATTGTAATTGCTAGTCTGTCTCACGGTGCGCATTAAATTAAACATGTTTTTAAAACCATTTTCCCGTGATCAAACCAGCTGAAATTTAGAAGGCACACTGTAGTATTTTTAAATTATTATTATAAATCCTTTATGTATTTGAAAAATAACTCAAATTTTGGATTTTTGGATGTTCGTGCTATGCGTATTATAATGAACATTCATTTAGTTATGTCTTTTATATAAAGAAACGTTCCGTATGCAAGAACAAACACATACACATTTTCATTCTTCCCGTCCGGAATTCGGGCGTGGAATGGGTTGCCTGAAGAATCCAGGAAAACCAACACTTTATCAACATTTAAATCTCTTTTAAAAATGCAGGACTAAAAACAAGCCATAGATAAGCGTAGGACGCAATAATCTTCTGTATAGAAGGAGCGTCTGTAAACAAATAAGATAAGATAAGATAAGATAAAGGATGTTTAGTCAAAATTCTTGTTTTTTTAAAAATTAAATCCTTTATATTAACTCGTGGTGTCTGATGCCTTGATAGTTTGTTTCGAGTAAAAAAATTTGGATCGATTTTAACCCACTTCCCTGTATGCTAGCGAGCTGAAATTTTGCAGGCAGACTCGTGGCGACGATAAAAATGATCTGTCAAATTTTCAGTTTGATCGATTGTACTGTCATTAAATTAATGAATTTTTAGATTATCTCTAGTTATCTCTATGTAGCATGTTAATTTTTGTGCAACAGTGTCGCGGTGCGTATTATATTGAATAACCTATTTAATACTTTCCTGTCGCGCGGTGTGGTGCGTATTATATTGACGATACTTTTGTAAAATATATATTCCCGATCTGTAAATGTAAATGCTATTAATTGATAATCTGTCACACGGTGCGCATTATATTAAACATGTTTATTTAACCTTTTTCCCGTTATCAAATCTAGCTGAATTTTAGCAGGCAGACTGTAGTAGTATTTTCACTATAAATCCTTTATAGATGAGACATAAATAACAATTTGGATTTTTTAATGTCGTGCGATGCGTATTATAAAGAACATACTTTTAGCTTGGTCTCGTTAATAAAGGATTTATTTTTAAAAAAAAATTATCAATAAAATTTTAATCTTATGTAATAGTTGCGCCGCTGAGCTATGCCTCGTTGTATATAGTTGTAAGGATTAAATTCCAGTTTTCAGTTAATGAAACGGTATTACGACTCAACACTTGAGTGTTTAGGCTGTCACCATTGAACACTTGTGTTGGGTAATCCCTTGTATTGGGAACTGTCAAAAAAGTTCATATGGAATGGGAAGAACATTTCTTTAAATGCATTCAGCTGCAGATATAATTGGTAACTGGTCAGTGTTTTGAGTTGCGATTGCTAAGTGTTTTTAGACACAATCTCTTAGTAAAAGCACAGACACCGATAAACACACACAAACTTTAGGGTTCCCTGGTATATATGGCAGTGTTCCTTGGTACATGGTATTTTGTTCACTAGTAAATACAGAAATGCTCCTGCCTTAGTACAAACTTTATTGTTCCCTGGTATACATGGGAATGTTTATTGGTAAATACTTGCGTGATCCCTGGTATAAACTAGTTTAACTTAGTGTAGACTGGAAGGTTCTATAGTGGAGACTGTTATATTTTATTATATAGATCGTCTAATACTTCATGTTAGAAAACAAAGTTTGAATGCCTAAAACATGGGTCCACGTGTTAGATCCGGCCCGAAACACATTCTTGACCCTACCCACCAGTCCATTGTAGCAGTGACTAATCAACCTTGACCCTACCCACCTGTCCATTGTAGCAGTGACTATAATCAACCTTGGCCCTACCGGCCTGTCCATTGTAGCAGTGACTAATCAACATCATGTATAACTTACTAAGCTCGTAGTCCCTTTGAGATGAAATATTTATGCATTGGAAGACGAAATTCCGTTTTCTTTTTTATTTTGTTTATTTATTTTTTTTTAATATTTTTTTATTGACGTTGCATTTAGTTAAACTTAACAATCGGCCTTGACCACAAATGATGTCACGTGTGCTACTATCGATGAATCTCCCTAGACTGGCCTAGACCATTCCACTCTGTTACAGCTGATATGTGTTTGGTGCACGGCAGTTCTTTCATGTAGTTTCAAAATGTCGTACAGTTCCTAGCTAGAACTTCTTCTTAAATGTTGTGTCCAGCTGGACAACAGCCGCCGCACTAACATAAACATTGATTAGGCCGTCAAGTTGGCCGTGATAAGCTGCTTGTTGCATGCATATTTTATAACAAAGACATGCCGACAAGAAAAGCATCGATAAAACTACGGTTACTTTCACTTTATTCTCCTATGGCTGTATCTTTGCGTAGCACAATATTTCCTAAATCACACAAGAGTGCAAAGAGCGGTACTGGTTTAGAGAGTACTTTCACCCTTGACCTTTACTCTTAAATCACAAAAAAAGAAGATAATTGAATTGACCCTTAATAGACAGGTTGTTGTTTTATGCATGCGTGTGTGATTGCAGTTAGCAGTCCGTGAATGGAGCACCAGGCCTTGGTGGCTATCTGATATCTTCGTGCGTCGCCTCGCAGTCCGTCCTCCTATCACACATCTCGATACGCGTCATTGCCATACATCTGACGATCAGAAATGTCACTACACGACATCTCCACCCACGACATCTCCACCCACATAAAAGTCAAGCATTTCAGTGTATAAATATAAGGTACCATTCATTCCACATACAAGTCAAGCATTTCAGTGTATAAGGTACCATACAGTCCACATACAAGTCAAGCATTTCAGTGTATAAACATAAGGTACCATACAGTCCACATACAAGTCAAGCATTTCAGTGTATAAGGTACCATACAGTCCACATACAAGTCAAGCATTTCAGTGTATAAGGTACCATACAGTCCACATACAAGTCAAGCATTTCAGTGTGTAAGGTACCATACAGTCCACATACAAGTCAAGCATTTCAGTGTATAAGGTACCATACAGTACACATACAAGTCAAGCATTTCAGTGTATAAGGTACCATACAGTACGCATACAAGTCAAGCATTGCAGTGTATAAGGTACCATACATTCCACATACAAGTCAAGCATTTCAGTATCTATGGTTCCATACATTCCACATATAAGTAAAACATTTCAATGTAAAAGGTACCATACAGTCGACATACACGTCTAACACTTTAATATGTATGCTAGGGCCATACTTGCCATCTACACGTCTAACACTTCAATATTTATGCTAGGGCCATACTTGCCATCTACACGTCTAACACTTCAATATGTATGCTAGGGCCATACTTGCCATCTACACGTCTAACACTTCAATATGTATGCTAGGGCCATACTTGCCATCTACACGTCTAACACTTCAATATGTATGCTAGGGCCATACTTGCCATCTACACGTCTAACACTTTGTATGCTAGGGCCATACTTGCCATCTACACGTCTAACACTTCAATATGTATGCTAGGGCCATACTTGCCATCTACAAGTCAGACATTCCAGTTTGATAGAAGACAAGATAGTTCACTCTGCCAGGTACAATACTGTGTGCACGCTTAGAAAAGGACATTGACCGTTTCATAACGAAAACTGACCAAAATATAAGACAGAGATCCTTACATACAGACCAGATTACAAATATGGATACAACGTTTTTCATCTTCCCGATGATTCGAGGGGGGGGGTAGGGCAAGGATTGTGTGGTGGACAGACAAGTTCTACTATTGATAATTTTTATAGCGCTGTATCCCAGCAAGGACCCGGGCTCACATCGCTTTACATGGAGATCATAACATACATATAATAATTAAATAACCATTCATACCATAATAACAACATAAAGCTACGTTAATCATTAAAAGAAATGTTGTTTCATTAATTTTGTAAATACATTTTGAAAAGATGCGTCTTAAGTGCAGTCTTGAAGGACTTGGTAGTTTGAATACTACGGATGTAATGGTAGAGAATTCCATTGTTTGGCTGCACAAAAAGAGAATGACCTTTCGCCAAAAGTTTTAGTTCGTGTCTTAGGAACACAGAGAATACGTGTGTCTGCAGAAGAGCGTAGCTGACGACTGGGTGAGTAGACCGACAGAAGTTCAGTAAGATAGGAAGGAGATGATTCAGAAAAGAAGTTGTGACAGAGAACAGCCAGTTTGTAATCAATTCGAGCTTGTATAGGTAGCTGAAGAAATTAAAGTAGCGGAGTAACATGATCATGTTTTTTTGCCTTAAGAACTAGTCTGGCTGCTGAATTTTGAACTTTCTGTAGTTTTTCAATGCATTGTTTTGGCACACCTGACAGAAGAGAATTGCAATAATAAATACGAGCTAGAACAAGAGCACAGACTATAGTTTTTGTTGCACTAACTGTTAAGTAATGACGGAATGAGCTGATCTGACAAGTAGGATAATGCTTGTATCTAGAAGTTCAACCACTCGTACGTCTTGCAGTTTTACTGATTCCTTGACCAGCTCTCTGGCATGAATGCTAGTATCTAGAAGTTCAACCACTCGGACGTCTTAAAGTTTTACCGATTGCTTGACCAGCTCTCTGGCATGAATGCTAGTATCTAGAAGTTCAACCACTCGTACGTCTTACAGTTTTACCGATTGCTTGACTAGCTCTCTCGGTGATTCCTACAATACACATCTCATAAAAAAAGATCATAAAATCCCAGAGTTCAGCTGCCACGCGTCAGGCGCTAATTAAACACTTTGTCTAGTTGGCAAGTTTAAAAAAAAACGATGTAGATAATAAAGACAACTGGAAACATCCGATAGTTAAATATTCGAGTACAACGTATCGGTAACCAGCAAGAGGCAACCACAGTTCACACAATGAATCAGAGACGAACGTACTGAAGAAAGTGCACACCGGGAAGGTTCTAGGACAATATGAAGTCTTAAATGAGATTTTCACACATTTGACAAGCGCGACATGCATCAATCTGCTACTCTTGTCTGTCCTATAAACACGAACTGTAGTTCAAGGTGTTAAATTTTCCGATTATTTAGTAATCTCCGACTACTCACAAGAAACTCTCAGCAATATCAGAGCTGTCCGTAGAAGACTTTAGGCACATAGAATCATCTGCGGAAAAGTAAAAATTGGTGTGTTTTTTTTGGTGTTTTTTTTTGTTGATAATCATCTGTACTCGATATTTAAAAATTGTAGGAATGCTTTCAAAAAGTACATTAATCCGACATGTTTGAGAAGAAAAGCAGGAATCAACTGACCACAGAACAAGCAGCTAATAAACTAAATCAGAATGTCCAGCTAATAAACTAAATCAGAATGTCCAGCTAATAAACTAACTCAGAATGTCCAGCTAATAAACTAACTCAACATGTCCAGCTAATAAACTAACTCAGAATGTCCAGCTAATAAACTAAATCAGAATGTCCAGCTAATAAACTAAATCAGAATGTCCAGCTAATAAACTAACTCAGAATGTCCAGTTAATAAACTAACTCAGAATGTCCAGCTAAAAATATAACTAAGGATGTCCAGCTAATAATCTAACTCAACATGTCCAGCTAATAAACTGACCACAGAACAATCATCTAACAAACTAACTCTGAATGTCCAGCAAATAATGATATTTTCGATCTCAACGGTGAAAGTATTGGTTTGCATGACTTCTAGGAAAGCTTATTTTTGGGGGAATAAGGGAAACAATTGATGACATGGTGTCCGTGCAGACAGAGGTACATATTTAAAACGTCTGGCCAGCATATACAACTTTCGCCCTATGTTTAGATTCGGAGTATTGCGCACGACATCAAGAATTGCAGTAAATATCCCAAAATGTACTACTCCCATGTCAGAGATTGATGCTACACACGCTGTGAACATAACATCCATAGGAACGATAGATAAAACATTATCTAACGTTCTCCATGAACTCGGGAGAGATTACCATTGCCTACTATAATAACAAGATAAATTATAACAACAATTGTCTTTAAATGCAGCAAGACTTAGCAGCAAGACTTAGCAGCAAGACTTAGCAGCAAGACTTAGCAGCAAGACTTACTAGTGGAGAATATTAAAGACTGACAAGATTAGCATCATTTGTTTATGTGCTAAACCTACAAACCCTAGACGAAAGAAGAACAGAGTGCAACGTATTAATATTAATTATTTCGAACTTAGAAATGCAACACAACAATAATGAATACGACAATCAGATAGCCCAAGGGTTAACAGCATATTTCTTATTGCATTGGAAGGAACAAACTCCTCTCCATTTTTTTCGCGACTTAATTAGGGGCGTGGTATAGGTTGCCTTAACAAACCAGATAGCCTAACATACTTTTAACATTGATAGTGCTACCAAACATGCAATACTAGACATACATCGTGGATACGAGCAGTATGCATAATCTTATGTATAGAAGGAGTGTATGTAATGTATAAGATAAGATAATATAAGATGGGATAAAATGGGATAAAATGGAATAATATAGGATAGGATAATATTAGATAAGATAAGATAAGATTAGACTATATTAGATTAGATTAGATTAGATTAGATTAGATTAGATTAGATTAGATTAGATATGGTGATCTCAGAGTGGTTGGGAAGCAAAACACCAGTTCAACTTCAAGTGAACAATTTAAAGCTGGGTTCAAATGAAGAAATTTAATCTCTTGGTATTTTCGTTCAACAAGCTTACGATAATTAGTGAGAGAATGATAATATTAATCCCCTGAGATTTGTTTCCTATAAGTATGACGAGACGTTTCTATCTTGGCTCAATGATAAATCCAAGAAAAGAAAATACCGAAACTTAAACTGATCACAGGTCACAGATCACTAGACTCCCAACGATGTGTCACTGTGTTTGATACGTCTAATATCTCTTTAGGATCTGTTACTCGTGTCGTGTCAACAGCAGTGTAGACTGTTATAGAGTGGAGAGGAAGATTCAGGGGGGTTGATTGTAAGCCACGTGACATCCTTTGTGGTCAAGGCCGATGTTGAGATAAACTAAAGGCAATGTTTAACAAATATATATACAATCGAAATCTCGCATCATCTACCCCCCCCACCCGAAATGTTTCGCTGGGTATTACGGCAACAGTTGAATAGTTGAACAGAGATAAACTTAAAAAATGCATTAAGTTAAGTACAGTACATTCGATCGATCTGAAATTTTAATACAATGCATTGTCAGCCACGATCTATCTGTGGTAAAATTTTGAGCACTCTAGGACCACCAGAAGTGGTTTAATTTTACGTTGGCAAATTTGAAAAATTGCGGACAGTCGGACAGACACGAAAGCAAGTTAATCAGAACGTTGTAAAAGCGTGGTAATAAAATGACCCACTTCCCGTAATGCTTTAGAGCTGAAATATTGCACATAGACTTGTGTCACCTAACAAAATTTCAGATCGATCGAATGTACCGTAGTTAAATTAATGCATTTTTAGTTTATCCCTATGTATCCGTCTGCAATAGTTGACCTCCACGTGTCACTGGAGTTCACTCCAGCCACCGATGACCACATCCCAGTGATTTACAGCAAGGGCAGTTCAGTCAAGTTCAGTTGTAAATTTTTGTAGCTCGGTGCGTATTACATTGAACATAATCAATACCTTTAGTTCTGTCTCATATATAAGATATTTATAGTAAAAAAAAACTTTGTTTTTACGGGTTTTTTATTAATAGTTAGCCTCACGTGAAGCTGCAAACAGATGGTGAGATTAGAATGTAGAGCCGAGTGTTGCTATTGGTTGATATAACTCTGGAGATGTTCAGAAAGAGGATTTTTTTAAAGAAACAAATCTTTGTTTAAATCAAGTTGACGTCACACTTTTAGAGGTTTTAGAAAAAAATATTCACAGAAAGTAGTACATCCGTGGGCTGGCCATGAACTCTTCATAGAAAGTGGTACATCCGTGGGCTGGGCATGAACTCATCATAGAAAGTGTAGCGATTTGTGGCTGGACACTTGTGCCAAACTTATATAAAGAATTTATAATACAAAATAATCCTTTTCGAAGATGAGTTCATTTCTGCAGTCACTCATGATTTTGATAGACCATACTGACGACCGCCTCCACTTTACAGACATTCCCCGAAAGTGGGTGTGTAAAACAACAATTGGATTTAATCCGTTGTTGGAGTGGGCCGTCAATAATTGCTAACTGGCCCTCCCCAACACTTGTTTGGGCGATGTTGGAGGTTCCCCTTTGTAAAGTCTGCCCCATTAATTGCGTGCCAAGTTGTTCCTAGCAGTAAACGGTGGTCAAAAGGGTGCTGGAAAATAATTTGCAGTCATATTAAAACTCGTTAACGCGACGCTTGCGTCCCCTGATAGGACGTAGTCAGGAACTCAGGAGATGACGCACATCCGGTCGACAGAAAATAGCGCTGTTTCATTTCGGAAATCGCCGAGCCTTTCAAGTTTTGAGTTAATTGTTATGGATGGTTTGAAAACGACGCTGTTCATTTAAACTTGTCATTTGAATAGACCGAAACCTTCATGAACTTGTGGCAAAGTTTGACGGTTCGTTACACCAGGCCATGTTCGGGTCATTATGTGTGTTTTAATGGCGACCTTTTAATGTTGTACCAAAAATGATTTAACTGGCTAGGTCACCCTGACCTGACTAAGACAGATGTCCTGTTTCTTATAGTTTCAAGAAGTGAAGATTATGATTACGTCTGGGGTGGGGGGGGGGTCATTTTTTCCCCTAAGCTGCACGGCCGCGTAGCTATCTGCAAGACACCGTGCAGTAGTTTAGATTTACCAGGCAGCAAATTTTAGAAAGAATGGTAAATGCTTGTTGTTGTTTTGGTTTTTTTTTGTTGTGTTTTTTTTGTGGGGGGTGGGGGGGTTTGCAAAGAAAAAATTGATATTTTTTAAACGAGCTTATTTCTTTGCATATGAACCAACAAATATGTAGGGCGAAGGGGGTTAAAAACAATACATATCAAGTCAATATTTGTAATTCTTGTTCAAATATTACTTACAGATGACTTATACGTATAAAAGTTAAAACATAGATGTACTTTTTCTGTGCACCTGGTTTGTACATGACCAAACGCACTTTGGCAGAAGCTGTGAAATGAAAACCCATCACATTGCGCAATCAGGCAACAGTATCAATACAGGAAATGCATTGACGGGTTTATTTTAAAGTAATTACTTCTTTTATCTTATCTATACAGATGCTCCTTCGGTAATTACTTCTTTTATCTTATCTATACAGACGTTCCTTCGGTAATTACTTCTTTTATCTTATCTATACAGACGCTCCTTCGGTAATTACTTCTTTTATCTTATCTACACAGACGCTCCTTCGGTAATTACTTCTTTTATCTTATCTATTCAGACGCTCCTTCGGTAATTACTTTTTTTTATCTTATCTATACAGACGCTCCTTCGGTAATTACTTCTTTTATCTTATCTTTACAGACGCTCCTTCGGTAATTACTTCTTTTATCTTATCTATACAGACGCTCCTTCGGTAATTACTTCTTTTATCTTATCTATACAGACGCTCCTTCCGTAAATACTTCTTTTATCTTATCTATTCAGACGCTCCTTCGGTAATTACTTTTTTTATCTTATCTATACAGACGCTCCTTCGGTAATTACTTCTTTTATCTTATCTTTACAGACGCTCCTTCGGTAATTACTTCTTTTATCTTATCTATACAGACGCTCCTTCCGTAATTACTTCTTTTATCTTATCTATACAGACGCTCCTTCCGTAATTACTTCTTTTATCTTATCTATACAGACGTTCCTTCCGTAATTACTTCTTTTATCTTATCTATACAGACGCTCCTTCCGTAATTACTTATCTAACACTATCCATTTGGTGTAGTGTTAAAAAAATGTCACAGTTAATTGTGTAATAATTTGGTACCGCATTTAGTCGGCACCTGCATTGTGGTGTTATCTAATTGCAATTTGTTTTTAATAAGAAAATTAGAAACTTTACTATCACGGGAGAAAATAAACATGTATTCCAGAGATGAAATTCTTTATTGTGAATTTAGCCTTAAACACTATATTTATCTAAATTATCACTTCTTTTGGACAATGCCATCAAAATTAATTAGACAGTTCAGTGCTGTTTGATTTAACTTTGAATTCTAAGCTCCGATAATATCAGTATTCGAATATAGCATTAACCTCCTTTGTATTCGGAAATAGCCTCTTGATTACAATCTCTTCATAATGCAATGAGGTAATCACTACCTCGGGTCACTGAGTATTTTGTGAGTTGGCCAGAAATAATGTCATGTAAACTTGGCCTACTATTTGAGCTTGGCTAATAGCATACATAGCATGTTGATGGTGAAGATTTGAAAGTTTACTTTATAAAGCCATATTTTACTTTAAACTTTTTAAAACATACTCTGCCGAAAATAAGAACCCTCCTGGGCAAATGTCCCGAAACACACAATTTCGTTTAGATAATAGTTTTTTAATATTTTTATTTGGTTAAATTTTATTAATACTGGTATAAACAAAATAAAATAAAATAAATAAATTCATTCATTATTTAATTTTAAAAGACAATATAAAAAGTTAAAAATAAATGTTTGTGTAATTTATCAATATCTGAACATTTTCAAATTCAATTTAGAAAAAGATGAAGTGAACATATTTTATTTGTACTGGTAGTTAACGATTTAAATGAGATTAAAATTTATTTTCTGTTTCCTAAAATTTTAATTAAGCTCCCAAAACAATATTATGTATTTGTTTTCTGAAATGAAAAGATTTTCAAATAAGAGAACAATTATTTTAACTTGTTAGTGCCCTTCTCATCAAACAGGAATAATTTTTATTGATTTAATGTTTGAATTTTAATTGAGTAAAAGATTTTAAAAATAATTTCAAATGTTGCACGATTCTCAGCAAACTGACATTAGTTTTTTCTTTCTCATAATTAATATGTATTGAAATACATTTTTAAACATTTTGGATATCTCTTAAAGGCAATGGAGAAAAAAAAATATATAGAATTACTTAGAAACATGTACAGTGGTACATCGAGATGCGAGTGCTTCAAGATACGAAAGATCCAAGATACGAAAGGCCACTAGAAGAATTTTTTTTTGTTTTATGCCAAGATACGAAAAAAAAATCCAAGATATGACAAACGCTCACCTGACAACATTATGCGTCACGTGACTACATTCAACACGCCACCAACTAGTTCTTGCGCAGTTCTATAACATTAGCCTAACTCATTTCAGAAACATTGACAAATGCAGTCAATAGACAAGCTTCCTTGGATCAACATTTGCTAAGAGACCATTAGTAAACGAAGATTTAAAAAATATGTTTTAAAAATAAGACAAGTAGAGGTTGGTTTAAATGAGGACATGCCCTATTAACCATTCTTCAGGGCGCAGTAAATGTGTTAGACCAGTGGTTCTCAACCTGCGGTCCGCGGCGGTGTGTCTGGTGGTCCGCGAGAAAGTCATGGCATTTTTATTTTTTAAATTAAGAACACGAAAAAGATTAAACATTGTCACATTTTGAATATATTGATTAATTTTAATCACTCGATGGCGAGAGCATAGCCCCGAAAACAATATGTTTTGAGTTTCCTTTTAGCTTCTAGAATCTAGTGTGACGTCATATGATTTCCATTGCAGCTAAAAGTAAACTCAAAACATAAGGTTAAAAGCATCATTTTTGGTGGCTAAATGAATTGCACAGGCCAAAAAGCCTGGTTAACAAAGAAAATAAATAGAAGTAAAAAAAAAGATTTTTTTAAAAACCACGTTTTTTCTAAGCGGACTAAAAAGAAGAAAATAATTTAAAACTTACAAGTTCAAGTGCTAATTTGATATGACTAAAAACGTGGGGCGGGTCAGTGGCGTAGCGAGGGGGGCAGAGGGGGGGGGGCAAATGCCTCGGGTGGCACTTTGCCAGGGGCGGCAAATTCCTAGTCGTTAATTTGTTTCTTAAAATGAAAATTTTAAAAGAAAGAGGAGTTTTTAACATCGCAATTAAATAAAAGCCAAAAAAGAAATTAATAAAATAAATAAAGGAACTAACCAAAAACATGTGAACGTTTTAACTGACAAAACTTCAAACTCCTTATTGGATATAAACTCTACTGATACTAATACTACTGTAATAAAATAAAACAGAGGCTAAATTAGTATGAGAACGTGACACTGATGTGGTGATCAATTCATTGGTTCTTAAAATTTGACAGCCGCCCCTGTTGTAAAATTGGGTGGAGGGAGGGGGGGCACCAATTCCTCAATGTTAATTTGTTAATTTGTTAATTTGTTAATTTGTTAATTTGTTAATTTGTTAATTTGTTAATATGTTAATTTGTTAATTTGTTAATTTGTTAATTTGTTAATTTGTTAATTTGTTAATATGTTAATTTGTTAATTTGTTAATTTGTTAATTTGTTAATTTGTTAATTTGTTAATTTGTTAATTTGTTAATTTGTTAATTTGTTAATTTGTTAATTTGTTAATTTGTTAATTTGTTAATATGTTAATTTGTTAATTTGTTAATTTGTTAATTTGTTAATTTGTTAATTTGTTAATTTGTTAATTTGTTAATTTGTTAATTTGTTAATTTGTTAATTTGTTAATTTGTTAATTTGTTAATTTGTTAATTTGTTAATTTGTTAATTTGTTAATTTGTTAATTTGTTAATTTGTTAATTGTTAATTTGTTAATTTGCTCATTGTTAAAGAAAAGCTAAGATAAAAAAAATAAACAAAATGAAGAACTGTATTAAAATACGAGAGCGCTTCTAATGCCAAAACTTCAAACTTCACTATAAATCTAAAGACTTCTGATACTAATGTTACTGAGCTGGAAAACATAGGGGCCTTACAGTATGACAATAATGTGCTGGTATATATATAATTGATTCAAGTTTGATTTTAATGTGAGTGAACTACTGGAAACAATTGTTGGCGTATTTTTATATGGCTTATTTTAATTTTAATGTTTTTTGTTTTGTGGCATAAATAAAAAAATTGGGAACAATTGCTTATCTAGTGGAATTAAAACTTGGCACAAATAAATACGCGGTGGTCGAGTGGCAGCGCACTGGACTGTCGTACCGATGGTCACGGGTTCGAATCCGTGTGAAGGCAAGGGTTTGTTCCCGGGGCCTAGGGCGTCCCTGAGTCACCCCACTCCGAATGGGTACCTAACACTACATGTAGTTAGGCGGCTGGGTAATGCGTGGAACCCACAAAGCCGTGGCCTGTGAATGCTGCATCACTTGCCAACAGATCATCTGTCATGGTCTGTGGACGCAACTATCTTCTGCATAGAAGGAGCGTCTGTATAGATAAGATAAGAATAAATACACATTTTTAAATTATTTTTTTTTGGGGGGGGCTGCAAATTCCTGATTGTTAATTAGCTAATTGTTAAAACGTGAATATAAATTTTAATAAAAGAAAATAAAAGCCAAGATAAGTACTCAATAAGTACTCAATAAGTACTCAATAAGTACTCAATAAGTACTCAATAAGTACTCAATAAGTACTCAATAAGTACTCAATAAGTACTCAATAAGTACTCAATATGTACTCAATAAGTACTCAATAAGTACTCAATAAGTACTCAATATGTACTCAATAAGTACTCAACATTAAAGGTTTTTTTCAAAATGGGAGCAATCAGAAATCGGATTAAATAAAATAGACTATTAATGAAGACTGACAATTTGTTGTTGTAAAAGAGAAAACAAAGTGGCAAGAAGTTCTTGTTAGAATATTTGACATTATTAAATCCTGGCGAAATTGAATGTGACTTTTTGAGGTCACAGAGAAGACAATTACTGTTGCAAATAAAGTCAATATTCTGGAACTAATTCAAATAAAGTCAATATTCTGTAACTAATGCATTTGCTTGCAAAGTAAGTGAAAATGGGTAAAAAACTTGTCATCTAAAATTCAAACTGAGCTCATAGCAATTTTAGGAGATACAGTTCACGACAAATAATCTTTCTTCAATAACAAGATACCAAATATTGTTTCATTGTATTCGATAGCTCTTCATATATTTGACATAAGGATCAAACAAGTCCAGTTGTGTGATATGTAAAGATTGAAAATCAAAAAGTAGACGCTGTAGAATCTTTCAAAGATTTTCATTCAAAAGTTCATTCAAGCAAAAGTGAATCTGCTTACATATCTGAAACGATTTTGAATAAATGATGATCTTAAAATAATGGACTGCACAGCCTCAACGTTTGTAAATACTTCTTAAGGGCTGGAAAGTATACACGAGTTCAAAAAAGTTGCAAAAACATAAAATCTCATGTCAAACTCGTTCAAATAGTTAAAACTAATTTGTTAACATGATACTCCAACTGAAACGAATTCTCCAAGTATTTCAGTACATTTGAGCGTTGCTACCGGATTCTTATCCAAGTCCATACACTGTTAAAAATACCTAATTGCTTCTACAAGCAAGGCATTCAGACTTCAGGATACAAAATAGTGAATAAACCATGGAGCCATTTTGAGGTTACTTTGTAAGCTATAGAGCTGAAAGATGCAAACAAAAAGCTCAACACACGAACAGACGCAGGAACTTTGCTAGTCAAAATGAAATCTTTTTATTTTCAAAGTTATATTTTTTTTAAATGCCCGAAATTCTTTACAAACTTATAGTGCTCAACAGCAAAATTTCTTAACAGTGGCTGTTCACAGAGAAACTAATGAAATGAAATACTTAAGGGATTCTTTGACATTTGATCAAATTTTATGTGGAGACCTCATTATTTTAATCGAACCTTCCAATCAAAGAACAAGAGAGCAAATTTTTGGTGATCGAAGCAAATATGTATGTATCCATTCTATCATATCCTATATATATAATAAAAGGCAAGTTTCTGTCCTTTCTGTCCCGTCATCTATAGCAATTGGTCCCTCAAACACATATGACTCCTACAGCCAATCACTAGCGGAGAAAAATTTACATATTACGCGGATGTTCAAAACGAGTTATTTTTGGTGCAGTTTTTTTGTCATAATTCATTATGTTGTTCCCATCTTGAAGTGATGCCTGCCGCTTATTCCAATGACAATTCTGTTTAATGCTTTTTTCCTTGATGGTCCTGGGGGGTTGTGGCAAGAGTTTTAAGTGTTGTTTGTTTTTTGTTGCTGTTATTGTTGTTGTTGCTTTGCTGTTGTTGCTGTAGTTGTTGTTTTGATGTTGTTGTTTTGTTGTTTTTGTTTTGATGTTGTTGCTGTTGTTGTTTTGTTTTTGTTTTGTTGTTGTTGTTTTGTTTTTGTTGCTGTTGTTGTTGTTTTTGTTGTTTTTGCTGTTTGTTGTTGTTGTTGTTGTCCACATCCCTTGCCCTGCGAAGACAATGTCCTGCAAACGCTACAGCATAACAACTACCAAAACATAGCGTCCATGAACTTCACAGGTCACCCTACACTTATTCCCGTCCTTTGGTGGGCTTTGTTACTAGTATAGAATAACAGTTAAGAAGAAATGTGTTTTCTTCATAAGATGAGATTAGTGTATAAATTCGTGTGAGGCTTTGGAAGTTATATAGAATTTAGACGTTATTTTCGTACACCAGCTAATCTACTGGACTTTGAAATTTTGTCTTCAAATTAGAGTATTCAAAATATCCCACATGAGATAGGCAAGGAAGATTTTAAACGCATGAATATAAAAATAATGAATGACTTCAAGACTAGGTAGTTTATTTAAGTTTATAAAGATATTTAGGCTCGAATTTACACTGCCTAAAATAATATAATTAATTCGAAATTTGCTTACAACTGTTTTAAGTAATGCAAGGTGTTAAAAAGACTTCTCTGAAATTATTTTAATGAACAAATTAATTACGATCAATTACGAATACACCAAAATTATCTAATCTATTGCTATTTTGGCTATTGAGCATGCCATGGCTGAAAACATTGATACATGAAAGATTGAGCCATGAGGAAAAACATAAAACTTTAACTTCATTAAAGAAATGAAGCCTTTATTTTTATTACTAAATCCCTTATATTAACTTCACGGCCGTCTCTCTCTTTCTCTCTCTCTCTCTCTCTCTGTCTGTCTGTAGTTCGTCGTCGGGCGGGCGGAAAAACAAAAGTAAAAAGTGACCCACTTCCCGTGATGCCATCGAGCTGAAATTTGGCACATAGACTCGTGTCACCTAACAATGCATCGTATCAAAATTTCAGATCGATCGAAGTACAGTAATTAAATTAATGCATTTTTAGTTTATCTATATAAAACTATATGTAGAAGTCGCTAATGTTTACATTTTACGGGTCACTTGACTTCACGCCAGCCATCGGTGACCACATCTCGTGATTTAACCAGGTGGAATTCACTCAGTTTCAGGTTGTACATGTTTGTCGCGTTGGAACATAATTAATACTTTAAGTTATGTCTCATATTTAAGGGATTTATAGCAAAAAAAAACTTTTGTTTTTACGGGTTTGTTTTATTAACATATAATATACAGTGTTCTTATTATTACTTTCTAATAATTTTTTTTTACTTTATAGCGTTAATATATTTTTAGGGGTGGGGGCAAATTTGGTTTCTGCCCCGGGCGGCACATACCCACGCTACGCCGCTGGGGCGGGCGCTTATGGGGTTTAACATATGCAGTTCATTCATTCTCTCACTTATAGATCTCTCTTTTGCGTTCTAAATTATAAATCTTTCATTTTTATACCAACCACCCACCCCACGATTTTATTCATATTAAATTAGTACTTAAACTTATAAGTTTTAAATTATTTTCTTCTTTTTAGTCCGCTTACAAAACGTGGTTTTTAAAAATCTTTTTTTTTACCTCCATTTATTTTATTCTTTTTAGTCTAAGTGTATGCTATGGTGAGTTTGAAGTATTATGTTCAAATATAATACACATTGCCTGACAAACATTTACAGACTGGAAATGACTGATATCCTCTTGATGTTAAACATGGTTGATGTGGTTGGGGTTGGTGTGAACTCGGCACGTGAATATAATGTAAACAAGAGCAGACGGATTATACATATGCTTATATATAGATAAACTAAAAAGTTCAATAATGTAATAACGGTACATTCGATCGATCTGAAATTTTGACACAATGCATTGTCATTCACGATCTATCTGTGGTAAAATTTTGAGATCTCTAGGACCATCAGAAGTTGTTTAATTTTACGTTGGCAGATTAAAAAAATTGTGGACAAACAGGAACGAAAGTGAGTTAATAAAAACGTGGTAAAAAGGAGGATGTTTAACAGACTATTTGAATTACTTGATACTGTTTTTCGTGGAGAAAAACAATCAAAGCTTGTAGATCATTGGAACGATAGCTTATGGATTGGTGTTCTGGTTTACTTGGCTGATATCTTTGAATAAATTAATCAACTTAATTTATCTCTGCAAGGAAATCAGAAACATTAAATTACCCTCAGTGACAAAGTGTCTACTTTTACGAAAAAGCTTGATCTTTGTAAAACGAGATTATTTCAGGGGAACTTTCACATGATTGATCAATTGTAATTGTAACAATTCCCAGAGAAACCAGAAAATGCTGAAATCAATAAACAACTGTTGATACATTTGAATTCTGACCATATTCAATTACTGCAGGATCAATTTAACTTTTACTTTGGTGATTTGAACGATCGGATTTTTTAGTGTGTTTCCAGTCCGTTTCTTGCAAACATTGACTCATTAAATTTACTACCATCAATTAAACCAACTCATAGAACTGACCAGTGATACTACTTTGAATATGTTGCATCAGAAAGTGAGCTTGATCAAATTTCGTAGCATTCAGAACTGTCTCAGGAAGCTTAAAAATACTTTTACTCTTTGCAACATCTTATCTTTGTGAATGTGGATTTTCTGCATTGGTTAAAATCAAGACAAAACATTTTCCCCGTCTTTAAGGTTAAGATGGATTCTTTCAAGTTTGGATATGATGTGCTCAAATGTGCAAGCTCAAGGCTCACATTAAACGAACTAATATAGCTTTCTTGCGAATAATAACAAATTTGTATCACCTGTTTTAAAATTAAGCAATAAGAATTGAATAAGACAATAAGTATACAACTTGTATAAGTGAAATTTTTTCATTACAAAAGAAAGCCATTACAAGTTGTCTCCATTCATTTTTTGGGAGTGTCACATGTGAATCATGAGTGAATCACCAGTGTATCATGAGTGTTTTGCTTGATTGCACGAAGGAGAGGTCACGTGAGCAAAAGCGCGGGAAGAAAGCGTCGTTCCCATTGGCTAAAGAGGTTGGGGAGAAGTGTTGTCAGAGAATTTCCATGGTGGAAGGACGTGGTGTGTGTGCCTGAATATTCCACGTTGTATAACCTCAAATGATATGTCATGTACATAGTATACATATTAAAGTTGTTTTATTGAAACAAGTTCTTCAGAGGATTATTGTGTACATGGTTATGTATTGAGAGAACACCTACAAGAGAGATACATATTAATAAGTAAAACCAGTTACAGGGAGCATGTAAATTGTAGCATCTAGTATAGTTATACTTACTGACCTAACATGTATACTATTGTCTAGATATATAAAGAATAATTATATATGAATTTCCAGTACGGCAGTAGTTCAATTTTCAGTAGTGGTCCGTGGATAAGACACACATTTTTTAAGTGGTCCTTGAACCTCAAAAGATTGAGAACCGATGTGTTAGACGACTGTAATTAAACTGTAGTGTGAGATCTGTAGGATGACTGTAACTAAACTGTAGTTTGAGATCTGTAGGACGACTGTAACTAAACTGTAGTTTGAGATCTGTAGGACGACTGTAACTAAACTGTAGTTTGAGATCTGTAGGACGACTGTAACTAAACTGTAGTGTGAGATCTGTAGGACGACTGTAACTAAACTGTAGTTTGAGATCTGTAGGACGACTGTAACTAAACTGTAGTTTGAGATCTGTAGGACGACTGTAACTAAACTGTAGTTTGAGATCTGTAGGACGACTGTAACTAAACTGTAGTTTGAGATCTGTAGGACGACTGTAACTAAACTGTAGTTTGAGATATGTAGGACAACTGTAACTAAACTGTAGTTTGAGATCTGTAGGACGACTGTAACTAAACTGTAGTTTGAGATCTGTAGGACGACTGTAACTAAACTGTAGTTTGAGATCTGTAGGACGACTGTAACTAAACTGTAGTTTGAGATCTGTAGGACGACTGTAACTAAACTGTAGTGTGAGATCTGTAGGACGACTGTAACTAAACTGTAGTTTGAGATCTGTAGGACAACTGTAGTGTGTAGAGACAGAATAATTGTATAGGTTTGAGAAGCATGGTCTGAATTATTGCAGCAGAAAACAACAAGAAAATTGGCGGTATTTGAAAACCACAGACAGGAAAACAACGTTGTGATTCACCAGTCTTCTGGGCCTGTCTGACAGAGAACGTAGTTCCCAGACACAAATAGAGTCGTACGTCATTCTGAGCTGTGTATTGAGAAGGTTGAAACACTAAAGTCATTCATGTAAAATAAAGACTTCAAACTACAAAATTGAGAGAGAGAGAGAAAGAGAGAGAGAGAGAAAGAGAGAGACAGCCAGAGATAATAAGAATCACCAAAAAACGTATATTTGTTGTGATGTAATGCTAAAACAAATTTTAAAATATTTTTACTTTTTCCCTGTCTTTGATATTCTATTGCTAGAAATTGAAGCCGTGATTTATATATCTGATGTGATTCTGTCTTCACCACCATTGAAATCGGATGAGACTAGAGAGGAATAGTTTAGTTCAATATCTCGGCGATGTTATCTAAAACTATTAAATAGTACTCTTACGACCTTACCTTAACAAAAACTATTTCTCTTTTGTTGGTAGAAGCTACCGCTCCTAATTGTTAACTCTCCGATGTCTGATGTAGTTCCACCTCCGGTGAGAGACAGAACGGCTCTTTGATCAATTTTGGTTTGATTTTCATCACCAGCCCCTTTACAGGACCAGCGACAACAGTAAGACTTTTGTGTCGAGGATATTACAGACGGAAAGACCGGGGCGTTATGGGAAGCTTTCACAATTGCTGAGACAATTTAGTTTCTCTGATTTGTTTTCATTTTGTTGCAACATGAATCTAGAACACGTAGTGGGGGGAGGGGGGGGGCTAGACGCCATTGTTACAACATGAATCTATAACACGGAATGGGGGGGGGGCTAGACCCTGGGCGGATTTAGCTATAGGGCAGGGGGGTCGGCTTGATCCCCCACGCCCCTGTTGGGTCTAAAATGGCGCCCCCTAAAGACGCCCTCGATGAACACTAAAAAGGTGTCACTAGAGCAGAAAAAAAGATTGCTAAACACGAATCTTCTAATCAAAAACAAACTGCTTGCTAAATATCGTATTTCAAATGATGAAACTGTAATATCTGGTTTAAATTTCGCATCTGAATTATCGGTGACAATTGATAAGAAAGTTAAGTCTGCACAATTATTTTATTTAATTATTAATTCAACCATTAATATATCTAGAATTGATCAGTTTATTGAAGTTAATTTTTAAAAATCAGGACATGTTGTGGAAAGATTTATAATTTATAGGCTTGTATACTTTAGTAAACAGTGGTTGGATAGTGAAGTCAATAGTGCGCTCTGCTCACAAGCTGAGGGGCGTGGGATCTAGCCCACGTTAAAGCCACAATAAAAATGGAATGATTAACGCTAAGAAAGTCCTCCACTGACCTGGAAGGGAGAGGGGGCGCCCACCAAGGTCTACCAAGCCACGCCCCTAGTAAGTTCTAATTGAAACATTAGGACCCCTACGACCACCGGGTATGGGACTTATTTAAAAAAAATACATTTAAAAAAAACTGCCGCATTTGCTGAGAAGATTTTAACGGAACTACAAAAGCGAACCATTGATTTCACACTCTGTCGAGGACAGGCATACTCCGGAATTAAGAGTGCCCTTCAAACACAAAGGAAGAAACTTTCCCCCAATTGTTGTGCCCATGTTTTGAATTTGGTTACTATCGAAGCAATGTCTGTAAACAGTGATGTACAGTTGTTTTTCGGCACATCTGAAAAGTTGTATGCATTCCTTACGTCTAGTTTACCACGTCTACATACTCTTAAAGAACACCAGAAATCTCAATATGAATCAACAGTAGTTACTCTGAAACGACTTTCTGATACAAGATGTGCAAGTCGTAAGCATGCAGTTGATTCAGTTGTTGGATCGTTCTCTGCTATTCTAGCCACACTTGATTCAGGGGAATCAACAGAATATAAAGGAAGTGTCAGAGCAGAAGTTATGGGACTATCTGTTTTAATAACAAAATATTCTTTTGTTTTTCTGATGCTATTTGTACAAAAGTTATCTTCATGATATCAAACTACTTGCAACGACTTTGCAAAACAATTGATCGATTTTGGAAGAAATAAGTTTATTTGAATGAGAAGCGATGGAGCTTTTGAAATTCTGAATGTAGATGTCAAATCATTTATTAACGAAAATTGTTCCAAACTAGATGTTAAAACAGAATTTAAAGAAAAGCGAATTGTAAAAAAGAAAAGCATGGAAGGCGAACTTAGCAGAGATAAAATGGCTGATGATCCTAGGGTTGCCAGGTGGCTGTCTCAAAAATACCGGACAATAGAGTCGAATTTTGTCGATGGCACAATATTTTAATGTAAAATGTCCGGTATTACATCCATTTTTCCACAGGACAAATAACGATAATACCGGACAGTCCGGTACACAACCGGACATCTGGCAACTCTAGATGATCCAACTACACGCTGTAAATCTGAAACATGCTTCACTATCATGGATACAATTGTAACACAAATAGATGATCGATTTAATGACTTTTGGGGAACAGTAACTTATTTCGATTGTATTGATCCATCACAAATGTCGGAAGAAAATAAATATTATTTTACAGTTTATGCAAAATTTACAAACATGACATTAACCTTGAAGAAGCAATCGTAGAATATGATACCTTCAAAGATTTGTATGCATGACTATACGTTACGACATCTAGTGAAATACAACTTTAAAAAGTTCAGCCATTCTTGACTGAAATAAATGGCATCAGGTATACCTAATTTGTCAATACTCCATAAAATTTACTTGACTCTTCCTGTTAGCAGTGCTACTGCTTAAAGAAGTTTCAGTATATTGAAACTCTTCAAAAATTATTTGCGCTCAACAATGACAAATTATGTCTGTCTTGATTGGCATTAATTTCAATTGAATGTAATCTAGCTGAGAACTTTGACTTTGAATCAACGATAAATCGTTCTGCTTCAATGAGATCACGTAGAAAGCAATTAATATATGGCTCAGGGCTCTATCTTATCTTTTCTGTTACAGACTTTCCTTCTATACAGCAGACTTTTGCGTCCTATGCTTATCCATGGTTTGTGTTTAATCATGCATTCTTATTAGAGTTTTAAATGTTTATTTAAGGACTTATAATCATTGTTTGTGTAAAGTTCATTAATTTTCCCAAAGCTTGATGCTCAAACTTCCAGTGATAAATTATTTTTTTTTAATTCTGAAGTAAATTTTTTAGTTTATTTATAAGTATAATATTATTGGCACTCTTTGTGTGTGTGTGTGTTACTAATCCTGACCAATCCGCTCCACCAAAGTCTCCTTGCTTTTCATTATTTGTAGCATCAGATTACCTGGTCTTAAACTGAACTATTTTGCCAGCTAAAATTCTCATTTCATTCTTTCAGATAGAAAACTATTACAAGAACTAAAAACAGCAGCTCTTAAAATTTTATTAGTAATTTTTTAAAAGCCGTAAAAAAACACATTTTTGACTATAAATCCTTTATTTCGAGAAATAACTAAAAGAATGTTTATTATAATACGCAGTGCAAGACAATCCAAAAATACAAAATGGTAATTATGTGTCGTAAAACATGTTTAATATGATGCGCAAGATCAGGAATATGTTTTTAAAAAGTATTGTCAATAAAATACGCACCTTATTGCGCGACAGAAAGGTTGTTCAATATAATACGCACCGCGACACTTTATCTAAAAAAATTAACATGATACATAGCGATAAATAAAGATAATCTAAAAATTAAATAATTTAGTTACAGTACATGCGATCGATCTGAAATTTTGATACATCGGCACAAAACTGCCTGCAAAATTTCAGCTCGCTAGCTTAAGAGGAAGTGGGTTAAAAATCGATCCAAAGTTTTGGCGACAATCAAACAAGGGCTCAAACAAACAGACAAAAGGAGTTAATATAAAGGATTAAAAAATAAGTTGTTCTCTTTGCAACTAAGTTCATAATATACTGTCACATTTGTATCCTACATATGATATATTATGCATATAATATGTATATGATAAATGATTTCTTTAATTATTTAGGACTTTTATTAATTATTAACATTTGTTAAAATAAATTGTATTTTGTTTTCATTTGTGACCTGAATATTAAGCAATTGTTTGTATTTTGAAGAGATTCATTGCAATGGTTTGATGTAAACAAAAAGAATCCTATATAATAAAAGGCAAGTTTCTGTCCGTTCTGTCCGGCTCTCGATAGCGATCGGTCCCTCAAACACATATGACTCCTACAGCCAATCATATTGAACACGTTTACGCTGACGTTCAAAAGGAGTTATTTTTGGTGCAGTATTTCTTCCAAGACTTTATTTTGAGTTATGCGCGTTGGGATTTATAGTAAAAAAAAGCGTTGTTTTTACGAGTTATTTATTTTAACTATAATGAATAGTATTTTTGACGTGATGCACATGTATGCCGGTCGAGACGGCTGTTGAGGGGAGTTACAACATGCCCCTGAACGGTGGCAGAACGTCCTTGGACGGGCTTTGTTGCTCGTATTTTAAACAATGTACTTTGAATGATCAACGCAGCATTTATTATTTAACACCTAGTTATTTGTTTGAGTTACTGTCACTGCTGAACAAACTGATGGGTCATTTTGCAGATGGTACAACAAACTATTGGAGGCATATAAAAATTTAATCAAATCTATCTCATTATCAAAACATAATAAGTTTATAGTCTTTGGGCTATGAACTTATTATGCTGAGTTTTCTACGTTAAAGTCTGCTAGGATATTCAGCAATTGAGAGTGAAGACAAAGGATTATTAAAAATTTAGATTTTGTCACAAATAACAGCTCCCAAATTAACTACCATTTTCATAAATTCAATTGCTAACCAAATCTACTTAAAAGACTAGATGTTTTTTTTGTCTAGCAAGTTGCCACAGGGAAACTCTGAAAATGTATGTAACATAAACAACACACCTTAGATCTCATATTTGAGAATGAAACAGTCTAGTAAATCTCGAGTGAGCAGCAATGTTTTTTTTCCAACATAAAATATAGCAATAAGAGTGAATCTCACATCAAATTTCTAATCTTCATTGCAGAACGAGCAATTTAAACAAATGAATTTTATTTCAATTTCAGCACCTAGAAATATTTGTACTAAGTCATTGAATAAAAAAAAATTGCGGCGCCCCCTGAAATTCTCCTTGCCCCCCACGCAGACAAAACTAAATTCGCCACTGGCTAGACCCCATCGTTACAACATGAATCTAGAACACGTAGTGGGGGTGGGGGGCTAGACGCCATTGTTGCAACATGAATCTAGAACACGTAGTGGGGGAGGGGGGCTGGACGCCATTGTTACAACATGAATCTAGAACACGGAATGGGGAAAGGGGGCTAGACGCCATTGTTAAAACATGAATCTAGAACACGTAGTGGGGGGAGGGGGGCTAGACGCCATTGTTACAACATGAATCTACCCCACGTAGTGGGGGAGGGGGGCTAGACGCCATTGTTACAACATGAATCTAGAACACGGAGTGGGGGAGAGGGGTTAGACGCCATTGTTGCAAGATGAATCTAGAACACGGAGTGGGGGTGGGGGGCTAGACGCCATTGTTGCAACATGAATCTAGAACACGTAGTGGGGGAGGGGGGCTAGACGCCATTGTTACAACATGAATCTAGAACTCGAAGTGGGGGAGGGGGGCTAGACGCCATTGTTACAACATGAATCTAGAACTCGAAGTGGGGGAGGGGGGCTAGACGCCATTGTTACAACATGAATCTAGAACACGGAATGGGGGAGGGGGGTTAGACGCCATTGTTGCAAGATGAATCTAGAACTCGAAGTGGGGGAGGGGGGCTAGACGCCATTGTTACAACATGAATCTAGAACACGTAGTGGGGAGGGGGGCTAGACGCCATTGTTACAACATGAATCTAGAACACGGAATGGGGGAGGGGGGCTAGACGCCATTGTTACAACATGAATCTAGAACACGGAGTGGGGGAGGGGGGTTAGACGCCATTGTTACACCATGCATCTAGAACACGTAATGGGGGAGGGGGGCTAGACGCCATTGTTACAACATGAATCTAGAACACGGAATGGGGGAGGGGGGTTAGACGCCATTGTTGCAAGATGAATCTAGAACACGGAGTTGGGGAGGGGGGTTAGACGCCATTGTTACAACATGAATCTAGAACACGGAGTGGGGGTGGGGGGCTAGACGCCATTGTTACAACATGAATCTAGAACACGGAGTGGGGAAGGGGGGTTAGACGCCATTGTTGCAACATGAATCTAGAACACGGAGTGGGGGAGGGTGGGGGGCTAATTAATTCAACAATATAATGCGATGACGTGAACATTTCACTTTTTGTTCTCATGACTCTCTGAGCTATAACCCAACGAGACAATCTTCCAGATAACCTGACATATCTCTATAACCTTTATAACATGATTCGCAATTAAAGATCATTTTCTACAATGGCAACAATTGTTTTTTTATCACAGCTAGCGACCCCTATGTGAAACTGACAACTAAAAATACATAGGTAATCTTAGAAAATGATCAAAATTGAATTACATTTTATGTTATTTTTAATTGTTTTTTTTTAAAATTCAAAATTGGAGTCTAACCATTTAATTATCTCTGAGAAGATAAATCTAATCTTTAATTAAAATCTCATTGAACGCGTACTGTTGTATAAATATGGAATCACAAAGCTCTGCTTATAAATGGAATTTAATATCCCGTTTGTAAAACAATGTATTCTATAAATATTTCAATCTTCCCCACGCGAAGATTTTGATTTAAACGTTTGTAAAATGACTCAGTTGGACTTGATGCCATCCAATTATTGAATTGTGCAGCACTGGTCGTTGTAACGAATGCCACTATGTATAGAAATTGCTGTTATCTTATTTCACTCTCTCAATGTTTTTAATGTCAATCTCTGGTGATCTCAATCATGATACAACTTTTAACTAAGCCGTTCTTAATGTTCAGACAACATTGATTCCAACATTTTATGTCAAAAATGTTCAGTCTGGCAGTGTTCATGTAGATTAATATATATGTGGAATTAGTCTTCTATATTATTCATTTTAAATGATTATTTTGCAGATAAAATTTTGGTAGTTCAGCCATCTTTTATTCGTTCCGAAACTTTGAAATTAGACGCTTCAATGTCGACAACGTTTTGAATGTAAGAATGACGTCAACAAATGCAATCTCACATACTTCTTTGTGAGTTCAAGATAAAATGTTTGTGATGGTGGTTGTGAAGATGATCAGCTTTTCCCCCAACATTTCATCAATGTATTTCAGAAATGCTGAAAGGAAATTCGTCAACTTTTGCATCAGATATTTATAAGTCATTTCTTCAATTAATTCTGAAATTCTCTAAACAAGTTCTTGTTTAAACGTCTTCAGCGCACGTCTCGACCATTATAATGATTATAACGACCATTATAATGATTATAACGACCATTATAATGATTATATCGACTATTATAATGATTATAACGACTATTATAATAATTATAACGACGATTACAATGATTATAACGACCATTATTATGATTATTTGTCGTTTGTCAAAGACCACCGCCAAACTATAAAAAAAAATAAGAAATTCCGAATCGCGAGATTTAATAAATTATTACTATTCTATAAAGCTACGAGTTTTTAGCTCGAAAAGATTGTAATAAAATACTTTATGGATAATTAGTGAAATCAATTTTGTATTGAAATATTTGGAATGTATAAATATGTTTCAATGTACAGTTAATGTGTACATCATGTATAAACAATAAAAACCTTGGGTTTTTAGTTTTAAAAGAGTAACACAGATTTTATCTAGGCGGTGCAACAAAGTGCTGTGGTGCTTTATGACTCAACAAAGTGCTGTGGTGCTTTATGACTCAACAAAGTGATGTGGTACTTGATGACACAACAAAGTGCCGTGGTACTTGATGACACAACAAAGTGCTGTGGTACTTGATGACACAACTAAGTGCTGTGGTACTTGATGACACAACAAAGTGATGTGGTACTTGATGACACAACAAAGTGCTGTGGTACTTGATGACACAACAAAGTGCTGTGGTACTTGACACAACAAAGTGCTGTGGTACTTGATGACACAACAAAGTGCTGTGGTGCTTGATGACACAACAAAGTGCTGTGGTACTTGATGACACAACAAAGTGATGTGGTACTTGATGACACAACAAAGTGCTGTGGTACTTGATGACACAACAAAGTGCTGTGGTACTTGATGACCCAACAAAGTGCTGTGGTACTTGATGACCCAACAAAGTGCTGTGGTACTTGATGACACAACTAAGTGATGTGGTACTTGATGACACAACAAAGTGCTGTGGTACTTAAAGACACAACAAAGTGCTGTGGTACTTGATGACACAACAAAGTGATGTGGTACTTGATGACACAACAAAGTGCTGTGGTACTTGATGACACAACAAAGTGCTGTGGTACTTAAAGACACAACAAAGTGATGTGGTACTTGATGACACAACAAAGTGCTGTGGTACTTAAAGACACAACAAAGTGCTGTGGTACTTAAAGACACAACAAAGTGCTGTGGTACTTAAAGACACAACAAAGTGCTGTGGTACTTGATGACACAACAAAGTGCTGTGGTACTTGATGACACAACAAAGTGCTGTGGTACTTAAAGACACAACAAAGTGCTGTGGTACTTAAAGACACAACAAAGTGCTGTGGTACTTAAAGACACAACAAAGTGCTGTGGTACTTGATGACACAACAAAGTGATGTGGTACTTGACACAACAAAGTGCTGTGGTACTTGATGACACAACAAAGTGCTGTGGTACTTAAAGACACAACAAAGTGCTGTGGTACTTGATGACCCAACAAAGTGCTGTGGTACTTGATGACACAACAAAGTGCTGTGGTACTTGATGACACAACAAAGTGCTGTGGTACTTAAAGACACAACAAAGTGCTGTGGTACTTGATGACACAACAAAGTGCTGTGGTACTTGATGACACAACAAAGTGATGTGGTACTTGATGACACAACAAAGTGCTGTGGTACTTAAAGACACAACAAAGTGCTGTGGTACTTGATGACCCAACAAAGTGCTGTGGTACTTGATGACACAACAAAGTGATGTGGTACTTGATGACACAACAAAGTGATGTGGTACTTGATGACACAACAAAATGCTGTGGTACTTGATGACACAACTAAGTGATGTGGTACTTAAAGACACAACAAAGTGCTGTGGTACTTGATGACACAACTAAGTGATGTGGTACTTGATGACACAACAAAGTGATGTGGTACTTGATGACACAACAAAGTGCTGTGGTACTTTATGACACAACAAAGTGCTGTGGTACTTAAAGACACAACAAAGTGCTGTGGTACTTGATGACCCAACAAAGTGCTGTGGTACTTGATGACACAACAAAGTGCTGTGGTACTTGATGACACAACAAAGTGCTGTGGTACTTAAAGACACAACAAAGTGCTGTGGTACTTGATGACACAACTAAGTGCTGTGATACTTGATGACACAACTAAGTGCTGTGGTACTTGACACAACAAAGTGCTGTGGTACTTGACACAACAAAGTGCTGTGGTACTTGATGACACAACTAAGTGCTGTGGTACTTGACACAACAAAGTGCTGTGGTACGTGACACAACAAAGTGCTGTGGTACTTGATGACACAACTAAGTGCTGTGGTTCTTGATATAACAAAGTGCTGTGGTACTTGACACAACAAAGTGCTGTGGTACTTGACACAACAAAGTGCTGTGGTACTTGACACAACAAAGTGCTGTGGTACTTGGTTTCACAACAATATACTATAACACAATAATAATAACTGGACCGCTGTAATGAAACTTTTTAAGAGGCATGGTGTCAGCTCTAGGACTAATTCCTCTCAATCTTCACGATGTATTCATACACCGCCAGCCCAATATTCTGATCTGAGGTTTTGTGGGAATTAATGAAGCAGGTTCAAAAATTGATTCGGTACGCGTACTTGATGTCATCTGGTAAACTGCTGAATATTGCAGGACTTGATACAAAAAATGATTAAATAAAGATTAAAAGTACTTCCAGTGAGCCAAAAAACTCTTTCAAGCAGTAAAATTATTTGAACTTAATGGAAATCCAGAGAAATTCTATACACAACCTCCCCCCCCCTTTCCCCTAACTTTTGTCAAATGTCTGTGATACCTAGACATAAATATTGTACGATGTTTATTAGAGAGAGAAAGGTTCTTACTAGCCCTAGTTATCAAAATAACTATTATTATGTTCGTGGTACATGTGCCCCATGTTTGCTATTTTTACTAGTTAATGAAAGGAAGAATTTTAGGGCTGTAAACGATTGATTTAAATTTAATCGTTAACTTTTGAAAAATTAACGATTATTGAATCGCTAATTTCGATTAAAGCCAAAATGAAAATTTATAATGTCATAAGTAACACTTATTAAACGTTATTGTTGAAAATCTAAATAACATTGGAATGTCTCATTTATATGTCATCTTTTAACCAACTACGCAAAAAGACAAGTGTGTTGACATTATTTGGTTCAAGTGATGAGCGGGTCTAATTGACAATATAACCAGCCGAGCTGAACAATCATTCACTGGGAACTGAGGTAACTGGTATGCAAAAAACGGTCTTACCAAGGAACGACATTATCGGATATCGGTGTTCATTAAGTTTCCACCATTGTAGAGGGTTAATGGATTCAGGAACTTTAGTCTCTATTTTGTATGGCAGTAATTCACCAGAAGAGCTGTCGTAATCTTCTGTCTATGAGTCAGACTCTATTACTGCCATTAGCTTAATACGCTTTTCATTTGGTTTGATAAGTGTGCGACATGTTAGAACCATTGTAGGCAAACTTTATCAACATTTTGAACATTCCCATCAGTCAATAGTTTAAAACGAAAATGTTCGCGTATTCGTCAGGAAATTTATTATTTATCGGCCACTACTTTTTATTGTTATTCTTTTTTTGCTTTTTGACTTCCAATAATTTTTAAGTTTTGGGTCGATTAATCGTTAAAAATAATTTAATCGTTAAAATTGTTAACGATTAATCGACAGATTCATCATTTATTTCCGCAACCCTAAAGAATTTACAATTTATTGATCCCGTTTTTTTAAAATGATGACAATTAGAGTAAATCATTCATATGATTGAAAAGCATTTATTATCACTCGTACATCTCTTTAAATATTCAATTGTAATACATTTTAATGCATGGGTGATATTCTTTGAAGGTTTAAGTTAATATTTTACACAGAAGTCGTTTCAAATAGTGAAATTAGTTTTTATTTTTAATTGTTGCCATTTTAACAAAGTCATCATTCATAGTCTTACATTTATAATATATAAAATAATGTAAAAATTATGCACTGGTATCCATTCGGACTGAATGCTTTTTTTTTAAAAAAACGTAAACAATAAGGAAAGAAACTCGACATCACTAAAAGGGAGAGAATGCGAAGGGAAGAGATTAATTTAAGACCATATAAATATTTGATAAAGAGACAGTTGATCAAATTATTGAAAGTCAGTTTGCATCGGATAAATGAGTTTTACTTCACTGTCCTCTTTTTTTTTAATTGAAATTTCGTGCTGGGAATTCCAAAGTAGCGGTCCTTCATTCTGTTTGCTTTCTGCACGTTGGGTGTTTCGTGTGATCAAGAACACAAACGTGCCACTTACAACAGAACCAGAGACAGCGAGACAGAGACAGCGAGACAGAGACAGCGAGTCAGAGAAAGCGAGACAGAGACAGCGAAACAGAGACAGCGAGACAGAGACAGCGAGACAGAGACATCGAGACAGAGACAGCGAGATGGTTCCACATCGGAATGTGTTCAGATCATTTCCTGTAGGAGAAGTCGATATACTCGATTTTTTAATCGATCAGTTATTTAACAGATAAACAATTCAGAGGACCATGAACAATGAACTGAAGGCTTTGTAAAAAATCACATTTCCCGAGTGCTGTAGTCTAGATGATGCCAGAGGTACAAGAGAGCACTCTTGGAACATTGCTCGCCCGACATAACTGTTGCGAGAACGATGTACTGTGCTGCACTCTGTTAGACTCGATGTGGTTTGTCATCAATTAATGCATACGGAACAATTATTAAACCTATATTTTTAAACAGATTCTTTCAGTTAAAATCAGATTCCACATCTTGTAACTTTCAATTCAGAACGATAATATTTCTCGCATTCGCCCCCCCCCCTAAAACCAATAAAATATCACGGCCGCTGCTGTCTTCTCGTCATTCAATTTCAGATTAATTGATTTATGTATGTATCATTTGTGTCAGATTAATGGACTAATGGATCGTTTAGGTCAGATTAATGGACTAATGGATCGTTTAGGTCAGATTAATTGATTTATGTATCATTTGCGTCAGATTAATGGACTAATGGATCGTTTAGGTCAGATTAATTGATTTATGTATCATTTGCGTCAGATTAATGGACTAATGGATCGTTTAGGTCAGATTAATGGACTAATCGATTGTTTAGGTCAGATGTATGGACTAATGGATCGTTTAGGTCAGATTATTGGATTTTAGGATGAAGTAAGTCTTAATAATTGATAAAAAATTAATTATGAAGAAATAAAAAAAAATTAAGGTTAATAATATGGATCATTAAATTAGGGATCTTATTTTATCTTATCTGTTTACAGACGCTCCTTCTATACAGAAGATTATTGCGTCCTACGCTTATCTATGGTTTGTGTTTAGTCCTGCATTTCTATTAGAGATTTAAATGTTGATAAAGTGTTGGTTTTCCTGGATTCTTCAGGCAACCCATTCCACGCCCAAATTCCGGGACGGGAAGAAGGAAAACTTGTATGTGTTTGTTCTTGCATACGGAATAAGAAAGGTGTTTTTATCCTTATGTCTATCTGAGGGATGAAGTAGATCACGATAATTGATAAATGATGATTCAGAAAAAGACTTGAAAATAAATTCTTGACTCGCATGATGGCCATTAGTCCGAGACTTACACACGTTTCTATTTGTGATTGTTATTTGCTATTTCGAGTTGTTCAATATTTTGCAGATCTTCAAGCGTTGAAGAATTTTTGATGGGTTTAGAATTTAGAAGCAATATTTAAAATAGATGCCTGTCTGCCATTATCTACTTAACCTACTTACTTTCTTCTAGCAGAGTAATCAGTTCTTAATTGCTAATTACAACAAAGACGCGACAATAAAATATTTAATTATCAAGCTAAGATGTAATTCATATTAAAGGCTTCAATAGTGGAATACCTTTATTTCCTATTTTGACCATCTCAAATTCGTGGCTATTAAAGATTCCTAGAGAAACTCGAGTTTGTGTCCAGTAAGGGCAAGATATGTATAGTTGCCCTTTAACCAAAGCTCTAAAATGTATGTGTTCCATTCTCCCAAATTATGTATAACGGAAAGTTGTATGTCCCATTCTTCCAAGGAGTACTCAATGATCAATGTGAACGAAGGTCACGTCTTTAGTTCCAGCATCCGTTTTGTTTCAGCCACAGTGCTAGCCCCCTCCCCCTCCCCCTTCCAGGAATTCCAAGATGTTTATTGTGGATTTGAGTGTCATCCCCCCCCCCTCCACTGCCACCTCCCGTATATTTGTTGCGAGACACAAGTTCTGATGAAAACCAAAAACGTTTTACCGCGCCTGTAAGGTTTCGGAAATAGACTTCGGTGTCACGCAGTGAACTTAACAGTCAATAGCCGTGATAGCTGTGAGATTTCTGCACATTAGCAGGAGTGTATATCTGATGGTGTGCAACGATTGTGTGGGAAGTAATTGCCAGTAGTGTGGGAAGTATGTGTCAGAGGTGTGGGTGTTGTGTGGTGGTAGAGTGGATATATTTGTGTGGTCTTTATTTGTCCATAGCTAACACCAACATTGTCACTGAAACAGTTTATATAAAAAAATAGAAGATAGAGTTTATTAACGATTGCAAATGATTTGTCGTTTCATACTTCAGAAGGATTTTTAAAAAAACCGTAACTCAGATTTTATATGGGTAGTCGACGCCGATGTTATTGTGGCTTTTATATGGGTAGTCGACGCCGATGTTATTGTGCAAGTCATTAGAGTCTTTATTATTACAGACAAATGAGTTGTTGAATATCACGAGTTTTTATGTCGGCTGTCACATAAGTTGTTATATTGACTGTCATCAGATATACTATGACAAACGCTGACACGTATAATGTGTGACCATGCAGCTCCCGAGATTCTGTGACGTATAATGTGTGACCATGCAGCTCCCGAGATCCTGTGGCGGGGTCGCTTGCGACCAATCCCCGACTGCTGATGTAGGCGACAATACCAGGTCCGTCCGCCCACCCAGGGAGCGCGTGAGCTTGAAATGGTGGCGCACGCGGCTTACGGCGTAGCACTTCTCACGAAAGGGGGACAACGCACCACCATTATTTGTTAGCCTGTTAGAGCATGGTGAAATTTTCGGAGTTTTGAAACAGGGTAAAATATAATCAAAGTTCAATCGGTCTTCGAGACGGATACCAAAAAATACAAGAGTCATTGATAACAAAGTCTAGAAATAAACCTGATCAATCATAGACACAAGAGATTGCCTCCAGATACTAGAAGAAACTTTCAAAAAGTCGAAACACAAATTTGTTTGCACTCCACTTTGAGAATTTAACTGCCTGTTAATTAAGCTACAGTGGATATCATAAAACAGTGTGTGTATTTTCTCTGTTAAATTCGGGGAGCAAATTTTCATTACATATACATTTTCGGTGTCCGATTTTAAAATCGATTCTGATACCATTTTGGTGGTGATTTGGATAGTAATATAATGGATCGTCAAATAAGAAATATTTAATTTTTTCTGTTCTAATTTTTTCAATAATATTTGTAGGTATCTGGAAAGAAGAAGCTAACGAAAGTAAAGATAAGTGTGTGTTGTTGGTTTTGAACTTGAACTTGAACGATAAAAAGAAGACAAAAGAGAAAACGAAACAAAATAGCGCTCATTAAATCGTCCACGTGTTCACCCGACAGCTGTAAACACATATTTTCAAAGATCAAATCCTAAGGAGAAACCATTTGTGCTAACTTGTCAAGGGAGTCATTATCTGAAAACACGCAACTTATTTGTCTCTGTTGCTGTGTGAACGTGTTTTTTGGTGCCCGCTAAAGCTCTGTAGGTGCCCGCTAAAAATCTGTTGGTACCCGTTAAAGATCTGTTGGTGCCCGCTAAAGATCTGTTGGTGCCCGCTAAAGATCTTTTGGTGCCCGCTAAAGATCTGTTGGTGACCCACTGACGTGTTATTTGCGCTCTTGTGCTTTGTCTTGATTTGCTGTCATCTAGGTGTCATATGACATCAGTGTGTCGTGTGCTCCAGATTCCATCAGGAATGTCTCGGCCTGGAGTTGTACGTACAAGTATGCTGGTCACCATACTAACCACTCTCCTGACACTGTCACAAATAGGTAAGTTCTTATGTTGATTTTTCATATACTCTCTCTGCCACAGCAAAAATCCTTACATTTCATTCCCCGCCGACTGACGATATTTGTAGGTCAAAACTGGAAACACTTCGACTAGGTAAACATAAATGTGTTATTAAACTGGAAACACTCCAACTAGGTAAACATAAATGTGTTGTTAAACTGGAAATACTCCAACTAGGTCGACATAAATGTGTTGTTAAACTGGAAACACCCCAACTAGGTCAACATAAATGCATTGTTCATTTTAAGTGTTCGGATATGTGTAAAAAAAAACTGTGTTGTTACCTTCAAGTGGTGCATCGTGTGTTTCTGGAGTCTTCAAACAACTCCCAATGCATGAAAGCCATGCTTCGACTTTCGGTATTTAAATTGAACCCCGAGCTCTTCTTAACATAAAACACTACGAAACACACAGTTGTTTACATTCGCTGTGTCATCACTTGCAGTTCAACTGTCACATATCTCATAAGCTACCTGTCACGGGAGAGAGGTCAGAGGTGAATGGGTAGTGGTCACATGACCGGGGAGAAGAAGACATGGCGACTGGAGTGTGGTTCTATTTTACAAACGTGAGATATACTTGATGTAAATTAATGTACATAGAGTTGTGATTAAAAGTAATTTTGTTGAAACAGTGGCTCATGGAATCATTGTGAGAAAGATAGAGTTGATATGGTCACGCCCACACGGCCACGTTACACTACCCATCAATTGAACTCTAAGACACACGGCCACACGCCCACACGGCCACGTTACACTACCCATCAATTGAACTCTAAGACACACGCCCACACGCCCACACGCCCACACGCCCACACGGCCACGTTACACTACCCATCAATTGAACTCTAAGACACACGCCCACACGCCCACACGCCCACACGCCCACACGCCCACACGGCCACGTTACACTACCCATCAATTGAACTCTAAGACACACGCCCACACGCCCACACGCCCACACGCCCACGTTACACTACCCATCAATTGAACGCTAAGAAATGGTCACGCCCACACGGCCACGTTACACTACCCATCAATTGAACTCTAAGAAATGGTCACGCCCACACGGCCACGTTACACTACCCATCAATTGAACTCTAAGAAATGGTCACGCCCACACGGCCACGTTACACTACCCATCAATTGAACTCTAAGAAATGGTCACGCCCACACGCCCACGTTACACTACCCATCAATTGAACGCTAAGAAATGGTCACGCCCACACGGCCACGTTACACTACCCATCAATTGAACTCTAAGACACACGCCCACACGCCCACACGCCCACACGCCCACACGGCCACGTTACACTACCCATCAATTGAACTCTAAGAAATGGTCACGCCCACACGGCCACGTTACACTACCCATCAATTGAACTCTAAGAAATGGTCACGCCCACACGCCCACGTTACACTACCCATCAATTGAACGCTAAGAAATGGTCACGCCCACACGGCCACGTTACACTACCCATCAATTGAACTCTAAGACACACGCCCACACGCCCACACGCCCACACGCCCACACGCCCACGTTACACTACCCATCAATTGAACTCTAAGAAATGGTCACGCCCACACGCCCACGTTACACTACCCATCAATTGAACTCTAAGAAATGGTCACGCCCACACGCCCACGTTACACTACCCATCAATTGAACGCTAAGAAATGGTCACGCCCACACGGCCACGTTACACTACCCATCAATTGAACTCTAAGACACACGCCCACACGCCCACACGCCCACACGCCCACGTTACACTACCCATCAATTGAACTCTAAGACACACGCCCACACGCCCACACGCCCACACGCCCACACGCCCACGTTACACTACCCATCAATTGAACTCTAAGAAATCTACATAAACTTTAATATTGTTTTTTTTTAATTGACTTAACTTGACGTCACTATCCCGTAACCCGTTGGTGGGTCGTTGGGGCACCATCGTGAACTGAACATTATCTCATGCCATTTGTCCCGGTCCTGTGCTGCCTTTTGGGCGTAGATGAATGACAAGCCGGTCTACTCTTTGATGTTGTCTTCCCATCTCTTCTTTTGTCTGCCTCTTTTTCTTCCTCCCTGGACTGTGCCTTGCATTATAGTCTTTGCGAGACCTCCAGATCTTGCCACGTGTCCATACCATCGTATTTTCTTATTCTTGATTGAGGTGAGAAGGTAGGAACCGATGACAGCAGTTATTTTGTTACGGACCGCTTCGTTTGTGATGTGCTCTGTGTAGGATATGTTCAGTATCTTTCGGAAACATCTCATCTCTAGCGCATTGATTCCTCTTTGAAGGTCTGCAGTGAGCGTTTAAGCCTCACAACCATACAAGAAGACCGACATCGTCAGAGAGCGCATTAGTCGAATCTTTGATCAAAAAGAGAGTTTCTTGCTTCGCCAGATGTGTTTTAGTTTGCTCAGCGCTGCGGTTGTCTAGGTCATTCTGGCAAGAATTTCTGGCTTTGGACCTTCGTCGGATATTATGGCCCCTAGATATTTAAAGGTGCAGACCTCTTCGAGTTTTTGTCCGTTTATCCAAATTTCATTTGTGAATGTTCTATTTGCCATGACCTTGGTCTTTTCTGCATTGATTTCCATGCCATACGCCTTTGTTGTTTTCTCTAGATTTGCTGTGAATTCTTTTAGTTCGTCCTCGCTGCCAGCTGGGCCATCAAAGTCTATGTTAATTTCACGCTTTCTTATATTTCTCAATTGTTTAACTTTATGGTTCCCTTACAGGTATTTCATTTTGCTTTACATGTTTCCCCTTTCGTTTAAAGGTATTTAATATTTTAAGAACCTCCGGTTGATACTTATAAACATAAATTTTCTATATTGATAGTCGCTGGTCTGTGTGTTCAAGCACTGACAACTATAAACAATACAAAAGCCCAAGTCACTCACTCACTGGATGGATCTTATCTTATCTTATCTGTTTACAGACGCTCCTTCTATACAGAAGATTATTGCGTCCTACGCTTATCTATGGTTTGTGTTTAGTCCTGCATTTTTATTAGAGATTTAAATGTTGATAAAGTGTTGGTTTTCCTGGATTCTTCAGGCAACCCATTCCACGCCCGAATTCCGGACGGGAAGAAGGAAAACTTGTATGTGTTTGTTCTTGCATACGGAATAAGAAAGGTGTTTTTATCCTTATGTCTATCTGAGGGTTGCATTAAATTATCTTTATGTTGTATTTCTAAATTAGAATTAATTGCTTTATGTATGATTACTACTTTGCTCTTGGTTCTTCTATCCTCTAGTGTTTCAAGGTTTAATGATTTAACTAATGGTGTTACTCTTGTCAGTTTCGAATATTCTCCAGTAATGAATCTGGCAGCTCTTTTTTGAATTTGTTCTAGTTTATCAATGTTTTCTTTGGTGGATGGGTCCCATACAGAAGATGCATATTCTAGTGCAGGTCTAACCAAAGTGGATGGATGTATTCGTAACGCTATGACGTCATTGTTTGAGCTTATATTTTAATACAAGTTGTGCATCAGGGGGTGTGCAAAATAATTATAAATTAAAGATTATTTTTGAAATAGTACAACAGTCCATAGCAGTTAAAAATGCGTGTGGTGTTTCTCGCCTTAAAAAAAGTATATGACGTCATTGTTTTAGCTTATATTTTAATTTAGGAAAAGAGAGCGATGTAAAAAGAGGATTTGAGGAGTTATAATTATAAAATACTTTGTGTACATTTCAGGAAGTAAAATATTTCTTATTTATCAAACAAGGAAAAGTTACTTAAGCTTTTGGAAAAAAGTGGGCGCATTAGGCGCCCTACAACCCCTAATCTGGTATTTAAATATGTTAAACTAGGGGTTGTAGGCAGTGACGTAGCTAGAGGGGTCGGTCCGCCCCGGGCGGCACACATTTAGAGGGCAGCATTTGAAAAGTACAGCCATTTCCGACAACCACCCTTTTTCTTTTGGCAAATTTATAATATAAAAACAGGGTATTAGTAGGTCTGACAAGACGTAACACAACAGCGAACGTTTCGGCAAAGAGCCTTCCTCAACGGACAAATTACACAAATGAAACGAATAAAACGAAATAATAATAATAAAAAACACTTAGCTGCGGTGAAATCCAAGCAGTCCAGTAGGGATAAAGTAAGGAGAGAAAAGTAAGAGCTTATATAGGAAAGGATAGGGTGGGTGTGGCCAATCAGCTTGTTAGTGCGAAAACAACGTTGATCCCATGAGGTGTAAGAGTCCCATACTCATGGGTTAGTCTATTCTCCAGACTGACCAGGCCGGTTGTGTTTGTACAAGAAACCAAGGCAGTGACAGACATGTCATCGACGCCCATGTGGTCACGTCCATTGAAGTGTCGGGCGACAGGACATTGTTTGTCTTGTTTAATGGCACGTACATGCTCAACGATACTGCACGAGAGTAACCTCCCCGTCTCACCAATGTACTTCAAAGGACAGCGCTTACAAACAATGGTGTAGACCACATTGCGGCTGGTACAAAGATAGCCATTCCTAATCTTGAATATCCCCTTAGGGAAGACAATCTGGTCCGTCTGGGTAGCAAAGGGACATTCTTGCAGCGATTACGACCACATGGCTTGGTGCCCAGATAGGAGGACGGCCGCATGACTTGGTGACCAGATGGGAGGACGGCCGCATGACTTGGTGCCCAGATGGGAGGACGGCCGCATGACTTGGTGCCCAGATGGGAGGACGACCACATGGCTTGGTGCCCAGATGGGAGGACGACCGCATGGCTTGGTGCCCAGATGGGAGGACGGCCGCATGACTTGGTGCCCAGATTGGAGGACGGCCGCATGACTTGGTGCCCAGATGGGAGGACGACCGCATGGCTTGGTGCCCAGATGGGAGGACGGCCGCATGACTTGGTGCCCAGATGGGAGGACGGCCGCATGACTTGGTGCCCAGATGGGAGGACGGCCGCATGACTTGGTGCCCAGATGGGAGGACGGCAGCATGACTTGGTGCCCAGATGGGAGGACGGCCGCATGACTTGGTGCCCAGATTGGAGGACGGCCGCATGACTTGGTGCCCAGATGGGAGGACGGCCGCATGACTTGGTGCCCAGATGGGAGGACGGCCGCATGACTTGGTGCCCAGATGGGAGGACGGCCGCATGACTTGGTGCCCAGCTGGGAGGACGGCCGCATGACTTGGTGCCCAGATGGGAGGACGGCCGCATGACTTGGTGCCCAGATGGGAGGACGGCCGCATGACTTGGTGCCCAGATGGGAGGACGGCCGCATGACTTGGTGCCCAGATGGGAGGACGGCCGCATGACTTGGTGCCCAGATGGGAGGACGGCCGCATGACTTGGTGCCCAGATGGGAGGACGGCCGCATGACTTGGTGCCCAGATGGGAGGACGGCCGCATGACTTGGTGCCCAGATGGGAGGACGGCCGCATGACTTGGTGCCCAGATGGGAGGACGGCCGCATGACTTGGTGCCCAGATGGGAGGACGACCACATGACTTGGTGTCCAGATGGGAGGACGGCCGCATGACTTGGTGCCCAGATGGGAGGACGGAATAAGCAGACGGCTAAAAAACGAATAGGTCTCGCAGATTTTTGTCCCTCCTGAATACAATGAGGGGTGGGGTGGAAAATATGTTGTTTGTCTCAGGGTCCGCGATGAGGATCGTGTGGTTTTTCAAAAATATTTCCTTGGCTCTGATGTTGGGGGGGATGGTATGTGAGCACCAATTTGCTCCTTTCATTACTATCACTGGAGCGTGATACAAAGGCGTCGGCACGAATGAAGTTTTTAACTCGCTGAAGTGCAGATTGAAGTATAGCTTCAGGGTAAGACCTTTGTCTAAAAAACTCCACCATTTCCAACGCATTTTCCAAAAAGTCCTCATTAGATTGACACAGCCTACGGAGGCGAAGAAGTTGTTAAAAGGGAATAGAATCCTTACAGGATTTGGTATGAGAAGAGGGATAGAGTAGGTAAGAGTGGCTGTCCGTATGTTTGAAGTAGGCCGAAGTAAGGAGGCAGTTTTTCTGGAGAGTTACAGTAATGTCTAGGAAATTAACCAATAGTTCGGAAATCGTGTGAGTGAACTTGATGGAGGGGTGGAAAGAATCAACAAAGTTGATGAACGTGTCAAGTTCACTCCTCTCCATATGAGTGACCCCAATGCCGTCATCAATGTAACTCTTAAAAAATTCGGGGAGGCGACCAGTGTATTCTTTTTCCACTCTGTGCTCGAAATGGCCCATGAACAAGCAAGCATAGCTTGGTCCCATTTTAGTCCCCATTCCGACCCAACTGATTTGGTCAAAGAACTGGCCATTGAACTCAAACTTTTTCTTTTGAAGGGGGAAATACCAAGGTGAAACAAAGATATTCGTAATTTGTATTTTTAATTGACGGATTCACACAACATTTGTTTGATTACATAGTGGATGTTATAACTAATGCTAAACTGTTCAAAAAATTGTATCGCTCAAAAAAGGTATCGATTTGATGGAAAATTAATCTGTATACGTCACAGATGACGCTTTCATAAGAAAACTACATTAAAAAAACTCATCAACGCTGGGCCGAATTATATGTGCTATTAATATCGCCACGACATTTTACGTGGAATTTTGAAATTCGCAGAATGATGCGCGAACAAGGCATGGTGTTTAAAATATTGTGTTTAACTTGCAAGTAGTTATTTATATTACTTTTTCATTTTTCAATTATCTTAAGGTAATTTATTAAAAATTGTTTTGTTTTTATTGCATTAAAGTAGCACAAATAATTTGTGTTTTTCATTAAAATACGGTTATTCATTAAAAATGTTCGGCCTATCCAATTAAAATATTGTGTAAATAATTTGAATTTGTCTATTTCATGGAAAATTATTAAGATTTATGACAAGAATCTGAAGAAGTAACTAGTAAAACAAGATCAGATACTGAAATTTTACTCAGTTCAATGCAATCTTTATATATTCTATGTTATCTCAATTTATGGGAACCCGTCATTTTTTAAAATTAATGCAAACCCATTGCATGAAAAAAATAGAGGTGCTAATAGATAAAGTTGTTATATCAGCCAAACAATATGTGAAGAGTTGGATATATCAACTGAACGCCTAGTTAGAAGGAGAAAAAAAATATGAGTGGAGAAAATTAAGAAGACGTGGTTCTATCTTTAGAACAAGAAGTACAACGAGAAATGTTTTATCCATGGATGGAATTATAAAAGAACGCTTTGAAGAGTTGCATGTCCTTGCAAAAAAATAATCGTATATAATACCATGTAACCTACTAAATGAAGCATTTGAACATCAAATAAATTACTTTATTGACATTGATAAAGAACAGTTAAATATTGAGAAAAAAAAACGTAAAAAACAAGTTTTTGACTATAAATCCTTTATGTACGAGACGTAACTAAAGGTTGGTCCACACTTCTCAAATGCTCTCGAGAGCATTTGAGAGGTGTTGACCGACCTGTAAAGAATGTTCATTATAATACGCAGCGCAAGACCATCTAAGGATAAAAAATTGTAGTTATATCTCGTAAAACGGGTTTAATATAATGTGCACCGATCAGGAATATGTTTATAAAAAGTTTTGTCAATAAAATACGCACCTTAGTGCTCGACAGGAAAGGTTGTTCAATATAATACGCACCGCGACACCCTATCTCAAAAATTTAACATGATACATAGAGATAAATAAAATAATCTAAAAATGCAATAATTTAATTACAGTACGTGCGATCGCTCTGAAATTTTGATACATCGTTTTTATCATCAGCACGAGTCTGCCTGCAAAATTTCAGATCGCTAGCTTACGAGGAAGTGGGTTACAAATCGATCCAAAGTTTTGGCGACAAGCAAGCAAGGGTTCAAACAGACACCACGAGTTAATATAAAGGATTTTTTAAAAACCCGTATGTACGAGAAAAAAACTAAAAGAATGTTCATTATAATACGCAGCGCAAGACCATCCAAAAATACAAATTGTAGTTGTATCGTAAAACATGTTTAATATAATTCGCACCGATCAGGAATATGTTTATAAAAAGTGTTGTCAATAAAATAAGCACTTAATTGCGTGACAGAAAGGTTGTTCAATATAATGCGCACCCTTAGACTCTATCTCATAAAATAACATGATACATAGGAATAAATAAAATAACCTAAAAAATCAATAATTTAATTAAGGTACATGCGATCGATCTGAAATTTTGATACATTGTTTTTATCATCGGTACAAAACTGCCTGCAAAATTTCAGCTCGCTAGCTTACGAGGAAATGGGTTAAAAATTGATCGAAAGTTTTGGCGACAAGCAAGCAATCAAGGGTTCAAACAAACAACCAGACACCACGAGTTAATATAAAGGATTTAATATTTAAATAAACGCAAAATAAAAAGGTTTTCACTATAAATCCTTTATGGCGTAGCTTTTAACAGTAAGATAATAGACACCAACAGAACTGTTGCAAAGAATGATGGTCAAATAAAAATATTGCACGAAGGCTAATGTTAATGCTAATCAATTAAGGAAATCTCCACAAAAATATCTATCAATATACAGAATTCCCGTTGTCTGTATGTATGGATGTAACTAGGTGGCACTGCGAAATTTGTAATGCTGTTTGGTGGCGCTGCGATCAACATAATATAATTACTGCACCAAAAATAACACTTTTCGAATAAAATATATAAAATATAAAAATAAATAAAAGTTATGTATTACATTATTTATAATTCTGATGTGTATTTTTCAAAATTAATAGATTTCAGCTAAAATGTATTCATTATGAAAACTTCCGTCATTTTTGACGGGTTACCCTAGTACTCAAATATTGTCTCAGTACGCTAAAAGTCGCAAATAATAATGCCATAAAAATTCCTCGTAATCGCATCTTCATAAGTCATGTGATGTTTGTTGTAAGCGCTACTCTTTAAGTCATGTTTACATCATTGTGAGTTGTAGTTATTAAATCGTGTGAATGCTACTAACGAAATAATGAGGTGGAAATTGTTTAAGAATTGGTAAAACGTTTGGAATCTCAACATTTAAGAACCACACTGAACTCCAATTATTCTGAGGAGACAAACAGACACACAACCTGAAGCCCTAAACCATGTCATGTACAGACAAACAGACACACAACCGGAAGCCCTAAACCATGTCATGTACAGACAAACAGACACACAACCGGAAGCCCTAAACCATGTCATGTACAGACAAACAGACACACAACCCGAAACCCTAAACCATGTCATGTACAGACAAACAGACACACAACCCGAAACCCTAAACCATGTCATGTACAGACAAACAGACACACAACCCGAAACCCTAAACCATGTCATGTACAGACAAAGAGACACACAACCCGAAACCCTAAACCATGTCATGTACAGACAAACAGACACACAACCCGAAGCCCTAAACCATGTCATGTACAGACAAACAGACAAACAATCCGAAGCCCTAAACCATGTCATGTACAGACAAACAGACACACAACCCGAAGCCCTAAACCATGTCATGTACAGACAAACAGACACACAACCCATGTACCGACATAAACCCCAACAAATCCTTTCAGTTAAATCGATAGAAACAACAAACAACTATTGTTGGAATATACAACCATGAGCAGTGATAGAAACAACAAACAACTATTGTTTGAATATACAACCATGAGCAGTGATATATTTCATTTCCGTAAACATTTTCGAAATTCCGTCTTAAATGTAACAGGATATCGTTTACATTCACCGTATTCAATTTGTTGCAGACTTGGTTTGTGTTATCTCCAACATAGATCATCTGTTTTTTTTCTCCTCTTCCCGAAGTTCTACTTTCACTTGGTTTTGAGAAGAACAGACGTTCGCGATATTATCGTTTCCTCTTAACAGTGACACGTCCTTAGATACAAAATGACGCTTGTATTCAACATGACGTCAACATCCTCCCCATAAACAAGTTTTAAAAAAAACTCATTTAGCAATAGTTTGACAAACTATTTAGAAACAATGTAACCATCAATTTAAAAATTATTTAACAACTTATTTAACAGCAAGCTGACAAAACTTTGAGAAAGAATTTAACAGCCTAGTAAGCAGCCAGATAACAATTCTAACTTTTTCAGGAATAAGTTCAAATAATCTTCTGTATAGAAGGAGCGTCTGTGACAGATAAGATAAAAAACATACTCTCCTACTCAACATTAAGTTCGCACTAAATGTTATCGATTTGGCGCATGCTATTGTTTCCCAATCCAAAGTTCAGAGAAATCTCTTTGTTGACATATTAGAACAATGCTAAATTTAACACCCAGCAGCACGAATGTAATTATACGTGGCTGGCAAGGGGATACATTTATTTTAGAATTTAAAAAAAAAGAAAAAAATGCAACTAACTTTCTATGTTGTAAATATAATTATTTTTTTTGTCGCTACTGACTTAATGATATCAACATCTGTTTGCACTGACTTAGGAAATGTATCTAAAGTCACTGACCCAATGTTTGCACTGATCTTAGGAAATGTGTGAAGTCCTTGATTTGTTTAAACTCTCACTTGCTAAATTTCACTAATAAACAGAGACTTAAATTCACTAGGTCTCACTAACAGTTTTCTATATCTTGTATATTGAAGAAAAACGAATTCCCTGTCCAGAATTTAAAAACTTTCAATAAATATTCGAATCTTGCTTGGCTGATATCAATTACTACAAGAATGACCAACTACAAGAATGACCAAAAAAAAGTCAAATATTTTTTTTAAAGATTTGAAAACAATTATCTACGATTATGAAAGGTTGTTATCAAACAGTGCAGATGTCACTCATATATCATTTCTCTGTCCCAAGCCAACAGTCAACTTTAAAGGAAAATGTGTTTCAGTTTTAGGAATAGAAATTTGTTGACATTAGCACGTGACATCAGGACCACCTGACATTTTGACATCAGCACCACATGACTACGTGACATCAGCACTACATGATCACGTGACATCAGGACTAAATGACAACGTGACATCAGGGCTACATGGCATCGTGACATAAGCACTACATGACCTTGTGTGACCTTGTAATACCAGTAATAAATGAGTACTGGATATCGACAGCGCATGACTTTGTACTAAGATCAGTACAATGGCCAAGTGACATTTAAATGACTTATGGACAAGTTTCGTGTCAGGAATAACCTTTCCAAATGTCCAACTCTCATAGCAGCCACGTGTCGTCGGAGGAAGTCGGACCAGTGTCCACACGTCGCGTGTATATCCCTGGGCAGTGGGCAGTACGACTTTTAGAGTCGCTTAATAAGACTTGGAGAAATTGAGTATTGCTACATAGATTCAAAAAGAGCATGACGTTTTCCTATCCTCAACTACAACAGACTTTAGTGTCTATTGTTCCATTACTTTAGTGTCTATTGTTCCACTACTTTAGTGTCTATTGTTCCACTACTTTAGTGTCTATTGTTCCACTACTTTAGTGTCTATTGTTCCACTACTTTAGTGTCTATTGTTCCACTACTTTAGTGTCTATTGTTCCACTACTTTAGTGTCTATTGTTCCACTACTTTAGTGTCTATTGTTCCACTACTTTAGTGTCTATTGTTCCACTACTTTAGTGTCTATTGTTCCACTACTTTAGTGTCTATTGTTCCACTACTTTAGTGTCTATTGTTCCACTACTTTAGTGTCTATTGTTCCACTACTTTAGTGTTTATTGTTCCACTACTTTAGTGTCTATTGTTCCACTACTTTAGTGTCTATTGTTCCACTACTTTAGTGTCTATTGTTCCACTACTTTAGTGTCTATTGTTCCACTACTTTAGTGTCTATTGTTCCACTACTTTAGTGTCTATTGTTCCACTACTTTAGTGTCTATTGTTCCACTAATTTAGTGTCTATTGTTCAGCTAATTTAGTGTCTATTGTTCCACTAATTTAGTGTCTATTGTTCCACTACTTTAGTGTCTATTGTTCCACTACTTTAGTGTCTATTGTTCCACTACTTTAGTGTCTATTGTTCCACTAATTTAGTGTCTATTGTTCCACTAATTTAGTGTCTATTGTTCCACTAATTTAGTGTCTATTGTTCCACTAATTTAGTGTCTATTGTTCCACTAATTTAGTGTCTATTGTTCCACTACTTTAGTCTCTATTGTTCCACTACTTTAGTGTCTATTGTTCCACTACTTTAGTGTCTATTGTTCCACTACTTTAGTGTCTATTGTTCCACTACTTTAGTGTCTATTGTTCCACTACTTTAGTGTCTATTGTTCCACTACTTTAGTGTCTATTGTTCCACTACTTTAGTGTCTATTGTTCCACTACTTTAGTGTCTATTGTTCCACTACTTTAGTGTCTATTGTTCCACTACTTTAGTGTCTATTGTTCCACTACTTTAGTGTCTATTGTTCCACTACTTTAGTGTCTATTGTTCCACTACTTTAGTGTCTATTGTTCCACTACTTTAGTGTCTATTGTTCCACTACTTTAGTGTCTATTGTTCCACTACTTTAGTGTCTATTGTTCCACTACTTTAGTGTCTATTGTTCCACTACTTTAGTGTCTATTGTTCCACTACTTTAGTGTCTATTGTTCCACTACTTTAGTGTCTATTGTTCCACTACTTTAGTGTCTATTGTTCCACTAATTTAGTGTCTATTGTTCCACTACTTTAGTCTCTATTGTTCCACTACTTTAGTGTCTATTGTTCCACTACTTTAGTGTCTATTGTTCCACTACTTTAGTGTCTATTGTTCCACTACTTTAGTGTCTATTGTTCCACTACTTTAGTGTCTATTGTTCCACTACTTTAGTGTCTATTGTTCCACTACTTTAGTGTCTATTGTTCCACTACTTTAGTGTCTATTGTTCCACTACTTTAGTGTCTATTGTTCCACTACTTTAGTGTCTATTGTTCCACTACTTTAGTGTCTATTGTTCCACTACTTTAGTGTCTATTGTTCCACTACTTTAGTGTCTATTGTTCCACTACTTTAGTGTCTATTGTTCCACTACTTTAGTGTCTATTGTTCCACTAATTTAGTGTCTATTGTTCCACTAATTTAGTGTCTATTGTTCCACTAATTTAGTGTCTATTGTTCCACTACTTTAGTGTCTATTGTTCCACTACTTTAGTGTCTATTGTTCCACTACTTTAGTGTCTATTGTTCCACTAATTTAGTGTCTATTGTTCCACTAATTTAGTGTCTATTGTTCCACTAATTTAGTGTCTATTGTTCCACTAATTTAGTGTCTATTGTTCCACTACTTTAGTCTCTATTGTTCCACTACTTTAGTGTCTATTGTTCCACTACTTTAGTGTCTATTGTTCCACTACTTTAGTGTCTATTGTTCCACTACTTTAGTGTCTATTGTTCCACTACTTTAGTGTCTATTGTTCCACTACTTTAGTGTCTATTGTTCCACTACTTTAGTCTCTATTGTTCCACTACTTTAGTGTCTATTGTTCCACTACTTTAGTGTCTATTGTTCCACTACTTTAGTGTCTATTGTTCCACTACTTTAGTGTCTATTGTTCCACTACTTTAGTGTCTATTGTTCCACTACTTTAGTGTCTATTGTTCCACTACTTTAGTCTCTATTGTTCCACTACTTTAGTGTCTATTGTTCCACTACTTTAGTGTCTATTGTTCCACTACTTTAGTGTCTATTGTTCCACTACTTTAGTGTCTATTGTTCCACTACTTTAGTGTCTATTGTTCCACTACTTTAGTGTCTATTGTTCCACTACTTTAGTGTCTATTGTTCCACTACTTTAGTGTCTATTGTTCCACTACTTTAGTGTCTATTGTTCAGCTAATTTAGTGTCTATTGTTCCACTACTTTAGTGTCTATTGTTCCACTACTTTAGTGTCTATTGTTCCACTACTTTAGTCTCTATTGTTCCACTACTTTAGTGTCTATTGTTCCACTACTTTAGTGTCTATTGTTCCACTACTTTAGTGTCTATTGTTCCACTAATTTAGTGTCTATTGTTCCACTAATTTAGTGTCTATTGTTCCACTAATTTAGTGTCTATTGTTCCACTACTTTAGTGTCTATTGTTCCACTACTTTAGTGTCTATTGTTCCACTACTTTAGTGTCTATTGTTCCACTAATTTAGTGTCTATTGTTCCACTACTTTAGTGTCTATTGTTCCACTAATTTAGTGTCTATTGTTCCACTAATTTAGTGTCTATTGTTCCACTACTTTAGTGTCTATTGTTCCACTACTTTAGTGTCTATTGTTCCACTACTTTAGTGTTTATTGTTCCACTAGTTTAGTGTCTATTGTTCCACTACTTTAGTGTCTATTGTTCCACTATTTAGTGTCTATTGTTCCACTAATTTAGTGTCTATTGTTCCACTAATTTAGTGTCTATTGTTCCACTACTTTAGTGTCTATTGTTCCACTACTTTAGTGTCTATTGTTCCACTACTTTAGTGTCTATTGTTCCACTACTTTAGTGTTTATTGTTCCACTACTTTAGTGTCTATTGTTCCACTACTTTAGTGTCTATTGTTCCACTACTTTAGTGTCTATTGTTCCACTACTTTAGTGTCTATTGTTCCACTACTTTAGTGTCTATTGTTCCACTACTTTAGTGTCTATTGTTCCACTACTTTAGTGTTTATTGTTCCACTACTTTAGTGTCTATTGTTCCACTACTTTAGTGTCTATTGTTCCACTACTTTAGTGTCTATTGTTCCACTACTTTAGTGTCTATTGTTCCACTACTTTAGTGTCTATTGTTCCACTACTTTAGTGTCTATTGTTCCACTACTTTAGTGTCTATTGTTCCACTACTTTAGTGTCTATTGTTCCACTACTTTAGTGTCTATTGTTCCACTACTTTAGTGTCTATTGTTCCACTACTTTAGTGTCTATTGTTCCACTACTTTAGTGTCTATTGTTCCACTACTTTAGTGTCTATTGTTCCACTACTTTAGTGTCTATTGTTCCACTACTTTAGTGTCTATTGTTCCACTACTTTAGTGTCTATTGTTCCACTACTTTAGTGTCTATTGTTCCACTACTTTAGTGTCTATTGTTCCACTACTTTAGTGTCTATTGTTCCACTACTTTAGTGTCTATTGTTCCACTACTTTAGTGTTTATTGTTCCACTACTTTAGTGTCTATTGTTCCACTACTTTAGTGTCTATTGTTCCACTACTTTAGTGTCTATTGTTCCACTACTTTAGTGTCTATTGTTCCACTACTTTAGTGTCTATTGTTCCACTACTTTAGTGTTTATTGTTCCACTACTTTAGTGTTTATTGTTCCACTACTTTAGTGTTTATTGTTCCACTACTTTAGTGTCTATTGTTCCACTACTTTAGTGTCTATTGTTCCACTACTTTAGTGTCTATTGTTCCACTACTTTAGTGTCTATTGTTCCACTACTTTAGTGTCTATTGTTCCACTACTTTAGTGTCTATTGTTCCACTACTTTAGTGTCTATTGTTCCACTACTTTAGTGTTTATTGTTCCACTACTTTAGTGTTTATTGTTCCACTACTTTAGTGTCTATTGTTCCACTACTTTAGTGTTTATTGTTCCACTACTTTAGTGTCTATTGTTCCACTACTTTAGTGTCTATTGTTCCACTACTTTAGTGTCTATTGTTCCACTACTTTAGTGTCTATTGTTCCACTACTTTAGTGTCTATTGTTCCACTACTTTAGTGTCTATTGTTCCACTACTTTAGTGTTTATTGTTCCACTACTTTAGTGTCTATTGTTCCACTACTTTAGTGTCTATTGTTCCACTACTTTAGTGTCTATTGTTCCACTACTTTAGTGTCTATTGTTCCACTACTTTAGTGTTTATTGTTCCACTACTTTAGTGTCTATTGTTCCACTACTTTAGTGTCTATTGTTCCAATACTTTAGTGTCTATTGTTCCACTACTTTAGTGTCTATTGTTCCACTAATTTAGTCTCTATTGTTCCACTACTTTAGTGTCTATTGTTCCACTACTTTAGTGTCTATTGTTCCACTAATTTAGTCTCTATTGTTCCACTACTTTAGTGTCTATTTTTCCACTACTTTAGTGTCTATTGTTCCACTACTTTAGTGTCTATTGTTCCACTACTTTAGTGTCTATTGTTCCACTACTTTAGTGTCTATTGTTCCACTACTTTAGTGTCTATTGTTCCACTACTTTAGTGTCTATTGTTCCACTACTTTAGTGTCTATTGTTCCACTACTTTAGTGTCTATTGTTCCACTACTTTAGTGTCTATTGTTCCACTACTTTAGTGTTTATTGTTCCACTACTTTAGTGTCTATTGTTCCACTACTTTAGTGTCTATTGTTCCACTACTTTAGTGTCTATTGTTCCACTACTTTAGTGTTTATTGTTCCACTACTTTAGTGTCTATTGTTCCACTACTTTAGTGTCTATTGTTCCACTACTTTAGTGTTTATTGTTCCACTACTTTAGTGTCTATTGTTCCACTACTTTAGTGTCTATTGTTCCACTACTTTAGTGTCTATTGTTCCACTACTTTAGTGTCTATTGTTCCACTACTTTAGTGTTTATTGTTCCACTACTTTAGTGTCTATTGTTCCACTACTTTAGTGTCTATTGTTCCACTACTTTAGTGTTTATTGTTCCACTACTTTAGTGTCTATTGTTCCACTACTTTAGTGTCTATTGTTCCACTACTTTAGTGTCTATTGTTCCACTACTTTAGTGTCTATTGTTCCACTACTTTAGTGTCTATTGTTCCACTACTTTAGTGTCTATTGTTCCACTACTTTAGTGTCTATTGTTCCACTACTTTAGTGTCTATTGTTCCACTACTTTAGTGTCTATTGTTCCACTACTTTAGTGTCTATTGTTCCACTACTTTAGTGTCTATTGTTCCACTACTTTAGTGTCTATTGTTCCACTACTTTAGTGTTTATTGTTCCACTACTTTAGTGTCTATTGTTCCACTACTTTAGTGTCTATTGTTCCACTACTTTAGTGTCTATTGTTCCACTACTTTAGTGTCTATTGTTCCACTACTTTAGTGTCTATTGTTCCACTACTTTAGTGTCTATTGTTCCACTACTTTAGTGTCTATTGTTCCACTACTTTATTTTTAATTTTAGTGTAGCAGGTGAAGCTGTCGTGGAGCAGTTTCCCTTGTTTAGGACCATCTGCCGCATGGACCTTGACATCTGCTGATCTGCGTACACGGGAGAAAGCAACGGGAGTATGGCTAAACACAGGTTGTGGTAGGTAGATACCGACCTTATCCAGTGTCTGGCCCTGCGATTTTTTTATGTTCATTGCGAAAGCTAACTTCACAGGGAAATGCCTTCTCCGTAGAATGAAAGGCAAGTCTGTGGTTGTCGGGGCAATGTCCACGCGTGGAATGAATAGAGTGCGACCTTTGTCACTTCCGTACAGAAGTTCAGCGATGATGAGGTTGGGTTTGAGGTCCCTAACAACCAATCTGGTGCCGTTGCATAGACCTCGTTTGGTGTTCAAATTGCGAAGAAGAATTATAATTGCTCCGACTTTTAATGTTAATTGATGAAGCGGCATTACCGAAGGTGCCAATTGATGTAGAAATTCCACGGGATAATTGTTTTCATCATCTGGCGTGCAGTCGTCGATGGAGTCGGATCTTAAGTATGTCCTGGGTTCTCCTTCAAGTAAATGCAGAACCTGACTATTGATAAGGTCCACATCGGCATTTGTAGGGCAGATTTGCATATTCTTCCGCATCTCTGGCTAGAAGTCGTTCACCGAAGATTTCAGAAACAATAGATCCTGTGCAGACCATAGGGGCTGGAACTTCAAACATATTCTCGTTCAATCCATGTTCATTGGTTAATGTTCCATTGCCTAGCTCAATTAACCAAGACGTAAATTCTGGATCAATAGATCGCACATTACTTGTCAGTGTGAGAATTGTAAATTTAGACCAAGGATCGGTAAACTTAATACTCGCTTCGACAATGGCGTCCCTGGTTCCATGAGCAACAATGGGCAATGTTTGTCTGAAATCCCCACCCAAGAGAATGTTTTTTCCACCGAAAGGTTAGTCATTTTGCATGATATCTTTTAAGAGTTTATTCACGCATTTCAATGCATCCTTAGAGGCCATCGTGGATTCATCCCAGATGATTATTGTGGCTCTTCGGAGAATGTCAGCATCGGAGGAGGTCATTCTCATTCTGGAGGTTGAGGTGTCGATAATTGGGGCGGGAAGTTGAAATTGGGAATGATACGTTCGACCACTTTACATGAAATTGGCCGCGATTCCATTTGATGCAGTAGCTAAAGCAATCTTCTGTTCCCATCTAAAGGATGCAAGCAAGGTTGTGTACAAATATGTTTTACCACTACCACCAGGTCCGTCAAGAAAGTAACACCTAGGAGTAAGATGATCATTGGCTGCGGCTGCGATAATTTCATCAAATGTCTCTGCTGTTCCTTGAGACTCCGTACCAGGTTTTCCTATTAGCAATAAAGATCAATTGAATATCAGTAAGGGCCAAATTGAGGCAGTGTTTGCAATTCACTTCGTGGTGAAACTGCAACGTAAAATCTTCATAAAAGTATTCTTTATATTTCTGGAACAATTGTGGAATATTTGAAGGAGATGCGAGCAGGCACATATGTGCAAATAATTCCCGTAGGAGAGCGGGTCTCTCTTCAGCAACTGCATCATGTAACGTCATATCCCAGACCTGCTTGTCATGGTGAGGCCTCGGTGTTGTGCAGCTTCCTTGAATGTTGGATATGTAATACCATGGACGGTCCGAATGTCCTCAAAGGAAGTTGCACCTGGCACATGAAGGAGAAGTAAGCGCAAGCAGAAGCGCTGAATGTCTGACACTAAACTGACAGAGTACATACGACCAATTGTTCTGTCAGCATCCCTTTGCCTTCTCTACCATGTTCTGGTCCTCTCGTGAAAAAAATAATGTTCAGGTATGTCAGTGTGTATAGTATACCTGTAGCCATCTGGTATTGTTGATTTAGTTTGAACCATGCCGCTAAAGTAGTGTCTCTCGAAGCTGCGTTCTGTGCTGCAGCCTCAACGTTATCAGTAATAAAAACTACTGATTGCTCGCCAAGGAGATGAACTTGGAGTCTGATAATTGCATGAGACTGCTTGTGCATGTGGAACCCAAAAAGGCTGTCGCGTTGGTTTCGCGTTACTCGTCGCCGGGATGCCTCCTCGTGTGTTTCTGTTCTTCTTCGATTCCTGTTATGTTCGTTTCTGCGACGTTTTCTATCGGCTATTTCGGCTTCATCGAATGTTCTTTTTTCGAGGCATATTTGTCTCGTGGCAACATGCGAAGGTTTGTAAATTTGTGGAGTTGAAGAAGACATAATAAAGCAATGCGAACGTGATATTGACGATGGGTACAGGCGTAGGAGAACGGTGTCGTACCTTGAATGCGGCGCAGCAATGCAGTTGGCAGTGGGTCCAGAACCGAAGACCGACACACCGACATCAACCGGTTGGTGGTGACTTACATAATGATTTATAACGGAGACACACACGCATAGGCTGGTCCCGATGCTAGACTCAACACAAATGTGTGTTTGTGTGTACACAAATGCTGACGTCACAGGTTCGTGCGTTGTTTCGGTAATTGACGTTCTGTGCTAACACAATGACGTCACATAATTTTTTTTTACGTCGAACATTTTTAATTTTTTAATAATAATTTTGCGCGCCTTTTTTGCGCACCTTTTTTGCGCGCCTTTCGAGCACCTTTTCGCGCGCCTTTGAACGGGGAGACACACGCATACTTAGGGCGATTATATATATTAGATAGAAAGTGCACTAAAAATAAATAAATAAAAATTTTCTATAACAGGTGAAATGACTTAACCTATCTACTGCACATAAAAGCGTGTAGATAGGTTATTTTTATAGATTTTTTAAATATTTTATTTTCTACATTTTAGTATCAAAATTTTTTTAAACAATTTTTTGACAAAATCAATTTAATTTAATTAGTCATTGTCAATAACTTATAGATTAATTTACCACCTCGCGAACGCCATACGCTAAAAATAGCACCATTTTTGGCTTTCATGCCCTAGCTACTAAACCGTTCGACACAAGGTAAAAACGAAAGTACCTACAAGTAGTATGACAACAAGGCTATAATGAGACAGCATTCTTGTATTACTATGTGATAGTGGTAAAAAAGATAGATTATTAAAAATATAAATTTCAAATGTATGTATTAAAGGAAAAACAGTTTCCCAAACTGAAATTTAAACCACGTACCTCCAGGTCAGCAATCGATCACATCCGTTGTCTCTTGTGCAGGTCTGACGACTCTTCGCTCTTTTTAAACATATAATAAAAACTCTTTACAAACCACTTCTGACATCAACACATTGAAATTACTTGTAACCCTATAGGGCGAATTGACATATGGTTCACTGATGTGAGTGATAATATAGACATACATTAAAAACAAACTATGCATTAATTTAATTAAGGTACATTCGATCGATCTGAAATTTTTTTAAAATTCATTGTCATCCAAGAATTATCTGTCGTAAAAATGTGAGATCTCTAGGACCATCAGAAGTGGTTTAAATTTACGTTACAAGATTTGATGGATGGGTGGATGGATGGATACAACATACAAACAGTGTGACTTAAATAAAAGCGTGTAATAAAAGCGTGTAATAATAAAATGGGAAGTAACCATCTCTGGTGGTTGAATGATGTAAATGGGATTTGAACCACAAACTCACCATGTCTTGTCCTGGGATTTGAACCACAAACTCCCCATGTCTTGGCCTGGGATTTGAACCACAAACTCCCCATGTCTTGGCCTGGGATTTGAACCACAAACTCTCCATGTCTTGGCCTGGGATTTGAACCACAAACTCCCCATGTCTTGGCCTGGGATTTGAACCACAAACTCCCCATGTCTTGGCCAGGGATTTGAACCACAAACTCCCCATGTCTTGCTCGAAACACAAATGTATGGCCTCTACCGACAGACAATGGTCCCCTTCACTATGTACAGCACCAGGGGAGACAATATGTGGCTGGCCAGCCCTGAGATCTCATCTTTTCGGCACGCTCTGTGTGTAGTCAGTAAACGAGAGGCACACTTCCTTACTGGTCAACACTAGTCACAGACACTACAGTCGTAGAGGCACACTTCCTTACTGGTCAACACTAGTCACAGACACTACAGTCGTAGAGGCACACTTCCTTACTGGTCAACACTAGTCACAGACACTACAGTCGTAGAGGCACACTTCCTTACTGGTCAACACTAGTCACAGACACTACAGTCGTAGAGGCACACTTCCTTACTGGTCAACACTAGTCACAGACACTACAGTCGTAGAGGCACACTTCCTTACTGGTCAACACTAGTCACAGACACTACAGTCGTAGAGGCACACTTCCTTACTGGTCAACACTAGTCACAGACACTACAGTCGTGGCCGAGATGGTCGTAAGGAGAAATCAGAACACAGAGAATCAAATCACACATCAAGCTCTTTACAAAACAGAAGTCATCCCATTAACAACACAGAAGTCATCCCATTAACAACACAGAAGTCATTCAATTAACAACACAGAAGTCATCCAATTAACAACACAGAAGTCATCCAATTAACAACACAGAAGTCATTCAATTAACAACACAGAAGTAATTTCATTAACAACACATAAGTCATTTCATTAACAACACAGAAGTCATCCCATTAACAACACAGAAGTCATCCCATTAACAACACAGAAGTCATCCCATTAACAACACAGAAGTAATCCCATTAACAACACAGAAGTCATCCCATTAACAACACAGAAGTCATCCCATTAACAACACAGAAGTCATTTCATTAACAACACAGAAGTCATTCAATTAACAACACAGAAGTCATCCCATTAACAACACAGAAGTCATTCGATTGACAACACAGAAGTCATTCAATTAACAACACAGAAGTCATCCCATTAACAACACAGAAGTCATCCCATTAACAACACAGAAGTCATCCCAATAACAACACAGAAGTCATCCCATTAACAACACAGAAGTCTTTTCATTAACAACACAGAAGTCATCCCATTAACAACACAGAAGTCATTTCATTAACAACACAGAAGTCATCCCATTAACAACACAGAAGCCATCCCATTAATAACACAGAAGTCATTTCATTAACAACACAGAAGTCATCCCATTAACAACACAGAAGTCATCCCATTAACAACACAGAAATCATCCCATTAACAACACAGAAGTCATCCCATTAACAACACAGAAGTCATCCCATTAACAACACAGAAGTCATCCCATTAACAACACAGAAGTCATCCCATTAACAACACAGAAGTCATCCCAATAACAACACAGAAGTCATCCCATTAACAACACACAAGTCATCCCATTAACAACACAGAAGTCATCCCATTAACAACACAGAAGTCATCCCATTAACAACACAGAAGTCATCCCATTAACAACACAGAAGTCATCCCATTAACAACACAGAAGTCATCCCATTAACAACACAGAAGTCATCCCATTAACAACACAGAAGTCATCCCATTAACAACACAGAAGTCATCCCAATAACAACACAGAAGTCATCCCATTAACAACACACAAGTCATCCCATTAACAACACAGAAGTCATCCCATTAACAACACAGAAGTCATCCCATTAACAACACAGAAGTCATCCCATTAACAACACAGAAGTCATCCCAATAACAACACAGAAGTCATCCCATTAACAACACAGAAGTCATTCAATTAACAACACAGAAGTCATCCCATTAACAACACATAAGTCATCCCATTAACAACACAGAAGTCATTCAATTAACAACACAGAAGTCATTCAATTAACAACACAGAAGTCATCCCATTAACAACAAAAAATTAAGTAAAGTCATTTACAGCACAGCTGTTAAGCTATTGACCTCATTTTGTAAAATGTTTATCTCTCAGTTAATTAGATCTTGTCTTTTAGACTTAATCCCCGTTTTTTAATCTTTCATTGTATCCATATCCACTATTGTATCAATATCCACTATTGTTTAAATATCAACTATTATGTCAATATCCACTATTGTGTCAATATCCACTATTGTATCCATATCCACTATTGTGTCAATATCCACTATTGTGTCAATATCCGCTATTGTGTCAATATCCACTATTGTGTCAATATCCACTCTTGTATCAATATCCACTATTGTATCAATATCCACTATTGTATCAATATCCACTATTTCCTTTCACCTATTAAGCCTACAGTTCTTTTCCTTTGAATTCATTTAACTGTTTTACCTTAAATTATACCCTGTTAGATTTAAGCACTCTACCACTGGATCTATTCACTCGAATCACATTTTGCATCGTCCCCATTGAGCTGCATGCTGGCTTCAATCCTTTTATTAAAGATCTGTATGCCAAACATCTCCCCCGCCCAGTCGTACCCTGCTATTGTAAAAATAGATTTTGGCCGCCCAGAGAATTGTCCATCTTGTCTGATTGCCCGGCATTTGTTTTCCAGAGAATTGTCCATCTTGTCTGATTGCCCAGCATTTGTTTTCCAGAGAATGACCTCTAATGACTTCTCCACCTCGTCGCATTTTTTTTCCTCATTTAATTTTCTCAGCTTTAAAAGATTCTCACAATTCTGATGAACTGGTGTGTTCAAATAGTCGCCCTGATTTAGTTTCACTGGCTGAGCCGATTACGTCACTGGCACTGTGAGTGTACAGAGAAATCAATTAGTAAGTGAAATACTCTCTCTCTCTCTTTCTCTCTCTCTCTCTCTCTCTCTCTCTCTCTCTCTCTCTCTCTCTCTCTCTCTCTCTAAAAGGCTTAACGGCGATATCTTTGCCATAAAACATGACAAGAAAAGCTTCTCATCCATGAAATGGATATGGTATTAATGTAGGTGCCTGTCATCGTATTAGTGTGTCTTTATGAGTGTCTGTGTTCGTACTAGTGTGTCTTTATGAGTGTCTGTGTTCGTACTAGTGTGTCTTTATGAGTGTCTGTGTTTGTATTAGTATGTCTTTATGCGTGTCTGTGTTCGTATAAGAGATTTCTTGCATGTTAGTACTGCCTATTTACAGCGCTATATGAACTATATTTACAGAGATCTGGAGTGAAGCTATTTTCTTTCTATGTTGCCACTAACGTCTTAACTAGACAGAATACTTGGTTGTGGGTTAACTCCATAAGGTGCACTCCGCTTAACCTGCACTTACGTCATTATAACACAGGACCACTAGAGTCACCCGGGGGTTGTTTTCTCCTCTGCTCTACCCGAGATACGCCATTGAACTGAGTCAGTTTCTCACCGTTGGTTTTCACCATCTAGGTGTGTTAACGTAAATGATATTTCCTGTTTATAACTGGTAAGACCCGAAGTCGTACAATAAAGTTTTGAATAATCCTACCTCCCTTCGAATATCCGCGACATCCCCTAATTCTGTTTTTAAGACCGAAATGTAAGCCGCCCCCGCCCACCCCCACCCCCACAACGCCTCTGATAAACAATATTCTTGATTTTGGTTTCGACTTTAGATTTACTTTTTTTTATTTTGAAAAAAATTAATGTTATGCAAATTATATGAACATTTTTAACAATACAACCTACACATGGCTGAACTTTTGTGAAATAATCGATGCTAATATAACATGTATAGATCCATCAATTTATTGCTTTTAACCAGACATTTCTTGAACATTTCTTATTATTATCTCAGGTATTTAATTTTATATTTTAATGTCTTTGATTTTGAGGTATGACTTGACAAGGAACATGTTCCCAAGGAACATTTGGAAAGTTTGTCCAGTCGAATGTTATGTGGACATCGCATTCATGAAATATGATAATTTTCATTTTTTAAAACTAAGATGAATCATTTGAAGCCATCCAGCATTGATGACGTTTAACTTAAGATGTCCTTAATGTTAATCAAATTCCAGGAATTTCTGCAATGATACTCTATTGAATGGTATACATTTATATTATTATTATAATATTGTTATTATTATTATAATCTTGTTATTCTGCTGTTGAGAAAACTATTTTTATAGTATATTATTCCGGAACTAATATTCAAGGCGTTGGAATTGAGGCAATTTGACTTACAGAGTGATCGTACCAGAGGCGCAACAGATTTCCTAGAGCCAAATATTCACATTCTTCATATCAGGCAAAGAACCTATTCATCCATTACATTTTTTATGATGACCCGCCCCGCGATATTTACAGACATTTTCTGGTTGTCAGTTCCTGGCCCGAAACTCTCTCACAAGGGCGCCACTCACGTGACCTTGCTGTACTTGCAGCTCCTCACATACCATCATTTATTCATGAGCAGCACTCGAGAAAAACTTTCTCATTATATCGAGTGTCTTCTTTGGCTCCTATCAAAACTGTACTTGAATTATTTGTAACTTAATTCGAGATAGACTTTGTGAGTTTGGATAGAAGTAGTGAGTTGGGATAGAACTCGTGAGTTGGGATAGAACTCGTAAGTTGGGATAGAACTCGTGAGTTGGGATAGAACTCGTGAGTTGGGATAGAACTCGTGATTTGGGATAGAACTCGTGAGTTGGGATAGAAATCGTGATTTGGGATTGATAGAACATTACCATAACATTGAGTGAACATTACCATAACACAGAGTGAACATTACCATAACATTAAGTGAATATTACCATAACATTGAGGGAACATTACCATAACAAAGAGTGAACATTACCATAACATTGAGTGAACATTACCATAACAATGAGTGAACATTACCATAACACAGAGGGAACATTACCAAAACATTCAGTGAACATTTCCATAACACAGAGTGAACATTACCATAACACAGAGTGAACATTACCATAACACAGAGTGCACATTACCATAACATTGAGTGAACATTACCATAACACAGAGTGAACATTAACATAACATTGAGTGAACATTACCATAACACAGAGTGAACATTACCATAACATTGAGTGAACATTACCATAACATTGAGTGAACATAACCATAACACAGAGTGAACATAACCATAACACAGAGTGAACATTATCATAGCATTGAGTGAACATAACCATAACATAGAGTGCACATTACCATAACATTGAGTGAACATTACCATAACTAGAGTGAACATTACCATAGCACGGGGGAAACATTACCATAACACAGAGTGAACATTACCATAACAGAGAGTGAACATAACCATAGCACGGGGGGAACATTACCATAACATTGAGTGAACATTACCATAACATTGAGTGAACATTACCATAACACAGAGTGAACATTACCATAACATTGAGTGAACATTACCATAACATAAGGTGTTCATTTATCTTAACATTGGGCCAAGCTAATAATTGTTTAACTAAATGGACATTAATATGAACAAAAAAATAAACATAACACGAAATTAAAATTAATCATAAGACAAAATATACATTAACGATAACGCTTAATAATTTTTAATTGTACCTCAACTCAAACAAAACATGTATTGTACCTCAACTCAAACAAAACATGTATTGTAGCTCAACTCAAACGAAACATGTATTGTAGCTCAACTCAAACGAAACATGTATTGTACCTCAACTCAAACGAAACATGTATTGTACCTCAACTCAAACAAAACATGTATTGTAGCTCAACTCAAAATAAACATGTATTGTACCTCAACTCAAACGAAACATGTATTGTACCTCAACTCAAACGAAACATGTATTGTACCTCAACTCAAACAAAACATGTATTGTAGCTCAACTCAAAATAAACATGTATTGTACCTCAACTCAAACGAAACATGTATTGTAGCTCAACTCAAACAAAACATGTATTGTACCTCAACTCAAACAAAACATGTATTGTAGCTCAACTCAAACGAAACATGTATTGTACCTCAACTCAAACAAAACATGTATTGTAGCTCAACTCAAAATAAACATGTATTGTACCTCAACTCAAACGAAACATGTATTGTAGCTCAACTCAAACAAAACATGTATTGTACCTCAACTCAAACAAAACATGTATTGTAGCTCAACTCAAACGAAACATGTATTGTACCTCAACTCAAACAAAACATGTATTGTAGCTCAACTCAAACGAAACATGTATTGTACCTCAACTCAAACAAAACATGTATTGTAGCTCAACTCAAACGAAACATGTATTGTGCCTCAACTCAAAATAAACATGTATTGTAGCTCAACTCAAACGAAACATGTATTGTACCTCAACTCAAACAAAACATGTATTGTAGCTCAACTCAAACGAAACATGTATTGTACCTCAACTCAAACGAAACATGTATTGTACCTCAACTCAAAATAAACATGTATTGTACCTCAACTCAAACGAAGCATGTATTGTACCTCAACTCAAACGAAACATGTATTGTACCTCAACTCAAACGAAACATGTATTGTACCTCAACTCAAACGAAACATGTATTGTACCTCAACTCAAACGAAACATGTATTGTACCTCAACTCAAACGAAACATGTATTGTACCTCAACTCAAACGAAACATGTATTGTACCTCAACTCAAACGAAACATGTATTGTAGCTCAACTCAAACGAAACATGTATTGTACCTCAACTCAAACGAAACATGTATTGTACCTCAACTCAAACGAAACATGTATTGTACCTCAACTCAAACGAAACATGTATTGTAGCTCAACTCAAACGAAACATGTATTGTACCTCAACTCAAACGAAACATGTATTGTACCTCAACTCAAACGAAACATGTATTGTACCTCAACTCAAACGAAACATGTATTGTACCTCAACTCAAACGAAACATGTATTGTAGCTCAACTCAAACGAAAAATGTATTGTACCTCAACTCAAACGAAACATGTATTGTACCTCAACTCAAAATAAACATGTATTGTACCTCAACTCAAACGAAACATGTATTGTACCTCAACTCAAACGAAACATGTATTGTACCTCAACTCAAACGAAACATGTATTGTACCTCAACTCAAACGAAACATGTATTGTACCTTAACTCAAACGAAACATGTATTGTACCTCAACTCAAACGAAACATGTATTGTACCTCAACTCAAACGAAACATGTATTGTAGCTCAACTCAAACGAAACATGTATTGTACCTCAACTCAAACGAAACATGTATTGTACCTCAACTCAAACGAAACATGTATTGTACCTCAACTCAAACGAAACATGTATTGTAGCTCAACTCAAACGAAACATGTATTGTACCTCAACTCAAACGAAACATGTATTGTACCTCAACTCAAACGAAACATGTATTGTACCTCAACTCAAACGAAACATGTATTGTACCTCAACTCAAACGAAACATGTATTGTAGCTCAACTCAAACGAAAAATGTATTGTACCTCAACTCAAACGAAACATGTATTGTACCTCAACTCAAAATAAACATGTATTGTACCTCAACTCAAACGAAACATGTATTGTACCTCAACTCAAACGAAACATGTATTGTACCTCAACTCAAACGAAACATGTATTGTACCTCAACTCAAACGAAACATGTATTGTACCTCAACTCAAACGAAACATGTATTGTACCTCAACTCAAACGAAACATGTATTGTACCTCAACTCAAACGAAACATGTATTGTAGCTCAACTCAAACGAAACATGTATTGTAGCTCAACTCAAACGAAACATGTATTGTAGCTCAACTCAAACGAAACATGTATTGTACCTCAACTCAAACGAAACATGTATTGTAGCTCAACTCAAACGAAACATGTATTGTAGCTCAACTCAAACGAAACATGTATTGTACCTCAACTCAAACGAAACATGTATTGTACCTCAACTCAAACGAAACATGTATTGTAGCTCAACTCAAAATAAATAAGCATGTATTGTACCTCAACTCAAACGAAACATGTATTGTACCTCAACTCAAACGAAACATGTATTGTACCTCAACTCAAACGAAACATGTATTGTACCTCAACTCAAACGAAACATGTATTGTACCTCAACTCAAACGAAACATGTATTGTACCTCAACTCAAACGAAACATGTATTGTACCTCAACTCAAACGAAACATGTATTGTACCTCAACTCAAACGAAACATGTATTGTAGCTCAACTCATACGAAACATGTATTGTAGCTCAACTCAAACGAAACATGTATTGTACCTCAACTCAAACGAAACATGTATTGTAGCTCAACTCAAACGAAACATGTATTGTAGCTCAACTCAAACGAAACATGTATTGTACCTCAACTCAAACGAAACATGTATTGTACCTCAACTCAAACGAAACATGTATTGTAGCTCAACTCAAACAAAACATGTATTGTAGCTCAACTCAAACGAAACATGTATTGTACCTCAACTCAAACGAAACATGTATTGTACCTCAACTCAAACGAAACATGTATTGTACCTCAACTCAAACGAAACATGTATTGTAGCTCAACTCAAACGAAAAATGTATTGTACCTCAACTCAAACGAAACATGTATTGTACCTCAACTCAAAATAAACATGTATTGTACCTCAACTCAAACGAAACATGTATTGTACCTCAACTCAAACGAAACATGTATTGTACCTCAACTCAAACGAAACATGTATTGTACCTCAACTCAAACGAAACATGTATTGTACCTCAACTCAAACGAAACATGTATTGTACCTCAACTCAAACGAAACATGTATTGTACCTCAACTCAAACGAAACATGTATTGTAGCTCAACTCAAACGAAACATGTATTGTAGCTCAACTCAAACGAAACATGTATTGTAGCTCAACTCAAACGAAACATGTATTGTACCTCAACTCAAACGAAACATGTATTGTAGCTCAACTCAAACGAAACATGTATTGTACCTCAACTCAAACGAAACATGTATTGTACCTCAACTCAAACGAAACATGTATTGTAGCTCAACTCAAACAAAACATGTATTGTAGCTCAACTCAAACGAAACATGTATTGTACCTCAACTCAAACGAAACATGTATTGTACCTCAACTCAAACGAAACATGTATTGTACCTCAACTCAAACGAAACATGTATTGTAGCTCAACTCAAACGAAACATGTATTGTACCTCAACTCAAACGAAACATGTATTGTACCTCAACTCAAACGAAACATGTATTGTACCTCAACTCAAACGAAACATGTATTGTACCTCAACTCAAACGAAACATGTATTGTAGCTCAACTCATACGAAACATGTATTGTAGCTCAACTCAAACGAAACATGTATTGTACCTCAACTCAAACGAAACATGTATTGTAGCTCAACTCAAACGAAACATGTATTGTAGCTCAACTCAAACGAAACATGTATTGTACTTCAACTCAAACGAAACATGTATTGTACCTCAACTCAAACGAAACATGTATTGTAGCTCAACTCAAACAAAACATGTATTGTAGCTCAACTCAAACGAAACATGTATTGTACCTCAACTCAAACGAAACATGTATTGTACCTCAACTCAAACGAAACATGTATTGTACCTCAACTCAAACGAAACATGTATTGTACCTCAACTCAAACGAAACATGTATTGTACCTCAACTCAAACGAAACATGTATTGTACCTCAACTCAAACGAAACATGTATTGTAGCTCAACTCAAACGAAACATGTATTGTACCTCAACTCAAAATAAACATGTATTGTACCTCAACTCAAAATAAACATGTATTGTACCTCAACTCAAAATAAACATGTATTGTACCTCAACTCAAAATAAACATGTATTGTACCTCAACTCAAACGAAACATGTATTGTAGCTCAACTCAAACGAAACATGTATTGTACCTCAACTCAAACAAAACATGTATTGTACCTCAACTCAAACGAAACATGTATTGTAGCTCAACTCAAACGAAACATGTATTGTAGCTCAACTCAAACGAAACATGTATTGTAGCTCAACTCAAACGAAACATGTATTGTACCTCAACTCAAACGAAACATGTATTGTAGCTCAACTCAAACGAAACATGTATTGTACCTCAACTCAAACGAAACATGTATTGTAGCTCAACTCAAACGAAACATGTATTGTAGCTCAACTCAAACGAAACATGTATTGTACCTCAACTCAAACGAAACATGTATTGTACCTCAACTCAAACGAAACATGTATTGTACCTCAACTCAAACGAAACATGTATTGTAGCTCAACTCAAACGAAACATGTATTGTACCGCAACTCAAACGAAGCATGTATTGTACCTCAACTCAAACGAAACATGTATTGTACCTCAACTCAAACGAAACATGTATTGTACCTCAACTTAAACGAAACATGTATTGTACCTCAACTCAAATGAAGCATGTATTGTACCTCAACTCAAACGAAACATGTATTGTACCTCAACTCCAACGAAGCGTGTATTGTACCTAAACTCCAACGAAGCATGTATTGTACCTAAACTCAAATGAAGCGTGTAATTGTTTAATTCTGAAAATCTTCAAATGTCCTCCCATATTGAAACTTTCTTTTTAACATTATGATGCTCTAAAGCGTTGTTTCTTATCCTGTAGTCCGCGAAGATATGCCTGGTGGTCCGTGAAGATATGCCTGGTTGTCCGCGAAGATATGCCTGATGGTATGCGAAATATGCCTGGTGGTACGCTAAGATATGCCTGGTGGTCCGCGAAGATATGCCTGGTGGTCCTCGAAGATATGCCTGGTGGTTAGCAAAGATATGCCTGGTGGTCCGCGAAGATATGCCTGGTGGTCCGCGAAGATATGCCTGGTGGTCCACGAAGATATGCCTGGTGGTCCACGAAGATATTCCTGGTGGTCCGTGAAGATATGCCTGGGGGTCCGCGAAGATATGCCTGGTGGTCCGCAAAGATATGGCTGGTGGTCTGCGAAGATATGCCTGGGAGTCCACGAAGATATGCCTGGTGGTCCGCGAAGATATGTCTGGTGGTTCGTGAAGATATGGCTGGTGGTCCGCGAAGATATGCCTGGTGGTCTGTGAAGATATGCCTGGTGGTCCGCGAAAATATGCCTGTTGGTCTGCGAAGATATGCCTGGTGGTCCGCGAAGATAGGCCTTGTGGTCCGTGAAGATAAGCCTGGTGGTCGTGAAGATATGCCTGATGGTCCGCGAAGATATGACTGGTGGTCCGCGAAAATATGCCTGTTGGTCTGCGAAGATATGCCTGGTGGTCCGCGAAGATAGGCCTTGTGGTCCGTGAAGATATGCCTGGTGGTCTGTGAATATATGCCTGGTGGTCCGTGAAGATATGCCTGGTGGTCCGTGAAGATATGCCTGGGGGTCCGCGAAGATATGCCTGTTGGTCCGCAAAGATATGGCTGGTGGTCTGCGAAGATATGCCTGGTGGTCTACGAAGATATGCCTGTTGGTCCGCGAAGATATGTCTGGTGTTTCGTGAAGATATGGCTGGTGGTCCGCGAAGATATGTATGGTGGTCCGTGAAGATATTGCTGGTGGTCCGTGAAGATATGCCTGGTTGTCCGTGAAGATATGCCTGGTGGTCCGAGAAGATATGTCTGGTGGTCCTTGAAGATATGTCTGGTGGTCCGTAAAGATATGTCTGGTGGTCCGTGAAGATATGCCTGGTGGTCCGCGAAGATATGTCTGGTGGTCCGTGAAGATATGCCTGGTGGTCCGCGAAGATATGCCTGGTGGACCGTGAAGATATGCCTGGTGGTCCGTGAGCAAAGCTTGTAATTTTCATTTTTAAAATTAAAAACATGAAAAGGTGTAAATGGTATAAATGGTATAAATGGTGTTAGTAAGTGGTGTTTGTAAATGGTGTTAGATTTTAAATATATTGATTAATTTTAATCATTTGATTGCGATAGCATAGTGCCGAAAACAATGTTTTAATTCTATGTTTACTTCTAGTTTACCGGTTATCACATGGCGTCACTCTAGATGCTAGCAGACTAGTTGTTTATATTGACATTCAGAAGTATTTTTTTTTAAACGAAGTGTAAATTAGAGTAAATTTCCCGTGCCAAATAACGGGAACATACTTAATTGTACACTTTGGTCTCATCCCTTATGATGGTGTCACCCGGTGCGGTCCGCACCCCCCTCCCCTTGTGACGCCTCTGCCTCAGACTCATCCTCACAATATGTGTGTGAATGGAATGCATCTTAAGAAATCTTAAGACTAGTCATAATGTCTGCTCGCAGAGGCCATTGGAATACTTTCTGCGCAAAAAACATTCACTAGACAGTCAGAAGTCCTGCACACGACAAGCAACGAAAGCCATTGAACAAGTTTTAAGTTTAACAGCATCATTTTGGTGACTATACGAGTTGCAAAAACCTCATACAATTACAGAAACTCTGATAATGGCTGCTGTACAAACACACCCGGCAGGGTCAGTCTGGAGAATAGACTGATCCAAGAGTATGGGACCCTAACACCACATGGGATGAATGTTGTGTTTGACCTGATTGATTGGCCACACCCACCCTCTCCTTTCCTATATAAGCTTTTACTATTCTCTCCTTACTATATCTCTACTGGACTAATTGGATTTCACCATAGCTATAAATTCTTTCGTTATATTCGTTTTATTTGTGTACTATTTGTTCGTTGAGGAAGGCTCTTTGACGAAACGTTCGCTGTTGTGTTACGTCCTGTCAAGCTAACTAATACCCTGTTTATAGGTTATACATTTACTAAAATACTTTTACCCTTTGCAACATCATATCTTTGTGAAAGAGGATGTTCAGCATTGGTTACAATAAATACAAAATATCGTCCGTACTAAATAAATTAATATAGCACTCTTTTTAAGACTAACTACAGTTTATGACTTAAATATTTTTTTTATAGTAAGCAATAAGAATTGAATAAGAAGACTAGGAGACTTGTTTGTTTAAGTGACATGTGTTCGTTACAAAAGAAAGGCATTATAATATTTCTTGGAGCAAGCAAATCGTAGCATATTAGTTTTACTAAATAACATGTATACTACTAATAACTAGTTATATACACAGTATAATTATATATAACTTTTCAGCACGGCGGTAGCTGTATTTTTAGTAGTGTTCCGTGGCTAAGACTCACATTTTTCAAGTGGTCATTGAATCTCAAAAGGTTGAGAACCACTGCTCTAAAGCAATCAAAGTTTCCGACATCTCTTATACTCATGATCCCATAATGCCCCATTGTGTCCTCAATATTGATTCGTCCAATCGGATCTCTTGACTATAACCCTCCAATCAACTGCCTCCTATCAACTCCTCCAATCAACTCCCTCCTATCAACTCCTTCCTATCAACTCCTCCTATCAAATCCTCCCATCAACTCCCTCCTACCAACTCCCTCCTATCAACTCCCTCCTATCAACTCCCTCCATTCCACACCCTCCTATCAACTCCCTCCCATCAACACCCTCCTATCAACTCCCTCCCATCAACACCCTCCTATCAACTCCCTCCAATCAACACCCTCCTATCAACTCCCTCCCATCAACACCCACCTGTCAACTCCCTCCCATCAACTCCCTCCCATCAACTCCCTCCTATCAACTCCCTCCCATCAACTCCCTCCTATCAACTCCCTCCTATCAACTCCCTCCTATCAACTCCCTCCCATCAACACCCTCCTATCAACTCCCTCCCATCAACACCCACCTATTACTCCCTCCTATCAACTCCCTCCTATCAACTCCCTCCTATCAACTCCCTCCCTTCAACACCCTCCTATCAACTTCCTCCCATCAACACCCTCCTATCAACTCCCTCCCATCAACACCCTCCTATCAACTCCCTCCCATCAACACCCACCACAACTCCCTCCCATCAACTCCCTCCTATCAACTCCCTCCTATCAACTCCCTCCCATCAACTCCTCCCATCAACTCCCTCCTATCAACTCCCTCCTATCAACTCCCTCCTATCAACTCCCTCCTATCAACTCCTCCTATCAAATCCTCCCATCAACTCCCTCCTACCAACTCCCTCCTATCAACTCCCTCCTATCAACTCCCTCCCTTCAAAACCCTCCTATCAACTCCCTCCCATAACACCCTCCTATCAACTCCCTCCCATCAACACCCTCCTATCAACTCCCTCCCATCAACACTATCCTATCAACTCCCTCCCATCAATACCCACCTGTCAACTCCCTCCCATCAACTCCCTCCTATCAACTCCCTCCTATCAACTCCCTCCCATCAACTCCTTCCCATCAACTCCCTCCTATCAACTCCCTCCTATCAACTCCCTCCCATAAACTCCTCCCATCAACTCCCTCCTATCAACTCCCTCCTATCAACTCCCTCCTATCAACTCCTCCTATCAAATCCTCCCATCAACTCCCTCCTACCAACTCCCTCCTACCAACTCCCTCCTATCAACTCCCTCCTATCAACTCCCTCCCTTCAAAACCCTCCAATCAACTCCCTCCCATCAACACCCTCCTATCAACTCCCTCCCATCAACACCCTCCTATCAACTCCCTCCCATCAACACTATCCTATCAACTCCCTCCCATCAATACCCACCTGTCAACTCCCTCCCATCAACTCCCTCCTATCAACTCCCTCCTATCAACTCCCTCCCATCAACTCCTTCCAATCAACTCCCTCCTATCAACTCCCTCCCATCAACTCTCTCCTATCAACTCCCTCCCATCAACACCCTCCAATCAACTCCCTCCGATCAACACCCACCTATCAACTCCCTCCTATCAACTCCCTCCTATCAACTCCCTCCTATCAACTCCCTCCCTTCAACACCCTCCTATCAACTCCCTCCCATCAACACCCTCCTATCAACTCCCTCCCATCAACACCCTCCTATCAACTCCCTCCCATCAACACCCACCTTTCAACTCCCTCCCATCAACTCCCTCCTATCAACTCCCTCCTATCAACCCCCTCCCATCAACTCCTCCAATCAACTCCCTCTTATCAACTCCCTCCTATCAACTCCCTCCTATCAACACCCTCCTATCAACTCCCACCTATCAACTCCCTCCCATCAACACCCACCTATCAACTCCCTCCCATCAACTCCCACCTATCAACTCCCTCCTATCAACTGCCTCCCATCAACACCCACCTGTCAACTCCCTCCTATCAACTCCCTCCCATCAACACCCTCCTATCAACTCCCTCCTATCAACACCCTCCTATCAACTCCTTCCCATCAACACCCACCTATCAACTCCCTCCCATCAACTCCCACCTATCAACTCCCTCCTATCAACTCCCTCCCATCAACACCCACCTGTCAACTCCCTCCCATCAACTCCCTCCTATCAACTCCCTCCTATCAACTCCCTCCTATCAACTCCCTCCTATCAACTCCCTCCCATCAACTCCTCCCATCAACACCCTCTTATCAACTCCCTCTTATCAACTCCGTCACACAACTCATGATCCGCTTAAATCTAAAATCTTTTTCCTCAAACAGTTCATCCCGAAAATTATCAAGACAAAGTTTCTTTAAGTTAATTGAATATCTTTTTATCCAAGACGAGCGTGATAAAATGCCAATAGGGAATTAAGTTGTTTTTTTTTACAGAAAATAGTGTTTCTCGTGATCTGCAGGGGGAGGCAAGCCATTACTGTGAGTCTGTAGGTTACAAACAGCCCAAAGGTTCAAAGACAAGTTGAGAAAGAAGTTCATCTTGTCCGAGTACCGGCGGAGTGGTCAAAAGGAGGGTCTCGTTAGCGAGACGAGCTCAATCATTGTCAATCAAGACTCAAGACTGTCTACCTACTCTTCACGTTTTTTCTATCTCTTGGGCAGCATTCAACTTCTTTATTTCTCGGCGTTCATTACTACATCTTTTGTCAACATTTTCTATCTTTAGACCAAAATTCAAAGTATTTATTTCTATATTATACCTTCTAAAAGTTTTTGTTTGAACTGAATAGTTAAATTATTTTTTTTATTTTTTTTTATTTTTTTTTGTTCCCAAATTTGGGAAATTTTGATCAGTTCCAATAAGACCTTTTAACTAATCATTTTGTAAGTATCAGTTAAAGTAAGAGAGAGGGATAAAAGGAGAGAGAGACAGAGAGAGGAAAAGAGAGAGAGAGAAGAGAGAGAGAGAGAGGCAGAGAGAGAGAGAGGGTTAATATAAAAAGTATATGACTTAAAACATGTAAACAAACAAGTTTTTCTATTTTAACATAATTTGTCAATCAAGTTGTTATCAGCGAAATTTTATTGCACTTCAATTATATTTTTAAGTAACGTGAATAATATATTTAATGCCATTTAAAGTTCTCTAGTAAGCCCAAACCTTGGTTCCAAATGATCAAGGACATAACAGTCACTTTCAACATTAGTTTATAGTTTTACTAACTCCAGCAAAGACTTTTAGCTCACATGTGAAATGTGGAACTGACCTGTAAATACAGTTTTTTTCAATGGCCAATCAAACATTTGCACGGCATGAGGTGTTCCACAAAATTAATATTTTTTCACCCAATTTCAGCTGTGCATGAAGAAAGGAACAAGACGATGAAACAAACAGACTTGAAAATTAAGTTCAACTCCAATTGAAATAAAAGTTGAAAAATGTTGAACTTTCCAAATGAAATGATTTTTTTAAATTCGGCTCAATTCACACCAGTTCCGATGTTTAGTGCAGGGCCTGTTGCACTCCTGTCACAGTTTATAACCATCTCCTCGCATGTCTAAAGTTCAAATCACCGATTTCAAGTGATAGAAATAAGTGGCCTCTGCCTGCCCAGCCCAGCTCTCCCCCACCCCCACAAGAGCTTCACGGGTCAAAAGAAGGGAATTGGACAACATTCCAGTTTTGCTAAGAGAATCTATACCTCGCGTGTCTTGTTCACGGTCTTTGCATAAATGAGTAGAGTCTAATATACCTCATATGTCGGGTTCATTGTCATTTGTTTTAATCAATAGAATCTATACCTCGTATGTGTTGTTCATAGTCCTTGCTTTAAATAGAAGAATCTATACCTAGCATGTGTTTATGGTCTTTGCCTTTATCAGGAGAACCCATACCTAGTATGTCTTGTTCAGGATAATTGCTATTTTCATGTGAGTATAGATCTTGTATTTCAGGTTCTTGATCTTTGCTTACATGAGTGGAAATCACTACGGGGAAATAACGTCCACTTATTTATAACATCTCTATTTACACTCACAGATGTATGTTTGGGCCCTAAGAAATGTATTGGATTTCCAAGAGATGTGTTAGGATCCCAAGAATTTTGACAGTTCCAAAATATTTTGGAACTTAATAATATGAGCAACTTTTTCCCAGTAATATCGCTTACCCTTAGAAAAAATTGATTTTTTTTATTGTAATGTAATTGTTGATAGATAAAAATCAATTCTGAACAATAATACGACATCCCTAGTCTCAGATGTGAGCTTAACTTGATTGACAATCTTCTCAGATGTGAGCTTAACTTGATTGACAATTTTCTCAGATGTGAGCTTAACTTGATTGACAATCGTCCATTGAGGAATGAAATAGAAAGATGTTACTTCACTTAATCCCATTGGATTTATCCATTTCCGGTCAATGGCTATTTTAGTGATGTGATAGTTACTTATTTCCCCACCCTACACCATCCCTCTTCTCTCCCTTGACCTAAACAGTATACCTGAGTTAGAACTCTTATCAAATACGTGACTTCGTTTTCCAAAAGACAGACAGAAAAGACCGAACAAAACTCGTGTCCCAGAAACACTCTACAAACTGACAAACAAGATGAAATGCTGGTTCAACGGAAACACCTTTAAGGCCTTACTTAAGTCATTAGCATATGTTTTATTTTAACATTTCAAACATTGCGTGATATAATAAATCTTTAAAATGTGGAGCATTTTCTCTAAATGTCTGCTGCTCTTATGGACTAGGTCTGGAATTTAATAACATCATTATTCACTACTTATGACGTCACGTAATGTTTAGCTATTTGCCTTTGAGATTACCAGGAATTTTTTGATACATTATCGCTTTGAATGAATCGGCATCCTTCCGTCTAGCGGGACGATGGTGCGTCACTGTTGGGTTGGGTTGCATTTCCTCGAGTGGCTGTGCAGTCCTATCCTTGAGTGACAGTCTTTACCACACCTTTAGCACACGAATTCTGTGCTTTGGCCTTTCTCCTAGCTCTTCTTTCTGTAGCCTCCTCCATCCTTCGCCCCTCGGTTACTATGACGCCCTCTTTGACAACTGTGCGCCTCGTAGATCGGTCTTCTGCCTTACACTCCCAGTCGCTTGTGCGTATTCTGGCAGCTTTCATGTCCATTTGGCAGACATATTTAAATCGCAGACATGGGCGACCTGTCTTCCGTTTTCCATATAGGAGGTCCTTGGGGATTCGGCCAGGGCTCATTCTTGTAACATGTCCTAGCCAACTCAGGCGTCTTTCACTAAGGATTTAGAACATGCTTTGTGTATTGGCACGCATTAGGACCTCAGTATTAGGCACCTTGTCTTGCTATTTAATGCCTAGGGTGCGTTGCAGGCACCTCAAGTGGAAGAAATTAAGCTTGCGCTCTTGGGATGTATAAGTGGTCAATGTCTCGCTCCCGTATAGCAGTGTACTAATGACGCAGGCTCTATAGACACACAGATTGGTTTTCTCTGTTAACTTGGTGTTTTGCCAGACCCGTTTGCTTAATTCAGCCATTGTGGCAGCTGCCTTGCCAATTCTACTGTTTATTTCTTCTTCAATGTACAATGTATTGGAGACCTTGGAACCCAAGTAGGTGAAGCTGTCAACAACCTCCAAGTTTTCATTGTCAATATTGATGGTAGGAGGAGGTTGTGTGTTTTGGGCCATGATGATTGTCTTTTTCAAGCTGATTTGTAGCCCAAATTATTTGCAGGCGTTGGAGAGGCTTGACATGAGTTGTTGCAAACTAGTTTATGTGTGTGCTGTTGGTGCCGCATCATCCGCAAAGAGTAGCTCACGAATTAGGATATCTGTCGTTTTGGTATTGGCTCGGAGGCGGGCAGTATTGAGAAGTCCTCCATCAGCTCTGGTGTGTAACCAGATTCCATCACTGCTATCCTTGAATGCGTATAGAAGCATTACAGAGAAAAATATTGCGAACAATGTTGGTGCAACCTTGTTTAACTCCGCTGCTTACTGGAAAGGCTTCTGACGTAGCTCCACCAAACTGCACTGTACACTGCATATTTTCATGGAACTGTCTGATGATGGCGAGTAGGTGTGGGGACAGCCGATTTTTACCAGGATTTGGAATAGCCCGTTGCGACTGACGAAATCAAAGGCTTTTGTAAGGTCCACAAAGGCAATGTATAGTGGCATCTGTTGCTCTCTGCATTTTTCCTGGAGCTGCCGTATGGAGAACACCATGTCTATGGTAGACCGACCAGCCCGGAAACCACACTGAGATTCTGGATAAACACGGGATGCTAGACTCTGTAAACCTGTTAGTATGACACGGGCGAAGGCCTTTCCTACAATACTAAGGAGTGAGATGCCGCGATAGTTATTGCAGTCACTTCTATCGCCCTTGTTTTTACATAGTGTCACTATATTTGTATCCTTTAGGTCTTGGGGGAATATAGCCCCTGATCCCAGCAGATAGACAGAAGCTCGTGCAATGGTTGGAGTAAAGCTGTCTTGCCACTCTTTAGAGATTCTGGTGGTATGCCATCATTCCCAGGGGCTTTTCCACAAGTTAGGCTGTCCATAGCTTTGCTCAGCTCTTCCTGTGTGGGAATGACATCAAGTTCTTCCATGAGTGGCATATCGGGGATGTCATCTAAAGCGGTGCTGGAGACTGTTGTAACTGTTGAGTACAGTTCCAGATAATGCTTAACCCACCGTTTTAGCTGGCCTCCCTAGTCTTACATAATTTCTCCACGTTTGGACTTTAGGGGGGCAACTTTGGACTCAAAGGGCCAGTTGCTCTTTTGATATTTTCGTACATGGCTTTGGCATTGCCCATGTGTGCAGCTGATTGTATGCTGGAGCAGAGGTTAAGCCAGTAGGTATTGGCACATTGACGGGCAACTTTTTGGGCATGCGACTTTGCTGTTTTTAAGGCTTGCAGCCTGTCGGGTGTGGGCTTTTCCTTGTAGGCCATAAGAGCTTTCCTTTTGGATTCAGTGACGGGTTTCATTTCGTCCCAATATTCATCAAACCAGTCAGTACTTTTATGAGATTTCTTGCCAAAGGAATGTATTCCTGATGTATAGATTGTGTCTCAGAGATTAGTCCATTTGGAGTCAATGGTGACGCTTGGGGACGTCGTTGAGAGTGAACAGCTGCGTTTTCACAGGGTCTTTCATGCAGAAGGTGTTGATGCGTGGACATCCCTTTTTCTTGGTGTGTCACGAGTTTTTCCTCATAATTCTTACCTTGCTGGCCACAAGGGAGTGATCCGTGTCGCGGTCGGCGCTGTGATAGCTGCGGGTGAGTTGGACGCTAGCCAGTTGTGCACGCCTGGTGATGATGAGGTCCAGCTGGTGCCATTGGCGCGATCGAGGGTGTCTCCACGATACTTGTTGTATATCCTTGCATTTGAAGAAAGTGTTGGTCACACACAAGCCTCGTGAGCGGCACAGTTCCAGAAGCCTCTGTCCATTCTCATTTATCTTTCCTCTTCCAAAGAGGACAAGGCATGTGGGCCAGGCTTCGTGATCGCGCCCCACTCTAGCATTGAAATCTTTGTGGATGCTGGCTATTTTTTTAGTCCCATAACCTCGTGGTCGTTATAACCCCGTAGTCGTAGGGGGTTCTTATGTTTCCATTAGAACATTCTCGGGCTTGATAGACCTGGCGTCTCCCACCCCTCTCCAGGTCAGCGGAGGACTTTCTTAGCGTTAGTCATCCATCAACATTTTATCTAATCTGTTTACAGACGCTCCTTCTATACAGAAGATTATTGCGTCCTACGCTTATCTATGGTTTGTGTTTAGTCCTGCATTTTTATTAGAGATTTAAATGTTGATAAAGTGTTGGTTTTCCTGGATTCTTCAGGCAACCCATTCCACGCCCGAATTCCGGACGGGAAGAAGGAAAACTTGTATGTGTTTGTTCTTGCATACGGAATAAGAAAGGTGTTTTTATCCTTATGTCTATCTGAGGGTTGTATTAAGTTATCTTTGTGTTGTATTTCTAAATTAGAATTAATTGCTTTATGTATGATTACTACTTTGCTCTTGGTTCTTCTATCCTCTAGAAACAATTTTTATTGTTGCTTTAACATGGAATCGATCCCACGCCCCTCAGCTTGTGAGGCATGCGCTATATTGACTTCGCTATCCAGCCGCTATTGCCTGGTCTAAAGCTCCATAGAACTGGTCCTTCTCTTCCAGTGTTGAACAAAGAGTTGGGGCATACACACTTAGAATGATTGCTGGGCCCGCAGCAGTTTTGAGTCTTAGAGTGATGATCCTCTCTGTGCCTGATGACGGGGGTTTAATGGATGGTAGAAGGGTGTTCTTAGCCGCGAAACCTACATCATGCCGTCTTGGTTCATCTGTAGGTCTGCCTTGCCAGAAGAAGGTGTAATTTGCCTCTTTTAGTGATCCGTTGTCTGGGAGCCTGGTCTCCTGAAGGCATGCTATGTCAATATTTAGCCTCTTGAGCTCTCTAGCGATTATACCTGTCTTTCGTGTGTCGTTTATTGACTGCAGGTCATCTCTGATGCCGGGACACATAGTCCTCACATTGTCCTCACATAGTCCTCACATAGTCCTCACATAGTCCTCACATAGTCCTCACATAGTCCTCACATAGTCCTCACATAGTCCTCACATAGTCCTCACATAGTCATCACGTTCCAGCTAGTGATTCGAAGAGCTGGGGTCTTCTTTTTGTGACTTATTTTGCTTGGTGCAGGACATTATGGCTGCATTACCTGTTTTTCTGTCAGGGTTAACTCCCTTAGCCTTTCCCAATTAGCGGGTGTGGCCGCAAGGCAGCGGAGTTTTGAAGTCGGAGTTTCCTTCTCCTAGATGAACTACCAGCCAAGGTTAACGAGCATCATCTACCTGTAGGGGTGCCCAGTGGGAGCTGAGTAAACACGCCAGCAGCAGGAATCGAACCCGTGACCGATTTTTAGGGTCTCGGTACCACAGACACAGCAGAGTCGCGGGTTCGAGCCCATATACTGGCAATGCCCCTGGGGCATTGTGCTGGCCACACATTCCCCTGCTCGTTAGTGGTGTCTAAAAACACGTGAACGCTACATCACTTGCCCCCATAGTCCGTCATGGACTGGAAAGGGTGTCATCATCGCTTTATAACTGAATAATATAAACACGTCAAGAAAAGTTAAAACACGGCTTCACTATCCAACCAAAGGATTGTGGCGACCAGTATATTAATACTCGTCCATTTAATTCTCACGTTAACCTACATTTTAAAAGAACCCGTAAAAAAAAAGTTCTTGACTATAAATCATTTATTTACGAGACATAACTAAAAGAATGTTCATTATAATGTTGTTCGTCCGTCGTGATCGACGATGACCACTCTCATCATATTTGCTGGGACGCCACATGTGTTCGCATGTCGGACAAGAGGTAGAAGCGATCCCTTCAGGTGGGTTTTTGTTACGTTCCTTTCTGGCTTGGCGTTTTAACTTGGCAGCCTGTTGTCTGTTAGCTTCACAGACAGCTGCGCCATTCCATATCGTAGAGCGCCAGTGGGCTCGGTTACTGGCTGCTGCTTCCTAGTAGTCATGTCCGATGTCGATCGAAGGCCTTCAGAGCCTCGTGGCGACTATAAAAATTATGAATTAAAATTTCACATCGATCGCATATTCTATAATTAAATTAATGAATTTTTAGATTATCTCTATGTAGCTTGTAAATATTTATCCTAATCTTTCACGCAGTGCTTATTAGTCGTTGTCATTTCTAAAACCGGAAAACGTCATGAATCATTGAGTAATATTCTATTTTTAGATTACATTTTAGCGGAACAATGTTTTCAAGCGTAAATACAGTCGAATCAATAAGCTCTCAAAATTGTTTGCATAGTAAATTTACGAAACTGTTTTTTTTTCGTTTTCAAGTCCAAAAAGCAGTCTTAATTTAACGAAGAATTAATAAATAGCTGATAAGATACTTTTTTCTCATTATACCTAAATTTAAATATTGACTCGTATCTTTTATTAAATGTTTATGAAAATCGTCCCCCAAAAAGATAACATATTCCCAATATTTCTATTAATAGATTTTCGCCATTATATGACAATGCCTATTGAACGTGCGTTGCGTATTATATTGAACATACTTTTATAATATTTTCCCGCTCTGCAAATGTTTATGCTAGTCTGTCGTGGCGGTGTGTATTATATTGAACATACTTTTATAATATTTTTCCGCTCTGCAAATGTTTATGCTAGTCTGTCGTGGCGGTGTGTATTATATTGAACATACTATAATATTTTCCCGCTCTGCAAATGTTTATGCTAGTCTGTCGCGGCGGTGTGTATTATATTGAACATAATACGTTTAGTTATTTCTCAAATATAAAGGATTTATAGTAGTAAAGCACTTTGGTTTTCACGGTTTAAAAAAAAATCCTTTATATTAACTCGTGTCGTCTGCTTGACTGCTTGCATGCTGCAAATACGTTGGATCTATCTTTAACACACTTCTCCGTATCATATTGAGCTGAAATTCTGCAGGCAGACTTGTAGCGACTTTACAAATGATATATCGAAATTTCACATCGATAGAATGTACTGTAATTAAATTAATGAATTTTTAGTTTATCTCTATGTATCTCTATGTAGCATGTAAATTGTGGTGCTAGTCTGTCGCGTTGTTATTGAAGTGTTTTTTTTTAATGTAATTATTTTTTATTTTTTAAATATCTTTTATTAATATTGTTACCTTGAACACGCATATTCATTAAACATATTTTTTTAAATTTTCCCAAAGTGTATTTTTTTATTTTAAAGACGTATGTTCATCTTAACCTAAATGTAATTTTCATCTTCATACACGTTTAAACTAAATCTTCATGTACATGTTTTTTCTTTTAGTTTAAAAATGTCTTTCATTTTAATTCGTCTGATTTCTAGCTTCAACATTCTGAGTTCATTTTGTCCGAATGTTCTAGCTTGAGGCTTGGGGTCATCTCCTGCCAAGTAAATAGGTTTCTAAGGACAAACACGGACTGTGTACACAACACCATCTGTCTCAGTTTAGTGTCTGACTCGCTGTCAGTCTTCTCAACCCTATCTGCTTCTATTCCCCTCCCCAATTCATTGCCCTTATCTTTACCGTATACAAACATAACATCAGGAACTGGACACAACAAAATAACATTAGAACTGGACACAGCAAAATAACATTAGAACTGGACACAGCAAAGTAACATCAGGAACTGGACACACCCAAATAAATATTGGAAACTGGACGCATCAAAATAACATTTGCAGTTGGATTGCTGGAGACACCAAAATAATAACCGGAACGGACACACCGAAGTACCATCTGGAACAGGACTGACTAAAATTACATTAAAACTGGACACACCTAAATAAAAATTGGAATTGAACACGTTAAAATAACATAAGCCCTGAACACACCAAAGTAACATCTGGGACTAGACACAACAAAGTAACATCTGGGACTAGACACACCAAAGTAACATCTGGGACTAGACACACCAAAGTAACATCTGGTACTGGACACACCAAAATAACATCTGGGACTGGACACACCAAAGTAACATCTGGGACTAGACACACCAAAGTAACATCTGGTACTGGACACACCAAAATAACATCTGGGACTGGACACACCAAAGTAACATCTGGGACTAGACACACCAAAGTCACATCTGGGACTAGACACACCAAAGTAACATCTGGGACTAGACACATTATGAAAGTTGTTAAAGTACATCACCTCACGTCTGCCTAGTAAAGATCTTGTCACGCAGACACTGCTGGTATCCGGGCCTGATATAAGGACCCCTGACTGAGTTCAGTAGTCTCTGGCCAGGCATCAGCGTATTATCACAGGTATGTAGAGAGGAAATAAGAGCACGGAGGATTTACTCAACATTTTCAAGTGATTCTCAATTCTGTGCGTTTGAAAAGACAAGCGAAATTATATATCCGTTATTTTTTCAGTATATTTATTTCCATGAAAAGTTTTAGTAAAACAAAGTAGAGAAAGATAGACATCTAGTAAACAGAAGATTTTTTTTTCATTGTTATCATCAACTTTATGGGAGATTTTGTTATCATCAACTTTATGGGAGATTTTGTTATCATCAACTTTATGGGAGATTTTGTTATCATCAACTTTATGGGAGATTTTGTTATCATCAACTTTATGGGAGATTTTGTTATCATCAACTTTATGGGAGATTTTGGCACGATGTTGTGTGATGTTAATTATGGTCGAGTGGTGATGTGTTGTACATCATCATTTCTATTATTACCCACATTTCATTAACTGGTTGTTGAATGACATATGTGACATACTTGTTGTTAAATGCAATATGTGACATACTGGTTGTTGAATGACATATGTGACATACTGGTTGTTGCATGACATATGTGACATACTGGTTGTTAAATGCAATATGTGACATACTGGTTGTTGAATGACATATGTGACATACTGGTTGTTGAATGACATATGTGACATACTGGTTGTTGAATGACATACGTGACATACTGGTTGTTGAATAACATACGTGACATACTGGTTGTTAAATGTCATACGTGACATACTGGTTGTTAAATGCCATACGTGACATACTGGTTTTTGAATGACATGTGTCACATACTGGTTGTTGAATGACATGTGTGACATACTTGTTATTGAATGACATATGTGACATACTGGTTGTTGAATGACATATGTGACATACTGGTTGTTGAATGACATATGTGATATAATTGTTGACCAACTGTACTTTAAAAGACAGGAAGAATCACTCCACAAAAGACAGGAAGAATCACTCCCCAAAAGACAGGAAGAATCACTCCCCAAAAGACAGGAGGAATCAGTCCCCTAAAGACAGGAAGAATCACTCCCCAAAAGCTCATCTATCAAAGCGGTCTTTCAAATATGCGTATTATTGTTTTGATGGCTTCCTATGAAAATATCATCATCTAACGTTTTTTTTCAATAAACATCTGAGAAATGTTACATAGTCTCGGGGTAAATAAAATCTGACGTCACCAATCCACAGATACAAAATACCGGTCTATGACTCTTTAGCTACCAAAGTGGCTATGTACCCCGTGTTATGTTTGTGAGATCCACTGGGATAATTTGACCGCAGCTCCACTTAGAAGGACGCTCGAGCAGACGTAACGTTCAGCTCGTGTTTACATCCAGCCCGAGGGTGAGCGGAGATTGAACATCACGAGCACCCAATGCCTCGCGTTAGTCACGAGACACTTCCCATTTGTAAAACTTCGTAACTCGAGTCTCAGCGAGGGACAACTTACGAACTTTCCACAATTCAACAGAAGACAGTGTGCCACAACAACGCTCCTGTTGTTTTTACACGCTTTTATTTAAGTCACAATGTTTGTATGTTGTATCCATCCTTCCTTCAAAACTTGAAACGTAAAATTATACCACTTTGGATGGTCCTAGAGATCTAAAACTTTTACCACAGATAGATCTTGGATGACAATGCATTGTATCAAAATTTCAGATCGATCGAATGTACCGTATTGAAATTATTGCATTTTTAGTTTATCTATAGTCTATATATAAGCATCGGTACCCGTCTGCTTTGTTGACATCCATGAGTTCACCACGTGAACTAAACACCGTGGTATAAAACGTTGGGAGGGCGCTTATGAGGTGTTTGGTATAAAAAAAATAGTGGTAAAAAAGATGTGTGGGCTTCAGACGTGAATTTTAAAGAGTTTTTATTATAAGTTTTAAAAAATAGCTGTAAAAACAAAGTTTTTGACTATAAATCCCTTATATATGAGACATAACTAAAAGTAGTGATTATGTTAAAAGCGTGTCCTTTTTAAAAAAAAGATTTTTTAAATATTTAATTATTAGTTGTCATATTGCTTTTTAGTCTAATTCCTCCACAATTCTGTGTCTGTTGGCGTGTCGCATTGGCCAGCGTCAATATTTCTATTGACACCTTGTGGCTTTACCTCGCATCATTCTTTATTCCTCGTGCTGCTGCATGAATTCAGAGTTAAAAGATGTTTTCAAAAGATGTTCTCAGTGATGTACTCAATCAAATATTTCCTACATTTATTAGACCATCTATATTATATAAAAATCAAAGTATGTCTGTGTGTGTGTGTGCATGTCCTTTATAGCTGACTAAACCATTCATCCGATCGTCATGAAATTTTTGGAGACTGTTGAGTACCTACCTGGGATGGTAACTGGCAACTCTTTTTTTTCAAAATTTAACACTCGTGGGGCACCGGGGGCCCATAATGTCATTTGTTGCTTATATGAGCTATATAAAAATTAGTTTAAGCGCTAGCTACTATGTAAATTGTTGGATCTTAACCAAACTTTGTATATGACAACTTGATAGCCAATATTAAAATACTATAGGGCACTGAACTGCAAATAGTCATTCCTTTGGGTCTGGGGGCCCAGAAATTCACATTTCTTAAACGTTTAAGATTTTATTCACCATTCAGTCATTAACAATCTTGACAAATAATGACACATGTATCCATTATTATACAAATTGAAATGAAGAGGTGTTTTGAACTTTATATTTTGCACTGAATGGGCCCCGGGGCCCTTAATGTCTTTTTTTTTGCTTATATAAGATACATAAAAATTAGTTTATGCGTTAGCTACTGAATAAATGAATGGATCTAAACCAAAATTTGAATACAAAAACTTGGTAGCCCATATTAAAATACTATAGGGCACATAACTTCAAATGTCCTTTCCTTCGGGGCCGGGGGCCCCCAATGTCTTTTCTTCGTATATGTTGAATGTATTTTCCCCCATTCAATTTTTCACGATCTTGAGGAATATATCTATGAGGAAACTTAATTAAAATGAAAGTTTTAGAAATTTACATCTTTCACCAAATGGGCCCACGGGCCCCTAAATGTCGTTTTTTCTTATATTAGCTGTATAGAAATTAGTATTATATTAAAATACTGAGAAAATTAATGTATCTTGACCAATTTTATTATATAAAAAATCAAGGGTCTATATTCTAGTACGATAGGGCACTGAACTCCTAATATTCATTCCATCAAATTTTTTAACAATATTGAGAAATATAAACAAATGTATGTATTTTGAAATTTTTTCAAATGAACATAAGTTTCGCACTTTATTTCTTGCAATAATTGGGCCCTGGGGCCCTTAATGTCGTTTTTTGCTTATACGAGCTTTATAAAAAATAGTTTATGCGTTAGCTATAGAGTAAATGATTGGATCTTAACCAAACTTTGTATACAAAAACTTGGTAGCCCATATTAAAATACTTACAGTTTATGAACTTTTAATGTCGATTTCTTCGGGGCCGGGGGCCCCAATTTCTTTCTTTATAAATGTTTAAGATATTTTTCCATTCATATTTTAACGATCTTAATAAATATGTCCCTGATGAAATTGAATTAAAATGAAACAGTTTTTGAAATTTACATCTTTCACCGAATGGGCCAGGGGCCCCTAAATGTCGTTTTTTTCCCTTATATTAGCTGTATAAAAATTAGTATTAGATTATAATACTGAGAAAATTAATTTTTCTTGACTCATTTTAGTTTATAAAAAATCAAGGGTCTATATTTTAGTACGATAGGGCACTGAAATCCTATTTTCATTCCATCAAATTTTTTAACAATATTGAGAAATATAAACAAATGTATGTATTTTGAAATTTTTTCAAATGAACATATGTTTCGCACTTTATTTCTTGCAATAATTGGGCCCTGGGGCCCTTAATGTCGTTTTTTGCTTACATGAGCTTTATAAAAAAATAGTTTATGCGTTAGGTACAGAGTAAATGATTGGATCTTAACAAAACTTTGTATACAAAAACTGGTAGCCCATATTAAAATACTCACAGTTTCTGAACTTTCAATGTCGATTTCTTCAGGGCCGGGGGCCCCAATTTCTTTTTTCATATATGTTTAAGATATTTTTCCATTCATATTTTAATGATCTTAATAAATATATCCCTGATGAAATTGAATTAAAATGAAAAGGTTTTTGAAATTGACATCTCACACCGAATAGGCCGGGGCCCCCTTTAGGTCTTTTTGTTTCACTATATCTATATTTATAAAAATCAAAATATGTCTCTGTGTGTCTGTGTGTGTGTGTGTGCATGTCCTTTATAGCTGACTAAACCATTGACCCGATCGTCATGAACCTTTTTGAGACTGTTTAGTATTCTCTCGGGATGATAACTGGCAACTTTTTTCGAAATTTAACACTCATGGGGCGCCGGGGCCCATAATGTCATGTTTGCTTAAATGAGCTATATAAAAATTAGTTTCCACGTTAGCTACTTAGTAAATGAATAGATCTTCACCAAACTTTGCATACAAAAACTTGGTGGCCTATATTAAAATACTATAGACACTGAACTTCTAATTCCAATATCTTCGGGGCCGGGGGCCCCAAATGTCTTTTTTCATATATGTTTAAGATATTTTTCCTATTTACTTTTTAAAGATCTTGAGAAATATAGCCACAATAAAAATGAACTAAAATGAACAGTTTTTTGACATTGACTTCTTCCACCGAATGACCCCTTAATGTTATTTTCCCCCTATATTGGCTATATAAAAAGTAGTTTAAGCGTTAGATAATAAGAAAATAACTGGATTTTGACCAAACTTAGTATATAAAAACTTAAGAGCCTATATTACTATAGTGCACTGAACTCCTAATGTCCATTCCCTCGGAGCTGGGGGCCCCAAATGTCTTTTTACTGAACTGTAATAATTGTATTCCCTATTCAATTTTACACGATATTGAGGAATAAAACTTGAGTACACTGGCAATACAAAAAACTATATTATCACTCATTTTGGGGCCAGGGCCCTTAATATCGTTTCTTCCTTTGTACGCTATTTAATTATTAATTTATTTATCCGATTGCTATGAAACTTGGAATTTTTTTTCACACTTACACGAAGGTTTTTTCAGAATTGTTTTTAAACATACCACTCATTGGTTTCTTTAAATTTATTCATTTTTACTGAGATCGTTGCAAAGCACGACGGGTCTGCTAGTCCTTGATAAATTTTTAACGGACAAAGTTGTAATAGGTGGGGGGTCGGGGTGGGATCTTGGGGTGGGAGGTAAACAGAGGGTGAGAAATAAAAGATATATTATTATTTTAACTACTATTAACTCCCTCCTCAAAATGTTTAAGTAAAGAATATCTGGATTTCTCTTATAACAAAGGAGTCTCTCAGTACTGATGTCAGAGTTAGCAGTAGGCGTGAAGTAAGTCTGTCAGTATTGATGTCAGAGTTAGCAGTAGGCGTGAAGTAAGTCTGTCAGTACTGATGTCAGAGTTAGCAGTAGGCGTGAAGTAAGTCTCTCAGTATTGATGTCAGAGTTAGCAGTAGGCGTGAAGTAAGTCTGTCAGTACTGATGTCAGAGTTAGCAGTAGGCGTGAAGTAAGTCTGTCAGTACTGATGTCAGAGTTAGCAGTAGGCGTGAAGTAAGTCTCTCAGTATTGATATCAGAGTTAGCAGTAGGCGTAAAGTAAGTCTGTCAGTACTGATGTCAGGGATAGCAGTAGGCGTGAAGTAAGTCTCTCAGTATTGATGTCAGAGTTAGCAGTAGGCGTAAAGTAAGTCTGTCAGTACTGATGTCAGGGTTAGCAGTAGGCGTAAAGTAAGTCTGTCAGTACTGATGTCAGGGTTAGCAGTAGGCGTGAAGTAAGTCTCTCAGTATTGATGTCAGAGTTAGCAGTAGGCGTAAAGTAAGTCTGTCAGTACTGATGTCAGAGTTAGCAGTAGGCGTAAAGTAAGTCTGTCAGTACTGATGTCAGGGTTAGCAATAGGCGTAGTTTAGTTTCAACAATTTGCCCATTATTAAAAAATTAATGGCATTGAATTTCTTAAAGCACTAGCCAATTGCATGACCCCAATGACATTGCCAAGAGACTCATAGACAATGAAAGTGTTCTTGTAGAACCAAACAGACCCAGTCTAATCGCAGAAAGGTGTGACCCGCCCAGCACTGTTCACAAAAAGGGAAGTTACGCCGTTATTTTATACTTGTGGAACATAGTCTCAAACTTTTCACCTAACTCGAGGGACCCTCATACATCACAGCGCAGGCAAGTTCCCCCCCCCTTTCCACCAACATAGTTATGCTTGGCCCTCCCTTTCCTGTTGGAAGTTGTATGGACCCACACATTATATCAGAGTTGCCCCCCTCCCCCATGTTTTATACTGGACGTAGCACTGACCCACACATCAGATCAGAGAACCCCGCAACAAGCAGAGAGCCGTTCGCCCTCACCAGACGCGAGATTAAACGATGCCCGCGTGGACGCGGCTAACGTGCAGTGAAAAGAACGACAGTGGACCGAGGGCGCCTTTGAAGTGAGTCTCGTCAATATTGGGACAATTAATCTTCATTTTGACCCGTGCCTCCCCCGTGTTGGGCTTGATTCATCCTCGGACAAAGATCACACTGATTTTCTTACGTCTTCGGTTTCTGTATAACTAAACCCACGAGTCTTTTCCGATTTCATTTTCACGGCACCGAGGAGAGCTGACGATAAATAAAGTATATTATTGAATGCCCACCCAGTCCAATGGCCGTTTGGACAGTAAATGACGCAATGCCCACCCACTCCAATGGCCGTTTGGACAGTAAATGACGCAATGTCCACTGTCCACCCACTCAAATGGCCGTTTGGACAGTAAATGACGCAATGTCCACCCACTCCAATGGCCGTTTGGACGGTAAATGACGCAATGTCCACTGTCCACCCACTCCAATGGCCGTTTGGACAGTAAATGACGCAATGTCCATTGTCCACCCACTCCAATGGCCGTTTGGACGGTAAATGACGCAATGTCCACTGTCCACCCACTCCAATGGCCGTTTGGACGGTAAATGACGCAATGTCCACTGTCCACCCACTCCAATGGCCATTTGGACAGTAAATGACGCAATGTCCACTGTCCACCCACTCCAATGGCCGTTTGGACAGTAAATGACGCAATGTCCACTGTCCACCCACTCCAATGGCCGTTTGGACGGTAAATGACGCAATGTCCACTGTCCACCCACTCCAATGGCCGTTTGGACGGTAAATGACGCAATGTCCACTGTCCACCCACTCCAATGGCCATTTGGACAGTAAATGACGCAATGTCCACTGTCCACCCACTCCAATGGCCGTTTGGACAGTAAATGACGCAATGTCCACTGTCCACCCACTCCAATGGCCGTTTGGACGGTAAATGACGCAATGTCCACTGTCCACCCACTCCAATGGCCGTTTGGACGGTAAATGACGCAATGTCCACTGTCCACCCACTCCAATGGCCGTTTGGACAGTAAATGACGCAATGTCCACTGTCCACCCACTCCAATGGCCGTTTGGACGGTAAATGACGCAATGTCCACTGTCCACCCACTCCAATGGCCGTTTGGACGGTAAATGACGCAATGTCCACTGTCCAAACACTCCAATGGCCGTTAGGACGGTAAATGACGCAATGTCCACTGTCCACCCACTCCAATGGCCGTTTGGACAGTAAATGACGCAAAGTCCCCTGTCCACCCACTCCAATGGCCGTTTGGACGGTAAATGACGCAATGTCCACTGTCCACCCACTCCAATGGCCGTTTGGACAGTAAATGACGCAATGTCCACTGTCCACCCACTCAAATGGCCGTTTGGACGGTAAATGACGCAATGTCCACTGTTCACCCACTCCAATGGCCGTTTGGACAGTAAATGACGCAATGTCCACTGTCCACCCACTCCAATGGCCGTTTGGACAGTAAATGACGCAATGTCCACCCACTCCAATGGCCATTTGGACAGTAAATGACGCAATGTCCACTGTCCACCCACTCCAATGGCCGTTTGGACGGTAAATGACGCAATTTCCACTGTCCACCCACTCCAATGGCCGTTTGGACTGTAAATGACGCAATGTCCACTGTCCACCCACTCCAATGGCCGTTTGGACAGTAAATGACGCAATGTCCACTGTCCACCCACTCCAATGGCCGTCTGGACGGTAAATGACGCAATGTCCACTGTCCACCCACTCCAATGGCCGTTTGGACAGTAAATGACGCAATGTCCACTGTCCACCCACTCCAATGGCCGTTTGGACAGTAAATGACGCAATGTCCACTGTCCACCCACTCCAATGGCCGTTTGGACAGTAAATGACGCAAAGTCCCCTGTCCACCCACTCCAATGGCCGTTTGGACGGTAAATGACGCAATGTCCACTGTCCACCCACTCCAATGGCCGTTTGGACAGTAAATGACGCAATGTCCACTGTCCACCCACTCAAATGGCCGTTTGGACGGTAAATGACGCAATGTCCACTGTTCACCCACTCCAATGGCCGTTTGGACAGTAAATGACGCAATGTCCACTGTCCACCCACTCCAATGGCCGTTTGGACAGTAAATGACGCAATGTCCACCCACTCCAATGGCCATTTGGACAGTAAATGACGCAATGTCCACTGTCCACCCACTCCAATGGCCGTTTGGACGGTAAATGACGCAATGTCCACTGTCCACCCACTCCAATGGCCGTTTGGACTGTAAATGACGCAATGTCCACTGTCCACCCACTCCAATGGCCGTTTGGACAGTAAATGACGCAATGTCCACTGTCCACCCACTCCAATGGCCGTCTGGACGGTAAATGACGCAATGTCCACTGTCCACCCACTCCAATGGCCGTTTGGACAGTAAATGACGCAATGTCCACTGTCCACCCACTCCAATGGCCGTTTGGACAGTAAATGACGCAATGTCCACTGTCCACCCACTCCAATGGCCGTTTGGACAGTAAATGACGCAATGTCCACCCACTCCAATGGCCATTTGGACAGTAAATGACGCAATGTCCACTGTCCACCCACTCCAATGGCCGTTTGGACAGTAAATGACGCAATGTCCACCCACTCCAATGGCCGTTTGGACAGTAAATGACACAATGTCCACCCACTCCAATGGCCGTTTGGACAGTAAATGACGTAATGTCCACCCACTCCAATGGCCATTTGGACAGTAAATGACGCAATGTCCACCCACTCCAATGGCCATTTGGACAGTAAATGACGCAATGTCCACCCACTCCAATGGCCGTTTGGACAGTAAATGACGCAATGTCCACCCACTCCAATGGCCGTTTGGACAGTAAATGACGCAATGTCCACCCACTCCAATGGCCGTTTGGACAGTAAATGACGCAATGTCCACCCACTCCAATGGCCGTTTGGACAGTAAATGACGCAATGTCCACCCACTCCAATGGCCGTTTGGACAGTAAATGACGCAATGTCCACCCACTCCAATGGCCGTTTGGACAGTAAATGTTGCAATGTCCACTGTCCACCCACTCCAATGGCCGTTTGGACAGTAAATGACGCAATGTCCACCCACTCCAATGGCCTTTTGGACAGTAAATGACGCAATGTCCACTGTCCACCCACTCCAATGGCCGTTTGGACAGTAAATGACGCAATGTCCACCCACTCCAATGGCCGTTTGGACAGTAAATGACGCAATGTCCACCCACTCCAATGGCCGTTTGGACAGTAAATGACGCAATGTCCACCCACTCCAATGGCCGTTTGGACAGTAAATGACGCAATGTCCACCCACTCCAATGGCTGTTGGGACAGTAAATGACGCAATGTCCACCCACTCCAATGGCTGTTTGGACAGTAAATGACGTAATGTCCACCCACTCCAATGGCCGTTTGGACAGTAAATGACGCAATGTCCACCCACGCTACCAATTTATGCAGTAAGGAAGGGAAAAAACGGTTGGTCGGCAGAGCTTGTTATAGCCAGATGTGATTGATGAATAATGATCGATGGTTCTTTTATAAGTGATTGACGAACGTGTGTGCCTTATTTCGATAGGTCACTGCTTACCTTTAAATTAGCTAACATTTTGTATCAGTATTAAACAACAAATTAAGATATTACTATAAGAAAGTGATTATTCTCAATTTTATAGAAGAGGAAATCATAATATTGCATGCACAATACTAACGGTGGAGCAAATGTTCCAGATGTCAATGAACTTAAGTCTTAATAATAGGATTTAGAACATATCTATTGTTTTTTTAAAAGACAGTTAATCTTGATGGATGAATAACTAAATATAGATGTCTCTTACGTGACATCTTGAGTGTGTATCAAATCAGGGAGTTTTCAATTTTTGTTATAACATTATAATGTAACATGAGTCAGCTGTTATCGAGATGAATGAAGGCTCCATTATTCATTGCTTGATTTAGAGTAAAGTTATTTACTATTCTCCACTGCTCGGTAGCCAACAAATAAAAACTATCTCGTGTCACTTGTGATCTATTGACCTGTCTCACTGATGTATTTGATTACAGTTAAACACAGGAATGACAAGTTTTAGTAGGAGCTTATCATGGGTGTTCTTACAATACTCGAAAGTTTTGAGACCCACGAGGTTTGAGACCCACAATAAGTTACTGTCATGGAATTTGAGAATACCCATGTTAACAGAGTCGGTCCACTACCTGGGAGTCTTCCCTTTGTCCTTGGAAACCAAAGTGCGTGCTATTGTCGTCTTGACCTTCAGCTAGCTGACCAACACTCTGACCAGGTCACCAAACCAATTCATTTGATGTCAGGTTTTGTTTTATTTCCCTTGTTCTGCATGTGGCACCTTGTCTTCTGAACAGCTGCTCACCTGTCAACATCTCGTCTCGCAGGTGGAGATATTTTTCTCGAGACTTGACAAGCAAGTCTCTTTGTCTGGGTATCTCTTTGGTGGCTTCGCCTGTCTCCCGTATCTTGTTGTTGTTGCTGCTGACTTCGCCAGCTGAGTAGCGACTGTTGCTGATGGGAGCGTGTTCTTCATGCTTTGTCTCTGGTGTGTTGAACTCACAATCACCCGTAACACCTCTCCTTCCACGAAATGTCTGTCTCAGCATGTTATTGTTTCGTCTGTATGTCTACTATCGTTAGTTTTAACAATGTATGACCTTGGCGTCGTTGCTGCCGACACGACGACTGCTGGCTGCCGTGAGCCTTTAGGTTTTTAAATCCCTTATATTAACTTCACCGCCGTCTCTGTCGTTCTGTCGTCATCTCTCTCTCTGTCTTGGGCGGGCGGAAAAACAAAAGTATAAAATAACCGTCTTCCCGTGATCCGATCGAGCTGAAATTTGGCACACGGACCCGTCTCACCTAACAATGCATCGTATCAAAATTTCAGATCGATCGAACGTACCGTAATTAAATTTATGCATTTTTAATTTATCCTTATATAACGTATGTAATTCAAATTCACTGTTATTGTTTTTTTCACGGGATTGTTCAGTCACGCGTTGACGCGACCCATCGAAGTACCGGCGTGCTTTTGTTTACATTTTACGTGTCACGCTGAGCTCGGTCAAGCGATCGGTGACCAGACTTTTCCCCTCTCCCAGCAGGTTTATGAAGCAAAGTTGAGTTAATACAGATTCAGTCTGTAAATGTTTGTCGCGTTTGGAAATAATCAATACTGTTAGTTGTCTCATATATAAGGGATTTATAGTTAAAAACTTTGTTTTTACGGGTTTGTTTTTTTCTGAATCGCTGCGCTGCTTACACGCTGAGAGTGTGTACGTCCGTTGATTCTGTCTGATTTGACGTAATATTTCTTCTGCTGTTGGGGCCACTGATGCTTCTTGCTTATTACGCCCACGATTTTAATCAGATTCAGCTTTTGACAAGCTTGCAGACCAAGGATAGGCTTTGATTGCTTCTTGACTATTTGAAACTACAGCACCTCTGTCTTGTCTTTCACAGAGCATTTGATTGATTTTTTGTCTACAACAGGCAATGATTCCCCACTGTATGTAGTGATCCTTGCTGTTGATTTCTGCATTCTTCCCATTCTAAGTTGACTGGATAATCTGTGTGGCAGAATGTTTACTTGTGCGCCTGTGTCCAGTGTGAACATCACTGGCCTCTGTTCAAGCGTGACGACTACCCTCCATTCATTACTTGTTGCGTGTTTTTTTACTATAGTCCACGTGATCTTTAGTTGACGGGGGACAACTTTTACACGTTTTGATTTCCATACAACAGAAAAATGATTCAATTTTCCACAGTTGTTGCATAACTTCCAATAAGCAGGTCATCTTCTAGGTTCATGGTTTTTTCCACAATATTTGCATTTGCCTGCTTTTATGTGTGTACTTGCCCTTACAGCTTGCTTGACATGTTGACTTGTTGTCTTGTGCGTACTTGATTTCTCACAGGCCTTTGAGTTCAAAGCTTGAACATTCTTTTCTTCATTTAAAGCTTTGAGTTGCCATTCCGATGTTTCAACCGCTTTGCATATAATTTCAGCTTTGTTTAAATTCAGCTCTAATTCTCTCAGTAGTCTAACCCTGGGATATTCATTATTTACTCCAGCCACAATTCTTTCCTTTATTAACGACTCTGTTAAATTTTCAAATTCACAAGACTTTGCTTTAAGTTTAAGGTCTGTGATAAAATTATCGAAACTTTCTCCCTCGCCTTGCTTTCTGGAGAAAAACACGTGTCTCTCGACTGTCACATTCTTTCTTGGCAAACAATAATTCTCGAATTTCAGTAATAAGCACTTCACTGAATGAATATCCGTGTCACAATCGTCACATTCCTGTCAAGTCCACTGGAATGTATTGTACAATTCTACCGCTTCTTGGCCTATTACATGCAGCAGTGTCATGCTCTGCACTTCTTTGCTTTTTGTGTCGAGTCCAATGGCTATCTTAAATATCCGGAAAGACTGCTTAAATCTCTTCCAATTGGCAGCAATGTATCCAATTAGCCCCAGTGGTTGTGGTGGGTGGAGTCGGTCCATCTAATAGATATGGCGTCAGTACTTCAAATTGTCTTGTGCTCCAACACTTCTGACACCATGTAATAGAACTTATGGCTAGTCAAGTGACAAGGCTTTAACACACTGTGTTCTGGTTAACAACTGTCTTTAATAATTATATACAATGCACTGTAATCAACTGCACAATCAACCACCCAAGCAGCTCGTATGCAATCAACCTCGGTTGCCTCATTTACCGAACATTTATAGTCCGCCATTCTCCCAGTTCTTGACCAGCACGCTTTCAGTTCACCTCACAAAAAACCACGTGTTTCATACTAGGTCAAGTCATTGCATTCTCATACTATGTAAACACAACACGTCTCTCACAATGACAACATACATTAGTCATGATTCCGACCTCATCTTTATTTTATTAGTCTTTGTGTCTACGACCGAAGTGTGTCGGATGTCTTTGTGTCTACGACCTAAGTGTTTCGGATGTCTTCGTATCCAGGACCAAAAGGTTGTTGGATTGCTTTGTGTCTAGGACATAAAGGTTTTAGATGTCTTTGTGTCTAAGACCAAAGTGCGTTGAATGTCATTGTTATCGGCATCCTTCCGTCTCGCGACACGATGGTGCATCACCATTGTGTTAGGTTGCATTTCCTCGTGTGGCTGTGCAGTCCTATCCTTGAGTGACAGTCTTTACCACAGCTTTTACACACGAGTGCTTCCAATGTTGTGGCCTTTCTCCTAGCTCTTCTGTCTGCCGCCTTCTCCATCCTTTGCTCCTCGGCTAGTAAGACGCCCTCTTTTACAACTGTGTGCCACGAAGATCGGTCTTCTCCTTTTGTTGGATGTCATTGAATCTAGGACCAAAGTGTGTTGGATGTCTTTGTATTTTGCACCAAAGTGTGTTGGATGTCTTTGTATTTTGGACCAAAGTGTGTTAGATGTCTTTGTATTTTGGACCAAAGTGTGTTGGATGTCTTTGTATTTTGGACCAAAGTGTGTTGGATGTCTTTGTATTTTGGACCAAAGTGTGTTGGATGTCTTTGTATTTTGGACCAAAGTGTGTTGGATGTCTTTGTATTCTGGACCACTAGCTATCAACCTCAACGACCCCCTTCCCCTTGGTTATTGTCCTTGTTTGTTTCAATTGGCACAAGATTTCTAAAACATTAATTTGTATTGATAGACGTTTCCCGATTGAATTATTCCCTAAACAACAATAACGTGGCATAGCCTCAAGGCAAAGAATTCTTAATCTGCAGTTTTTAAATCAAAGTTTGACACCAGCTCCGCTGAAAGAAATATCTCCATCGGGACATCGCTACAGAAAGCGAGGGGGCTTTTCCTTTTCTTCCATGCATCTTTCTGTTTCTTTTTTATTCCGTCGCAAAAGTTTAACGTTTTGTTTCATTTCGGTATATCACCTTGAAGGTGCTGCTCTTTTGTAAAATGTAAATAGTTTTTTAAATATTTTTTATTATAAATTTTTACTTTTATTTTATTATTTTTAAAAAAAATTATGTTGTGAAACACTATACCCACATGTAATTATGGCATCGTGTATAATAGCAGTTTTAAAACGCGTATTAGGAAATGTGCTTAGAAACAGTTTCCTAATGCATTTCATGGTTACAATTTTATACATTTTTGAAGCTAAAAGCACTATATTAAAATATCGCTGAAAGCTTTTACGGAAAATGTTGCATTGATGTTTACGCCGTTGTCACAGCTGCATCAAATCGTGTTTTTCTTTAAGTCCGGTTTTCAAGAGAATCTTGCAAATCTTGCTTCCAATGTTAAGTCCTTAGAATATATTCATTTTATTTCTTTACTGGTGATCGTATGAAATAATTATCCTCAGCGTTTCTTTCACAAACTTTGTTGTATTGTTATATGTTTTGGCTGTAGGGGGTGGGTCAGTGGTTTTGATTGGCAGTTCCGGTAGCAACGAAATGGTGGGCGTGGTCTATACACGTTGGTATTTAATATGCTATATAGGGGCTGTACTTCCGTTATGTTATATTGCAGTTCCGTGCTACACCTAAGTCGTGTACTGTACTTAAGTTGTGTGCTGTACTATTATTGTGGAAGGTAAGTGGGAATAACTTTAGTTGTGCCCCTGGGCACAAATCACGACTAGGATCATCACTAGCTTCATTCCTTCAGTCAAATTAACAGCCTTTGAGTTGACTGTGCGCTCTCTTGGCCCCTAAAGTTAAAATAAGTTACCAGCCTTGAGTTTATGTTGTCCTCTATTGAGCCTTAGAACCACATAAGTTACTTCTCTTGAGTTGACGGTTAGCTCCCCTTACCCGTTTAATCAAAATAATTAAATCGCCCCTAAGTTAATTATATGTTTTTGCCTCCCTTAAATCAATATGAGTTAACTGCCCTCACGTTATATACTGGCTCCCTTAAATCAATATGAGTTACCTGCCCTCATGTTGTTTACTGGCTCTTGTTTTATACCTAGAATCTATTGGCCCATCTGTTCTAATGGTCACCCAACAAGTGACTACTTCAAGGCCGCGCCTTTCTGAGATGACTCGTGGGGAGTGCAGACATTGCCGTTGACCATGGCGACTATGGGTCAAGACAAAAACGTCAGACATTGGCAGACTTTGACGTTATGACTAACGTGATTGGCAAGATCCACAAGACAGCGTATTTTCTTACTTACAAACCGACGTAAATAAATCATAAAATATTTTTCTTGACATCAAAATTACGCAATATTGAAGTAAATCAAGAAAATGTGTGAGATCGAAATTTCTGATAGACCGATAACAGAATAAAACAAGTACAAGTAATAAAAACTCGAATGAGTATTAAAACGTAATTTCCAAAAAAAAATTCCGATTTTTTTATTCAAGTGAAATCATTCTAGATCAGCTGTTCTCAACCTGTGGTCCGCGGACCACTAGTGGTCAGCGGAGATGTCTTTGGTGATCAGCGAGCAAAGGATGACATTTTAAATATTTATAAAATAAAAAACACATAAAGGTAAATGTTGTCACTTTTTGAATACATCAATTATTTTTAATTACTGGATGGCGATAGCACAGCACCAAAAAATGATATGGTTTGATTCATGATTTTACTTTTAGCTATGCCGAAAATCACATGATGTCGCGCTAGATTCTAAAAGTCTATAGTTATATTGACATTCAGAAATAATTTTGTGAAACCATTGAGTAAATTAGCTTTACATTAATATTACAATTATTAAAGTTATAAATTAAATATATTGATTGAACACATGGATACAATTCTAATAAAGAAAACAACCGAACGTAAGGAAAACAATGACTCATCCTCACAATCTGTCTGTGAATCAAATGCAGTTCCGGAGCACACACACACACACACAGACACAAAGACGCATTGTCATATGAAAGTACATGTATGATGAAGAATAATAGCGTTTTTGGTTTATATGAGTCATTGTAAATCAACAACCCAATTCAGAGTGTGTAATTAGCCCGAAAATTCTTGCTAATGAAGCGATGAAACCTGCAAAAGTCCAAAAACGACTTAAAACTAATCTTAATCTCTGCTCAGAGTCCTGCATAGGATTAGCAACCAAATTCATTGAAAACACTTTAAGAACATCACTTTTGTTGGCTATACCAGTTGCACGGCCAAAAGGCCTCCTTATCTAGGGGGGAAATTGTTTAACAGACAATTTGTATTACTTAATGCTGTGAGAGAGTTTCTTGCAGAAGAAAAAGTCAAAACTCATTGATCATTTGAAGGTCAGGGCCGGATGAAGCCATCTTGGTGCCCGAGGCACAAACACATATGGGTGTCCACTTCTGCCCCGATCCCCCACTGACCACTGGTATGTTCAATATTAAGCAAACCAACTAACAAACAAAACAGTTGTTAACACACAGGGGCGTCACAAGGTATTGCGGGAGGTGCAAACCGCACCGGGTGACACCAAAGGGTAAAATTCTGTATGGTTCTCTATTTGGCATTGGTATACTCGGAGGAGGTCTATGGGGTAAGTTGTGAGGGGGTGACACCATGACCTACCGAACTGGATGACACTTACCGCAGTGACGCCGCTGTTAACACACGTTTGTACTAGTATCACTCAAATAAAACCTACGATAAGATATTTCTGTATTAAAATTAATATTTAATTAATTTTGTAATAATAATAGACAAATATACTGTACAATCAATTTTTAATAGATGAGAAAGTCGGAGAAAGCAAACCTTTACATTTTAAAGTTCTTTAGTCTAGATTAACATCTGGCAAAGTACATCATCAAAGTTAATTTTGCGCAAAATGTCTGTCTCAATCATCAGAAAAGATAAGGAATCGAGCCTTTCTTATTTAATTATCGATGTACTTAGATTTTTTGTACGTTTTAACTGAGAAAGAGAGCGCACAGTTAAAACGTTCATAAACATTAATGTTACGAATATGCTAAGTCCATTTCTACATTGGAAAAGCAAACTTAATGTTGTCTCTATTACTTTGTATAATTCTCCATGACTCAACGTGTTGTTTTCAGATTTGATGCACGAAACTTGTGGCGAATATATGAGTGTAACTTTTGTAGTTCAATATATAAATTATTGTTCAGATCTTCAGGATAAGCATTTATTAGTCCTATATAACACTGAGATATTTGTGGTACATCGACCAGACAAGAAAATCTAACTGCTATATCATTATATACCTATCCTCATCTACCCATCTGTATCAAGTTTGTCAACAATGGCGTAAAAAGCAAATATACGGTTTTTTCTCTGGCTTTCAGAGATACCTCAGGGGCATAACCATCAATAACCACTGTCTTTCATGCAAGTGATCTGCTGGTGAAGAATACAAATCAGCACACGTCTTCAAGTTCACGTGCTCATTTTGTAGAGCTTGACTGAATCTGTGAAAATGTAACACTTCTTCCCAAAAGACAAGCGTGAGAGCAAATTCTAATTCTTGTATCTTCTTTGCAATTTGTGAATGCTTCTCTTCTGGTGTCCCCCTTCTGTGGAAGGTCTTATTTTAAACACTCTAACGCTTCTATAATCTGAGGATGAGACTTTAGAATAGCTTTAGTTCCAACAGCATGTGCTTCCCATCGGAAAGATGGTATCGGAAAGAGAGTTTACCAGCGTTCAATCCACAAAGCATCCTTTCAGAATCTTCCATTTGTTGGTTGAAGCTGAGAAAAAAGTATCGATCAGTTACATTGTATGGAAGAAGTTTACTGCCTCTAAACAAGAATCAAAGGCGCTTCTGCCTACCAGATTTAGTGAATGGGTAGCATAGGGTATGTAGATAGAAAACTAATTTTCTCTAGAATTTTGTTATGCATGCCCTTGTGATACCAAGAAATATTCGCTGCGTTATCCGGGACTGACCTCTGCATTTTGTAAAATCAATATTGCAAACTTCACGTAAGTACTGCAACTCTTGCTTCACGGTGTTACTTTGCAGCTGCAAGAAAGTCAAAAAGCACGCAATGAGCTCTCCATCTACCACATATCGAAGAACAACGCTTAACTGATCTATAAATGAAATATCGGGTATTGACAAGCTTAAATAACTGGAAGTCTTTACTTCATCTAAAATTACTTGATGGACTTTTGGGGACATAATTTTAATCATTTCTTCACAAATAGTTTGGGATACATAAGAAGGATTGTCGTTTCTAGAATTTTCTTATTTCGCAATGTGTGATGTTAAAAATGGATCAAACTGACTGACCATCTCCAGCAACCCTAGAAAAGTTCAGTTTTGTAAAAGATTTAATCTACTTTTTTTTATAAAATTTAATTAGTTTGGCCTGCTTATGGTTATTGTTCTAGTTTACTATTCTTTTTTGAAGAGCTGAATAAACTTAATTAATATCTGCAAGGAAAGCAGACACATTCAATTACTCTCAATGGCAAAGGGTCTGCTTTTACGATAAAGCTTGATCTTTGGAAAACAAGATTTTTAAGGGTACCTTTGACGTTTAATCAATTGTATGAATTTAACGATAAACCAAAAAAATGCTGCTAACGATAAAGAACTGTGGATATATTTGATTTCTGACAATATTCGATCACCACAAGATCAATTTAACTTTTTCTTTTGTGATTTTAGCGTTTTGAGTTTTTCGTTGGTTTCCAGTCCTTTTCTTGCAACCATTGACTCATTAAATTCACCAACATCGAAATTAAACCAATTCATTGAACTAACGAGCTATACTACTTTGAATATATTGCATCGGACACCGAGCTTGATGAAATGTTGCAGTACTCAGAAGAGTCTCAGAAAGCTTTTAAACTACGTTTACCCTTTGCAACATCATGTCTTTTTGAAGGTGGATTTTCCTCTTTGGTTAAAATCAAAATAAAATATCGTTCTCAACTTGAAGTAGAAGATGAACTATGATTAAGTCTTTAAAGCATTACACCTCGTTTGGATTTGATGTGCTCAAATGTGCAAACTCAGACTCGCACTAAATAAACTAACGCAGCAGTCTTACTAATACTAACTACTTGCAGAGGCGTCACTAGGGTTGGTGTCACCCGGGGCGGCCCGCCCCCCCCCGCCGCCCCCTAGTGACGCCACTGACTACTTGTTTATGAGTTGAAGTTTTTTCGGACCAAAAAATTAAATAACATTATAAATATAAGTCACATTGGTTCGTTACAAAAGAAAGTAGTTACAATATTGTTTTTGGAGCACGCAAACTGTAACATTTCAGTATAATTTTACTAACATGTATACTAGTAACTAGTTATATACAAATATAATTATATTTTCATTTTTTACCATGGCAGTAGCACAAATTTCCGTAGTGGCCCTCGGTTGAGACACACTTTTTCCATGTGGTCCTTGAATCGCAAAAGGTTGAGAACCACTGTTCTAGATTATTTAAAAGTCATTTCAAATCAGTAATTCAGAAACTACACAAAATATGACGTCATATCCCCTCACGCTACATCACACCAAGAATGTGTCAATATAATGCGCACCACGCAACAATCTAACATAAGCATTTACAAAGCGGGAAAACCCCATTAACTTACATTCTTGATTAAATTAAATGTCATTTCAAATCAATAATTTTGAAACTGAACGAAACAATTGCTTTCAAAAATTGCTGCTAAAATTACAGGAGTCGAACCAAAATACATTTTTTTAAAAAATCCCCTCTCCTACATTGTTCTAAATAGTATTAGCTATCGTTTGGCGTTTGTTTCAACCCGATAGAAGTTATGGTTGGCGAGAAATTGACAAAATACTGATATGTTTCCATTGTTTTATTTTATTTATTTATTTATTATTAATTTATTTTTTTTGGGGGGGGGTGGATTTTCCAGGAAATCCAGTAAACCTTTTCGGTAATTTTTGGTTTTTGACCATCCTTGGGACCTCCTTAGCATATTTGCAAAGACCCGAACCCTCTATCTGGTATGGTTCAGAAGGAGTTGCGTGTGCAAGCTCGACAGACATTTCAAATGTATAAACGCAATTTATAGCATGTTAAATTGTGTTAAAAATGTAAATATTGCACACGAACAAGTAAAATTCATGAAATTAAAATTTCGTAAATCTCCATTTCTTAGCCTTCTGAACGAATCTCTCCCTGGCAGAAGTTCTTCCATATGTTCTTAGTGACAGCCCCCACGTGATTCCCCAACATAGTTTTTAGTTCAAAGATTTGAATCTAAGTCTGTCATGATTTTAAGAAGCTAATAGCCCCACCACCCCCCACCCCCGTTTCGTAGGCTGCAGTGTCTTACATAGTGGCCTCGTTGTGTTCTCCCTCGGCTAGAGTTCACATACCACTGTTACGTGGTTTTTTTTTCTTTCATCAAGGGGTAGTAATATCTTTTCTACGAATTCTGTGTTTTTTTTAATCCGCTCTTGGCTTCTGCAGTCCATTGCCTAATACTCAACATGAAAATGTCATATATATTTTAACAGATAAAAAGCAGGGAGTCTCAATTTGAAACGTTTAGAATCAATGTTCTATCTTCTAGTAACAGGTGACTTAAATTGCAACGTTTCCATCTAATCACTCTCAGAATCACTAGGTTTCCATCTAATCACTCTCAGAATCGTTAGGTTTCCATCTAATCACTCTCAGAATCGTTAGGTTTCCATCTAATCACTCTCAGAATCGCTAGGTTTCCATCTAATCACTCTCAGAATCGTTAGGTTTCCATCTAATCACTCTCAGAATCGCTAGGTTTCCATCTAATCACTCTCAGAATCGCTAGGTTTCGATCTGATCACTCTGAGAATCGTTAGGTTTCGATCTGATCACTCTCATAAATGCTATCGTCTTATAATATATATCAATGGAAAATAAACAGAGATTTCATTTCAAACGGTTCTCAAACTGTTGTGGAAAGCTTTGATCCCAGAGCAGGGGTGGATTAAGACTGCACCGCTCGGTCCCAGAGGTACGTTAACTCCGTCAAGTGCATTCTGTCTAAAGCCCAGTAAGCATTTATGGTCCCATTCGACAAGAGATGGTCCCATTTGACAAGTGATGGTCCCCTTTGACAAGTGATGGTCCCCTTTGACAAGTGATGGTCCCCTTTGACAAGTGATGGTCCCCTTTGACAAGTGATGGTCCATTTCGACAAGAGATGGTCCCCTTTGACAAGTGATGGTCCCCTTAGACAAGTGATGGTCCCCTTTGAAAAGTGATGGTCCCCTTTGACAAGTGATGGTCCCCTTTGACAAGTGATGGTCCCCTTAGACAAGTGATGGTCCCTTTTGACAAGTGATGGTCCCCTTTGACAAGTGATGGTCCCCTTTGACAAGTGATGGTCCCCTTTGACAAGTGATGGTCCCCTTTGACAAGTGATGGTCCCCTTTGACAAGTGATGGTTCCCTTAGACAAGTGATGGTCCCCTTCACCAAGTGATGGTCCCTTTCGACAAGTTTTTCCCCCTCCGACAAGTGATGGTCCCCTTCACCAAGTGATAGTCCCTTACGACAAGTTTTTCCCCCTCCGACAAGTGATGGTTCCCTTAGACAAGTGATGGTCCCCTTCACCAAGTGATGGTCCCTTTCGACAAGTTTTTTCCCCCTCCGACAAGTGATGGTCCCCTTTGACAAGTGATGGTCCCCTTTGACAAGTGATGGTCCCCTTTGACAAGTGATGGTCCTCTTTGACAAGTGATGGTCCCCTTTGACAAGTGATGGTCCCCTTTGACAGGTGATGGTCCCCTTTGACAAGTGATGGTCCCCTTTGACAAGTGATGGTCCCCTTTGACAAGTGATCTTATTGAAATGATGACCACATTATTTCAATAGTACATATCATAAAGTCAACTTAAAAACAAACCAAGTGTCAGTCTTGGGTATGTGAGCCAATTTGGTGTAGTTTTGGGTATGTGAGCCAATTTGGTGTAGTTTTTGGGTATGTGAGCCAATTTGGTGTAGTTTTGGGTATGTGAGCCGATTTGGTGTGGTATGGGCAGACGCTATTGTTAATAGGCACATAATTAAGAAAGAACTTATGAGATATTTACACTAATTAAAAGATTACATACTCGGTATCTATTGAACTCCAAGTCTTTTGGCGGCAACAACATTCTTCTCTCTGTAGACCATTGAATATTTAAGGGCTCAATAATTCTAACTTCAAACTTTCTAGAGTGAATATTTCAGCGATCTGACCTGTCTCCAGCTCACTGTGTGGAGCCTGCAGGCACAGAGTGTCTTTGAAGTCTTCAGCGTGTCTTAAGTCATTCAAAAAATGTGTGAGTTGCTGGCTGAATCTCATTAGTTATTCACGGGCGTAAGGGAGAGAACTAGAACCCAGGGTTCATTTCCCTTGTTTACATTCAACCCATAAAATTGACACAAAAAGGGAAATAATTTTCAAGTCTCTTTTAAGAAATGCAAACTGCTTAAACTTTGGGATTAATTGACGTGGACCTTACAAGTGAAGCTTCGATCTGTGTGGTAGGAAATGGTCACATGATTAGAAGACGATTGTAACATGGACAGGTCATTTAAAACACAGTCAGGAGAAATGTTTGAACGACATGTTCATTAAGCTCTAAAAGCATTGTTTGTCTCTTGGCTTAAGGTTATTCTCTTTGACTGGTTAAACAGTAGCGATGGCTGTATACTTCAAATAGTTCATATTTCGTATATCAGTGGTCGAGTGCTAGTGCGGTACTTTACCGAATCAATAGAAGCGTGTATATGAGTGGTCGAGTGCTAGTGCGGTACTTTACCGACTCAATAGAAGCGTGTATATAAGTGGTCGAGTGCTAGTGTGGTACTTTACCGACTCAATAGAAGCGTGTATATGAGTGGTCGAGTGCTAGTGTGGTACTTTACCGACTAAATAGAAGCGTGTATATGAGTGGTCGAGTGCTAGTGTGGTACTTTACCGACTCAATAGAAGCGTGTATATGAGTGGTCGAGTGCTAGTGTGGTACTTTACCGACTCAATAGAAGCGTGTATATGAGTGGTCGAGTGCTAGTGTGGTACTTTACCGACTCAATAGATGCGTGTATATGAGTGGTCGAGTGCTAGTGTGGTACTTTACCGACTCAATAGAAGCGTGTATATGAGTGGTCGAGTGCTAGTGTGGTACTTTACCGACTCAATAGAAGCGTGTATATGAGTGGTCGAGTGCTAGTGTGGTACTTTACCGACTCAATAGAAGCGTGTATATGAGTGGTCGAGTGCTAGTGTGGTACTTTACCGACTCAATAGATGCGTGTATATGAGTGGTCGAGTGCTAGTGTGGTACTTTACCGACTCAATAGATGCGTGTATATGAGTGGTAGAGTGCTAGTGTGGTACTTTACCGACTCAATAGAAGCGTGTATATGAGTGGTCGAGTGCTAGTGTGGTACTTTACCGACTCAATAAAAGCGTGTATATGAGTGGTCGAGTGCTAGTGTGGTACTTTACCGACTCAATAGATGCGTGTATATGAGTGGTCGAGTTCTAGTGTGGTACTTTACCGACTCAATAGATGCGTGTATATGAGTGGTCGAGTGCTAGTGTGGTACTTTACCGACTCAATAGAAGCGTGTATATGAGTGGTCGAGTGCTAGTGTGGTACTTTACCGACTCAATAGATGCGTGTATATGAGTGGTCGAGTGCTAGTGTGGTACTTTACCGACTCAATAGATGCGTGTATATGAGTGGTCGAGTGCTAGTGTGGTACTTTACCGACTCAATAGATGCGTGTATATGAGTGGTCGAGTGCTAGTGTGGTACTTTACCGACTCAATAGAAGCGTGTATATGAGTGGTCGAGAGCTAGTGCGGTACTTTACCGACTCAATAGAAGCGTGTATATGAGTGGTCGAGTGCTAGTGTGGTACTTTACCGACTCAATAGAAGCGTGTATATGAGTGGTCGAGTGCTAGTGTGGTACTTTACCGACTCAATAGATGCGTGTATATGAGTGGTCGAGTGCTAGTGTGGTACTTTACCGACTCAATAGAAGCGTGTATATGAGTGGTCGAGTGCTAGTGTGGTACTTTACCGACTCAACAGAAGCGTGTATATGAGTGGTCGAGTGCTAGTGCGGTACTTTACCGACTCAACAGAAGCGTGTATATGAGTGGTCGAGTGCTAGTGTGGTACTTTACCGACTCAACAGAAGCGTGTATATGAGTGGTCGAGTGCTAGTGTGGTACTTTACCGACTCAATAGAAGCGTGTATATGAGTGGTCGAGTGCTAGTGCGGAACTTTACCGACTCAATGGAAGCGTGTATATGAGTGGTCGAGTGCTAGTGCGGTACTTTACCGACTCAATGGAAGCGTGTATATGAGTGGTCGAGTGCTAGTGCGGAACATTACCGACTCAATGGAAGCGTGTATATGAGTGGTCGAGTGCTAGTGCGGTACTTTACCGAGTCAATGGAAGCGTGTATATGAGTGGTCGAGTGCTAGTGCGGTACTTTACCGACTCAATGGAAGCGTGTATATGAGTGGTCGAGTGCTAGTGCGGTACTTTACCGACTCAATAGAAGCGTGTATATGAGTGGTCGAGTGCTAGTGCGGTACTTTACCGAGTCAATGGAAGCGTGTATATGAGTGGTCGAGTGCTAGTGTGGTACTTTACCGACTCAATAGATGCGTGTATATGAGTGGTCGAGTGCTAGTGTGGTACTTTACCGACTCAATAGAAGCGTGTATATGAGTGGTCGAGTGCTAGTGTGGTACTTTACCGACTCAATAGAAGCGTGTATATGAGTGGTCGAGTGCTAGTGCGGTACTTTACCGACTCAACAGAAGCGTGTATATGAGTGGTCGAGTGCTAGTGTGGTACTTTACCGACTCAATAGAAGCGTGTATATGAGTGGTCGAGTGCTAGTGTGGTACTTTACCGACTCAACAGAAGCGTGTATATGAGTGGTCGAGTGCTAGTGTGGTACTTTACCGACTCACTGGAAGCGTGTATATGAGTGGTCGAGTGCTAGTGTGGTACTTTACCGACTCAATAGATGCGTGTATATGAGTGGTCGAGTGCTAGTGCGGTACTTTACCGACTCAATAGAAGCGTGTATATGAGTGGTCGAGTGCTAGTGTGGTACTTTACCGACTCAATAGAAGCGTGTATATGAGTGGTCGAGTGCTAGTGTGGTACTTTACCGACTCACTGGAAGGGTGTATATGAGTGGCTTGAATCCCTTTTATTAAATTTGGGTTCTTGTTATAACTAAACCCAGATTTAGCGATCGGCGTATTATGACAATTATAAGAGCGAAACACAGGAGGCTGAGATTTGTAATTAAAAATCGTAGTTTGTTTGTGTGGCTAAAGTTGTTTACAAAGTTATATAGTTTGTTTGTCTGGCTAAAGTTGTTGTTTATAAAGTTATATAGTTTGTTTGTGTGGCTAAAGTTGTTGTTTATAAAGTTATATAGTTTGTTTGTGTGGCTAAAGTTGTTCTTTATAAAGTTATATAGTTTGTTTGTGTGGCTAAAGTTGTTGTTTATAAAGTTATATAGTTTGTTTGTGTGGCTAAAGTTGTTGTTTATAAAATTATATAGTTTGTTTGTGTAGCTAAAGTTGTTGTTTCGCGCCTTTTTACTCGCTCAGTGTCTCCAAACTACAGTATGTTCTCATTTACTCTTTCAGACTTGGAACATTTACTCATAAAAACCATTTCTAAGTTTAGTGAGCTTATTTATTTGATAAAGAATAGGTGAGCGTGTAGTATGTTCAATCCTTGAATGCTAATAACATAGATTCCAAGACCAATGTAGCCGATATGTTGAAAGTAACTATGCATATTAATGGTTTCCTGGAGTTTTCAAAAGAAAGAAATGGAGAGAGAGAGAGAGTGAGAGAGAGAGAGACAGACAGAGAGAGACAGAGAGATACAGAGAGAGAAAGAGACAATGAGTGTGTCAGTCTGTCTGTGTGTAGATGAGAGATCATCGATTAAGATAATTTATTTCACTTGGAACAGGTTAATCTGATCAGTTTAGAGTTGACAATTTATTCTGAGGAAAGATTTGAACATATGTTATAAGCCTATATATTTGAACATAGGTTATAAGCCTATATATTTGAACATATGTTATAAGCCTATATATTTGAACATAGGTTATAAGCCTATATATTTGAACATAGGTTATAAGCCTATATATGTGAACATAGGTTATAAGCCTATATATTTGAACATATGTTATAAGCCTATATATGTGAACATAGGTTATAAGCCTATATATTTGAACATATGTTATAAGCCTATATATGTGAACATAGGTTATAAGCCTATATATTTGAACATAGGTTATAAGCCTATATATTTGAACATAGGTTATAAGCCTATATATTTGAACATAGGTTATAAGCCTATATATTTGAATATAGATTTTAAAGCTACAGCTGAATTTGGATTGCACGCTTAGAATTGAGGATTTTTTTTTCATTTTTATCCTAGACAGAGTCGTCACTAGATTCGGTGTCACCCAGTGTGGTAGCTCATGACGTCACCCAGTGCGGTAGCTCATGGTGTCACCCAATACGGTAGCTCATGGTGTCAACCAGTGCGGTAGCTCATGGTGTCACCCTGTGCGGTAGCTCATGGTGTTACCCAGTGCGGTAGCTCATAGTGTCACCCAGTGCGGTAGCTCATGGTGTCACCCAGTGCGGTAGCTCATGGTGTCACCCAGTGCGGTAGCTCATGGTGTTACCCAGTGCGGTAGCTCATGGTGTCACCCAGTGCGGTAGCTCATGGTGTCACCCACTCACTAATTACCCCATAGACCTCATCCGAGTCTGCTAGTGCCAAATGACGGGAACATACATAATTTTACACCTTGTTGTAACCCCTTGTGTTGGTCTCACCCGGTGCGGTCCGCACCCCTTGCACCCCCCTCCCCTAGCGACGCCTCCCTCTGATCCGAGACATAACGTTGATAAGGTTGGTTTCATTTAGAAAACTGGTTCAAAATAACAGGAAAATATAATAATAATAATATAATTATTTTCACACTTTATTTCAAATGGAAATCTCATGTTATAACTTTAGCGACAAGTGCATACATCGCCATCAAGAATTTCCAACCCGAGGCATAAATAAGCCATACGATCTATAATTATACAGTATAAAGGAAATAGAGTCTCTCTGTTGCTAGAGGGTAGAAATTCTTGTTTCAGCAAGACATGCGCAATATTTTGCCTATCCCGAAAATGTCGAACAATTTTCTAATCCAAAATGCATCATGTGCCATTAATATTAAATGGAAAAAAGTGAGACAAAGAAACAAAATATTTTTTAAAACTCCAAGATCACAGGGATGTAAGTACCCGTCTGGAGCTACACTGAGATAATGTGACAATAACCACACAAGATGCGTGTAAATTGTCATTTCTGTTGACAATGCAAAACTGGATCGCTGCGATATTGCTTCATCTCCTGGCGTTGTACCCACGATCTCTGGCATTATGAGGAAAGTTGTAAAGCAATTTCACTTCAGGATGAGTTAACGAATGTTTTGGACACGAAAGTGAACACCAACGATGACAGTCTTGTCACATCTCTCGTTGTCGAAAGTCAACCTGTCACATCTCTCGTTGATGACAGTCAACCTGTCACATCTCTCGTTGATGAAAGTCAACCTGTCACATCTCTCGTTGGTGACAGTCAACCTGTCACATCTCTCGTTCATGAAAGTCAACCAGTCACATCTCTGGTTGATGAAAGTCAACCTGTCACTTCTCTCGTTGGTGACAGTCAGCCTGGAGCATCTCTCTTTCGAGTTTAACCGTTATTTTCAAGCCGCAGACACTTATCGGAACTACGTAATTATTGAATGAAAGTTTCACAACATTTGGTTTATAGATAAGGTAAACAACAAAACTAATCTTGTAGCACTAACAACAGAAGCAGTAAAATTAGACTACGTCATACAAATAGAATTGTGTGGTTGACTCAGTGTGACTGTGTGTGTTTCTGAGAAAGAAGCGTTGAGTGACTATACGTGAATGATGCGTGTATTTATGTGTCTGAATGTTTGTAAGCCAGGAGAGTCTGAATAATTAAACAGAGAGGCGGTTAATGGGAGAGACCGGTTAAGTAAAGGGGAGAGACCAGTTTATGGGAGAGACCAGTTAATGGGAGAGAGTGGTTAATGGGAGAGAGTGGTTAATGGGAGAGACCGGTTAATGGAAGAGACGGTTAATGGGATAGACCAGTTAATGGGAGAGAACGGTTAATAGGAGAGAGTGGTTAATGGGAGAGAGTGGTTAATGGAAGAGAGTGGTTAATGGGAGAGACCTGTTAATGGGAGAGACCGGATAATGGGAGAGACCAGTTAATGGGAAAGACTGTTTAAGTAGAGAGACCGGTTAATGTGAGAGACTGGTTAATGGGAGAGACCAGTTAATGGGAGAGAGTGGGTAATTGGAGAGAGTGGGTAATGGGAGAGAGTGGGTAATGGGAGAGAGCGGGTAATGGGAGAGACCGGTTAATGGCAGAGACTGGTTAATGGGAGAGACCGGTTAATGGGAGAGAGTGGGTAATGGGAGAGAGTGGGTAATGGGAGAGAGCGGGTAATGGGAGAGAGCGGGTAATGGGAGAGGCCGGTTAATGGTAGAGACCGGTTAATGGGAGAGAGCGGGTAATGGAAGAGAGCGGGTATTTGGAGAGACCAGTTACTGAAATAGAGCGTTTAATGGGAGGAAACAGTTAATGGGAGAAATCTTTGATCCAGTACATAGAAAGAGAACACTTTGATCCAGTGTATATCGTTGTGTTAAGATTGCTGTGGATTGCATGAAGCCAAAGATGTGACACAATTATCTCGTGCAATAAGAGTTCCTGACGTCACACATAACTTATTTTTTAAAGGTTAAAAACTCAAGCCTGCATGTCTGATTAAATTTTTTTTCAAGATTCAATTAATGATAAATGGGATTTTGAGGTCGATTAAAGAATAGCGACATTTGAGACAATCACAATGAGCTTATGTGAATATGTCATTATGTCCAATTGAAATGTTAATATAGGAACGAGGGGGAAAACCAACAAAAGATATTTTGAAGCAACGTGATTTATTATTGTTAAATCCCAAATGAAATAGTTAAAATATAACGATGGATTTAAAAAACAACAAACGATCTCTGGAGACTGACAGACTTCATCATGCTCACATGACACGTACCAAACATGGGGAAACAACTCGTCTCTTCTCCTGTTTGCTTGGAGTTGTCCTGTAGCTGTGTGCCTGGTCTATTTCTCTTGTATGGTAGTGTGCTGGTTCCTGTCAACATAAGGCGGGCCAGTCAACTAATGGATCTCCTGTCAGTGTAGACTTTTCAAAATCAAAATTCACAAAAACAACTGTCCAATCACATTTACACACAAAACTGTCATGTCACACACAAAATGGGGTAACACAAACAACTATCACATAAAGAACTGCCATTTCAGTCCACCGACGCAATTATCTATTTATAGTACAGGAGGGGAAGGTGGGTCAAGGGAGGTAAATCACTGCTTTAAGGAATCAGTGGATGGACTGGTCAAAGTAATTTGACTTAATGGAATCTCTAGACGTCCTATCGTGGAGTGAGTTATCTCAGCTTGGTTGGATTGGCCAAAAATTTATTCTCAAATGTGTTTGTAAAACATAAGTTGGACATTCGACTTTTTGTTGATAAATACATGTTTAATTAAGGAATGAATCGATAGATTGTATACATCAATAGCAGATTTTATACGTCAATAGCATATTTTATACATCAATAGCAGATTTTATAGATCAATAGCATATTTTATACACCAATAGCAGAATTTATACATCAATAGCAGATTTTATACATCAAAGCAGACTTTATACGTCAATAGCAAATTTTATACATCAATAGCAGATTTTATACATCAATAGCAGATTTTATACATCAATATCAGATTTTATACACCAATAGCAGATTTTATTCATCAATAGCAGAATTTATACATCAATATCAGATTTTATACATCAAGAGCAGATTTTATACGTCAATAGCATATTTTATACACCAATAGCAGATTTTATACACCAATAGCAGATTTTATACACCAATAGCAGATTTTATACACCAATAGCAGATTTTATATACACCAATAGCAGATTTTATACACCAATAGCAGATTTTATACACCAATAGCAGATTTTATACATCAATAGCAGATTTTATATACACCAATAGCAGATTTTATACATCAATAGCAGATTTTATACATCAATAGCAGGTTTTATACATCAATAGCAGGTTTTATACATCAATAGCAGGTTTTATACATCAATAGCAGATTTTATACATCAATAGCAGGTTTTATACATCAATATCAGACTTTATTCATCAATAGCAGATTTTATAAACCAATAGCAGATTTTATACATCAATAGTTGATATAATACATCAATAGCATAATTTATACACCAATAGCAGATTTTATACATCAATATCAGACTTTATTCATCAATAGCAGATTTTATAAACCAATAGCAGATTTTATACATCAATAGCAGATTTTATACACCAATAGCAGATTGTATACACCAATAGCAGATTTTATACACCAATAGCAGATTTTCCATTAACTATCATTACAATAAAGGTAATCCAGGGCATTGTTTAAACAGAAATAATGTTTCCAACCATAATCTTGTGATATCATTTATTGAATGTAAACAATCAAAGCAGCCAGGGGCGGGTAAGGTGGCCTGGAGTGATGATCACTTTTGTTGACACACGGGTTAACTGACACAACTTTACCTGGAGTGATGATCACTTCTGTTGACACACGGGTTAACTGACACAACTTTACCTGGAGTGATGATCACTTCTGTTGACACACGGGTTAACTGACACAACTTTACATGGAGTGATGATCACTTCTGTTGACACACGGGTTAACTGACACAACTTTATAGCTTACCTAGCTGTAGAGAATTAAAGCAGCTCAACTATTTATTATGTTGATGTTTTGAGTTTTGTTGCTTGACTTGTTCTTTCTTCAGTAAAGATCAATTTGCATATATCAAATCTCTTGACTGTCTATACTCATTGCTGACCTACAACAATGGCATTGCTGGATATTTTATAAAGTATGGTTGACAATTTGATTAAAGTCGTTGGTTTCGCAATTAACCGCTTGGACACACTATAAGACAGGTTTTCAAATGTTGATCACATTATGAATGGCTCACAAAATACGTTTACGGTATAAGAGCAAGATTGTTTAGTAAAAATTATTTTGTGAGTGTTTAATTCTTTTGATGACTTCCTTTAAATAGAAAAAAATGAATCAGGCAGACATCGGTAAGACAAGAGAACAAACAATTTTTTTAAAATTATGTCAGTAAATGTTTTTACACTTTTCGACGAGGCGGGGAGTATGTGGCAGGTTTGGAACCGTTGCGTTTGTAATTTTTTTTCTCTTTAAAATAATTTAAACATAATCCTATATAGAAATTTTGTTAATCCTCAAATTTGAAGTGCACGAGACAATTTAATCCCTGGTATTTCCCGAGATTGCTCAACACGTCATCTACCAAACACCACGGAGTGACGAGTTTTGAGCCATGAACCGTTGTATCACTCAGTTCTTTGTAAACGATCGTTGTGGAAACAGAAAAAAAAGGAGTTACCTTTTGACGAATTGTATGAGAAATTGTTTGGCAACTAACTTTATTTAACTTTTCTGCTAACATTGTCTATAGACTATAAATAGTTACATTAATTGAATTTATAGACTATAAATAGTTACATTAATTGAATTTATAGACTATAAATAGTTACATTCATTGAATTTATAGACTATAAATAGTTAAATTAATTGAATTTATAGACTATAAATAGTTACATTAATTGAATTTATAGACTATAAATAGGTACATTAATTGAATTTATAGACTATAAATAGTTAATTAATTGAATTTATAGACTATAAATAGTTACATTCATTGAATTTATAGACTATAAATAGTTAAATTCATTGAATTTATAGACTATAAATAGTTACATTAATTGAATTTATATGCTATAAATAGTTACATTCATTGAATTTATAGACTATAAATAGTTACAATAATTGAATTTATAGACTATAAATAGTTACATTAATTGAATTTATAGACTATAAATAGTTACATTCATTGAATTTATAGACTATAAATAGTTACATTAATTGAATTTATAGACTATAAATAGTTACATTCGTTGAATTTATAGACTATAAATAGTTACATTCATTGAATTTATAGACTATAAATAGTTACATTAATTGAATTTATAGACTATAAATAGGTACATTAATTGAATTTATAGACTATAAATAGTTAATTAATTGAATTTATAGACTATAAATAGTTACATTCATTGAATTTATAGACTATAAATAGTTAAATTCATTGAATTTATAGACTATAAATAGTTACATTAATTGAATTTATATGCTATAAATAGTTACATTCATTGAATTTATAGACTATAAATAGTTACAATAATTGAATTTATAGACTATAAATAGTTACATTCATTGAATTTATAAACTATAAATAGTTACATTCATTGAATTTATAAACTATAAATAGTTACATTCATTGAATTTATAAACTATAAATAGTTACATTCATTGAATTTCTTAAACGTTCATTCATTGAATAAATCAATATCAGTTGTCTTTTATTCCATCAAGAATTCCATGTTTTGTTGCCTCAGGGTGACCATGTCCAATGGATGAACGTAGCATAACAAGAACCGCTGCTAGAATTCTCAAAAGTTGTATTGCTGGGTTTAAGGACACTATGGGACGATGAGAGTCCACCACAGAAGAGTAGGTGTACACAATTGGAGGATGGGATTTGATCGCATAAGGTTCTGAGTGCACCGTAGGAGGGTTGAAATACAATGTTGAAGGATGATCTAGAACAATTGGAAGCTGAGTAGAAAACACCAGAGTTGGTGACTCAAATGAGAACAGAGCACGGAGCACAGCCACACGGCCACATGACTCGTACTTCAATGGGCGAGATAACAACAGGGACTCGAACTGCATTGCAGCCTTTCAAACATTGGTGCACTTGTTGAACTTTGCCCCACGCTGGGTATAGATGAGTAGTTTATGGGGGCGAGTGAGTCCTACGCTCAGACAATGTTCAATAACTCTGCCCATTTGATGGACCCCGCTGTCCAGGCTTTAGCCACAGCTTTGAGATGGCAATCTCAAGCTTACAGAATATGAGATCAGATTAGTGCGATGCTGTGTCCTAAGTAAAATGAGAAATTTAAATGTTACCTACATGCGTACAACATTTAAAGTTAAAGACAAATTGTGAGTTAAACTCTTATCTAACATTCCACTGTTGTATAAAATATAATAAACTCTCTTCACGTCTAAAAATTCCAACATATTTTAAAAATTAATTTAAATTATATTGTGCGTAATTGACATGATATTAGCAAATCGCAAATGCAATATTAAATCGCACAGGGGCGGATGGAAGGCTGATTGGGCTAAAGCCAAGGGCCCCCCATGATTTAAGACTAAATTAAGGGACCCCAAGCTTATTAAATTGTATGATAAAGTGGCTGGACTGGGCCCCAGGTGGAATTGCAGCCAGGGGACTCGTGCAATCTCAATCTACCCCTGAAATTGCTTTTAATGGGACAAATGAAAAATTTGAATCTTTACAAAATTGAATTTTTCTATGGTTGCTGGAGTTGGTCAGTCAGTTTGATCCATTTTTAACATCACACATTGCGAAATAAGGAAATTCTGGAAAGGTAAATCCTTCTTATGTATCCCAAACTATATGTGAAGAACTTATTAAAATTATGTCCCAAAACTCCATCAAGTAATTATAGATGAATTGAAGGCTTCCAGTTATTTCAGCTTGTCAATAACCGATATTTAATTTATAGATCAGTTATGCGTTGTTATTCGATATGTGGTACTTTGAGAGCCCATTGAGCGCTTTTTGACTTTATTGGTGCCGCAAAGTCACACCGGTGAAGGTATGGCTAAGCAAGTGTTGCAGTACTTACGTGAAGTTTGCAATATTGATTTTGCGAAATGCAGAGGTCAGTCCCGGATAACGCAGCTAATATGACTTGGTATTACAAGGGCACGCAGAACAAAATTCTAGAGGAAAATTAGTTTTCTATCTACATACCCTGTGCTACCCATTCACTAAATCGTGTAGGCAGAAGTGCCGTTGACTCTTAGAGGCAGTAAACTTCTTCCATACAGTGCAACTGATCGATACTTTTTTCTCAGCTTCAACCAACAGATAGAAGATTCTGAAAGGATGCTTTGTGGATTGAACGCTGGTAAACTCACTTTCCGATACCATCTTTCCGATGGGAAGCACATGCTGTTGGAACTAAAGCTATTCTAAAGTCGCATCATCAGATTTTAGAAGCGTTTACCTGTCACAGAAGGGGGACACCAGAAGAGAAGCATACACAAATTGCAAAGAAGATACAAGAATCAGAATTCGCTCTCACGCTTGTCTTTTGGGAAGAAGTGTTACATTTTCACAGATTCAGTCAAGCTCTACCAAATGAGCATGTGAACTTGAAGACGAGTGCTGATTTGTATTCTTCACTAGCAGATCACTTGCATGAAAGACAGTGGTCATTGATGGTGATGCCCCTGAGGTATCTCTGAAAGCCAGAGACAAATTTCGTATATTTGCTTTTTACGCCATTGTTGACAAACTTGAGACAGATGGGAAGATGGGGATAGGTATATAATGATATAGCGGTTAGATTTTCTTGTCTGGTCGATGTACCACAAACATCTCAGTGTTATATAGGACTAATAAATGCTTATCCTGAAGATGTGAACAATAATTTATATTCTGAAGTACAAAAGTTACACTCATATATTTGCTACAAGTTTCGTGCATCAAAATCTGAAAACAACACATTGAGTCATGGTGAATTATACAAAGTAATAGAGACAACATCCAGTTTGCTTTTCCAATGTAGAAATGGACTTAGCATTTTAACATTAATGTTTATGAACGTTTTAACTGTGCGCTCTCTTTCTCAGTTAAAACGTACAAAAAATCCTAGTAGATCGATAATGAAATAATAAAGGCTTCATTCCTTGTCTTTTCTGATGATTGAGACAGACATTTTGCGCAAAATTAACTTTGATGATGTACTTTGCCAGATGTAAATCTAGAATAAAAAACTTTAAAATGTAAAGGTTTGCTTTCTCTGACTTTCTCATCTATTAAAAATGTTACAGTATGTTTGTCTATTATTATTACAAAACTAATTAAATATTAATTTTAATACAGAAATAACTTATCGTAGGTTTTATTTGAGTGATACTAGTACAAACATATGTGTTAACAGCGGCGTAACTAGGGTGGGTGTCATCCAGTTCGGTAGGGCATGGCGTCACCCCCTCACAACTTACCCCATAGACCTCCTCCGAGTATACCAATGCCAAATAACGAACCATACAGAATTTTACCCTTTGATGTCACCCGGTGCAGTCCGCACCTCGCATAATCCCTTGTGACGCCCCTGTGTGTTAACAACTATTGGTTTGCTTAATATTGAACATACCAGCGGTCAGTGGGGGATCGGGTCAGAAGGGGGCACCCATGTGGGTTTGTGCCTCCGGCACCAAGATGGCTTAATCCGGCCCTGATGACGCATAACGCCTCTTTGCGGCTCTCAACAATTTCTTGTGTTTTAAAATAACTCTCAGTTACCGTAATATTATTTATACCCTTTCAAACATTTCATGTTTAAAACAGACTAATATACAATTTCACCCATTAATCGTCCCATTTTTTAACCAAATTAATATACTCTACTCTTCAAAGATCCGTGAGATTTAAACGAACTAATAATCCCTCTCAACTAACCCGTCATACATCCATATGTTTTATATAAACTACTATATCCTATATCTATTCAAACATCCATATGTTTTATATAAACTACTATATCCTATATCTATTCAATCATCCATATGTCTTATAGAAACTACTATATCCTATATATACTAAAACATCCATATGTTTTATATAAATTACTATATCCTATACCTATTCAAACATCCATATGTTTTATATACACTACTATATCCAATATATATTCAAACATCCATATGTCTTATATAAACTACTATATCCTATATCTATTCAAACATCCATATGTTTTATATAAACTACTATATTCTATACCTATTCAATTATATGGCGGATTAGGGGGGGCTGAATGGACTATAGCCAGGGGCCCCCGATGAATAATCGAAAAACCTGATTTGATAGGCTCAAAACGAGAAAATATTAAAGAATATTATGTATATATTTTTTTTAATTACCATTTCCGTCAAGTTCTCCTGGTCACATGGAAGTGTGGTGGCTTGTGGTGCAAGTGATTGCGGGGTGGATTCCCGGGGAAGGGGGGGTTTCATTTATCTTTTTTTTTAAATTGTTTTTTACACTCAATTTTAGTATACAGGTATACAGTTATTTCTTTCTGTTCGTTTTTTTTTCATGAATAATCTTTTTGGCTGATCAGTTACAAGTTACAGTCTTATATTAGCTGCTAGCAATCATTTTAGTTAAATTTACGCTGGCTGGATAGGGCCCCAGTTTGAATTGCAGCCAGGAGCCCCGTGCAGTCTTAATCCGCCCCTGATTCAAACGTCCCAATGTTTTAAATGCCCCGGGTGGCACTTTGCCAGGGGCGGCAAATTTCTAGTAATTTTTATCTAGTGTCTATCAATGAGAATTTTATAAGAAAGTGAAGCTTTTAATCGAAATAAAAGAAAAGCCAAATAAGAAATGAATAATAGGAATAAAGGAACTAACATGCAGCATTTGAACTTTTCAACTGCCAAAACTTCATGCACTCTTCTGATATTAATGCTACCGTTCTGAAAGACCAGAGCCTGATGTGGTATTTACTTAATTGATACTTACAATTTGACAGCCACTCCTATTGTAAAAGCAAATCTTACTGTACCGTATCAATTTGAAACATTAGACAATCGAATTCTCCGGGCGACACATTATTGGGGGGTGGGGGCGGCAAATTCCTCGTTGTTAATTAGCTTTTAAAAATAAATAAAGTTTAATAAAAGAAAAGAAAAGCACACATACTTTTTTAATGAAGAAACTATATTAAAATACGCGAATGTTTCTTATTCCAAAATTTCAAACTCCTATTCTCCTATTAATCTAAAGACTTCTGATACTAATGCTACTGAGCTGACAAACATAGGGGCTGAAGTAGTGTAAGAGCATGGCAATTATGTGCTGGTACATATAATTGATTCTAACGTTGGTAAACTACTGGAACAAAATTGTTGGCGTACTTATATGGTTTATTCAATGTCGTTATTTTGTGGAATAAATAAAAATAATGATTAAAATTGCTCATCTAATTGAATTAAAAATTGGCACACATAAATACAAAAGTAGCAATTAATTAAAATGTGCTCACCATTGCAACATTTTTTGCAGTTGGAAAGAATAAGAAATTGGATAAGAAGAATAGACTATTAATAGAAAACAACAACAAGTATAAAAATGGGGGGGGGGCTTTTACTGTGTTAGAGAAGACAATATTAGTGCAACTAAAGGTAATATTCTGGAGCCGTTAAATTTGCTTGCAAAGTACGACCAAACACTCCAAGAATATCCTTTGAAAACGGGTAAAAATTGTGTCATCTCAAATTCGAAATGGAGTTCATAGAAATTTTATGAATTACAGTTCGCGAAATATAATCTTTCTTCAATAACAAGATAGCAAATAGTGTTCCATTGTATTCGATGCTCTTCATATATTTGACATAAGGATCAAACACGGCCAGTTGTGTGATATGTAAAGATTGAACATCAAACAGTAGAGGTTGTAGAATCTTTCAAAGAATCTTTCATTAATGCAATATTGAATCTGCTTTTGACATGTCTGAAATGATTTTAAATAAATGATGATCTTAAAATAATGGACTGCAGAAGCCCAACGTGTGTTAATACATCTTCATGGCTAGAAAGTTTGCAGGAGTTCAAGAAAGACGAAATAAATTAAATGTCAATGTAAAATCTCGCTCAAAAAGTTAATTTAACCTAATTTGTTTACATGATACTCCAACTGAAACGAACTCTCTATTTTAGTACACTAGAACCTTGTTACGCTTTCTTTTCAATGTCCATACTTCGTTTGGAATATCTAATTGCTTCTACAAACCAAGGCATGAACCAGACTTCAGGATACAAAATAGTCATTATACCATGCAGCCATTTTGAGGATATTTTTAAAACTGTAGAAGAACTGATGAATGCAGACAAAAAGATCAACACACGAAAAGACGCAGGAACTTCGCTAGTCACAATGAACTCTTTTTATTTTCTAATTTATGTCAAAGATGACCGAAACTATTTACCAACGAAAAGTGTTTTTAAAAAAGCTGAGCAGTGGCTTCTCACAGAGAACCTAATGGAATACTTAAAGGATGCTTTGACATGTAATAAAATTGTATGTGGAGACCTCATTATTTTAATCGAATCTTCTAATCAAAGAACAAGAGAGCAAATGTTTGGTGATCGAAGCGAATATGATCCATGCTGTGAAGAATTGGAGTTGAGAAGAAAGTTGTATTCTTCATAACATGAGATTACTGGGGAAATTCGTGTGAGTTTTTGGCAGTTATATCCAATTTCGAGAACGGATATGATTTTCGTACACCAGTTAATATACTGGACTTTGAAATTTGCCATCAAATTAAAGTATTCAAAATATCTCACATGTCATTGTCAAGCAAGTACTACTTTAACCCCAGGGTTTAAAAAAGAATTATTGAATTCAAGACCAGTTAATTTATTCTAGTTTATTAAGATATTGAAGCTAAAAGTTACATTGCTTAAAATAGTATCATTATTTCGAACATTACTTACAATTGTCTTAAATAATGCAAGGTGTTAAAATAGCTTCTATAAAATTAAGTTATTTAAAAAACAATTACGATCAATAACAAATACACCAAGATTATCTAATCTATAGCTATTTTGGCTATTGAGAATTGCATGGCTGAAAGCATTGATACTTGAAAGATTGTGCAATGAGGAAAAACATAAAAATTCATTTTTTTTAAAGAAATGATGCTTTTCTTTTTATTTCTAACATAAAAATGTATTGTGTCCTTATTGTTACTTTCTAATAAAGACTATCTTAACTTTATAGCATTGACATATTTTTCGTGTGGAAAATTTGGGTTCTGCCCCGGGTGGCACATACCCACGCTACGCCGCTGCCCAATGTTTTATACAAACTACTATATCCTATACATATTCAAACGTCCCAATTTTTTATACAAACTACTATATCCTATACATATTCAAACGTCCCAATTTTTTATACAAACTACTATATCCTATACATATTCAAACGTCCCAATTTTTTATACAAACTACTATATCCTATACATATTCAAACGTCCCAATTTTTTATACAAACTACTATATCCTATACATATTCAAACGTAGTAATTTTTTATACAAACTACTATATCCTATACATATTCAAACGTCCCAATTTTTTATACAAACTACTATATCCTATACATATTCAAACGTCCCAATGTTTAAAACGAACAGATAAACTCTCTACCCATCAAACATCCATGTGTTTTATGCAAACTAATAAACTCTTTACCCCTTCAAAGCTGCCTGTGGTTCAAACGAACGTATACAGTGTCTTCCCTTTTAAACATTCCAATGTTATTTCTGATAAACCTCCATTAACTCATTAGCGTGGAAGCCTTCAGCATGGCCGCCGCGAGACTCTCGTCACTTAGCTCAATGACCACGAGATTTTCTCCATTAATCTGCATCTATGGAAGAGAGTCGAAGGTCACATAACCCCGTCGTTCTTAGGAAGCTGACCAAATGGACATGGCTCAAAAGAAGCATTTCTTACAGGCCCGGCCTTTCCTTTTAACTGGACGCCACCGTCACACCTCTAGTATCATATTAAATTAACTCTCAATACAAGCCCTCGATCTACTGTCGTCCTTTTATCTGTCTATTGATTCACGGCGAGCAACGCACTAAGATTAAATAATTTACACTTAGCGCTAAATGTTGTTAGTGGTTTCAAGACTATACACCAAACTTTGGCTGCGCTATAAAATGGACGTAATTGTACAAGACAAAGCACCAAACTAAAACTTTTATGTAAAATGTGTTGGTATCTTGCTAATTATACAGAATGGTTGGTTTCCATAAGAAAGCACATTTATTAAAAATCTGCATGGAGAATAACAACTTTGTGATGTCTAAAACAGTTTTTTTAAATTTAAAAACATATTGTCACTATACGATTTTTTATTAGAGTTTCCATTTTCAATTAAATAAATTTGACAAGAAATAGTGGAATTATATTAATCATGGTATCACAGATCGACTCAAAAATCTTAACGCGATTCCTGAACTTCATAAATCATATGGCAATTATTTAATTATATCATCAAAATATAAAATTGTATTAATGCATATACAATATTTAATAATCAGTTTCATAATTCCTCATTCATTCAGGGGTAGATATATAATCTATATTCAGTAATTCTTGCACGGTACGACACTTCGTGCTAACACAACACATTTTATGAAATGCCTTCGTTAGGAAAATTATGATCTTATTTATTACAACAGCGACACATCCATTATACATGAACCAAAGCCTCTTAGACTTAGAGAGCACAATTTATATACTGGCCTGTTTGTACAAGTTGCAAGCTGATAAATCTGTATATCTTTTTAAATCCCTTATATTAACTTCACAGCCGTCTCTCTCTGTCTCTCTGTCGTTCTGTCGTCATCTCTCTCTGTCTTGGGCGGGCGGAAAAACAAAAGTAAAAAATGACCCACTTCCCATGATCCGATTCAGCTGAAATGTGGCACACGGACCCGTCTCACCTAACAATGCATCGTATCAAAATTTCAGATCGATCGAACGTACCGTAATTAAATTAATGCATTTTTATTTTATCCTTATGTAACGTATGTAATTCACATTCACTGTTTGTTTTTGTTTTTTTCCCACGTGAGAGTTTGAGTTGACGCGTTGACAAGACCCATCGAATTACCGGCGTGCTTTTGTTTACGTTTTACGTGTCACGCTGAGCTCGGTCAAGCGATCGGTGACCAGACTTTCCTCCTCTCTCCCCCACCCCCACACCCCCAGGGTTATGAAGCAAAGTTGAGTTAAGACAGATTCAGTCTGTAAATGTTTGTCGCGTTTGAAAATAATCAATACTGTTAGTTATGTCTCATATATAAGGGATTTATAGTCAAAAACTTTGTTTTTTCGGGTTTATTTTATTTAATGCTGAATATTTCCCCAAGTTACGCCCTAAAATTGACTAATGTGCAATATCCCAGGTTTGTGGAACATACAAGGCGTCTAAGTGTTGTTGTGTTGTAGATCCTACACTTTCAGTGCAGATGTGTTTAGATTCTTCTCTTTCAGTGCAGTTGTTGAGTTGTAGATCCTTCCCTTTCAGTGCAGTTGTTGTGTTGTATATCCTTCCCTTTCAGTGCAGTTGTTGTGTTGTAGATCCTTCCCTTTCGGTGCAGTTTAGAGTTCAAAGCGTCTCATTAGTAGGAGGGTTCCACAGACCTTCGGCAATCTGACAGGCACACTTTTGGTCAACTTGTTGAGACGCGATCTCTTCCAAATCAGATGTCAACCGCGCAAGTCCAAGTGGCGAGGGATGCCATCAATTATCAGTTGCCATCGTGTCATTTGAAGTTCAATTATCTGTCCTTGTCATTGAAGTAGTCGTTTCAGCTGTAGAGACCATTTCATCACTACTTTGTACATTGCAAAATTAGCGACCTTGTCGTCGCAGTTGAACAAATGCTGATGGTCTGCTTGCAAAGATGTTCATCTGAAAACTTTACAGAAATGGCGAATATAAAAAATTTGTTATATTAGGGGAATTTTTAAAATCCTATATATTAACTCTTGGCGTCTGGTTGCATGATGCCTTGCTTGCCGAAACAAATTTGGATTGATTTTTAACCCATTTCCCCGTATGCTGCCGAGCTGACATTTTGCAAGTAGACTCGTGACGATAATAAAAATGATCTATCAAAATTTCAGATCGATCGAATGTACTGTAATTAAGTTAATGAATTTTTAGATTATCTCTATTAATCTCTATGTAGCATGTTAATTTTTTTGCTATAGATTCGTGGTGCGTATTATATTGACGATACTTTTTAAAAAATATGTTCCCGATCGGTGCGCATTATATTAAACATGTTTTACTAGACATAACTACAATTTTGTATTTTTGGATTGTCTTGCGGTGCGTATTATAATGAACATTCTTTTAGTTATGTCTCGTATATAAAGGATTTATATTCAAAAACTTGTTTTTTTAAAGTGTTTTTTTTTATTAAGTACCTTAAAAAATTGGAACAAAAAGTAAGAAAGAATTTGAATGGTCGAAAAGATCGAACGATGCTATTTCAAGGTAAGAGACGAAACAATGTAAACCTGATGCCTGCTATTTTCTATATTGGGCGCGGACATAAGACTTGTGAGTGTTGGAATAAAAATGAATGTTGTTTAATTTTGTCTATACGAATGTTGTATAATTTTGTCTATATGAATGTTGTATAATATTTTCTAAATGAAAGGTGTATGATTTTGTCAATATGAAAGTGACGACTGAATCTTTATGGCAGTTTTATGATTGAGTCTGTATTTAAAGTTTATGATTGAGTCTGTATTTAAAGTTTATGATTGAGTCTGTATTTAAAGTTTATGATTGAGTCTGTATTTAAAGTTTATGATTGAGTCTGTATTTAAAGTTTATGATTGAGTCTGTATTTAAAGTTTATGATTGAGTCTGTATTTAAAGTTTATGATTGAGTCTGTATTTAAAGTTTATGATTGAGTCTGTATTTGAAGTTTATGATTGAGTCTGTATTTAAAGTTTATGATTGAGTCTGTATTTAAAGTTTATGATTGAGTCTGTATTTAAAGTTTATGATTGAGTCTGTATTTAAAGTTTATGATTGAGTCTGTATTTAAAGTTTATGATTGAGTCTGTATTTAAATTTTATGATTGAGTCTGTATTTAAAGTTTAAGATTGAGTCTGTATTTAAAGTTTATGATTGAGTCTGTATTTAAAGTTTATGATTGAGTCTGTATTTAAAGTTTATGATTGAGTCTGTATTTAAAGTTTATGATTGAGTCTGTATTTGAAGTTTATGATTGAGTCTGTATTTAAAGTTTATGATTGAGTCTGTATTTAAAGTTTATGATTGAGTCTGTATTTAAAGTTTATGATTGAGTCTGTATTTAAAGTTTATGATTGAGTCTGTATTTAAAGTTTATGATTGAGTCTGTATTTAAAGTTTATGATTGAGTCTGTATTTAAAGTTTATAATTGAGTCTGTATTTAAAGTTTATAATTGAGTCTGTATTTAAAGTTTATGATTGAGTCTGTATTTAAAGTTTATGATTGAGTCTGTATTTAAAGTTTATGATTGAGTCTGTATTTAAAGTTTATGATTGAGTCTGTATGAAAGCTGTAGGACGCTTTTAACCCGATGGAGGATGAATAATTGAAAGTTAGAGTCTAAAGATCATATTAAGATAAGATAATCCCTATCAATTACAAAGTGAAACTAGAAACACTGTTTTCTCGTTGACGGCTCTTTCATTTCCGGTTTGTCTTCGATAATTTTAATATTTCAGTGGGTCGATATCCTTCAAAAGTGGGATTAAGTCACCCCCCCCCCTTTCCGTACTTGATGGGGACGTTGCACAAGGAACTATGTCTCTCGGCTGGGCAGGGGAGAGAACCGGTGATTATGATGAAAAGATTCTTTTAATCTCCGTGAACGAAGACTTAGCATAAGCCACAGACCAGAAGGGGATGTTATGATGACTTGGATGGTAGGCTGGTTGACTTTTAGATGACTTGGGTGGTAGGCTGGTTGACTTTTAGATGACTTGGGTGGTAGGCTGGTTGACTTTTAGATGACTTGGATGGTAGGCTGGTTGACTTTTAGATGACTTGGATGGTAGGCTGGTTGACTTTTAGATGACTTGGATGGTACGCTGGTTGACTTTTAGATGACTTGGATGGTAGGCTGGTTGACGTTTAGATGACTTGGATGGTACGCTGGTTGACTTTTAGATGACTTGGATGGTAGGTTGATTGACTTTTAGATGACTTGGATGGTACGCTGGTTGACTTTTAGATGACTTGGATGGTAGGTTGATTGACTTTTAGATGAATTAGACGATAGGCTGTTTGACTTTTAGATTCCTTAGATGGTAGGCTGGCTGACATTTAGATGACTTGGATGGTAGGCTGGTTTACTTTTAGATGACTTGGATGGTAGGCTGGTTGACATTTAGATGACTTGGACGATAGGCTGGTTGACTTTTAGATGACTTGGATGGTAGGCTGGCTGACATTTAGATGACTTGGATGGTAGGCTGGTTGACTTTTAGATGACTTGGACGATAGGCTGGTTGACTTTTAGATGACTTGGATGGTAGGCTGGCTGACATTTAGATGACTTGGATGGTAGGATGGCTTACTTTTAGATTAGATTTTTTTAAATATCGAAAACTCCAGTATCGTTTCATCAAATGACACAGAAATTGTGAGGCTAAAAATACTTGTTTGATAGCGGTAGGTCAATGGATCGTTTCATTGAATTCTAAAAATAGCTTATACGTTACGTTAGCTATAACATTGAATCGATTACTTAGGGGTATGTATTGGATCTGTTTACAGAATCGCATTAGAGTACTCGATTAGTCTAGATCAGTTTTCGTACTGAGGCGACTTGTGGTGTGTTTATGATGGCTTAGTCGGTATCGACATCAATCTGAGAGTATTAATGAACATTTGGTGAGTATCGCCATCGAACCGCGGTATTAACAAATGATTTGTCAGTATTGGAAGCGATTTAAGGTATCATTGAATACTTGATAACGACAGCCTATTTATGTGTATTTCAAATGTCCATTATAAATGGAACGATTTCAAAGAACCACTTGTTTTCCAAAAATTCATGTCTGATTCTATGTCGTGTCGGTTTTTGTCAAAATGTATTTATTCTATCGCAGAAGTCGTTAAATAAACTGCTCATACTCTCACCTTTATCTCATTACATTCTCACCTTTATCTCATTACATTCTCACCTTTATCTCATTAAACTCTCACCTTTATCTCATTACATTCTCACCTTTATCTCATTACATTCTCACCTTTATCTCATTAAACTCTCACCTTTATCTCATTACATTCTCACCTTTATCTCATTAAACTCTCACCTTTATCTCATTACATTCTCACCTTTATCTCATTAAACTCTCACCTTTATCTCATTACATTCTCACCTTTATCTCATTACATTCTCACCTTTATCTCATTACATTCTCACCTTTATCTCATTACATTCTCACCTTTATCTCATTACACTCTCACCTTTATCTCATTACATTCTCACCTTTATCTCATTACATTCTCACCTTTATCTCATTACATTCTCACCTTTATCTCATTAAACTCTCACCTTTATCTCATTACATTCTCACCTTTATCTCATTAAACTCTCACCTTTATCTCATTACATTCTCACCTTTATCTCATTACATTCTCACCTTTATCTCATTAAACTCTCACCTTTATCTCATTACATTCTCACCTTTATCTCATTAAACTCTCACCTTTATCTCATTAAACTCTCACCTTTATCTCATTACATTCTCACCTTTATCTCATTAAACTCTCACCTTTATCTCATTACATTCTCACCTTTATCTCATTACATTCTCACCTTTATCTCATTAAACTCTCACCTTTATCTCATTAAACTCTCACCTTTATCTCATTAAACTCTCACCTTTATCTCATTAAACTCTCACCTTTATCTCATTTAATTCTCAATTCAACCAAGTATCAGTCTCATTTCGTTGTTACATATTTTATTTTCAGTTGAACATAGCAAGTTTTTGTATTTTCTCTTATGAAAATAAATCAAAACAAATACAAATGCAATAACATCTCACACCAACATGAGCTCATCGCCTCACACCAACATGAGCTCATCGCCTCACACCAACATGAGCTCATCGCCGTGCTACAATTGTTAGTGACAGGCGATTTGTGGCTAACTGTACCACTAACATATGAACACACTGAACACACGATATGAGGTAAATGGAAACATTGCTGCCAACTGGAAGAGATTTAATCAGTCTTTCCAGATATACAAGATAGCCAGTGGACTTGACGCAAAAAGGAAAGAAGTGCAGCGCATGACACTGCTGCATGTAATATGCCAGGAAGCGGTAGAAGTGTACAATATATTCCAATGAACTGAACAGGAACGTGAGAATTGTGACGTGGATTGTCATACAGTAAAGTGCCTGTAACTAAAATTGGAGAGTTATTGTTTGCCAAGAAAGAATGTTACAGTCGAGAGACACATGTTTTTCTCCAGAAAGCAAGGTGAGAGAGAAAGTTTCAATAATTTTATAACAGCCCTGAAACTAAAAGCAAAGTCTTGTGAATTTGAAAATTTAACAGAGTCGCTGATAAAGGACAGAATTGTGGCTGCAGTAAATAATGAATATCCCAGGGCTAGACTACTGAGAGAATTAGACCTGAAATTAAACAAGTCTGAAATTATATGCAAAGCGGTTGAAACATCGGAATGGCAACTCTAAGCTTTAAATGAAGAAAAGAATGTTCAAGCTGTGAACTCAAAGGCCTGTGAGAAATCAAGTACGCACATGACAACAAGTCAACATGTCAAGCAAGCTGTAAGGGCAAGTACACACATAAAAGCAGGCAATGTAAATATTGTGGAAAAAAACATGAACATAGAAAATGTCCTGCTTATGGGAAGTTATGCCACAACGATGTAAAATTGAATCATTTTTCTGATGTATGCTAATCAAAACGTGTAAAAATTGTCAATCGTCAACTAAAAGATCCATTGGACTATAGTCAAGAAACATTCTGCATAGGAATTGTATCCACGCAACACGCAACAAGTGATGAATGGAAAGCAGTGGTCACGCTTGAACAGAGGCAAGTAGTGTTCACACTGGACACAGGAGCACAAGTAAACATTCTGCCATCCAGATTGTTCTGTCAACTTAGAATGGGAAGAATGCAGAAATCAACAGCAAGGCTCACGACATACAGTGGGGAAACATTTCCTGTTGTTGGCAACACATCAATCAAATGCTCTGTGAAAGACAAGACAGAGGTGCTGGAGTTTCAAATAGTCAAGACGCACTCAAAGCCTATCCTTCGTCTGCAAGCTGCAAGGTTGTCAGAATTTGAATTTTATTGAGAGAATGGATGTTATTGAAGACGAGACATTGTCTAAATATGCAGACGTATTTAGCGGTCTTGGTTCAATGGAAGAAGACTACTATATAAAAATTGATAAAAATGTCAAGCCAGTAGTACATGCTGCTCGAAAAGTCCCAGCTGTGTTGCGAGATAATCTCAAAAAAGAAACTGAACGCATGGAAATGGAGGGAGTCATTGAGAAAGTTGATCATCCTACAGCATGGGTCAACTCAACTCACTGGTCATTGTTGAGAAAATAGGTGGCGGTTTAAGGATCTGTCTTGACCCAAGAGACCTTAACACTGCCATTCAAAGAGAACATTATCAATTACCAACAATTGAAGAAATAGCCAGCAGGCTAAGTGGCAGCAAGATTTTCACTGTGTTGGATGTAGCTACAGCATTTTGCCAAGTTAGGCTTAACAAGAACTGGGAGGTACACATTTTTGAGGCTTCCATTTGGACTAAATTCATCAGCAGAAGTATTTGCTAAAAGATTCCACCAAGCTTTTGATAACATTCCAGGTGTTGAAACTTATATGGACGAAAGGCTGATATCTGGAAGCACGAAAGAAGAGCACGATGCAAGGCTGAAGAAAGTTCTTGACATAGAAGAAAGAAAGGCATCAAGATGAAACCATCTAAATGCAGTCTTCAAGTGAAAGAAGTTAAACTTGTTGGTCATATCATAACAGATGGTGGAATAAAACCAGAAAATTCAAAAATTGAAGCTATACAACCAATGCCTTGCCCTTCAACAAGGAAAGAGTTAGAAAGATTTCTAGGAATGATAAATTACTTAGGAAAAATTTTCGCAAATTTATCACACATAACAGCACCTTTACGAGACCTGTTAAAACAGGACAAAAAGTGGTTATCATTGGAACAACACCAGCAAGCAGTGGATCAGTTAAAGAATTTAATTACATCAGCCCCAGTGCTAGCTTTTTATGATGCCAAAAGACCAGTCAAAGTGTCAGTGGGTGCTTCACGAGATGGACTGGGGGCTGTACTGATTCGAGGTGAAAGACCGGTGGCGTATGCTTCTAGATTTAGATCGTTGACATATTTTGAAAGAAGATATGCACAAATAGAAAAAAATGGTGGCTATAGTATTTGGTATTAAACATTTTCATTACTATGTCTATGGTCTCAAAGTCACAGTAGAGACATATCATAAACCATTGGAAGCTTTCATCAAAGCGCCTTTGTCATCTGCACCACAAAGGCTTCAGAGAATGCTTCTGAGAATAATGAAATATGATACCATTCTTGAGTACAAGCCTGGTAAAGAAATGTTTATTCCGGACACTCTTTCACGAGCATCCCCACCAAGGCAAAATCCATGGAGTGATATCTGGGACGCTAAGGTTAATCTAATTTTAAACATTCTACCTATTTCGGGTGAAAAAATGAAAGAATTTCAAAAAGCCACATCAGAAGATGTTGTTCTAAGACTTTTGAATCAAAAAATTTTGCCAGGATGGCCTGATAAAAGAACGGAGATTCCCAGTGAAATTAGAATGTTTGCTGGATTTAAAGAGGAACTAAGTTAAAGTAATGGCATACTTTTCAAGGGAGAGCGAATTATAGTTTCAAAAATATTGCAGAAACAAATGCTTAAGAGTCCTCATCAAGGACTTGTAGGACGAGATAAGTACAGCAAGGGAGGTGATATTCTTACCGGGAATGTGCTCACAGATCAAAGACATGGTGTCTAGGTGTGCAGTATGCAATGAATATCAGAGGTCACAGCAAAAAGAAGCCATGATACCTCATGACATTCCAACTATTACTTAGGAAAAAATAGGAGCTGACATTTTTCATCATGATGGAAAAAATTATTAACTACTATAGCAGATTTATTGAGTTCAATCTCATTCCATCTCTCAAGTCATGAGATATAATTAGCTACTTGAAGTCACAATTTGCTAGGCATGGGATCCCACGACAAGTAATAAGTGACAAGGGGCCCCAGTTTTACTGTCAAGATTTCGAGCAATTTTCAAACAGTGGGGATTCAGCCAAACAACATCAAATCCAATATACCCGAAGTCTGCATGGTTGAGAGGGCAATTCAAACAATAAAGACACTTTTAAAGAAAGCTAAAGCTAAGTGCCAAGATCCGTAAATAGCACTGCTGCAGCTACGAAACGCTCCGTGTGCAGACACCTGAACAACTGCTAATGGGGAGACGACTCATGGTGAATCTACCTGCTACTGATGCTTATCTGAAGACTAAACTGGCTGACCGAAAAGAAACAAAGAAAATGTGGGTAAGAAGAAAAGAAGAGCAGTTGAAATATTACAAAAAATCAGCCAGAATATACAAACGTACCCACTTGCAGCCTGGAAGCAAAGTGTATATGCAGAAAACATAAAGGCTCGTGGCAGCCAGCAGTCGTCGTGTCGGCAGCAATACGCCAAGGTCATACATCGTTAAGAGTAACGATGGTATGACATACCGACAAAACAACAACATGCTGAGACAGGCATTTCGTGGAAGGAGAGGTGTGACAGATATTTTTAAATATGACACACCAGAAATAGAGCATGAAGAACACGCTCCCAGCGTTGGTAGAAATGGGTCATCAGCAACAGTCGCAACTCAGCAAGCGAAGTCAACAACAGCAACAGCAACAAGATAAGTGAGACAGGTGAAGCCACCAAAGAAATACCCAGGCAAAGAGACTGTGCTGTGCTTTGAAAGACATTTGGAGATTCAGTGCTAGAATTCATGTACTGAAGTGTTCGATGTTTGTAATTGTATTATTCTCTAATTGAAAATCTGGGCCATTCGTTTTGTTAGAAGGGAGATGTGAGAGAAGTGTTGCTTTGTTGTATTGACATTGTATGAGCGTGCGAGTTGACTAGTATGAAACACGTGGTTTGTGATGTGAATTGTAAGCGTGCGTGGGCGTGAACTGAGAGGATGGCTGACTATAAACGTACGATTCAAGAAGTAACCGGCGTTGTTGATTGCAGTGGATTGTAAAGATTGATTTAACACAGTTGTTAACCAGACCACAGTCTTGTTGCTTGACCATAAATTCTATTACAATTAGAGCATCAGAAGAGCGGCCAGCGATGTTGTAAGACTGGCCATTAGAGCATGAGAAGAGTGGCCAGCGATGTTGTAAGACTGGCCATTAGAGCATCAGAAGAGTGGCCAGCGATGTTGTAAGACTGGCCATTAGAGCACCAGAAGAGTGGCCAGCGATGTTGTAAGACTGGCCATTAGAGCATCAGAAGAGTGGCCAGCGATGTTGTAAGACTGGCCATTAGAGCATGAGAAGAGTGGCCAGCGATGTTGTAAGACTGGCCATTAGAGCATCAGAAGAGTGGCCAGCGATGTTGTAAGACTGGCCATTAGAGCATGAGAAGAGTGGCCAGCGATGTTGTAAGACTGGCCATTACAGCATCAGAAGAGCGGCCAGCGATGTTGTAAGACTGGCCATTAGAGCATCAGAAGAGCGGCCAGCGATGTTGTAAGACTGGCCATTAGAGCATCAGAAGAGCGGCCAGCGATGTTGTAAGACTGGCCATTAGAGCATCAGAAGAGCGGCCAGCGATGTTGTAAGGCTGGCCATTAGAGCATCAGAAGAGCGGCCAGCGATGTTGTAAGACTGGCCATTAGAGCATCAGAAGAGCGGCCAGCGATGTTGTAAGACTGGTCATTACAGCATGAGAAGAGCGGCCAGCGATGTTGTAAGACTGGCCATTAGAGCATGAGAAGAGTGGCCAGCGATGTTGTAAGACTGGCCATTAGAGCATGAGAAGAGTGGCCAGCGATGTTGTAAGACTGGTCATTACAGCATGAGAAGAGTGGCCAGCGATGTTGTAAGACTGGCCATTAGAGCATGAGAAGAGTGGCCAGCGATGTTGTAAGACTGGCCATTAGAGCATGAGAAGAGTGGCCAGCGATGTTGTAAGACTGGCCATTAGAGCATGAGAAGAGTGGCCAGCGATGTTGTAAGACTGGCCATTAGAGCATCAGAAGAGTGGCCAGCGATGTTGTAAGACTGGTCATTACAGCATGAGAAGAGTGGCCAGCGATGTTGTAAGACTGGCCATTAGAGCATGAGAAGAGTGGCCAGCGATGTTGTAAGACTGGCCATTAGAGCATGAGAAGAGTGGCCAGCGATGTTGTAAGACTGGCCATTAGAGCATGAGAAGAGTGGCCAGCGATGTTGTAAGACTGGCCATTAGAGCATCAGAAGAGTGGCCAGCGATGTTGTAAGACTGGTCATTACAGCATCAGAAGAGCGGCCAGCGATGTTGTAAGACTGGCCATTAGAGCATGAGAAGAGTGGCCAGCGATGTTGTAAGACTGGCCATTAGAGCATCAGAAGAGTGGCCAGCGATGTTGTAAGACTGGCCATTAGAGCATGAGAAGAGTGGCCAGCGATGTTGTAAGACTGGCCATTAGAGCATGAGAAGAGTGGCCAGCGATGTTGTAAGACTGGCCATTAGAGCATGAGAAGAGTGGCCAGCGATGTTGTAAGACTGGCCATTAGAGCATGAGAAGAGTGGCCAGCGATGTTGTAAGACTGGCCATTAGAGCATCAGAAGAGTGGCCAGCGATGTTGTAAGACTGGCCATTAGAGCATCAGAAGAGTGGCCAGCGATGTTGTAAGGCTGGCCATTAGAGCATCAGAAGAGTGGCCAGCGATGTTGTAAGACTGGCCATTAGAGCATCAGAAGAGCGGCCAGCGATGTTGTAAGACTGGCCATTAGAGCATGAGAAGAGTGGCCAGCGATGTTGTAAGACTGGCCATTAGAGCATCAGAAGAGTGGCCAGCGATGTTGTAAGACTGGCCATTAGAGCATGAGAAGAGTGGCCAGCGATGTTGTAAGACTGGCCATTAGAGCATGAGAAGAGTGGCCAGCGATGTTGTAAGACTGGCCATTAGAGCATCAGAAGAGCGGCCAGCGATGTTGTAAGACTGGCCATTAGAGCATCAGAAGAGCGGCCAGCGATGTTGTAAGACTGGCCATTAGAGCATCAGAAGAGCGGCCAGCGATGTTGTAAGACTGGTCATTACAGCATCAGAAGAGTGGCCAGCGATGTTGTAAGACTGGCCATTAGAGCATGAGAAGAGTGGCCAGCGATGTTGTAAGACTGGCCATTAGAGCATGAGAAGAGTGGCCAGCGATGTTGTAAGACTGGCCATTAGAGCATGAGAAGAGTGGCCAGCGATGTTGTAAGACTGGCCATTAGAGCATCAGAAGAGCGGCCAGCGATGTTGTAAGACTGGCCATTAGAGCATCAGAAGAGCGGCCAGCGATGTTGTAAGACTGGCCATTAGAGCATGAGAAGAGTGGCCAGCGATGTTGTAAGACTGGCCATTAGAGCATCAGAAGAGCGGCCAGCGATGTTGTAAGACTGGTCATTACAGCATCAGAAGAGTGGCCAGCGATGTTGTAAGACTGGCCATTAGAGCATCAGAAGATAAGAGCCAATACAAGATAGAATCAGATCAGTTCATTTAGAGTGGAGTGTGGAGAAGTTCTACATTAGTCAATCACAATCTGTAGCTTCGTAGTGGAGAAGTTCTACATTAGTCAATCACAATCTGTAGCTTCGTAGTGGAGAAGTTCTACATCAGTCAATGACAATCTGTAGCTTCGTAGTGGAGAAGTTCTACATTAGTCAATGACAATCTGTAGCTTCGTAGTGGAGAAGTTCTACATCAGTCAATGACAATCTGTAGCTTCGTAGTGGAGAAGTTCTACATCAGTCAATCACAATCTGTAGCTTCGTAGTGGAGAAGTTCTACATTAGTCAATCACAATCTGTAGCTTCGTAGTGGAGAAGTTCTACATCAGTCAATCACAATCTGTAGCTTCGTAGCCACGTTCACATGAATTAAGTCTCCATATTCCTAACCTCCTTATTCATAATTTCGCTATTCCTAATGTCCCTATTCCTAGTCCCGCTATCAGTAATCTTCGTATTTCTAATCTCCCTTTTCCTGGTCTTCCTATTTATAGTCTGCCCATTCCTAGTCTCTCACTCCTAATCTCCCTCTTCCTAATCTCCCTTTCCCAATCTGCCTATTCCTAGTCTACCTATTTCTAATCTCCCTATTCCTAATCTCCCTATTCCTAGTCTCCCTATTCCTAATCTCCCTATTCCTAATCTCCCTATTCCTAATATCCCTATTCCTAGTCTCCCTATTCCTAATCTCCCTATTCCTAATCTCCCTTTCCCAATCTGCCTATTCCTAATCTCCCTATTCCTAATCTCCCTATTCCTAATCTCCCTATTACTAATCTCCCTATTCCTAGTCTCCCTATGATGTGAGACTGAAGTTGAAAAAAAGAAGTCCAAGTGCTACATTTAAGAATCGCCATCTTGTATCCGGTGCTTGAATCATATCAACCCAGGTGTGAAAGTAGAACGCGTGTCAAAGTTAATTGATCGAATTTTGATCCCGTCACATTCTGTCATAGCTTATCACCATTCGATTGTGGTAAATTGTTTATTGATGAGGTCGAGAGAAGCTAGAAAAATGTTCTGAGCCGAGGACTTAGAACAAGACGGAAAAAACAAGAACAATACACTAGGCCCTAAATGACGACATACACATTAAGGGACGTTACTTACTTTATAATCTATCTTTCTTAAAGCGTTGTACCTATAAATATAGTTTATTTGTGTTTCCTTGGCACGGAAGGCAGCACGGAGAGTAACAGGAGAAATGTCTTTACCAATTAGTCTCAAACATACATTCTTGGGCTACTCTAATCATGGCAATATACAATTAAACTTGTCTTTTCTTTTCTTAAACTAAATTAAGAAAATGGGATTCGCACTTGCCCGAAAAAAAGTAAATAACAAAAATAAAATGTAATATGTAATTGAATTATTGTCAACACGGGTCAAGGTTGTTCTATAAATAATTCAGTGATAAATTGATTAAGATCATGAATTAACACAGATGTTTAAACAAACACATCCGGGTCACCAGATCAGTGCACACTTTGACTGTCGTCTGGTCGCGGCTCTTATTTCAAACCAAAAATTGGATAATCCTAGAGTCCTACTCCAATCTTAATATTTTATTATAATTTTGTTTAATTTTATTCTTACACCGCTCACGCATGTAATCCCATCAGCAACATTAAATCAGCTCCTGGCACCACAAAATTTTAGAACCACTGATCTAGAATAAGATTAGGGCATTGATTTTCCATACAGACATATATATAAAAAATGGACACATATTTATGTCATTAATCTGAAGTGCTTTCAAAGCCCACTAAGTTTTCCCAATGAAGTTTTTTCCTGTTTCCACATTTCATGAAGTTGAATGAATTCTTTGATGTCTAGCTGTAAACCACGGAGACGTCCGTGATGAGATGGCTTGTAATTACACATCATCGGATCATTCGCGGACATCTACTCTCGAATCTGTCTCAGAGTCATAGAAGGATGAGAAGAAATACAAGTATTGCGAGTGGTCAGGATTTGAAATCTTGTGTTCCCTTTAAGTAATGTGTTAAACGAATCTTCCACGTTAAATAGAATGTCTGTGTTAGAAGAATGTACCAGAAGACCTAAAATGTCTGTGTAATAAAAATATTTCAATACACCTAGAATGTCTGTGTCATAGGAATGTATTAGGACATATAGAATGTCTGTGTCATAGGAATGTACTAGGATTATAGAATGTCTGTGTCATAGGACTGTGCTAAGACATATAGAATGTATGTGTTATAGGAATGTACTAGGACATATTATAGAATGTCTGTGTTTGCTCATATTCGTTTGAAATGATGAACTCAATAAGAGACTCTTGTGTTAGTCTCATGATTAGACTACAGTTGATTGAAAGAGATCTCCACAGAAAGCTCTGATGTCCACTGTCATTGAAAGAGATCTCCACAGAAAGCTCTGATGTCCACTGTCATTGAAAGAGATCTCCACAGAAAGCTCTGATGTCCACTGTCATTGAAAGAGATCTCCACAGAAAGCTCTGATGTCCACTGTCATTGAAAGAGATCTCCACAGAAAGCTCTGATGTCCACTGTCATTTCACTCCCAATACAAGATCCATTGTGTTTCACTTTTGTCTGGTATCAATTGGTGGTAACTTTGTTCTTTCTTTGCTTTCCCTTCATCGAATGTGTGACCAAATTGTCAAAGTACTTTTAAAGTTTTGTCCTCAGATGAAGTTTGTTTACCTGATATTCTCGTCTTGTTTTTCAGTTGTTGGATATTGAGTCTTAACAATAGAGTACGAGTTGAGGAATAGAGTTTTGACGTCCAAACAATATAGACACCAATCAATGATTACTTTAACATTAAATCAACGTCGGATTTTTAAAATTTATTATGGAAGTGGTTGGGTGTAATGGTGAAACTTTGTTTCACATTTAAAAGTAATTAAGTAAAATTGTTCCGAATGGAACAAGTTAAATAATCATAAAATTATCAAATTATCTGGAGTGTTTGGCGATTTGAGAGAGGTTCGTATCTTGTAGTTTTTGGTGATTTTGACAGATTTGGTTTGGTTGGTTTGTTAAAAGGTTTGTTTTTTCTGCTTTTGTTACATAAACGTATGTTGGTTGATAAAAAGTTGAAATGTTTGTAAAATTGTCGGCGGTTTTGTCAAATGTCTGGTTTGCAAATTGATTTGTTTGTTTAGTGGTCGTTTCCTCAAATATGTAGTTTGTCTTTTCTCAAACCAAATCCTTCTACACGACTTGCCACTTTATCCTGAAATTAGAACATGGTTTCATGGACCATAGAATTCCTAAAATGAAATATTGAAGCTATTCACATCTTAATTCCTTGCACACCACGAACAACCAACCATAACTGTACACAATCCCGATGTTGTCCTCAAATTCACTATGCATTGTATTCTTAAACACAGTTCTGCTTGCGGCGTTTCCCACCAATGTTTGTTCTTTCGAGTCAGTTATTTGTGTTGCCGCATAGACTCGAAACTTTGTGTGTGTGTGGGGGGGGGGCGGGCTGTAATGACCCTTACCAGATTAAAAGTAACATATTTATATTGTTTTCTAATTCTGTGACGGCTAAAGAATCCGTTGTGTTTATGACAGACTAATACAGGGGTCTCCAAACGATGCGGCCCGCGAGGCCCTCTCATCCGGCCCCTAGAGACCTTTCAATCTAAAAAAAAAGATACTATTTTTAACTGTAGTTTACCACAAAACTTAGTAGTTTGGGGTTAGTAGTCGGCCCCCCAAACTGCTGTTTGATAGTTAATGCAGCTCTTCGGCAGCAAAGTTTGCAGACCCTGGTCAAATAGCTGGCACCATCGAATAGAAACAGTTCAAATTTATTTATTGTTGATAGACATGTTTGTTATAGTTACACATTCTCTCACCTACCAACATGTTTGTTATAGTTACACATTCTCTCACCTACCAACATGTTTGTTATAGTTACACATTCTCTCACCTACCAACATGTTTGATATAGTTACACATTCTCTCACCTACCAACCTGTGTGTTATAGTTACACATTCTCTCACCTACCAACATGTTTGATATCGTTACACATTCTCTCACCTACCAATATGTTTGTTATAGTTACACATTCTCTCACCTACCAACATGTTTGTTATTGTTACACATTCTCTCACCTACCAACATGTTTGTTATAGTTGCACATTCTCTCACCTACCAACCTGTGTGTTATTGTTACACATTCTCTCACCTACCAACATGTTTGTTATTGTTACACATTCTCTCACCTACCAACATGTTTGTTATAGTTACACATTCTCTCACCTACCAACATGTTTGTTATAATTACACATTCTCTCACCTACCAACATGTTTGTTATAGTTACACATTCTCTCACCTACCAACATGTTTGATATAATTACACATTCTCTCACCTACCAACATGTTTGTTATAGTTACACAATCTCTCACCTACCAACATGTTTTTTATAGTTACACATTCTCTCACCTACCAACATGTTTGTTATAGTTACACATTCTCTCACCTACCAACATGTTTGTTATAGTTACACATTCTCTCACCTACCAACATGTTTGTTATAGTTGCACATTCTCTCACCTACCAACATGTTTGTTATAGTTACACATTCTCTCACCTACCAACATGTTTGTTATAGTTACACATTCTCTCACCTACCAACCTGTGTGTTATAGTTACACATTCTCTCACCTACCAACATGTTTGTTAAAGTTACACATTCTCTCACCTACCAACATGTTTGTTATAGTTACACATTCTCTCACCTACCAACCTGTGTGTTATAGTTACACATTCTCTCACCTACCAACATGTTTGTTAAAGTTACACATTCTCTCACCTACCAACATGTTTGTTATAGTTACACATTCTCTCACCTACCAACATGTTTGTTATAATTACACATTCTCTCACCTACCAACATGTTTGTTAAAGTTACACATTCTCTCACCTACCAACATGTTTGATATCGTTACACATTCTCTCACCTACCAATATGTTTGTTATTGTTACACATTCTCTCACCTACCAATATGTTTGTTATAGTTACACATTCTCTCACCTACCAATATGTTTGTTATTGTTACACATTCTCTCACCTACGAATATGTTTGTTATTGTTACACATTCTCTCACCTACCAATATGTTTGTTATTGTTACACATTCTCTCACCTACCAACATGTTTGTTATAGTTACACATTCTCTCACCTACCAATATGTTTGTTATTGTTACACATTCTCTCACCTACCAACATGTTTGTTATTGTTACACATTCTCTCACCTACCAACATGTTTGTTATTGTTACACATTCTCTCACCTACCAACATGTTTGATATCGTTACACATTCTCTCACCTACCAATATGTTTGTTATTGTTACACATTCTCTCACCTACCAATATGTTTGTTATAGTTACACATTCTCTCACCTACCAATATGTTTGTTATTGTTACACATTCTCTCACCTACCAATATGTTTGTTATAGTTACACATTCTCTCACCTACCAATATGTTTGTTATTGTTACACATTCTCTCACCTACCAACATGTTTGTTATAGTTGCACATTCTCTCACCTACCAACCTGTGTGTTATTGTTACACATTCTCTCACCTACCAACATGTTTGATATCGTTACACATTCTCTCACCTACCAACATGTTTGTTATAGTTACACATTCTCTCACCTACCAACATGTTTGTTATAGTTACACATTCTCTCACCTACCAACCTGTGTGTTATAGTTACACATTCTCTCACCTACCAACATGTTTGTTATTGTTACACATTCTCTCACCTACCAACATGTTTGTTATTGTTACACATTCTCTCACCTACCAATATGTTTGTTATAGTTGCACATTCTCTCACCTACCAACCTGTGTGTTATAGTTACACATTCTCTCACCTACCAACATGTTTGTTAAAGTTACACATTCTCTCACCTACCAACATGTTTGTTATAGTTACACATTCTCTCACCTACCAACATGTTTGTTATAGTTACACATTCTCTCACCTACCAACATGTTTGTTATAGTTACACATTCTCTCACCTACCAACATGTTTGTTATAGTTACACATTCTCTCACCTACCAACATGTTTGTTATAGTTACACATTCTCTCACCTACTAACATGTTTGATATAGTTACACATTCTCTCACCTACCAACATGTTTGTTATAGTTACACATTCTATCACCTACTAACCTGTTTGTTATAGTTATACATTCTCTCACCTACCAACATGTTTGTTATAGTTACACATTCTCTCACCTACCAACATGTTTGATATAGTTACACATTCTCTCACCTACCAACATGTTTGTTATAGTTACACATTCTCTCACCTACCAACATGTTTGTTATTGTTACACATTCTCTCCTCTTACACCACCCTCAACTACCAACATGTTTGTTATAGTTACACATTCTCTCACCTACCAACCTGTGTGTTATTGTTACACATTCTCTCACCTACCAACATGTTTGTTATAGTTACACATTCTCTCACCTACCAACATGTTTGTTATTGTTACACATTCTCTCCTCTTACACCACCCTCAACTACCAACATGTTTGTTAAAGTTACACATTCTCTCACCTACCAACCTGTGTGTTATTGTTACACATTCTCTCACCTACCAACATGTTTGTTAAAGTTACACATTCTCTCACCTACCAACATGTTTGTTATAGTTGCACATTCTCTCACCTACCAACATTTTTGTTATAGTTACACATTCTCTCACCTACCAACATGTTTGTTATAGTTACACATTCTCTCACCTACCAACATGTTTGTTATAGTTACACATTCTCTCACCTACCAACCTGTGTGTTATTGTTACACATTCTCTCACCTACCAATATGTTTGTTATAGTTGCACATTCTCTCACCTACCAACATGTTTGTTATAGTTACACATTCTCTCACCTACCAACATGTTTGTTATTGTTACACATTCTCTCACCTACCAACATGTTTGTTATAGTTACACATTCTCTCACCTACCAACATGTTTGTTATCGTTACACATTCTCTCACCTACCAACATGTTTGTTATAGTTACACATTCTCTCACCTACCAACATGTTTGTTATTGTTACACATTCTCTCCTCTTACACCACCCTCAACTACCAACATGTTTGTTATAGTTACACATTCTCTCACCTACCAACATGTTTGTTATTGTTACACATTCTCTCCTCTTACACCACCCTCAACTACCAACATGTTTGTTATAATTACACATTCTCTCACCTACCAACATGTTTGTTATAGTTACACATTCTCTCACCTACCAATATGTTTGTTATTGTTACACATTCCCTCCTCTTACACCACCCTCAACTACCAACGAGGGTTTTCAAGATTTCAGTCAGAACAAAACAATGTGTGTTTAAATAGGGAAAAACCACCAGGGAAAAAAACGGAAATTCGGGATTTTCTAAAACATAGCTAACATCATTGAGTGCGGAGGTGCGTGTGTGTTTGTGGGAATGTGTGTGTGTAAATGTTTATTGGCATGGTAATATAGTTGTGAGGATGATAAACGGATTCAAACAACAGTATTAAGTTCTACAGTATTCATAGAACCTAATCGATATTTGAACAGTGATCTTGTTTGATACAACGTTTAAATGCCGGTACCAACTGACTGCCGGGACCAACTGACTGCCGGGACCAAATGACTGCCGGTACCAATTGACTGCCGGTGCCAACTGACTGCCGGTACCAACTGACTGCCGGGACCAACTGACTGCCGGTGCCGACTGACTGCCGGTACCAATTGACTGCCGGTACCAATTGACTGCCGGTACCAATTGACTGCCGGTGCCGACTGACTGCCGGTACCAACTGACTGCCGGGACCAACTGACTGCCGGTGCCGACTGACTGCCGGTACCAATTGACTGCCGGTACCAATTGACTGCCGGTACCAACTGGGGGCTTAAAGTTTGTGTTTATTGACAATCTATTGGACCAGTCACGGGGACGGCAGCTGTATTGACGTAAGAATAGAAGTGTTAAAGCAGGTCCCGATACTCGTGGTGCACTCTAGGTCCCGCTACTCGTGGTGCACTCTAGGTCCCGTTACTCGTGGTGCACTCTAGGTCCCGATACTCGTGGTGCACTCTAGGTCCCGATACTCGTGGTGCACTCTAGGTCCCGATACTCGTGGTGCACTCTAGGTCCCGCTACTCGTGGTGCACTCTAGGTCCCGATACTCGTGGTGCACTCTAGGTCCCGCTACTCGTGGTGCACTCTAGGTCCCGATAATCGTGGTGCAATCTAGGTCCCGCTACTCGTGGTGCACTCTAGGTCCCGCTACTCGTGGTGCACTCTAGGTCCCGTTACTCGTGGTGCACTCTAGGTCCCGTTACTCGTGGTGCACTCTAGGTCCCGCTACTCGTGGTGCACTCTAGGTCCCGATACTCGTGGTGTACGCTAGGTCCCGCTACTCGTGGTGCACTCTAGCTCCCGCTACTCGTGGTGCACTCTAGGTCCCGCTACTCGTGGTGCACTCTGGGTAGGTTAAGGGGAGAAGAGATTCAGAATCTGTTGTACGTGTCAAAACAAAATGATAGTAAAGTTTTGATTGACTTGTATCAGATGATCTCCCCTGTTGCTTATCTTTCCAACTGTATTTTGGTTACCTACCTTGGGGATGATAAGCTGACAATGTGATTACCTCCCCTACAATCCTCACACTGAACTTGAGTGGAAATTCCAAAAGATAGGAATCAGCTACAACTACAAACTAACACACACACAAGTGTTTGACCACCACGTCCATGTGACCGAATGAACCTCCCCCTTTCCCACATGTGACACGATTGAACATCCCCCACCTCCCCCCCCCCTTGTGACAAGATTAATTCCTCCTGATCCGTGGTCAACTCTCCTTTCACGACTATCTGATACCCTTGTTCCGATCACAGTGAAACGGAGATACCAAGATCTACCATTCCTCTTAAAGTGTTTCACTTGGGAATACACTATCCCCAAACGCTGTCACTTTCTTCAACCTTGATTTCATGCAGTTTAGCCCTGACAATACGGTGTCACGTGGCACCATATCGTCACGTGATTCTACGCCCACCCCTTCCTCTGGCTCATATTCGTCTATTTCCTACGGATTTCCGGAATTCCCTGGTCAAGGTCATTGGGTCAAAGCTCAATTGTTTGTCCGCTAATGCCTCGACGTCCGGCTGTTAATCCGCTGGTCACTTGGTGCTCAGGGTTTCTCTCTGTGTTTTAGTGCGTCTCTCTGTCTCTGTGTGGCTTGAGTTAATACTTTCATGCTTGAACAATGGCTCTGTCCCACTCTTGCCTTACTATAGACCAGCATTGTCACACATACCTGTCACAGACTTGCCCTGCCACAAATACCTGTCACACATACATGTCACAGACTTGCCCTGTCACACATACCTGTCACAGACTTGCCCTGTCACACCTATATGTCACAGACGTGCCTGTGACAGACTTCCCTGTCACACATACCTGTCACAGAATTGCTCTGTCACAGATACCTGTCACAGAATTGCTCTGTCACACATACCTGTCACAGACTTGCCCGGCCACAAATACCTGTCACACATACCTGTCACAGACTTGCCCTGTCACACATATCTGTCACAGACTTACCCTGTCACACATATATGTAACAGACTTTCCCTGTCACACATACCTGTCACAGAATTGCTCTGTCACACATACCTGTCCCTGACTTGCCCTGTCACACATACCTGTCACAGACTTACCCTGTCACACATATTTGTCACAGACTTGCCCTGTCACAGATACCTGTTACAGACTTGCCCGGCTACACATACTTGTCACTGACTTGCCTTGTCACACATACCGCTCACAGACTTGCCTTGTCACACATACCTGTCACTGACTTGCCCTGTCACACATACCTTTCACAGACTTGCCCTGTCACAAATACCTGTCACAGACTTGGCTTGTCACACATACCTGTCACACACTTGCCCTGTTACACATACCTGTCACAGACTTACCCTGTCATAAATACCTGTCACAGACTTGCCCTATCACAAATACGTGTCACAGACTTGCCTTGTCACACATACCTGTCACACACTTGCCCTGTTACACATACCTGTCACAGACTTGCCCTGTCATAAATACCTGTCACAGACTTGCCTTGTCACACATACCTGTCACAGACTTGCCCTGCCACACATACCTGTCACAGACTTGCCCTGTCACACATTCCTGTCACAGACTTGCCCTGTCACACACTTGCCCTGTCACACATTCCTGTTAAAGACTTTCCCTGTCACACATACCTGTCACACACTTGCCCTGTCACACACTTGCCCTGTCACACACTTGCCCTGTCACACACTTGCCCTGTCACACACTTGCCCTGTCACACACTTGTCCTGTCACACATACCTGTCACACACTTGCCTTTCACAAATAAATGTCACAGACTTGCCTTGTCACACATACCTGTCACACACTTGCCCTGTTACACATTCCTGTCACACACTTGTCCTGTCACACATACCTGTCACACACTTGTCCTGTGTACACATACCTGTCACACACTTGCCCTGTCACACATACCTGTCACACACTTGTCCTGTCACACATACCTTTCACACACTTGCCCTGTCACACATACCTGTCACACACTTGCCCTGCCACACATACCTGTCACACACTTGTCCTGTCACACACAACTGTCACACACTTGACCTGTCACACATACCTGACACACACTTGTCCTGTCACACATACCTGTCACACACTTGCCCTGTCACACATACCTGTCACACACTTGTCCTGTCACACATTCCTGTCACACACTTGCCCTGTCACACATACCTGTCACACACTTGTCCTGTCACACATTCCTGTCACACACTTGCCCTGTCACACATACCTGTCACACACTTGTCCTGTCACACATACCTGTCACACACTTACCCTGTTACACATACCTGTCACACACTTGTTCCGTCACACATACCTGTCACACACTTGCCCTGTCACACATACCTGTCACACACTTGTCCTGTCACACATACCTGTCACACACTTGTCCTGTCACACATACCTGTCACACACTTGCCCTGTCACACATTCCTTTCTTACAAAATCAATGCATTTATCTGTGATCAATGGTCACTGGTGTTCATCTTAACTCTTTGGTCATCTTAACTCTGTGGTCATCTTAACTCTGTGGTCATCTTGACTCTGTGGTCATCTTAACTCTGTGGTCATCTTAACTCTGTGGTCATCTTAACTCTGTGGTCATCTTAACTCTGTGGTCATCTTAACTCTGTGGTCATCTTAACTCTGTGGTCATCTTAACTCTGTGGTCATCTTAACTCTGTGGTCATCTTAACTCTGTGGTCATCTTAACTCTTTGGTCATCTTAACTTTGTGGTCATCTTTGGTCATCTGTTGCCAATTAGGCTTCCATTACCACCTATTGTCACTATTGACTTATAATGGCCATATCAAACAATATATGGATCTTTCTCGTTTAGTACCGCAAAACAATAGAATTCTCTATCACTGCACATTCGCAGTATTCCAACTGTTCATGTTGTTCGTCCGTCGATTCGACGAAGACCAACCACTCTAGTCATCCGAGGGTTGCTGGGACTGGCTTTGTTTGTGCGTGCGCAGATGGCTGATGAGGCGGATCCTTGCACGGAAGGTTCGGGAACAGAAGAGACAAGGGACGAGTGGGACATCTCCAGGAGGGTTGATAGCACGGGCCTTTTGGGCTTGACTCTTCTTTTCTGCGGATGTGATCCGGTTTGCCTCGCATGACTTGGCACCTTTGTGGATGGAAGAACGCCAGGTGGAACGGTCCATTGCAGCAAGTTCCCACGTGTCTGGGTTGATGGCAAAAGCTTTCAGTGAGGCTTTCAGTGTGTCTTGAAGCGTTTCTTTTGCCCACCGTGGGGCCGCTGGCCATGCTGGAGCTCGCCATAGAAGAGTCTCTTTGGCAGTCTCTCATCTGGCGTTCAGACCACATGCCCTGCCCAACGAAGCTGGGACTGCATCAGGAGTGTGAATATGCTGGTGAGACCTGCCTTGGTTAGTACCACTTTGTCTGGTATTTTATCCTGCCACTTTATGCCGAGGATTTTCCTGAGGCTTGTTGAATGAAAGTGGTTAAGCTTCCTAGCATGGCGCTGATACACAGTCCACGTTTCACACGCATATAGCAGTGTGGGAAGCACCACTGTCCTGTAAACTTTCAGCTTGGTCTGGATGGTAATGCCTCTTCTGTTCCAGACATTTGGATACAACCTGCCGAAAGTGGAGCTGGCTCTGGCAATTCTGACGCTCACTTCGTCATCGCTGGTGACATTTTACGACAGTGTGCTGCCTAGGTATGTGAACCGTTGCACTGTGTTGAGTCTCTGGCCGTTGACACTGATGTTGGGCTCAACGTAGGGCCTTCCAGGCGCAGGCTGATGGAGGACTTCAGTCTTCTTGGTGTTGATCGTCAGACCAAAGTTTGTGCAGGCGCTGGAGAACAGGTTAATGCTGCGTTGCATGTCGGCTTCTGAGACAGCTTTGAGGGCACAGTCATCAGCAAACAGGAGGTCTCTGATGATGTCTGTCATAAACTTGGTTTTTGCATGGAGCATCCGAAGGTTGAACAGTTTGCCATCTGTGCGGTACCTCAGGTTGACACCAACACACTCGTCTCTGAAGGCCTCTGTCAGCATGGCGGAAAACGTGAGGCTAAACAGTGTTGGTGCCAGGACGCTGCCCTGCTTGACCCCGTTTGTGACTGTGAACGGATCAGAAAACTCTCCGCTGTCCTGGACTCTGGCCTGCATGCCCTCGTGGAATTGTCTCACCAAGACGATGAATTTCCTTGGGCAACCGTACTTGGCCATTATCTTCCACAGACCCTCTCTGCCAACGGTGTCAAAAGCCTTGGTCAGGTCGACATAGGTGGAGAACAGGTTGAAGTTCTGCTCCTGACATTTCTCTTGCAGCTGCCTGGCAGCGAACACCATGTCGATGGTCCCTCGCTCTTTTCGGAAGCCACACTTTCAGGCAGGAGTCCTTGGTCAAGGTGGACCGTGAGGCGGTTGAGCAGGATTCTGGCAAGGATCTTTCCTGCGATAGCTAGCAGATAGATTTCAACTACTAAGGCGTTAAAGACAGCATTAAAACACATCTGTTCAATCTTTACTTTCAATATTAATTTAACAACAACCAACCAGTTATACAAATGATAAAATTAACTTATGTACACTGTAATGGCATTATATGTTTAAAATGTTGTAGTTAGAAAATGAATGTCTTACATTGAATTCATTTATAAATAAATGTGTGTTACTATTTTTGTGTGAGCCCAGCTGCTTGCTGTGATACAGCGCTATAAAATTATTCAAATTACAGTGGGACCTCGCTCAATTTAACTCAAAGGGACCCGAAGACAAAATCTACTTAACGGAGTTTTCGAGTTAAGCAAAATGGCGAAATAGGTGCAGGTTAATCAAGGACAATGTTTTTCCGGCTTAATTACTGTATTATAACCGTATATTACATAATCGTTTTATACGGATTTATGAAGTACAGTATTGTACTATCGAAAAGTACAATCAAACAGCTTACCTTTAGAGGAAAAAGTCTTTTAACTTCGTCTACTAACGATGTTAGAGGAGACAGCCCCCCCCCCAATCCGATTTTACTCCCTCCACAGGAGGATTTGGGGGGGGGGTATATTTTTCATTTTAAAAAGAGCCACAGCATGCAGGAAAGGGACAAGAATTAGTTACACGGAACAACGATTAGTTACACAACATGGATTAGTTGCACGGAACATGGATTAGTTACATGGAACATGGATTAGTTACATGGAACATGGATTAGTTACACGGAACATGGATTAGTTACGGGGACGCGGTGGTCGAGTGGCAGCGCACTGGACTGTCGTACCGATGGTCACGGGTTCGAATCCGTGTGAAGGCAAGGGTTTGTTCCCGGGGCCTAGGGCGTCCCTGAGTCACCCCGCTCCTAATGGGTACCTAACACTACATGTAGTTAGGCGGCTGGGTAATGCGTGGAACCCACAAAGCCGTGGCTTGTGAATGCTGCATCACTTGCCAACAGATCATCTGTCATGGTCTGTGGACGCAACTATCTTCTGCATAGAAGGAGCGTCTGTATAGATAAGATAAGACATGGATTAGTTACACAACATGGATTAGTTACACAACATGGATTAGTTACACAACATGGTTTAGTTACACAACATGGATTAGTTACACGGAACATGGATTAGTTACACGGAACATGGATTAGTTACATGAAACATGGATTAGTTACACGGAACATGGATTAGTTACACGGAAAATTGATTAGTTACACGGAACATGGATTAGTTACACGGAACATGGATTAGTTACACGGAACATGGATTAGTTACACGGAACATGGATTAGTTACACGGAACATGGATTAGCTACATGGAACATGGATTAGTTACACGGAACATGGATTAGTTACATGAAACATGCATTAGTTACACGGAACTTGGATTAGTTACACGGAACATGGATTAGTTGCACGGAACGTGGATTAGTTACACGGAACATGAATTAGTTACACGGAACATGGATTAGTTACACAACATGGATTAGTTACACAACATGGATTAGTTACACAACATGGATTAGTTACACGGAACATGGATTAGTTACACAACATGGATTAGTTACACAACATGGATTAGTTACACAACATGGATTAGTTACACAACATGGATTAGTTACACAACATGGATTAGTTACACGGAACATGGATTAGTTACACGGAACATGGATTAGTTACATGGAACATGGATTAGTTACACAACATGGATTAGTTACACAACATGGATTAGTTACACGGAACATGGATTAGTTACACGGAACATGGATTAGTTACACAACATGGATTAATTACACAACATGGTTTAGTTACACAACATGGATTAGTTACACAACAGGGATTAGTTACACGGAACATGGATTAGTTACACAACATGGATTAGTTACACAACATGGATTAGTTACACGGAACATGGATTAGTTACACGGAACATGGATTAGTTACACGGAACACGAATTCTGAAATGTCTCCACAGAGTAATAACCCAAACGCCTTGGAAAATTCGACTAACGATGTTGGAAGCCAAAAAATCTTTCAGTTAAGGCAGGGAAGGGCAAACTTTTTAGGGCTAGCGCCGCATTAGTAAGAAGTGAAACATCAAGGGGCCGCACGTATCCAAAATTTAGCCCTGATTCAAGTACAAACATCCATCTTTAACATAAATGTATTGTGTTTTTTTCAATATTACTGCAGGCCCTCCGCGGGCCGTATAAAACTTCGTAGTGGGCCGCATGCGGCCCGCGGGCCCCTGAGTTAAGGAGATCTAAAATACATGAGTCTTCTGGAATTTGGCCAGGAGCTAACTATTAATTAGATATAGAGAGGTTTTCGACTTAGGGAAATTCGACTTATCGAGGTCCGACTGTATTATTATTATCATATTAATAATTGATGTGTTAAAGTTTATACATTAAAAGATTGCATAAGATTCTAACATGTGCTCCGATTACTACTGGCCATTAGGCAAATACATTTTAAAAATGTGTTTTCAGATGTGACGTCAACTAAAGCCGTGGGTTTTGATGAAGATTACTGGTCAGCAACAAATGAAATGGGCAAAAGAAATTGTAAGTTTTTCGTAAGTAGTTTATGGTTGTGTTTGTGAGTGGTAGATGGTTAATGGTTTGTGGTTAATGGTTTGTAGTTAGTGGTAGATGGTTAATTGGTTGTAGTTAGTGGTAGCTGGTTAATGGGTTGTGGTTAGTGGTAGATGGTTCATGGGTTGTGGTTAGTGGTAGATGGTTAATGGGTTGTGGTTTGTGGTAGATGGTTAATGGGTTGTAGTTAGTGGTAGATGGTTAATGGGTTGTGGTTAGTGGTAGATGGTTAAGGGGTTGTGGTTAGTGGTAGATGGTTAATGGGTTGTGGTTAGTGGTAGATGGTTAATGGGTTGTAGTTAGTGGTAGATGGTTAATGGGTTGTGGTTAGTGGTAGATGGTTAATGGGTTGTGGTTAGTGGTAGATGGTTAATGGGTTGTGGTTAGTGGTAGATGGTTAATGGGTTGTAGTTAGTGGTAGATGGTTAATGGGTTGTGGTTAGTGGTAGATGGTTAATGGTTTACGATTAGCTGTAATTAGTGTTTGTTGGTAAATGTATTTCTTGCGACAAATTAAAAAGCAACCCCTTATTTGACACCTAAATCTTCATTTATTGTTTCGATGTCTTTTCAGTGATGTGTTGACTAATCACTTCACTTATCTGTTCAGTGATGTGTTGACTAATCACGTCACTTAACTGTTCAGTGATGTGTTGACTAATCACGTCACTTATCTGTTCAATGATGTGTTGACTAATCACGTCACTTATCTGTTCAATGATGTGTTGACTAATCACGTCACTTATCTGTTCAATGATGTGTTGACTAATCACGTCACTTATCTGTTCAGTGATGTGTTGACTAATCACGTCACTTATCTGTTCAATGATGTGTTGACTAATCACGTCACTTATCTGTTCAATGATGTGTTGACTAATCACGTCACTTATCTGTTCAGTGATGTGTTGACTAATCACGTCACTTATCTATTCAGTTATGTGTTGACTAATCACGTCACTTATCTGTTCAGTGATGTGTTGACTAATCACGTCACTTATCTGTTCAGTGATGTGTTGACTAATCACGTCACTTATCTGTTCAGTGATGTGTTGACTAATCACGTCACTTAACTGTTCAGTGATGTGTTGACTAATCACGTCACTTAACTGTTCAGTGATGTGTTGACTAATCACGTCACTTATCTGTTCAGCGATGTGTTGACTAATCACGTCACTTAACTGTTCAGTGATGTGTTGACTAATCACGTCACTTATCCGTTCAGTGATGTGTTGACTAATCACGCCGCTTAACTGTTCAGTGATGTGTTGACTAATCACGTCACTTATCCGTTCAGTGATGTGTTGACTAATCACGTCACGTATCTGTTCATTCATCCGTTTAGTTATCTGTGAACCTACGGTATCATTTTACTTATCTCCCCTCTTTCCTTCACACATTACTCACTTATCTCATATGACATCTACTCATTTAAATGGTATGACAACTACTCACTTATCTCATATGACATCTACTCACTTATGTCATATCACATGTACTCACTTATCTGATATGACATCTGCTCACTTAACTAATATGACATCTGCTCACTTATATCATATGACATCTGCTCACTTATATCATATGACATCTGCTCACGTAACTAATATGACATCTGCTCACTTATATCATATGACATCTGCTCACTTATATCATATGACATCTGCTCACTTAACTAATATGACATCTGCTCACTTATATCATATGACATCTGCTCACGTATATCATATGACATCTGCTCACTTAATTAATATGACATATGCTCACTTATATCATATGACATCTGCTCACTTAAATAATATTACATCTGCTCACTTATATCATATGACATCTGCTCACTTAACTAATATGACATCTGCTCACTTATATCATATGACAACTGCTCACTTAACTAATATGACATCTGCTCACTTATATCATATGATAACTGCTCACTTAACTAATATGACATCTGCTCACTTATATCATATGACATCTGCTCACTTAACTAATATGACATCTGCTCACCTATCTCATATCACATGTACTCACTTATCTGATATGACATCTGCTCACTTAACTAAAATGACATCTGCTCACTTATATCATATGACATCTGCTCACTTAACTAATATGACATCTGCTCACTTATATCATATGACATCTGCTCACTTAACTAATATGACATCTGCTCACTTATATCATATGACATCTGCTCACTTAACTAATATGACATCTGCTAACTTATATCATATGACATCTGCTCACTTAACTAATATGACATCTGCTCACTTATATCATATGACATCTGCTCACTTAACTAATGTGACATCTGCTCACTTATATCATATGACATCTGCTCACTTAACTAATATGACATCTGCTCACTTATATCATATGACATCTGCTCACTTAACTAATATGACATCTGCTCACTTATCGCATATCACATGTACTCACTTATCTGATATGACAACTACTCACTTAACTAATATGACATCTGCTCACTTATATCATATGACATCTGCTCACTTAACTAATATGACATCTGCTAACTTATATCATATGACATCTGCTCACTTAACTAATGTGACATCTGCTCACTTATATCATATGACATCTGCTCACTTAACTAATATGACATCTGCTCACTTATATCATATGACATCTGCTCACTTAACTAATATGACATCTGCTCACATATCTCATATCACATGTACTCACTTATCTGATATGACAACTACTCACTTAACTAATATGACATCTGCTCACTTATCTCATATGACATCTACTCACGTATCTGATATGACGACAACTACTCACTTATCTGCTCACTTATGTCACATGACATCTACTCAATTATCTGATATGACATCTACTCACTTATCTGATATGACATCTACTCACTTATCTGCTCACTTATCTCACATGACATCTACTCACTTATCTCATATCACATGTACTCACTTATCTGATATGACATCTGCTCACAAATCTCATATAACATGTACTCACTTATCTGGTATGACATCGACTCACTTATCTGATATGACATCTACTCACTAATCTCATATCACATGTACTCACTTATCTGATATGACATCTACTCACTAATCTCATATCACATGTACTCACTTATCTGATATGATATCTACTCACTAATCTCATATCACATGTACTCACTTATATGATATGATATCTACTCACTAATCTCATATCACATGTACTCACTTATCTGATATGACATCTGCTCACTTATCTCATATCACATGTACTCATTTATCTGATATGACATCTACTCACTAATCTCATATCACATGTACTCACTTATCTGATATGACATCTACTCACTAATCTCATATCACATGTACTCACTTATATGATATGATATCTACTCACTAATCTCATATCACATGTACTCACTTATCTGATATGACATCTGCTCACTTATCTCATATCACATGTACTCACTTATCTGATATGACATCTACTCACTAATCTCATATCACATGTACTCACTTATCTGATAAGACATCTACTCACTAATCTCATATCACATGTACTCACTTATCTGATATGACATCTGCTCACTAATCTCATATCACATGTACTCACTTATCAGATATGACATCTACTCACTAATCTACTCACTTATCTGATATGAAAACTACTCACTTATCTGCTCACTTATCTGATATGACATCTACTCACTAATCTCATATCACATGTACTCACTTATCTGATATAACATCTGCTCACTAATATCATATCACATGTACTCACTTATCTGATGTGACATCTACTCACTAATCTACTCACTTATATGATATGACATCTACTCACTAATCTGCTCACTTATCTGATATGACATCTACTCACTTATCTCATATCACATGTACTCACTTATCTGATATGACATCTACTCACTTATCTCATACCACATGTACTCGCTTATCTGATATGACATCTGCTCACTTATCTCATATCTCATGTACTCACTTATCTGATATGACATCTACTCACTAATCTACTCACTTATCTCATATCACATGTACTCACTTAGCTGATATGACATCTACTCACTTATCTGATATGACATCTACTCACTTATCTCATTTGACATCTACTCACTTATCTGATATGACAACTACTCACTTATCTCATATGACATCTACTCTCTTATCTGATATGACATCTACTCACTTATCTGATATGACATCTACTCACTTATCTTATATGACATCTACTCACTTATCTCATATGACATCTACTCACTTATCTGATATGACATCTACTCACTTATCTCATATGACATCTGCTCACTTATCTGATATGACATCTACTCACTTATCTAATATGACATCTACTCACTTATCTGATATGACATCTACTCATGTTATCTCATATGACATCTGCTCACTTATCTCATCTGACATCTACTCACTTATCTCATATAACATCTACTCACTTATCTGATATGACATCTGCTCACTTAACTAAAATGACATCTGCTCACTTATATCATAAGACATCTGCTCACTTAACTAATATGACATCTGCTCATTTATATCATATGACATCTGCTCACTTAACTAATATGACATCTGCTCACTTATATCATATGACATCTGCTCACTTATATCATATGACATCTGCTAACTTATATCATATGACATCTGTTCACTTAACTAATATGACATCTGCTCACTTATATCATATGACATCTGCTCACTTAACTAATGTGACATCTGCTCACTTATATCATATGACATCTGCTCACTTAACTAATATGACATCTGCTCACTTATATCATATGACATCTGCTCACTTAACTAATATGACATCTGCTCACTTATATCATATGACATCTGCTCACTTAACTAATATGACATCTGCTCACTTATCTCAAATCACATGTACTCACTTATCTGATATGACAACTACTCACTTAACTAATATGGCATCTGCTCACTTATCTCATATGACATCTACTCACTTATCTTATATGACGACAACTACTCACTTATCTGCTCACTTATCTCACATGACATCTACTCAATTATCTGATATGACATCTACTCACTTATCTGATATGACATCTACTCACTTATCTGCTCACTTATCTCTCATGACATCTACTCACTTATCTCATATCACATGTACTCACTTATCTGATATGACATCTGCTCACTAATCTCATATAACATGTACTCACTTATCTGGTATGACATCGACTCACTTATCTGATATGACATCTACTCACTAATCTCATATCACATGTACTCACTTATCTGATATGACATCTACTCACTTATCTGATATGACATCTACTCACTTATCTGATATGACATCTACTCACTTATCTGATATGACAACTACTCACTAATCTGATATGACATCTACTCACTTATCTGATATGACATCTACTCACTTATCTGATATGACATCTACTCACTTATCTGATATGCCATCTACTCACTTATCTGATATGACAACTACTCACTAATCTGATATGACATCTACTCACTTATCTGATATGACATCTACTCACTTATCTGATATGACATCTACTCACCTATCTGATATGACATCTACTCACTTATCTGATATGACATCTACTCACTTATCTGATATGACATCTACTCACTTATCTGATATAACATCTACTCACTTATCTGATATGACATCTGCTCACTTATCTGATATGACATCTACTCACTTATCTGATATGACATCTGCTCACTTATCTGATATGACAACTACTCACTTATCTGATATGACATCTACTCACTTATCTCATTTGAAATCTACTCACTTATCTGATATGACATCTACTCACTTATCTGATATGACATCTACTCACTTATCTGATATAACATCTACTCACTTATCTGATATGACATCTGCTCACTTATCTGATATGACATCTACTCACTCATCTGATATGACAACTACTCACTTATCTGATATGACATCTACTCACTTATCTGATATGACATCTACTCACTTATCTGATATAACATCTACTCACTTATCTGATATGACATCTGCTCACTTATCTGATATGACATCTACTCACTTATCTCATATGAAATCTACTCACTTATCTCATATGACATCTGCTCACTTATCACACGTGCTCACTTATCCTCTTGACTCTAGACTCAGTCAGGTCAGACAAAACCTTGGATGTGTCTTGCACAATGCCATAAGACCAGTCCCTGACCACTTGACCCAAGGTCATCTCTGTCGGCCATCTTTAGAGCTCCTTGAACCTAAATGGATTCTGTCTTCAGCTCAATTTTCTCAAATATCTCAATTAAAGAACTCTTTATTATCTTTCTCACTCTCTCTTTCTCTCTCTCTCTCTCTCTCTCTCTCTCTCTCTCTCTCTCACTCACTCTCTCTCTCTCTCCCTGTCTCTTCCTCTCTTTCTCTTTCTCTATCTCTGTCTCTCTTTCTCTGCCTGTCTCTCTCTCTCTCTGTCTCTCTTTGTCTGTCTCTCTTTGTCTGTCTCTCTCTCTGTCTCTCTCTGTCTCTGTCTCTCTCTCTCTCTCTCTCTCTCTCTCTCTCTCTCTCTCTCTCTCTCTCTCTCTCTCTCTCTCTCTCTTAGTCATTCGCTTTCTCAGACTCTCGCTCCCTTTCTCTCCCTATCCTTTAAACGACGCACTCACACACGCATACACTCACACTCTCTCTGACACACGTTCTCAGTCCCACGCAAACAATTGATTCCGTTTATATCTAGCACCTATTAAAACAAGTGGCACAAGAGTTGTCTGTCCATTGATTCAACTCTTGACCTACTATTCATGAAATTATCCCACAATTTTAGCAACATTCTTTCACAGATAAACCAGGAACTCACTCATTGACATCAACAGGTGGAGATTTTTTTTTATTATTGCAAACAAATATACAGTGCAGCATAAAATATTCAACTAATGACAAACACATTTACTGTACAATGTTAAAATGTTCAACTAATGACAAACACATTTACTGTACAATGTTAAAAAAAAGAATACTCATTATGTACACCCTAAAATCGATAGACTACAAATATACCGTACAAAGTTCACACATACCATATTAAGTTCACACATACCATATAAAGTTCACACATACCATATAAAGTTCACACATACCATATAAAGTTCACATATGCCATATTAAGTTCATATATAACGTACCAAGTTATCACACACCGTATAAATTTCTGTACCATGTATAAAGTTCTGTACCATGTATAAAGTTCTGTACCATGTATAAAGTTCTGTACCATGTATAAACTAAAATAGAATGACGTTTGTTGTTTGTTGTTTTAGCTTGGTGGAGTAAAAAGTCATTAGAGTCAGCGCCAGATTATCAGCGACTCCTCAAAGGTAAGACTTTAACGTGGTAAATACTTTGTAAGACTTTAAAGTGGTAAACACTTTGTAAGACTTTAAAGTGGTAAACACTTTGTAAGACGTTAAAGTGGTAAACACTTTGTAAGACTTTAAAGTGGTAAACACTTTGTAAGACTTTAAAGTGGTAAACATTTTGTAAGACTTTAAAATGGTAAACACTTTGTAAGACTTTAAAGTGGTAAACACTTTGTAAGACTTTAAAGTGGTAAACATTTTGTAAGACTTTAAAGTTGTAACAACTAACGTGTTACCATGGTAACCACTTTGGTTTATGTCCAGTGCTACAAGAGATTGTCATTAAGTGACAATTATGGAGTATGTGCAATCTAATAAGACATTTTAACTAAATGGGCTATGAAATTCGTCCGATTTAACATGAAATTGTCAATAACTGACTACTTTAAATGTAACACATTCTTTGTGTCTTATATCAGGGGAGGTAGGGTTAGTGTCTTTATAAGAGAGGATTATGTTTTCTTGGAGGGAGCTGGGGTCTTTTATCTGGTAGAAGGAGGGGTTTGGGGGGGGGTGTATCTTACAGATTGGGGGGGGGGATATCTTACAGATTGATCTTTTATCAATGGCACTTTGTTGTTTTTCTTCTGGGAATTTCTCTTCTGAAGTTCTCTGAAAGCTGGGAGAGGGTGGACTGGTTTTTGCCAAACATTGATTTTTAAATTGCTAAAACAATCGACTATTTGTGAAACGTTTAATCCTTATTGATTGATCCACACGGCCCTAACACGATATTAACAAAAAAAACAATAAAACCAACCATGAAAACAAGTTTACCTTCGTCAATATTTTTGGTGCTCAATAAACTTTCAAATGTTTATAGTTGCATCTTTATGTTTCAAAACATGCATTACCAGTGGAGAACTGGCTGTAAGAGAAATTCTTCATTGTTAAATTATCATAAATTCCATTTCTGATTGAAACATTTTCCAACTCATACGTCAGAATGTCATGTTCATAGTTTGACTTAAATGAATGAGAAGTTTACTTTGTATGTTTCAGAAGTTTACTTTGTATGTTTCAAAAGTTTACTTTGTATGTTTGAAAAGTTTACTTTGTATGTTTGAAAAGTTTACTTTGTATGTTTCAAAAGTTTACTTTGTATGTTTCAGAAGCCTCATTAAGAGACACATCATTAGACTCAACTCCTTATGACGCTGAGACAGTGGATAATATTTCATCGCTCTACAGTAAGTCATTTACTCTATTAAAACATAATCTGAGTGTATGTAATCAAATAATACTTTTGAAGAATATCAAAGTCTTTGAATCTATATTTCTCTAATTTTCTTTTTTCCATGCCATCATTCCTTTGATTTCCTAAAATAGTTTGACACAGGTGATGTTTGGGACTTGTCAGATCGCGTGAACTATATAAAAGATGATGATTCGAGTTTAGAGTTTCCAATGTCCGAGTAGTTAGACACCATTGGAGGCATGTCTGAGTGCAAACATGACATTTTGATATAGGAAATAAACGTGTGACCCGGAATGGGTGTAGGCCTAGGGAATGGGTGTAGGCTATACAAATACTGAAATAACGTGTGACCCGGAATGGGTGTAGGCCTAGGGAATGGGTGTAGGCCTAGGGAATGGGTGTAGGCTATACAAATACTGAAATAACGTGTGACCCGGAATGGGTGTAGGCTATACAAATACTGAAATAACGTGTGACCCGGAATGGGTGTAGGCCTAGGGAATGGGTGTAGGCCTAGGGAATGGGTGTAGGCCTAGGGAATGGGTGTAGGCCTAGGGAATGGGTGTAGGCCTAGGGAATGGGTGTAGGCCTAGGGAATGGGTATTGGCCTAGGGAATGGCTGTAGGCCTAGGGAATGGGTGTAGGCCTAGGGAATGGGTGTAGGCCTAGGGAATGGGTGTAGGCCTAGGGAATGGGTGTAGGCCTAGGGAATGGATGTAGGCCTAGGGAATGGGTGTAGGCCTAGGGAATGGATTGTAGGCCTAGGCCTAGGCTATACAAAAACTGAATCTATTTATTTGGTTGGGGTCGTTAATGTCAAAGTTTTTGCAAGCAAATATTTAACAAATTGAACACAGAGCTTGGTAAAAAAAGGTTAATAATTCCCAACTGTGATCTCTGCTTGATAATGGGAATTCTCATATAGTTTCCATTTCTTAATATCAACGTTTTCATACATTAAGTTTAATTCTGTACTTTGCTCATTGGCCAGGTTTCCTTGCAGATTATTTCCATGATTACGTCATCCATTAAGTTCATATTGTCTTGTACAAGGACGGTGCGGTGTAGATAAAACCTACGTAAAATATTGTCCTTATCGACTCTGATGTTAGCCTAATTGAATGGACTTTAGAAACCGTCGTGTTTGTAAGCCAATCAAATCACTTTATTTTATCACATTAGGCGCTCTAAACATTCACTTCCATGCACTCTTGCTGTACTATTGAAACAATTTAAGTGCTCTAAACATTCACTTCCATGCACTCTTGCTGTACTATTGAAACAATTTAAGTGCTCTAAACATTCACTTCCATGCACTCTTGCTGTACTATTGAAACAATTTAAGTGCTCTAAACATTCACTTCCATGCACTCTTGCTGTACTATTGAAACAATTTAAGTGCTCTAAACATTCACTTCCATGCACTCTTGCTGTACTATTGAAACAATTTATGTGCTCTAAACATTCACTTCCATGCACTCTTGCTGTACTATTGAAACAATTTATGTGCTCTAAACATTCACTTCCATGCACTCTTGCTGTACTATTGAAACAATTTATGTGCTCTAAACATTCACTTCCATGCACTCTTGCTGTACTATTGAAACAATTTAAGTGCTCTAAACATTCACTTCCATGCACTCTTGCTGTACTATTGAAACAATTTAAGTGCTCTAAACATTCACTTCCATGCACTCTTGCTGTACTATTGAAACAATTTAAGTGCTCTAAACATTCACTTCCATGCACTCTTGCTGTACTATTGAAACAATTTAAGTGCTCTAAACATTCACTTCCATGCACTCTTGCTGTACTATTGAAACAATTTATGTGCTCTAAACATTCACTTCCATGCACTCTTGCTGTACTATTGAAACAATTTATGTGCTCTAAACATTCACTTCCATGCACTCTTGCTTTACTATTGAAACAATTTAAGTGCTCTAAACATTCACTTCCATGCACTCTTGCTGTACTATTGAAACAATTTAAGTGCTCTAAACATTCACTTCCATGCACTCTTGCTGTACTATTGAAACAATTTATGTGTGACCCTGGTTGAATGTTAGCACAACTGCCATGCACTCTTGCTGTACTATTGAAACAATTTATGTGTGACCCTGGTTGAATGTTAGCACAACTGCCATGCACTCTTGCTGTACTATTGAAACAATTTATGTGTGACCCTGGTTGAATGTTAGCACAACTGCCATGCACTCTTGCTGTACTATTGAAACAATTTATGTGTGACCCTGGTTGAATGTTAGCACAACTGCCATGCACTCTTGCTGTACTATTGAAACAATTTATGTGTGACCCTGGTTGAATGTTAGCACAACTGCCATGCACTCTTGCTGTACTATTGAAACAATTTATGTGTGACCCTGGTTGAATGTTAGCACAACTGCCATGCACTCTTGCTGTACTATTGAAACAATTTATGTGTGACCCTGGTTGAATGTTAGCACAACTGCCATGCACTCTTGCTGTACTATTGAAACAATTTATGTGTGACCCTGGTTGAATGTTAGCACAACTGCCATGCACTCTTGCTGTACTATTGAAACAATTTAAGTGCTCTAAACATTCACTTCCATGCACTCTTGCTGTACTATTGAAACAATTTAAGTGCTCTAAACATTCGCTTCCATGCACTCTTGCTTTACTATTGAAACAATTTATGTGCTCTAAACATTCGCTTCCATGCACTCTTGCTGTACTATTGAAACAATTTAAGTGCTCTAAACATTCGCTTCCATGCACTCTTGCTGTACTATTGAAACAATTTAAGTGTGACCCTGGTTGAATGTTAGCACAACTTAAATGTAATTTTGTCGTACTATTTACATATTTCAAATGTCGGTTTCTGCTATTTAGAAATGTCAAATGTGAGACTGTTACAGTATTTATAAGTGTGGCCAAATATCATGATGGGATGTTGACAGATTGTATAATTATCTGACATCTTTAAGATCTGTTTAACATTGTATAATGATATCATCTGATATCTTTAAGATCTGTTTAACATTGTATAATGATATCATCTGATATCTTTAAGATCTGTTTAACATTGTACAATGATATCATCTGATATCTTTAAGATCTGTTTAACATTGTATAATGATATCATCTGAGATCTGTTCTGTTTAACATTGTACAATGATATTATCTGAGATCTGTTCTGTTTAACATTGTATAATGATATCAACTGATATCTGTTCTGTTTAACATTGTATAATGATATCATCTGAGATCTTTAAGATCTGTTTAACATTGTATAATGATATCATCTGATATCTTAAAGATCTGTTTAACATTGTATAATGATATCATCTGATATCTTTAAGATCTGTTTAACATTGTATAATGATATCATCTGATATCTTAAAGATCTGTTTAACATTGTATAATGATATCATCTGAGATCTGTTCTGTTTAACATTGTATAATGATATCATCTGATATCTTTAAGATCTGTTTAACATTGTATAATGATATCATCTGATATCTTTAAGATCTGTTTAACATTGTGTAATGATATCATCTGATATCTGTTCTGTTTAACATTGTATAATGATATCATCTGATATCTTTAAGATCTGTTTAACATTGTGTAATGATATCATCTGAGATCTGTTCTGTTTAACATTGTATAATGATATCATCTGAGATCTTTAAGATCTGTTTAACATTGTATAATGATATCATCTGATATCTTGAAGATCTGTTTAACATTGTATAATGATATCATCTGAGATCTGTTCTGTTTAACATTGTATAATGATATCAACTGATATCTGTTCTGTTTAACATTGTATAATGATATCATCTGATATCTTTAAGATCTGTTTAACATTGTATAATGATATCATCTGATATCTTTAAGATCTGTTTAACATTGTATAATGATATCATCTGAGATCTGTTCTGTTTAACATTGTATAATGATATTATCTGAGATCTGTTCTGTTTAACATTGTATAATCATATCAACTGATATCTGTTCTGTTTAACATTGTATAATGATATCATCTGATATCTTTAAGATCTGTTTAACATTGTATAATGATATCATCTGATATCTTAAAGATCTGTTTAACATTGTATAATGATATCATCTGAGATCTGTTCTGTTTAACATTGTATAATGATATCATCTGAGATCTGTTCTGTTTAACATTGTGTAATGATATCATCTGATATCTGTTCTGTTTAACATTGTATAATGATATCATCTGATATCTTTAAGATCTGTTTAACATTGTATAATGATATCATCTGATATCTTTAAGATCTGTTTAACATTGTGTAATGATATCATCTGATATCTGTTCCGTTTAACATTGTATAATGATATCATCTGATATCTTTAAGATCTGTTTAACATTGTGTAATGATATCATCTGATATCTGTTCTGTTTAACATTGTATAATGATATCATCTGAGATCTTTAAGATCTGTTTAACATTGTATAATGATATCATCTGATATCTTAAAGATCTGTTTAACATTGTATAATGATATCATCTGATATCTTTAAGATCTGTTTAACATTGTATAATGATATCATCTGATATCTTAAAGATCTGTTTAACATTGTATAATGATATCATCTGAGATCTGTTCTGTTTAACATTGTATAATGTGATCATCTGAGATCTGTTTAACATTGTATAAGGAGATCATCTATGCAGAGGCGTAAATGGGGTTTGACAGCCTTGGCAAAATTTAATTTTGGCACCCTTGATAAACTTTTTAATGTTTATTAATATTCATATAAATTTGTATTTATGTTTCGCAGTCTTGTACATGATAGCGAGTTGTGATGAGGGCCCCATGCTTTTATTTGCAGTCGATAGGTTCACAGATTGAAAATTTTTATTTTCTTCTTTTTAGTGCACTTTCTATATGTAAATAAAAGCGTGTCGTTTTTAAAAAAAGATTTTTTTATTTTATTTACGACAATAATTACGTAGTCTGACAGTGAAAGTCATACAAGGTGAATATAAAAAATGCAACAAATAAAAACAGGAACAATACTAATTTGCAATTATTTACTAAATAATACCAAATAAATTGATGGATAAAATTAGATATTGTTGCGGTAATACAGACTACAGCAATACTTACGGTATCATGTATTATAAATAAAAACAATAGTGTCAATGTGTCATACTCACTATTTCATGCATAACGATAGAAACTCACAATTTAAAGTAAATTTAAGTAATACTCCACTGATCCAATCCTATGTCCTATATCAAAGGTTCAAAGCTCAAAGCTTAAATTTTCTTGCGTTAACGTTACAAAATTAGTGATTATTTCATCAAAGTTTATTTGACTGGTAATTTCCCTTTGGGGCCGTCCATAAATGACGTCACGCACCTAGAGGGGGAGTGGGGTCACACTTTTTTGACGATGCGTGACGAGGGGGAGGGAGGGGGTTGAAGAAATGTGACGTCACATCAAAAGGGTAACTTTAAATAAAACTTCCACTGTAAGATTTGGTCGCTTACAATTTATTTAATGACTTTTTAATTTTTTCAATATTTAAAAAGAAAAATTTTAAAACAATCAGTGCTTCTCAAAGTGCCTGTCCATAGGCCATCAATAGCCGGTTGGCGTAAGTTATGAAGAAATGAAAATTAAATCTAATTATATTCCTTTAAGTTTGAGAACCCACAAGAGAACGTATAAAATTGTTACCCTCTGTCGTTTGATGTTGACATCAAAGCATTTGTGATGTAACCGCAGCTCCGTTTGGTTATCTTAAGGCAGGAGTCGGCGAACTTTTTAGCCCCTTACCCCAAAATATACAAGTTTATGTGTGCGTTACGGATTCGAGGTCCTACCCACATGACTCGGGCGGGGTTTAGGGGAGCGTCGTTAGCCCCCCCCCCTCCCTAAAATTCAACTGGTGAGTTTTACAAGCATGATAAGTGTCTAAAAATGATATGAATAGGATTATGTGTAGATATTTTAAGTCAAAACAACGCGGAATATCCATTTATTTTTTATTTTTTATTTATTTATTTATTTATTTTTTGGGGGGTGGGGGGTGGGATCTATTTGATTCAAATATAAACGTTTTAAGTTTGATATAATTGTTCGATTGTTTTTTGGTCTAATGCCCGTGGCCATTCTAGATATAATAGGAATTACGGACACTTCGACCTCGGACGTTTCGACCCCGGACGGTTCGACCACAGGACGGTTCGACCCCAGGACGTTTCGAACCCGGACAATTCGACCCCAGGACGTTTCAACCCCTTCGTATCTACACCGTATATTTTTTAAATATATTTTTTATATACTTTTTAAAATTTATTATTTTTAAAAGTAATTTTTGGTATAAACATGTTTACATATTATCCATTTACTTAAAATAATTTAGCTTAAAATTATTATCCATTAAAAATTAAATACAGTTTGAAATTGTTATTGACAACCAGTCAATATTCAACGCGTATTCATGATTGTGATCAATGCGTCATTCCTCTGAGGTAGAAAGTCCTTCCAAACCAATCCAACTCCACCCCACCACCCCCCCCCCACCCCGCCCGTCCGATGTAATCGGACAAAACAAAGGCAATGTGGTCAGACAGTCCTTTCAAAAGGTGCCTACATTCTCTCTGCCCCCACTTACTATATTTACCCTCGCCAGCACACGGCTTGCTGTGGTGGTCACTGAGTGTAGCCTTCGTAACACGGGATTCTGAAACCCTCGGAGAAAATGTAAACAACAACGTAACGTTCAGTCCGGTCATACGGGTCCAGCAGCTTGAATGTTATTGTCTGCTAGGCAGCGGTATAAACTATTGACATTGATGAACGTTAAATACTGACAACTTTGTACGTCTTATTAAAATCAGTATTTCTGCTAGGGAGGTATATACGTGTTAAGCAACACAAGAAACAGAAGTGAATGCAAGGGCGCGGGTTTGTTATTGTTTCAGCGACTGCGTTCAGCATGTCGACACTTAAAAAAGATTTGAAAAATAATAAATAAAAAAAATATTTTTTTAAAAAAGGAAAAATCAACTTCCTTTTGTTTTTGTTATCACAGTGAAAACCTTTGAACGACTTAAATATCTACATTTTTAAAACCCAATAATAAGTTAGCTCCTTTTTAGTTTTTTTTTGTTTAGTTTGGGATAGACTAGGAGTTTTTAATTTTTAATGGATAATATACCTAAAAATTATTTTTTTAAAATAATTTTAAAAAAAACCATAGAATAAATAAAATCATTTCACAATGTAGAAACTAGAGGGTCGAAACGTCCGGGGTCGAAACACCCTAGGGTCGAAACGTCCTGTGGTCGAACTGTCCGGGGTCGAATCGCCCGGGGTCGAATCGTCCGGGGTCGAACCGACCGGGGTCGAAACGTCCTGGGGTCGAACCGTCCGTGGTCGAACCGACCGGGGTCGAACCGTCCTGGGTCGAATCGTCCGGGGTCGAAGTGTCCGACCACCATATAATAGTATTCATTAACTTTATTGAATGCATCAATTATTGACATCACAATTCGAGGGTAGCAATGTATAGGGTGGCCAGATGTCCAGTTTTGTACCTGACTGTCCGGTATTATCGTTATTTGTCCAGTGGAAAAATGGAAGCAATACCGGACAGTTTACATTGAAATATTGTGCCATCGACAAAATTCGACACTAGTGTCCGGTATTTTTGAGACAGCCACCTGGCAACCCTAAGCGCAAAACAACTTTTCTTCTTAGCTCAGTTTTTAAGGCATTAATTTTAAATATCACAGAAAGCAGGGGCGGATTAAGACTGCACGGGGCCCCTGGCAGCAATTCAAACTGGGGCCCTATCCAACCAGCGTCCCTTTAAATAAAATTATTGCTAGCAGATAATATAAGACTGTAACTTGTAACTAAATAGTTCATCGGTTACTTTAACATACTTTGTCTTTACTACGGGATCGGCCTTCCCAGCCAAAGATTATTCATGAAAAAATGGAATACGAAGAAATAACTGTTTGCCGGTATCCTAATATTGAGTGTTAAAATACAATTTTTAAAAAAAATGTGTGCCCACGCCGGGAATCGATCGCGTGAGCGCTTGCACAGCAGGGCGACTTTCTATCTCAAGACCACATGAGTCTTATGAAAAATGTGAAGTTTAAAAATATAAACAATAATCTTTAATATTTTCTCTTAGTGAGCCTATAAATCAGTTTTTTTTTAATTAATTGATTTATTTATGATATTTTCAGGAATTCATGCAAACATTTGTCCATCTTTCTTATAAAATAGACTAAATTTGGGGGCCCCTAATCATATGGGGCCCCTGGCTTTAGCCCGTTCAGCCACTTAATCCGCCATAGACAGAAAGGATACCTGATACACTAAAGTCATGTGGATTAAGATTATTGTCACTCGTGTCAATATAAATGAAAGTAGGGTGGATTTGGGTGTCTTCATATAGTACGTAGGTAAGAAATCTAAATAGTTGTCACATTTTAAAAATGCATTTTCTGGAAGTAATCGGTTCAATAGTAGGCATATGTTCGAAGCGTACACGTAGAAATTACGGTACACTTGACGTATTTTAATATATCTAGTGGATTGTAGTGGATGTTATATGTTCCAAATGAGTCTGAATTACCCCCAAGAATCCCCTTTGACCCCAGATGGGGTAATTTTCCCCTGTTCGCAGACCTCTTTCTTGCTGGATGCCCTATAATCAATTGAGGGGTTTTTAAAAAATACATTTTAAAAATATTATTCTTATTTTAAAAATTTTTAAACAAAGAAGTTAACCGTGATGAGGTGTTATTTAGGCGTTTGGCTAAAATGATTAGGGTTTACAAATGACGAGTAAGAAAATGAGTGAATTGAATTAGTTAAGCCTGAGAAGCGCCCGCCCCACGTTTTTAGTCATATTACTTAATAGTACTTGAGTATATAAGTTTGAAATTTTTATCAATCCAGAAAAAGATTTTTCCTTCACAATTCTGGGAAAAAAAATGTTCTTCTTTTTAGTCCGCTTATAAAAACTTAGTTTTTTAACATCTTTTTATTTACTTCTATTTATTCGAATAATTTCCACATTGTAAAATTGGTTATGTGTTGCCACGAATTTTCGTGATTTTGAATTGGTTGGCTTAGATGTTTCCACTCTAAATATTATAATAGTTTAAATGAAAAATATAAACAATATAATAGCCCAAGTCACAAGTTGGTTGGAGTATGTATCAGTAACGCTATGACGTCATTTTTTAAAGCTTATATTTAAATACATATACAAGGCGCGCATCAGGAGGTGTGCAAAATAATTATAAATTAAAAGATTCACGCGGTAAAAACAATTATATGACGTCATTGTTTTAGCTTATATTTTAATTTAGGAAAAGAGAACGATGTAAAAAGAGGATTTGAGGATTTATAATTATAAAATACTTTGTGTACATTTCAGGAAGTTCAATATTTCTTATTTATCAAACAAGGATAAGTTACTTGGGCTTTTGACAAACAAATAAACTATAACCCCTAGTTTAAATATAATTATTAATTATTCAATTTTTGTAATCGAGGATAAAAATGAAATATTTATTTAAATAAAATTAAAAAATTAGACATTTAGCGGCTCCCCTTTGAACTAGCGCAGGCCGGCGCCCTTGGCAACTGCCCCAATGCCAAGCCGTTGTTACGCCACTGCATCTATGATCTATCAGATCTGTCTTACATTGTACACATTTTTAATCGTGCCCCCATCTCAATGTAGTGATGACGTAGATGAGTGAGAGGGAAACACCAGCCATGACAATTAGGTTTGGATCAAAGGGAAACACCAGCCATGACAATTAGGTTTGGATCAAAGGGAAACACCAGCCATGACAATTAGGTTTGGATCAAAGGGAAACACCAGCCATGACAATTAGGTTTGGATCAAAGGGAAACACCAGCCATGACAATTAGGTTTGGATCAAAGGGAAACACCAGCCATGACAATTAGGTTTGGATCAAAGGGAAACACCAGCCATGACAATTAGGTTTGGATCAAAGGGAAACACCAGCCATGACAATTAGGTTTGGATCAAAGGGAAACACCAGCCATGACAATTAGGTTTGGATCAAAGGGAAACACCAGCCATGACAATTAGGTTTGGATCAAAGGGAAACACCAGCCATGACAATTAGGTTTGGATCAAAGGGAAACACCAGCCATGACAATTAGGTTTGGATCAAAGGGAAACACCAGCCATGACAATTAGGTTTGGATCAAAGGGAAACACCAGCCATGACAATTAGGTTTGGATCAAAGGGAAACACCAGCCATGACAATTAGGTTTGGATCAAAGGGAAACACCAGCCATGACAATTAGGTTTGGATCAAAGGGAAACACCAGCCATGACAATTAGGTTTGGATCAAAGGGAAACACCAGCCATGACAATTAGGTTTGGATCAAAGGGAAACACCAGCCATGACAATTAGGTTTGGATCAAAGGGAAACACCAGCCATGACAATTAGGTTTGGATCAAAGGGAAACACCAGCCATGACAATTAGGTTTGGATCAAAGGGAAACACCAGCCATGACAATTAGGTTTGGATCAAAGGGAAACACCAGCCATGACAATTAGGTTTGGATCAAAGGGAAACACCAGCCATGACAATTAGGTTTGGATCAAAGGGAAACACCAGCCATGACAATTAGGTTTGGATCAAAGGGAAACACCAGCCATAGCAATTAGGTTTGGATCAAAGGGAAACACCAGCCATAACAATTAGGTTTGGATCAAAGGGAAACACCAGCCATGACAATTAGGTTTGGATCAAAGGGAAACACCAGCCATGACAATTAGGTTTGGATCAAAGGGAAACACCAGCCATAACAATTAGGTTTGGATCAAACTGCAGTCCCATTAAGACAATTGCCTCCATCTTCAAATGGGAACATTGTGTGTGGATGTTACATGGATAAACCAAGGGAACATATGTTGATGCTAAATGAATAATCCATGGGACGCAATAATCTTCTGTATAGAAGGAGCGTCTGTAACAGATAACATAAGATAACATAAGATAAGATAACATGTTGTGGAACAACTAAACCTGTAATGGAAACACTTTAAAAATAAATCATTCATGAAGCTGGGTGTTACGATACATGCGTCGTGAAATTAAGATCGTCTCTATATCTGAGAGTCAAAGTTCGGTCAATACTTTCCGTTGGCGGTGTAGCTTTGTATTACATACTTTATGTTGGTGGTATAGCTTTGTATTACATACTTTCTTTTTGCGGTGTAGCTTTGTATTACATACTTTCTGTTGGCGGTATAGCTTTGTATTACATACTTTATGTTGGTGGTATAGCTTTGTATTACATACTTTATGTTGGTGGTATAGCTTTGTATTACATACTTTCTGTTGGCGGTATAGCTTTGTATTACATACTTTATGTTGGTGGTATAGCTTTGTATTACATACTTTCCGTTGGCGGTATAGCTTTGTATTACATACTTTCTGTTGGTGGTATAGCTTTGTATTACATACTTTCTGTTGGCGGTATAGCTTTGTATTACATACTTTATGTTGGTGGTATAGCTTTGTATTACATACTTTCCGTTGGCGGTATAGCTTTGTATTACATACTTTCTGTTGGTGGTATGGCTTTGTATTACATACTTTCTGTTGGCGGTATAGCTTTGTATTACATACTTTCTGTTGGCAGTATAGCTTTGTATTACATACTTTCTGTTTGTGGTATAGCTTTGTATTACATACTTTCTGTTGGTGGTATAGCTTTGTATTACATACTTTCTGTTGGTGGTATAGCTTTGTATTACATACTTTCTGTAGGTGGTATAGCTTTGTATTACATACTTTCTGTAGGTGGTATAGCTTTGTATTACATACTTTCCGTTGGCGGTATAGCTTTGTATTACATACTTTCTGTTGGTGGTATAGCTTTGTATTACATACTTTCTGTAGGTGGTATAGCTTTGTATTACATACTTTCTGTAGGTGGTATAGCTTTGTATTACATACTTTCTGATGGCGGTGTAGCTTTGTATTACATACTTTCTGATGGCGGTATAGCTTTGTATTACATACTTTCTGATGGCGGTATAGCTTTGTATTACATACTTTCTGTTTGTGGTATAGCTTTGTATTACATACTTTCTGTTGGTGGTATAGCTTTGTATTACATACTTTCTGTTGGTGGTATAGCTTTGTATTACATACTTTCTGTAGGTGGTATAGCTTTGTATTACATACTTTCTGTAGGTGGTATAGCTTTGTATTACATACTTTCTGATGGCGGTGTAGCTTTGTATTACATACTTTCTGTTGGTGGTATAGCTTTGTATTACATACTTTCTGTAGGTGGTATAGCTTTGTATTACATACTTTCTGTAGGTGGTATAGCTTTGTATTACATACTTTCTGATGGCGGTATAGCTTTGTATTACATACTTTCTGATGGCGGTATAGCTTTGTATTACATACTTTCTGTTTGTGGTATAGCTTTGTATTACATACTTTCTGTTGGTGGTATAGCTTTGTATTACATACTTTCTGTTGGTGGTATAGCTTTGTATTACATACTTTCTGTAGGTGGTATAGCTTTGTATTACATACTTTCTGTAGGTGGTATAGCTTTGTATTACATACTTTCTGATGGCGGTGTAGCTTTGTATTACATACTTTCTGTTGGTGGTATAGCTTTGTATTACATACTTTCTGTAGGTGGTATAGCTTTGTATTACATACTTTCTGTAGGTGGTATAGCTTTGTATTACATACTTTCTGATGGCGGTGTAGCTTTGTATTACATACTTTCTGTTGGCGGTATAGCTTTGTATTACATACTTTCTGTTGGCGGTATACCTTTGTATTACATACTTTCTGTTGGCGGTATAGCTTTGTATTACATACTTTCTGTTGGCGGTATAGCTTTGTATTACATACTTTCTGTAGGTGGTATAGCTTTGTATTACATACTTTCTGTAGGTGGTATAGCTTTGTATTACATACTTTCTGTTGGCGGTATAGCTTTGTATTACATACTTTCTGTAGGTGGTATAGCTTTGTATTACATACTTTCTGTAGGTGGTATAGCTTTGTATTACATACTTTCTGTAGGTGGTATAGCTTTGTATTACATACTTTCTGTTGGCGGTATAGCTTTGTATTACATACTTTCTGTTGGTGGTATAGCTTTGTATTACATACTTTCTGTTGGCGGTATAGCTTTGTATTACATACTTTCTGTTGGCGGTATAGCTTTGTATTACATACTTTCTGTTGGCGGTATAGCTTTGTATTACATACTTTCTGTTGGCGGTATAGCTTTGTATTACATACTTTCTGTTGGCGGTATAGCTTTGTATTACATACTTTCTGTTGGCGGTATAGCTTTGTATTACATACTTTCTGTTGGCGGTATAGCTTTGTATTACATACTTTCTGTTGGCGGTATAGCTTTGTATTACATACTTTCTGTTGGCGGTCTAGCTTTGTATTACATACTTTCTGTTGGCGGTATAGCTTTGTATTACATACTTTCTGTTGGCGGTATAGCTTTGTATTACATACTTTCTGTTGGCGGTATAGCTTTGTATTACATACTTTCTGTTGGCGGTATAGCTTTGTATTACATACTTTCTGTTGGCGGTATAGCTTTGTATTACATACTTTCTGTTGGCGGTATAGCTTTGTATTACATACTTTCTGTTGGCGGTATAGCTTTGTATTACATACTTTCTGTTGGCGGTATAGCTTTGTATTACATACTTTCTGTTGGCGGTATAGCTTTGTATTACATACTTTCTGTTGGCGGTATAGCTTTGTATTACATACTTTCTGTTGGCGGTATAGCTTTGTATTACATACTTTCTGTTGGCAGTATAGCTTTGTATTACATACTTTCTGTTGGCGGTATAGCTTTGTATTACATACTTTCTGTTGGCGGTATAGCTTTGTATTACATACTTTCTGTTGGCGGTATAGCTTTGTATTACATACTTTCTGTTGGCGGTATAGCTTTGTATTACATACTTTCTGTTGGCGGTATAGCTTTGTATTACATACTTTCTGTTGGCGGTATAGCTTTGTATTACATACTTTCTGTTGGCGGTATAGCTTTGTATTACATACTTTCTGATGGCGGTATAGCTTTGTATTACATACTTTCTGATGGCGGTATAGCTTTGTATTACATACTTTCTGTTGGCGGTATAGCTTTGTATTACATACTTTCTGTTGGCGGTGTAGCTTTGTATTACATACTTTCTGTTGACGGTATAGCTTTGTATTACATACTTTCTGTTGGCGGTATAGCTTTGTATTACATACTTTCTGTTGACGGTATAGCTTTGTATTACATACTTTCTGTTGACGGTATAGCTTTGTATTACATACTTTCTGTTGGCGGTATAGCTTTGTATTACATACTTTCTGTTGACGGTATAGCTTTGTATTACATACTTTCTGTTGGCGGTATAGCTTTGTATTACATACTTTCTGTTGACGGTATAGCTTTGTATTACATACTTTCTGTTGACGGTATAGCTTTGTATTACATACTTTCTGTTGGCGGTATAGCTTTGTATTACATACTTTCTGTTGACGGTATAGCTTTGTATTACATACTTTATGTTGGTGGTATAGCTTTGTATTACAAGTTTTTAATCCAAACGTTGTCAACTCTCCTCCGCGATTAGTTCCAAGAATTATCTTCAACACTTGACATCTGATCCTGGTCTATAGTTCTTGAAGATGTTTATAAAAATTGTTTTGTTAACGTCAATAACATTTGGCTTTTAAATGTTTTAATTCTCATGTGTCACAAGATATTATGATATATTTTTGAGTTTAAACACACACAAAAATTGTTATGAAATTTTGTATGCCATTTAAAAGATTGATTACGTCTCTTACTTTCCCCGGACACAGAACTAAAAAACACCCCCACCCCCATAACAGAAACAGAAGGAAGCCACTCTGTCACAAACACAGAACAGAACCACCCAGCTAAGAAATACAGCCAACATGCACTCGCCACATACTTTTACATACAAAAAAAAACCACACTCCATACAGAACAAAACCACATTCCATACAGAACAGAACCATCCTCAAAACAGAACAGAACCACAGTCCACATGGAACAGAATCATAATCCAAACAGAACAGAACCATCCTCAAAACAGAACCGAACCATCCTCCACATGGAACAGAACCACCTTCGATACAGAACAGAACCATCCTCAACAGATTTTAAAAACACACACTCCATACAGAACAGAACCACACTCCACACAGAACAGAACCATCCTAAAAACAGAACTGAACCATCCTCCACACAGAACAGAACCACACTCCATACAGAACAGAACCACACTCCATACAGAACAGAACCACACTCCATACAGAACAGAACCATCCTTAATACAGAACAGAACCACACTAATCACAGAACAGAACCATCCTCCACACATAACAGAATTATCCTCCATACAGAACAGAACCATTCTCCACACAGAACAGAACCACACTCCATACAAAACATAACCACACTCTATAAAGAACAAAACCATCCTCTATACAGCACAGAACCACTCTCCATACAGAACAGAACCACACTCCACACAGAACAGAACCACACTCCATACAGAACAGAAGCATCCTCCATACAGAACAGAACCATTCTCCACACAAAATAGAACCACACACCACATAGAAAAAACACACACCCTCCTGAACAGAACCATCCTCCACACGGAACAGAACCACGTTCCATACAGAACAGAACCACCCTTCACAAAGAACACAACCACACTCCATACAGAAAAGAACAATTCTCCAAACGGAACAGAGCCACATTCCATACAGAACAGAACCATCCTCCATACAGAACAAAACCATCCTGCACAAAGAACAGAACCACACACCACATAGAACAAAACGACACACCCTCCAGAACAGAACCACACTCCATACAGAACAGAACCATCCTCAAAACCGAACAGAACAATCCTCCACACAGAACAGAACCACACTCCACACAGAACAGAACCACACTTCATACAGAACAGAACCACACTCCATGCAGAACAGAACCATCCTCAAAACAGAACAGAACAATGCTCCACACAGAACAGAACCACACCCAACATAGAACAAAACCACACACCCTCCAGAACAGAACCTCTCTCCATACAGAACAGAACAACACTCCATACAGAACAGAACCATCCTCAAAACAGAACAGAACAATCCTCCACACAGAACAAAACCACACTCCACACAGAACAGAATTATCCTCCATACAGAACAGAACAATCCTCCACACAGAACAGAACCACACTCCACACAGAACAGTACCACACGCCATACAGATAATACAGAACAAAGATATCAACCAAATGTTTTCCCCTATAAATAGATGTGTTCAAAAAATTTGATCATGAGCCCCCAGTACCTAAAAGTTTTAATCATGAAAATCTTAAGATTATGCGGTGAAATAAATACTTGTTACAATTGGAAAGGCCAAAAGTGTTCCAAAGACGGTAGCTGTAAGTTTTCACATCTTTATTTTGTCAGATTACTGTAGGCTACACAAGCTGACGGAACGGATAAATATATATCAAACCTCGTCTGAGAAAGAATAGAAATATATCAGATGAGACAGCAAGCAGCTGAAATGATTTTAATCCCAAAAACCAGCAAGAAAACTCTATGAAATCAACCATAAAACCACATATGTGTCGGCAAGACGCCTCCTTCAGCAAAAAAGACGTAGCGTTCGTGTTCGTTTAGATTTATGAGAGAAAATATTAATAAATGGATTTCTAAGCCTAGTTTACCAACGAAACGAGACAGAATGCTGGACACAAATGAAACAATGATAATCTCTATGTCTATACTCTCTTTAGAATGATAGTCTTCTATTATCGACTAAACAGGCGGACAGTTATAAACAGGCGGACAGTTATAAAGCTTTCATTGTTGAGACTGGCTTAAATTACACTCATGTCTTTGAACTGTCTGCTTCCGCACTTGGATAATCGTTTTGATTGTGAGAAGTTTAAGGCTGTATTGCTTGATGGGTGCAGTGTGATATGTGAAATATCAAAATAAACTTTGAGAGAACGCCGAGATATATATATATATATATATATATATATATATATATATATATAGAGAGAGAGAGAGAGAGAGAGAGAGAGAGAGAGAGAGGGCACGAAGAGGTGCAGGCCGGGAGAGAGAGAGAGAGAGAGAGAGAGAGAGAGAGAGAGAGAGAGAGAGAGAGAGAGAGAGAGAGAGAGAGAGAGAGAGAGAGAGAAATCATTTTTCATGGTGTGAGACTGCGGTTCTGGCTATTCTTTCAGTGGAGATGGGTTCACAGACCGGGACTTTTCATACAAGCATATGTTTTGTCAACTAGAAATGTTCTGGTTATATCTGTTCTCATTTACTCCGTATATTTATTTTCATATACTAGTTGGCATAAATGTCTTCATTTATCTCTTGAAGTCCTGTTCAAAGTTCAAAGTTCATGCTTGAGTAAGTGACTAGGCTGAAACGAACCGACCCGAACTCTGTACGGTAGATACCGTAGCTCCACAATAATAGTTCTGCACTTGTTTAATAATATTACTGTACCCGAATCTTTGGTCGACTTATAAAATATACACGTGTGTATGGTGGCCCTGACTCGAAATTTAAACATACGGCTTTCTGTAGACTTTCTATATTGACTGCACTATTAGCTGGTCACATAGGGTTCTCTGTAGACTTTCTATATTGACTGCACTATTAGCTGGTCACATAGGGTTCTCTGTAGACTTTCTATATTGACTGCACTAGTAGCTGGTCACATAGGGTTCTCTGTAGACTTTCTATATTGACTGCACTAGTAGCTGGGCACACAATCTGGGTTGATGATTGGTGAGCGGGGATTCCCAGATGATATCAGACATACGTCGTGAAATTAAGATCATTGCTGGTCTCGGAAACCTCACAACTTTGGGGTGAGGGTGGGCACGAAGAGGTGCAGGCCGGGACAGACACTCAAGCCGTTTCACCTTTTGGCTGATCAACAAGCAGACGAGACGTAACCTAACGGTTGTTTTACACAACACCAGACTTGCCCGGGAAATAATGACAACGGCGCCAGACGGTTTGACTAGACTTGACAGTGTCGGTGCACGTGGAGGGGACAATGTTTTAACAAATCCATGGGGTTAAGACACGCCGATGAACTTTAATGTCAGATTTACAATGAGGGCGCATAGAGGAGGGGGCGGGGGGTTTAAGGAATTTTATAAAAACCGATCATTTTAAGAGAAAGTTACAGACAAGGCAGGCATCATTATGGACAACAATATGTATAGAAGCTTAGATTTTTTAGGTCAATAACTCAATGAACCTCAGTACTTTGCATCTTTTACCCGTGCGATCTTTTCGAAATAGATTATTTCAAACTTGACTTATCCTGACAAGAGTTACATCCCATATTGCTATAATGACAGAAACTATCAGTTGTACATGTGTCGTTCATCAAACCATTGCAATTCAGGTTCATTCTAAATTACACGGTAATATAATACTCTTAAGGTTTGGATAATTCGACAAAAATCTTTCTTAGATTTGAATTTTTGTTATTTCTAGTCAACTTTCAACTTTTCGGGGAGAGTTACAGGCCTTGAAAACAAAATTGTGAAAGTGCCAGGACCGTGGGGAAATCAAAGCCACCACCTCTTTACACATGCCCTGCACCGTGTCGCAATCAAACCCAGATGTTAGCTCCGTAACATTATCACATCCCTGGCCCACGATTATCACTACGATTAGTGAGTTTCATGTGAGAGCTGGACATATTATTACACATATTATTGCACATATTGTTACACATATTATTACACATATTGTTACACATATTATTACACATATTGTTGCATATATTGTTGCACATATTGTTGCACATATTGTTACACATATTGTTACACATATTGTTGCCATGGTTAATTAAAGAATGCAAAAAATCAACTACTTCATTAAAAGTACGATGCGTGAAAGGAATAAATTAGTAGAAAGTTGTTACAAACACATTGTTTATGAAATTGTTGGTCAATAAATGGTACACAGCGACCAATGAATAACTTCTCTAGCAGTGCGACAAATTAATTACTTTTTTAACACCGCGAAAAAAGAATAACAATTCGACAAATGAATAATAGAAGACTCGGTCAATTTACAGACATACAGCACATTGCTACATAACACATTGCTACATAACACATTGCTACATAACACATTGCTACATAACACACTGCTACATAACACATTGCTACATAACACATTGCTACATAACACATTGCTACATAACACATTGCTACATAACACACTGCTACATAACACATTGCTACATAACACACTGCTACATAACACATTGCTACATAACACATTGCTACATAACACACTGCTACATAACACATTGCTACATAACACACTGCTACATAACACATTGCTACATAACACACTGCTACATAACACATTGCTACATAACACATTGCTACATAACACATTGCTACATAACACACTGCTACATAACACATTGCTACATAACACATTGCTACATAACACATTGCTACATAACACATTGCTACATAACACATTGCTACATAACACATTGCTACATAACACATTGCTACATAACACACTGCTACATAAAACACTGCTACATAACACACGGCTACATAACACACTGCTACATAGCACACTGCTACAAAACACACTGCTACATAACACACTGCTACATAGCACACTGCTACATAACATAGTACTACATAAATCACTGCTACATAACACACTACTACATAACACATTGCTACATAACAAAATGCTACACAGCACACTGCTACATTACACACTGCTACATAACACACTGCTACATAACACACTGCTACATAGCACACTGCTACATAACACACTGCTACATAACACACTGCTACATAGAACACTGCTACATAACATAGTACTACATAAATCACTGCTACATAACACACTACTACATAACACATTGCTACATAACACAATGCTACACAGCACACTGCTACATAACACACTGCTACATAACACACTGCTACATAACACACTGCTACACAACACACTGCTACATAACACACTGCTAAATAGCACACTGCTCATGAATGTCAACAAAAGCAGACAGGTACATATGCTTATATAGAGATAAACTTTAAAAAAGCAATAATTTAATTGCGGTACATTAGATCGATCTGAAATTTTAATGCAATCCATTGTCATCCAAGATCTATCTGTGGTAAAATTTTGAACTCTCTAGGACCATCAGCAGTGGTTTAATTTTACGTTGGCGAATTTGAAAAAATTGCAGACAGACAGACAGACAGACGCGAAAGCAAGTTAATAAAAACGTGGTAATAAAAAAGAGGTAGCTGTAGATTAGCTTGCCGTTGTGATAAGCGTGTATCTAGCTGCAGAGTCGCTTGCCGTTATGAATGTGATATGACGTGTATCTAGCTGTAGAGTCGCTTGCCGTTGTGAATGTGATATGACGTGTATCTAGCTGTAGAGTAGCATGCCGTTGTGAATGTGATATGACGTGTATCTAGCTGTAGATTTGCTTGCCGTTGTGATATGACATGTATCTAGCTGTCATACTCCTGACATTCTATGATTTGTGACAAACTGGTAGACACGTAGAATCAGACCAACTAAAAAATAATTGTTGGATAGGAGGCCACTATAAGGAAGCCAAAGAAAACGCTCTACTAGCAAGATTCGCACGTCAGGGGCCTGGGGCATAACAGAAAATGAAAGCTGAAAACTGTTATGGAGTAGGACAGATTGTTAAATCCTGGTATCATGTGATCAGAGACTCGGCTCATTAACGTCAACAATTTAGGGGAAGTGAGGGGTAGCTGGATTTCACCGCAGCTAAGTTTTTATTTATTTATTTTTTAAATTGTGTTTTATTTCTATATATTCGTTCATTTGTGTACTATTTATTCGTTGAGGAAGGCATCTTAACCGAAACGTTTGCTGTTTTGTTACGTCCTGTCAGGCTCACTCATACCCTGTTTACGTGTTATCCATCTATTAATCTATAACCTGTTTGCAGTCTCACCCACATTTTGTTTATGGGGCTCACTAAACCTTTGTGAGAACACTCACTTCTTCTAGACACCTTGCTAATGGATCGTTAGGCAAGGATGGAGATTTATGATTTAAATATCAATGTTTGCATGTTCGATTTGTAAGAGAGAAAGATTGAGTGTGAAATATTTCAAGATACCTCAGTCGTGGAGTTACTCCAACATTGGAAGTGCTATTATCTGACCAACAATGGAAGTGCTATTATCTGACCAACAATGGAAGTGCTATTATCTGACCAACAATGGAAGTGCTATTATCTGACCAACAATGGAAGTGCTATTATCTGACCAACATTGGAAGTGCTATTAGCTGACCAACAATGGAAGTGCTATTAGCTGACCAACATTGGAAGTGCTATTATCTGACCAACATTGGAAGTGCTATTATCTGACCAACATTGGAAGTGCTATTAGCTGACCAACATTGGAAGTGCTATTATCTGACCAACATTGGAAGTGCTATTATCTGACCAACATTGGAAGTGCTATTATCTGACCAACATTGGAAGTGCTATTAGCTGACCAACATTGGAAGTGCTATTATCTGACCAACATTGGAAGCGCTATTATCTGACCAACATTGGAAGTGCTATTATCTGACCAACATTGGAAGCGCTATTATCTGACCGACATTGGAAGTGCTATTATCTGACCGACATTGGAAGTGCTATTATCTGACCGACATTGGAAGTGCTATTATCTGACCAACAATGGAAGTGCTATTAGCTGACCAACATTGGAAGTGCTATTAGCTGACCAACAATGGAAGTGCTATTAGCTGACCAACATTGGAAGTGCTATTATCTGACCAACATTGGAAGTGCTATTATCTGACCAACATTGGAAGTGCTATTAGCTGACCAACAATGGAAGTGCTATTAGCTGACCAACATTGGAAGTGCTATTATCTGACCAACATTGGAAGTGCTATTATCTGACCAACATTGGAAGTGCTATTAGCTGACCAACAATGGAAGTGCTATTAGCTGACCAACATTGGAAGTGCTATTATCTGACCGACACTGTGCAGGAGTTTAAAATTATAGCACAGCTAGTTACGTAAAATAAAGCACAAAAATTACAAATACTTTTTGGGTACTAAAGAATTATTTGAACTGAAGATTATGTTACTGTTGACTACTATACACGTACTTAATAATAGAAAATAGAATTTAGTAATGGTTAATACTATAGAATAATTTGGACTGAATAAATTTTTTTATTATTATGAAACTAATGAAGTCACAAAAACATAAGGGGAAGGAATCGTTATCTGCCCTTTGAAAAATCCATTACATTGAAAAAATACCGCTAAGTGGATGTCCAAGAACAGACGCCATATTGGTCCACCGCGCCACCCACGCTATGTTGTGTCCAGTCCTTGAGAAGTGGACAGCTGCCGACAACTCGGGCAGGGATCGAATAGTTGAACAGGAGTCATCCCAGGTCCACTCAAGGAATTATTTAGACCAATATGTGTAGGGTCACTCTGACAAGGGGCAGTAAGGAAGTTGGTTTTAATCTGTCCCCTTTAATTCTCTGAACTAGGACAAGTAGGACATTGAGGACAAGTAGGACATAGAGGACAAGTAGGACATTGAGGACAAGTAGGACATTGAGGACAAGTAGGACATTGAAGAAAAGTAGAACATTGAGGAAAAGTAGGACATTTACGACAAGTAGGACATTGAAAACAAGTAGATCATTGAGGACAAGTAGGACATTGAGGACAAGTAGGACACTGAGGACAAGTAGGACATTGAGGACAAGTAGGAAATTGAGGACAAGTTGGACATTGAGGACAAGTAGAACATTGAGGACAAGTAGGACACTGAGGACAAGTAGGACACTGATGACAAGTAGGACATTGAGGACAGGTAGGACATTGAGGTCAAGTAGGACACTGAGGACAAGTAGGACATTGAGGACAAGTAGGACATTGAGGACAAGTAGGACACTGAGGACAAGTTGGACATTGAGGACAAGTAGGACACTGAGGACAAGTAGGACATTGAGGACACATAAGACATTGAAGACAAGTAGGACACTGAGGACAAGTAGGACATTCAGAAATAGTTGGACATTGAGGACAAGTAGGAAATTGAGGACAAGTAGGACATTGTGGACATTGAAGACAAGTTGGACATTGAGGACAAGTAGGACATTGAGGACAAGTAGGAAATTGACGACAAGTAGGACATTTAGGACAAGTTGGACATTGAGGACAAGTAGGACATTGAGGACAAGTAGGACATTGAGGACCAGTAGGACATTGAGGACAAGTTTGACACTGAGGACAAGAAGGACATTGAGGACAAGTTGAACATTGAGGACAAGTAGGACACTGAGGACAAGTAGGACATTGAGAAAAAGTTGGACATTGAGGACAAGTAGGAAATTGAGGACACGTAGGACATTGTGGATATTGAAGACAAGTTGGACATTGAGGACAAGTAGGACATTGAGGACAAGTAGGAAATTGACGACAAGTAGGACATTGAGGACAAGTTGGACATTGAGGACAAGTTGGACATTGAGGACAAGTTTGACAATGAGGACAAGAAGGACATTGAGGACAAGTAGGAAATTGACGACAAGTAGGACATTGAGGACAAGTAGGACATTGAGGACAAGTTGGACATTGAGGACAAGTTTGACATTGAGGACAAGTTTGACAATGAGGACAAGAAGGACATTTAGGACATTGAGGACAAGTTGGACATTGAGGACAAGTTGGACATTGAGGACAAGTTTGACAATGAGGACAAGAAGGACATTTAGGACATTGAGGACAAGTTGGACATTGAGGACAGAAGGACATTGAGGACATTGAGGACAAGTTGGACATTGAGGACAAGTAAGACAATGAGGACAAGTAGGAAATTGAGGATAAGTAGGACGTTCAGGACAAGTAGAACATTGAGGACAAGTAGGACATTGAGGACAAGTTGGACATTTAGGACAAGTAGAACATTGAGGACAAGTAGGACATTGAGGACAACTAGGTCATTGAGGACAAGAAGAACATTGAGGACTAGTAGGACACTGAGTACAAGTAGGAAATTGAGGACAAGTGGGACATTCAGGACAAGTAGGACATTGAGGACAAGTAGGACATTGAGGACAAGTAGAACATTGAGGACAAGTCGACCATTGAAGACAAGTAGGACATCGTAGACAAGTAGGACATTGAGGAGAAGTAGGACATTGAGGACAAGTAGGACACTGAGGACAAATAGGACATTGAGGTTAAGTAGGACATTTAGGACAAGTAGGACATTAAAAACAAGAAGAATATTGAGAACAAGTAGGACTTTGAGGACAAGTAGGACACTGAGGACAAGTAGGACATTGAGGACAAGTAGGAAATTGAGGACAAGTAGGGAACTAAGGACAAGTAGGACATTGAGGAAAAGTGGGACATTGAGGACATTGAGGTCAAGTAGGACATTGAGGACAAGTAGGAAATTGAGGACAAGTAGGACACTGTGGACATTGAAGACAAGTTGGACATTGAGGACAAGTAGGACATTGAGGACAAGTATGAAATTGAGGACAAGTTTGATATTAAGGACAAGTTTGACATTGAGGACAAGTAGGACATTGAGGACAAGTTGGACATTGAGGACAGTAGAACATTGAGGACAAGAAGGACATTGAGGACAAGTAGGACATTGAGGACAAGTAGGACATTGAGGACATTGAGGACAAGTAGGGCGTAGATGACAAGTAGGACATTGAGGACAAGTTTGACATTGAGGACAAGTTCGACATTGAGGACAAGTGGAATATTGAGGACAAGTTGGACATTGAGGTCGAGTTGGACATTGAGGACAAGTAGGACATTGAGGACAAGTAGGACATTGAGGACAAGTAGAACATTGAGGACAAGTTGGACATTGAGGACAAGTAGGACATTGAGGACAAGTAGGACATTGAGGACAAGTAGAACATTGAGGACAAGTTGGACATTGAGGACAAGTTTGACATTGAGGACAAGTTTGACATTGAGGACAAGTTGAACATTGAGGACAATTAGGACATTGAGGACAAGTTGGACATTGTGGACAAGTAGGACATTGAGGACAAGTAGGACATTGAGAACAAGTTTGTCATTGAGGACAAGTAGGATATTGAGGACAAGTAGGACATTGAGGACAACTCCGCCGTAGCCGGTCCCAACCCGGTGAGAGAGGAGGAGGGTTGTGCGAAGGGCTAGCATCCCTTCCCGTAAAAAAAAGCCTTGCTACAAAAACGTGAACAAAGAAAAACAAACCCGTAAAAACAAAGTTTTTGACTATAAATCCCTTATATATGAGACAGAACTTATAGTATTTACAAATATCTACAGACTGAATCTGTCTTTACTCCCCTTTGCTTTTAACCCAAAAAGGGTGGGGTGGGGGTGGGAGAGGGGAAAGGTCTTGTCACCGATCGCTGGGGAAAGTTCACCGTGAAACGCCAAATGTAAACAAAAGCACGCCGCTTTACCTGGTTTAAGCACGAGACGTGTTCACACCGGTGGCTGGCCTGAAGTCAAGTGACCCGTAAAATGTAAACGATAGTGACCTCTACATATAGTTTATATAGATAAACTAAAAATGCATTAATTTAATTACGGTACGTTCGATCGATCTGAAATTTTGATACGATGCATTGTTAGGTTAGACGGGTCCGTGTGCCAAATTTCAGTTCGATCGGATCATGGGAAGTGGGTCATTTTTTACTTCTGTTTTTCCGCCCGCCGAGCCCAAGACAGAGAGAGAGAGATGATGAGAGAGATGACGACAGAGACGGCCGCGAAGTTAATATAAGGGATTTAATAAAACAAACCCGTAAAAAAAAAGTTTTTGACTATAAATCCCTTATATATGAGACATAACTAACAGTAGTGATTATTTTTAAACATTTACAGACTGACACTGAGTGATGTCCCTTGTCTTTAATAAATGGGGGTGGGATGTGAGGGGGTGTCGGCACGACGGTCGTCGTCAACACGACGGTCGGCGTCAACTCAAACTCACGTGGAACTGGAATTAAAAAAAACAAAACAAACAGTGAATTTTGAATTACATACCTCATATAAGGATAAACTAAAAATGCATTAATTTAATTATGGTACGTTCAATCGATCTGAAATTTTGATACGATGCATTGTTAGGTTCGACGGGTCCGTGTGCCAAATTTCAGTTTGATCGGATCATGGGAAGCGGGTCATTTTTGACTTCTGTTTTTCCGCCCGCCGAGCCCAAGACAGACAGACAGAGAGAGAGAGAGAGAGAGAGAGAGAGACGCCGGTGAAGTTAATATAAGGGATTTAATAAAACAAACCCGTAAAAACAAAGTTTTTGACTATAAATCCCTTATATATGAGACATAACTAACAGTATTGATTATTTTCAAACATTTACAGACTGAATCTGTCTTAACTAAACTTTGCATCATAACCCTAGTGGGGGGGGAGGGGTGGGGGGGGAGAGGGGAAAAGTCTGGTCACCGATTCGCTTGACCGAGCTCAGAGTGACACGTAAAATGTAAACAAAAGCGCCCGTCGCTTCGTTGGGTCGCCTCAATGCGTCAGCTCAAAATTTCACGTGGCAAAAAAACAATAACAACCGTGAATTCGAATTGCATACCTCATATAAGGATAAACTAAAAATGCATTAATTTAATTACGGTACGTTCGATCGATCTGAAATTTTGATACGATGCATTGTTAGGTTCGACGGGTCCGTGTGCCAAATTTCAGTTTGATCGGATCATGGGAAGTGGGTCATTTTTGACTTCTGTTTTTCCGCCCGCCGAGCCCAAGACAGACAGACAGAGAGAGAGAGAGAGAGAGAGAGAGAGAGAGAGACGCCGGTGAAGTTAATATAAGGGATTTAATAAAACAAACCCGTAAAAACAAAGTTTTTGACTATAAATCCCTTATATATGAGACATAACTAACAGTATTGATTATTTTCAAACATTTACAGACTGAATCTGTCTTAACTACACTTTGCATCATAACCCTAGTGGGGGGGGAGGGGGGGGAGGGGTGGGTGGGGGGGAGAGGGGAAAAGTCTGGTCACCGATTCGCTTGACCGAGCTCAGAGTGACACGTTAAATGTAAACAAAAGCGCCCGTCGCTTCGTTGGGTCGCCTCAATGCGTCAGCTCAAAATTTCACGTGGCAAAAAAACAATAACAACCGTGAATTCGAATTGCATACCTCATATAAGGATAAACTAAAAATGCATTAATTTAATTACGGTACGTTCGATCGATCTGAAATTTTGATACGATGCATTGTTAGGTCAGACGGGTCCGTGTGCCAAATTTCAGTTCGATCGGATCATGGGAAGTGGGTCATTTTTGACTTCTGTTTTTCCGCCCGCCGAGCCCAAGACAGACAGACAGAGAGAGAGAGAGAGAGAGAGAGACAGAGAGACAGAGACGGCAGTGAAGTTAATATAAGGGATTTAAAAAAATAGGAAACTCGGACATTGGAGATGATGGGTCCCTTAACAGAGAACTTATGAAGCTGGGTGGCCAAAGCCAACTGGATACCACCCGGCAGACAACCATCCTCTCCACTTGGACCACCACCACCTTAGGAACATTGAACGTAAGGACCATGTTTGAAGCTGGAAAAACTGCCCAAGTTGCTGCCGAAATGCAACGGTACAAGCTAGCCATCCTAGGGATAAGTGAATCAGATGGACTGGCTCAGGTCAGATGAAGCTCAGCACAGGAGAACTGCTACTATATTCAGGCCATGATGAAGAAAACGCAGCCCACACCCAAGGAGTAGCACTCATGCTTTCCAAAACTGCTCAGAACGCCCCTTTAGGGTGGGAAGCCCATGGTCCCCGAATAATCATCGCAAGATTTAAGACCAAAAAGCAAGAAGTCAATATGGATCTTCTTCAGGTATACGCTCCTACTAATGACAGTAAAGAAGAGGACAAAGAGGACTTTTACAACCGACTGAGAACCCTTATCCAAAAGTGTCCTAGGAGCAATGTGATTATTCTAGGAAATACTTACTACCACCTGTGAAGAAGTGTTGGGTCCAAGACAACAAACGCACAAAGAATGGATTTCTAATGAAACCATGGAGAAAATCCAACAGAGGAAAAAGAAGAAGGCAAATCTCAACAACAGCCTCACCAGAACTGAAAAAGCTAGAGCATCAGCAGAATACGCAGAAGCCAATAAAGACGTTAAACGTAGTATAAGGTCAGATAAAAAGAACTACATAGAAGGACTAGCAATTGAAGCAGAAGAGGCAGCTTACCATGGAAACACAAGAGAACTATTCAGTACAATAAAAAAAAACTATCCGGAAAGTTCAAAAACCCAGAGAGACCTGTTAAAACTAAAGATGGGAAATCTATACCTGATGAAGAGGGTCAGAAAAAAATGGATAGAACATTTTGAAGAACTCCTCAACCGACCAGCCCCACAATACAAACTCAACATAGAGCCAGCGGAACAAGACATAGAAATAGACTGCAGCACACCCACAAAACAAGAGATAAACAGAGCAATTAAACAATTAAAGAAAGGCCAAGCAGCTGGTCCAGACAGAATACCAGCAGAAGCCTTGACAGCAGATATTACGACTAGCTCTGCAATGCTACACATTCTTTTCAAGTAAATATGGGAGGAAGAACAGATTCCGACGGAGTGGAAAGAAGGACATCTCATTAAGCTCCCAAAGAAAGGAGATCTTAGCTCTTGCTCCAACTATAGAGGAAAAACTCTGCTATCCATACCAAGCAAAGTATTTAACAGAGTGCGGCTAAACAGAATGAGGGACGCAATAGACACCCATCTTAGAGACCAACAAGCAGGTTTTAGAAAAGATAGATCATGCACTGAACAGATTGCCACACTGAGAATTATATTGGAACAATCCCTAGAGTGGAACTCACCACTATACATCAAATTTATTGACTATGAGAAGGCTTTCGATAGTGTTGACAGGCCAACCTTGTGGAAGTTACTAAGACACTACGGGATACCACAAAAACTGACTGACATAATTAAGGCTTCCTAAGAAGGACTTACATGTAGAATTGTCCATGGCCAACAAGCAACTGCGGCTTTTAGCGTACTGACCGGAGTACCATGCTTTCACCATTCTTATTTCTGCTAACCATCGACTACATAATGAAAATGTCTACAGAGCAGAAGAGAAATGGTATCCAGTGGACACTATGGAAACAACTTGATGACCTGCACTTTGCGGATGATTTGGCCTTATTATCACACTCACAGCAACAGGTGCAGGAGAAAACCAACTATGTAGCACAGTTCTCTGCTAGCCTTGGCCTGAACATCCATTAGGAAAAAAGCAAATTCCTTAAAATAAACACATCAAGCAACACTCCAATAACACTGGAATGAACAAATCTTGAGGAGGTGGATAGCTTCACATACCTTGGAAGCATCATCGACACACAAGGAGGGACAGACGCCGATGTAAGAGTGAGAATTGGCAAAGCAAGAACATCATTTAAACAGCTAAAAAAAGTTTGGAACTGCAACAAATTGACTCTTCATACCAAGGTCAGGATATTCAACACCACAGTAAAGCCTGTCCTACTGTATGGGGCAGAAACATGGCGAATAACAGCAGCCATTTCTAAAAAGCTTCAAGCTTTTATAAACACATGTCTCCGAACAATTCTCCGAATCCGCTGGCCAAATGTCATCACCAACGAGGACCTCTGGCAACGCACACAACAAGAGCCAGTGGAAGAGCCAATACGCCAGCGCAAATGGAGATGGATTGGCCACACTCTCAGAAAGCCTACATCCAGCATTGTGAGACAAGCCCTCACATGGAACCCCCAAGGCAAGAGGAAAAGAGGTCGTCCCAAAATGACCTGGAGAAGGGAACTGGAGGCAGACACCAAAATGAGCGGGTATAGCTTGGGGCAGATTGAGAGACTGGCGCAGGACCGAAATGCCTGGAGAGACTTTGTTCATGGCCTATGGCCCAGATGGGACGAAGGGCGATGATGGGCATTGAGGACATTAAGGACACGTGGGACATTGACCACAAGTTGGATCTTTGATCGATAAATTCACAAATGCCTTCATTCAGCTTGTAATATCAATCTAACATGGAGTGGTCTAGGGATGGACTTTGTTTTGTTTGCCACTCGACAGTTTTAGACAGCAGTGTTGTCAGTTTTATCTATTCACAGTCGTGCTACAGACAAACGTTAGAGTTTTGGCGCTAAATCTGTCAGAGGCTTGGTCTAAAGTAAGGTGGTGGTTTACAAAATTCAGAAGTGATTTTACAAGACGTGGCAACTGTGAGTTTCGAGTTTGTACAAACGATACCTTTAATTGTCATTAATAACAATTTGAATAATTGCCATGTGGCATGCGCGCTATGTTGGGGTCGCTGGTTCGAATCTCTGTGAAGGTAGAGACTTTTTACCATGGTCCGAGGGTGTCCCTGAGTCCAGCCAGCTGCAATGAATATCAGACATTAGTTTGGGTAGACAAAGGCGGATCGTTCATGTGCCACACAATCTCCTCTCTGATTCTCTTGCCAAACACTCCATCGTGATCTGTGATGTTTTTTAAGCGAGGCAGGCAGAGTCTGAAATATTTCAAGCTGCCTCAGTGGCGAAGCTACCCAGTAGCGTAGCGAGGAGGGAGAGGGGAGCAAAAGCCCAGGGCGGCACTTTTTTAGGGGCGGTACATTCCTAGCTGCTAATTAGCTTCTATGAAAGAAATCTGTGAAAGAAAGTGCAGCTTTTTATCAAAATAAAATAGACACCAAATAAGAAATTAATGAAAGAAATAAAGGTGCTATCTTAAGAAAAGCCAAGTTAAAAGTTAATAAATTAAATGAAGGATCTGTTAAAATACGTTAACTTTTGTAATGACAAAACTTTAAACGCCATAATGAATCTAACTAAATTCTTCTAATACTAAAGCTACTGAAATGAATAACCGAGAGGCTGAAGTAGTCTAAGAACATGCCACTAATGTGCTGGTACCTATAAATGATTCAAGTGTGCCAGCCACTCATCTTGTAGAAGCTAAAATTGCTATATCCATTGAATTTAAAAAACTACCTAACTTTTAACAACATACATGGACTAAATCGAAATAAATAGCTTGCTAAAAGTGAAGCAAGATTGAAAGAGTGTCCAACATATTAATATTAACTTCTCCGAATTGGACACGGATCTTACACCAAAATAAAGATGAGACGGGTAAAGTGTGAATGATTTTAACGTAAGTTACTGAGTAAAATTTATTCGCGCACTTGTATGGCGTATTCTCCTAAAGCAGTGGTTCCCAAAGTGGTCCGTACGGCCGTGGTACCATTCAAGGGGTCCGTGGAGAGTTAAAATTGATTTGGGGGTCCCTGAACAGCATCAGGGGGTCCGCGGAGGGTTTGATATAAAATAATAAAACTGATCAATTTTTATTATTATGAAAATTAAAATAAATAATTAAAAAAGTATATTTTCAACTGATTCAATACGAACTTAGGTGCTATCAGTCATGGAGTACAATGTTGTTTTACCTAGAAAAGGTTGTAGAACTGAGGTCATTTATACAACTATAACCAATCAAAATACTTGGTGTGTTAAAAGGTATATGTTGATGCGTAAGAAATGCGGAATTCCAATACGTAGGTCAGAAAAATACAAGTGTTTAGCTTGAATCTACGAAGGTTGCAAGGTAGGGTATTTTCCGATGTGCCAGGAAGTTATAGTTATCTATATGTATCCTATCAAATAGCATTCCATTGAAAATGTTAATTATTATTAACAGTGGTTTGTTACCATAGATAAGAGAATGAGTGAGCCCAGGGCTTGATTTAGACTTGATAGAGCCCTAAGCTATTTGAGATAAAGGGGCCCTTTTGAAGTCCAGATATTCTATGTCAGTGCCAAATCTTGAATAAAGTTCCGGGGGCCTCCAAGAAGGCGGGGGCCCTAAGCTATAGTTTGTTTTGCAAATAGTTAAATCAAGCACTGAGTAAGTCGAGGAAGCTATGCCGACAATACAGTTTTGTTGAATATTTGAAGTATGGCTAAATGTTTGGAAACAGATACGAAAGGAGAAACGTTTTGAACTGAATTTAAAAGATTTTTTCAAGTTAAAGCAATACACTTGACTTTCTGGCATACTTAAAACAAGCTGAAGGGAATGTATTTTTAGTACATTGTACCATCATCGACATCATTTATTCGCAAAAAACTTTGTGGAATTTGTATAGATCACTAGATAATGTCATTAGAGCAGCTAATGCAATCAGAAGGAATGCCTTAAATGAGAGATTATTTACTCAACATTGTTTGGAAAATGAAGAAGACTATAATCGTTTACTTATCATATATATATTTACGCTCAATTATGTATGACTGACTCACTTTGGCCTAACGCCAAGGGACATCCTCTGCTTTTTTAAAAATTGAAAAAATAGACTTAAAAAACATAATTATTTTGGTTTCCAGATTAAAATTAACCAAACAACGCACGAACCTTGACGTCAAAATTTGTGATGTAAACAGTGCTGACTGACTCAAATAGTTATTTTTTAGTGCAGTAATTTGGTGCGCTGCTTTCTAAAATTAGTTTAAAAAATCGTGTTGTGATTAGCACTGTAAAAAAATATTATATAAATACTTTCATACCATATCATACAAGGACAAGTTAGTTGGGCTTTTGAAAAAGGTGGGCGCCGTAGGCGCCCTAAAAAAAAGTGGGCGCAACCTAGTTCACACATACGTACGTTGATTATCAAGTACTTATTTAAATCGATTTATGCTCTTTTATTCAGTGTTCGAATTCCTGGAAAAGAAAGACAATGATTTGCGACACAATTAACTCAAAAAATGACATACAAGTAAACCAATGTTTAAAGCATAATATCTGCGTTTGTTGCAAACGTTTTTCTGTACAAACAAAACTTAGGAACAGGAGAATGTTCTCAGCTTCAAAATCATTTGAAATTGCAAAATAGAGACAAAGATTTGCTGGCCTACTGTAAAACCTTAACAGCTCTTCACGCAGACCTCAACCAAAGATTTTGGAGAATTCTTCACTTGGATATTCCCGACTGGGTGTTGAACCCTTTTGCGCGTGGACTAGCTCAGATCCCAAACACAGATGAATCCATACTAATACTGGAGCAGCTTATTGAAATGAGGAACTTAAACCAATATTTGAACTAGGATACCACAAATTATGGTGGCAAAATCAGATCCCAATTTTACATCGTGCATTTTGGGTCACTGTACAGCCCAATTTTATAGCCTGCATTACAAGTTATTGTACATAAGTTGTTGACTGCTTTACCGTCTTTCCATTGGGTAGAACAAAGATTCAGTGCCGCTGTGAACCTCATCATAAAAATCAGAAACCGATAAGGAATTGGTGCTCATGGGGATTTGTGGTTGCTACTAACAAACATAGAGGCGGTCATAAATACACTCAAACATAGAGGCGGTCATAAATACACTCAAACATAGAGGCGGTCATAAATACACTCATAAAATAGCATCACGTTTATCCAAGTTATTTTATTTTTCCAATTTTATTTTAAACAAAAGTTATAATTTCAATAAATACTTCAAGAAAATGTTGCTTTTTTGAATTTGTAATTTTTGTACTATGCATTTCGCCCCCTTAGGATAACAAGGTTATAAGTCGAATTTGTGACCAAAATAAGTTATAGCCATCGGGTTATAGTCCATGTATTAATCTATCATGGTAACAAATATGAAAGCTGTATCTTGTGACAATTTTGTGGGAAGTGCAGAATAACAAGGTTCTAACTCTATATAGACCAACTAAAATCAAATTTTCAAACGCGAACATCTCGCTACGACCAAAAGTTCACATAAAGCCTTTTTATTCTAAGAGGACGATTTATGTATTTGTTTCACTTGGGGGTCCGTGGGGACGTTTTGACTATAAAAGGGGTCCGTGGGTCAAAAAAGTTTGGGAACCACTGTCCTAAAGCCTAAAGCATCATCATATTTATGTCTTCTATATTTACATAAACAAAAATAATGAAAAACGTTGCTTGTCTGATGGAGTAATGGTTTACATAAAATAAATTCAAATGTAGCCACTCGTAAACAAGTGCTAAACATTACAAAAGTATTTGCAAATAATATGAATCAGAAATCAGTTTTTTTTTAAAAAGAATAGGCTATTAAAAAAAGAACAACGATAAGTAGTTGTATAAGAAAACAAAACAATTAGGCAAGAAGTTCGTGTTATAATGTTTGACATTATCAAATGCTGACAAAATAGTAATTTGGCTCTTCGTGGTAACAGACGGAATATAACAGTGCAAATACAAGCAATATTCTGGAACTTTTGCATCTGCTAGCAAAGTACGATCGAGTGCTTTGACAACAAAATTTGAAAATTATTTAAAAACAAAAAACAACTTGTCTACTGGAAAGATCTAATTGCTGCTACATGCAATGCAATAAAATTACATCAGGATATAAAATAGTACATTTAATATGTAAATTAATTTTGAAGTTTTTTTTAAAGCTATAGAAAACGAACATTTAAAACACACTAACAGGTGCAGGAGCTTTGCTAGTCACAATTCCCTTTTTTTCTGGACATTTGGAAACATGTACTTTATGTATACATGTATCTACTTTATGTAAACATGTATCTACTTTATGTAAACATGTATCTACTTTATGTAAACATGTATCTACTTTATGTAAACATGTATCTACTTTATGAAGTCCATGAAGCGCGAAGTTATGTACAAAAGTATTGAGCTTTTAAAAAATGCTTTGCAAAGTCTACTCAAAGAGAGACTCATGGCAATGTACTTTTTAAGGGATCCTTTGACTTTCACTAAAACTTTATGTGGAGACCTTACGATTTTATTTGTACCTTCCAGTCAAAGAACGAGAGAAAAAACTTTCGCGATTAAAGTCAGATGCGTAGCAAAGATTTTGTATCGGGGCAGTTGCCAAGGGCGACGAAGGCTAATGCTTCAATTATAATCAATTTATTCTGTATAATTTATTATTTTCCCTGTGTATCAAGGCCACCAAAAATAAATTAGCCAAGCGCGCGGAAAACCCAGTTACGACTCTGATCAAAGCGAATATGTAGTCATGTAATGTAGAGAAATAGTTGAGAAGAAACTTGTATTCTTCATAAGATGAGGTTACTGTAGAAATTCAGTGAGATTTGGCAGTTATGAATTATGTACACCATTTTGGTAATCTAATAGCTATTTTGGATTTTTAACATGGCATGGCTGAAAACATTGATACATTAGCAGATTGTGCCATGAAGAAAAGCTGAAAACTCAATTGTATTTTTTTTTAATGAAAGCTTTCCTATTTATTATTAACATAAAAAATGAATAGTGTCCTTGTTATTATCTTTGTAAACAAAAACGTCTCTTTCCTTTCCCGTGGGGGGGGGCATCAAACCTGAGTTCTGTCCCGGGCGAAACATACCCACGCTACGCCGCTGGAGCTACCCCAACAATGGAAGTGGTCTTATCTGACCGACGCCGCCCAGGAGTTAACAATTACATTGACAATTACATTGTTTGGGCGTCGAGTAACTTCAAACTCTCATGACCCGGCTCATAGTTTTACTGGCAAACCAAATCGAAAAAACTGTTGGACTCAAAATGGCTTCAGGGTTCACATCTTCAGGCACATAGGACGTGATCAATTAGTCACGTGATTCTCAGATGGGAAATAAAGTGTTTCAAGATGGCCGTATTACGTGCTGTGGTACATTTATTTTGTCCAGTGTAACGAATACATATTTACGTCCGGGCTAAATTATAAAGTGTCCGTGCTACTTTTCAAAGTGTCATAATTGCATATTAAATTCAAAGTTGTATTATATTGTGTTATGGCGAGCCAATACAGTCACGGCTACACAATACAGTCATGACTAAACAATACAGTCACGGCTACACAATACAGTCACGACTACACAATACAGTCACGACTACACAATACAGTCACGGCTACACAACACAGTCACGGCTACACAGTACAGTCACGGCTACACAATACAGTCACGGCTACACAATAGAATCACGGCTACGTATTTAAAGGCTGCGGCTATTCGGACCCAGGTCCGTATAGCCTGTGTTTGCTATTCGGACCCGGGGGTGTGTCCCTAGACATGAAATGGTTATTCGGACCCAGGAAAGGTCACTTTAGATTGAAGTGCTATTTGAACTAGTAGTAGACAGTAGTACTAGTATGAGAGTTCAAATAATGTTGATAATTTGAATAATTATTTTTTCACCGTTATTTTTTTTATTTTTTTTAGATCTATTTAATTTTTTAGAGAATAAGCGGTCTTTTTTTTGTGGGGAGAACCATTTTCGTATAAGTTATAGTTATATTTTATATAATTTTAGGAGCAGATTTTTTTAGCAAATAAATATGATAAGATCAAATTTAGTTACAATACATATTTACACATCTTCATTAGATAGATTTAAATAACTTGACCGAGTATTAACTGTAAACATGTTTATTTATATCTAGGCAGTACTAGACTATGTAAGATTCACTTTCTTTATGTTTAGATTAATTAGATGTTGAGGTTTTTGTTGAAATCTAGATTAATTTTTATTTTTACATTTCACTACTGGTACTATTAGGGGCCGTCCATAAAATACGTCACCCTCCAGAAGGGGGAGGGGGTGTAAGAAAGTGTGACAGTTTGTGACGGGGGGTCTGGCCATGTGTGACGTCACGGTGTTGGTTTATTAAATTTTAATTATTTCGTTTAAAAAAAAATTTCGAAAGTGTGACGTACTTTGGGGGGGAGGGTGTCCAAGATTTGTGACAGGGGGTGGGGGGAGTTAACAATGGTCAAAAATGGATTGATGTGCTTTATGGATGAACCTTTATTACAGTACTGGCCATTTTTTATTATATTTAAATTAAGAATATTTATGACTTGAGAAGAGCAGTTTTATTTTGAAATGGTAATTTGAGCTTTAAATAAACATGCTTTAAGTTCAAGAGACAAGTATAAAATGTTTGAAACTTGAAAATTACTGACAAATTGTTGTTTTTTGTTTGTTTGTTTGTTGTTTTTTTTAAAACATCAGTCGGTTCTCAAGCACTGCTATTCTGCTAGATCTATATCTTTCCACAATGAAAAGAAAGAAAAAAAAACACAATTAACCAATATTTTCCACACACTCTGTAAAATTCACACGTGTATTTTTTATCATACAAGGTGAAGGATAAGTTACTTGGGATTTTTACCCCTACAACCCCTATTAAAGTAATAGTTTCATATTAAAATGACAGCTGTATAATAAAGTCACGTTTACAAAATAAAATGTCACACCTGCACAAAAAATTCAATGTAACATAATAAAATGTCATAGCCATACTTCAGATGTCACACTGACGTTGTCAAATGTCATGCATGTATGATAAAAGGTAAAGTGTTTGACGTCATCTGTGTGACACGATAAATGATACCGTCCTAACGATCCACGTAAAGAAATGCCATCTGCCATTAACATTTCATGTTAAACCTTTATCAATTGTTAAAGTTTAGTTTTATCAACATATTTTGTCTGATGTTACAATAGTAATATTATGGGTTGTCTGATGTTACAATAGTTATATTATGGGTTGTCTGATGTTACAATAGTTATATTATGGGTTGTCTGATGTTACAATAGTTATATCATGGGTTGTCTGATGTTACAATAGTTATATTATGGGTTGTCTGATGTTACAATAGTTATATTATGGGTTGTCTGATGTTGCAATAGTTATATCATGGGTTGTCTGATGTTACAATAGTTATATCATGGGTTGTCTGATGTTACAATAGTTATATCATGTGTTGGTGAACAATGACATGGAGTTCATGGAGTTCAGTTTGTGGAGTGGGAATTGGTGGAAAGGGGAGAGGGCGGAACTCTGCATCATGAATAATAATATAACTACGTCATCCAACAGATGGTGGAACAATTTGTTGAATAAATGGGATGTTAGATGAAGTCAAACAGTTGATGTAGTCAACAAATTGATGGTTGATAGAGTCAACAAATTGATGGTTGATGTAGTCAACAAATTGATGGTTGATGTAGTCAACAAATTGATGGTTGATGGAGTCAACAAATTGATGGTTGATGGAGTCAACAAATTGATGGTTGATGGAGTCAACAAATTGATGGTTGATGTAGTCAACAAATTGATGGTTGATGTAGTCAACAAATTGATGGTTGATGGGGGTCAACAATTCAACTTTCTGGGAGAGTCATTGACTCTTGATGTGGACAGGGTTAAAAAATTTGATATTTGTTAGGGTAAACAAATTGATGGTTGGTAGGGTAAACAAATTGATGGTTGGTAGGGTAAACAAATTGATGGTTGGTAGGGTAAACAAATTGATGGTTGGTAGGGTAAACAAATTCTATTTCAAGACGTAAAGATAACAAGAAAGAATAACAACAAAATTACACAGGATATAAGAAAAGGGGGGATAGATTTTATTCAATGTATCCTAGGACACAAACACACTTAAATGTTGTATATTCCAACAATGTAAAATGTGTCACACATAAATTTCCCAGTGCATCGGATGACACAAATTGCAGCCATCCAACAGGTGATAATTGAATTGTTCGCCCTGTGTTTAAAATATTTGTTTTAACAAACCTACTGACACCATTATTGTTTTCTCTGACAGGTTGCTATGTGCAGACGTGTGCCCCAGAGTTCATCCAGTGCGCCCAGACAGCTCGGACGTTCTCTGTGTATTCTGAGTGCAAGGCCAGACACCAGCTGTGCTCGCTCCAGTGCTGGCTGGACTTGACGGAGTCCAAGCTGGTCTGATCGACGTCACAGGGCCACATCACATCACACGTGCCATGCCTTGCGCATGACGGCATGGCGTCCATGACGTCACGCCGGATGTGATGTTTAACGTGCCCAACCAATATGGCCGACAAGGTGGACAAATCACTTCTGCAGTTTATCATCTCAAATCCCAGGCTTAGTGTAGCAGTGACAGTGACAGAACGGGATTATTTCAAATTCTTGGATATTTTAACATTTCTTTATTTCTAGGATTTTTATCCTCGACAAGATATCTTCAACTTTTCTCGAAGTAATTAAATACTTATAAATGTTAATTTTCCAGCGGTTCTTAAACTATGGTATGATATTATCAAGACATTTAAGGAAACAGTAGACAAATGTTGGCGTGTCATTGGATGATCCTTGAAAATATGCAAATTGTCTTACTGAGATGACAGTATTTTTGTTGACGAGATCCGAGATTAGAAGCGTTGAATGTTTATAAATGACGCAAATTTATGGTCATTTCCTAACTCATTGAAACGGATCCTTATCGAATACAAGTTCAAGAACCGCTTGAAACGACCACCTAAAACAGATTGTCTTTTAAATTCGATTACAATTATGCTTTACTATTTTCAGGCCCATTACATTATCGATACCAACATATATTGAGTATCGTTGTTTTCCTTGAGTGTGAATGCAGCAGTTTGTTGACACGTATCTGTATCGATGCTGTAGTAATAGTACAAATTAGTACAACAATGTCTTAACTCACTATATAATAGGTAGGTTACTAGTAATTTTTAACCAATAAGTAATACCGCTAACAAAAGCTGTCACCTTGACCCAGTGAGCACAAAACTAGATCACGGTCTTAAATAAGTGTTTCTCTACAAACTCATTCATTTGTTTAGGTTGTTGTTTGTTTAGGTTGTTGTTTGTTTAGGTTGTTGTTTGTTTAGGTTGTTGTTTGTTTAGTTTGTTGTTTGTTTAGGTTGTTGTTTGTTTAGGTTGTTGTTTATTTAGGTTGTTGTTTGTTTAAGTTTGTGTTTTTATTTGTTTTTAGTTCTAACCACGGATTAACTAAACTCTATATGGACATTCAATTTCACAATACTTTCGTTAGGCAACGCATAGACGATTAATTTTATAACATTAATATTAATAAGATAACTGCCCCACAATACGTCACTCTGGTCATCCACCTACACAATATGTTACAGTGGTCAAGCATCTAAAACATACGTCACAGTGGTCAACCATCTCCACAATACCTCACAGTGTTCAACCATACAACACATAGCCAGAAGATATTCTTCTATTTGTAAGAAAGCCAAGTGTGTGTAGCAGTGCAAACATAATTTTGAGACAACTAGAGCAGGACTTGGTGTCTCATATCAAAGTTAATAGGTAGTGTAAGATTGCGCCACAAATCGTAGTTTAGCAGAATACAGTGACATCTGATTTATAAATGTATACAAAGCAGGTCTGGGGAAATTAACGATTAATTAATCGACTAATCGTTAAAAAATTTTAATCGATTAAAATTAATTTGATCGATTATAATTCGACTAAAATGTAAGCAAATATTTCTTCTTTTTTTCAATTTATTAATAATTTATGTATTTTTTATTTACATACTTTCCCTCGTATTATTATTATCTAATTAGATGTGCATATGTAAAGATAAAGTTTTTCTTCCTCATTTCTTGCACAGTTGAACGAATTTGCTGTGTTACGTCACAACATTTGGGAGCCATGAAATTACCGCGACTTAACCGATTTCATGAAATGATGAATCGCGACTTTTCGGAATCTATATATGCATTACAAAAATATAATTAATCGAAGTGAATCGATTATTTTTTACCAATTAATCGAACAATTTTTTTTAATCAGTACCAGTCCTAATACAAAGACATTGACTGACGTCATACAGAATCTCCGAGAAAACAGGCATTCGAGGAAAACAATTATGTTCTCAACTCAGTCAGACAAGTGTTATGTTGAATGGCAATCCTCTCAAAGTTGATCCCAGTCAGACAGTAAGACATATCAGTAATATCATCAGTTAGTTTAATTGCTAAAACCTCTGGTGGGCGTCAACAAACACAAATGTCAGCCACGCAGACCACCCAACGGTTACATAACCATGTCAGTCACACAAACAACCCAACGGTTACATAACCATGTCAGCCACACAGACCACCCAACGGTTACATAACCATGTCAGTCACACAGACCACCCAACAGTTACATAACCATGTCAGCCACACAGACCACCCAACGGTTACATAACCATGTCACACACACAAACAAACCAACGGTTACATAACCATGTCACACACACAAACAACCCAACGGTTACATAACCATGTCACACACACAAACAACCCAACGGTTACATAACCATGTCACCCACACAAACAACCCAACGGTTACATAACCATGTCACCCACACAAACAACCCAACAGTTACATAACCATGTCACACACACAAACAACCCAACAGTTACATAACCATGTCACACACACAAACAATCCAACGGTTACATAACCATGTCACACACACTTGCCCTCAATCCGCAAAAATTTTTTAAACATCTCAAAGACTACAGTATGTTTATAATCTCACAATATAAACAGACATCTATAGTGTACGTTTCGTGACCTTCAACCCAGGAAGTGAACTCAACTAATTGATTTAACTTTTTTCAAATATCGTTTTTCCCCCTGAAACTTTAGAATCTCTCTCGTGGGTGCCGTCCAAGAGATTCATCAGAATCAGACGAGCCGCAACGAGTGATGAATTGCTTGAGATTGTAGATGTTAGCCGCCATTCATACCAGCAAACCGCCAGAAATGAATGAGAACAAGGAGATAATGTATCGGTCTGGCAGGCACTTACATCTCACCAAGTTCTCGTGCGATAAGTGTGACCACCAGATTTTGTTTATTAATTAATCTGGTGCGTCTTATGTTCTCCAATCAGCCCATTGTGCCTCACTAATGAAGGTGTGTTTGTAATTCTCACATTTATACAATGACAGACATTGGCTGCTACGTTTGTCTTCAATGAAATCTCAAATACTCTAGCACCTCAACCAACCTATACCCTAGCACCTCAACCAACCTATACTCTAGCACCTCAACCAACCTATACTCTAGCACCTCAACCAACCTATACCCTAGCACCTCAAACAACTCACACTCCGTCGTGTGGCTTTGTTTTTCATTCATTTGAGAGATTCGAAAAGTTCAGCCTTGAGCCGGACAAAAGTCACTGAGGTCACATGACCTAGATAAACCAGCTAAAAATTAACTCAATTTATCCCCACACCCTTTCCCCGGGGGCCCAACATCTTTGGCATAATTTTAAAAGGCAGAATTCTCAATGGACTACTGTACTTTGAATTGACTAACCTTGTGAAATATGTGAAGAGGTAGAGAGCTGGGTGAATGGTCGAGAAAATATTGATAATTTAGTAGAATATTGTTGATAATTCAGAGGACTAATATTGATGATTTAGTTAGTAATATTTATAACTTAGTTTGGGATTAATAATAATGTATTTAAGTAATATTGATAATATTCATTTGAGTATTCAAGCAATGTAATTTAGTGATTTTGATAATCTATTTACGTAATAATGTTATTCAAGTATGTAAAAATTTGATAATGGAATTGAGTAACATTGACAATTTTGTTTGGAATTGTTGATATTATACTAAGGTAATATTGATAATTTCGTTTAAATCATGTTAATAATGTCTTTGCGTGTTTTGTTCATAATAATTTAGCTAAAAAAATAAGTATAACTTATTTGAGGAATTTAAAAAAATTAGTTTTGTACTATTCATTTGAGAAATGTTAATAATGGATTTAATATGGCTAGTAATCAAGTAATTACTGATATTTAGTTTGGAAATGAATTAAACACAATTAGTTGAGTAATGTTTAGTATTCGGTTTAGAAAAGTAGACAATGTATCTGGGTATGTTGATAACATTTATAAACTAGAACAGTGGTTCCTAACCTTTTGGGGTCCATGCACCCCTTCAGATGCCCAAACAAAGTTCATGCACCCCCTCGTGAAACTTGCAGAAAATGCATAAAAAACTATGTTTATTTTTGGAACACAACAGTTTTGACCATAGACAACAGGGAATTTAGTGAGAGATCTGCTGCTTCTTATGATCAATCAGCGATTTAAATTTGGGGACTGTTTTGGACAAAGCAACTCTAATGTCATCCTCTGCATTTGACTTATACCTTTCCTTGGTTTTAATCGTCAAAGGTGTGGAGAATCCTGCTTCACAGAGATAGGTTGTGGCAAATGGAAGGAGAGTCAGTACTGCCCTCTTGGCTAGATGTGGGTAGGAATCTAGCTGGGCGCACCAAAATTCAGTCAAGCTATTGCAACTCAAGGCACTCCTCGGTACTTCTCTGGTTCTCAAATCAATCAGGTCATCTTTAGCAAAGTCACTGTCATCAATGTTGTCCAAGTCACAGAGAAATGGATTGCAAATCCAAAGATCTTTCCTAGCAATGCCTTGACAGAAATACCCATTAAAGGACCTTTGCAATGTTGAAAGGTGCTCTGAAATTTCCCCTTTGATGTTGTCAGGCAGTGATCCCTCAGTGCTTCATTCTGCACCAGATATTACAACTTCATCCAAGAGTGGAAAGTTGGCCAAGTTGGACTTTTCTAGTCGTCGTTGGAATAGTGGCACTTTGTTAGGAAAAGCATGCAATCTCTCAGTAGCATCCATTACAGTCACAGCAGGTCCTTGGAGAGATGTGTTCAACTCATTCAAGATGGTGAAGATGTAAGCCAGGTATGCCAAGTAATGAATAAAATTTGGACAGTCAAACTTGTCAGCAAGGTCACTTTTTCTTGCACGAAAATGGCAAGTTCCACTCAGTTCTACTAACCGAGAAAGTATCCGTCCCATGGACAACCAGCGCACCTCAGTGTGGCAGAGCTCACCTCCTGACAGAACAACTTGAAGAGGCAGTGGTTCAAGGCATGTGAGCTGATAAAATTTACAACTTGGACTGCAGTACAAATAACTGACTTCAAGGTTGGAGGTAGAGTTTTGCATGACAGTGCCTGACGATGAAGAATACATTGTATATTGTAGTGACAATATCTTGAACTTCTTTTTTTACCAGTGCTGAAAATCCTGACTTATTACCGAGCATGGAAGGAGCACCATCTGTGCAAATTGAAGAAATTCTTGAAGTCTAGTCAAACTGGTTTTCAATGAAGAATGCCCTGACTAGCTGCAGCACATCAGCAGCTTTGGTAGTAGCTAGGAGTGGCTTACAACAGAGAAATTCCTCCATCGTCAATCCACTGAGAATATATCTCAGAAATACAAGAATCTGACTGCATTGTGTTACATCAGTGGATTCATCCAGCTGCATGGTAAATGGAAAAAGACTGCTTCTCATCTCGCACAAGACTTGATCCAGAATGTCTGCAGCCATGTCACTAATCCTGGAATGAATTGGGTCATTGGACAAATGAACTTTCTCAACCTGCTTCCTCTGCTGGTGACCACACATCAGTTCCACCATCTCCAGAGCACAAGGCTTCACCAAAGGTCTCCAATGGTGTGGGGCTTCTTGTTCTTTGCAATAAGATATGCAACCTTGAATGATGCCCCCAGTGCAGATTTCTGTGACAAAGAAAATTCAAGCTTGGGCAACGTACCTGAGGTCAAGAAGCGAGCTCTCTTCTGCTTGAAGACCTCAACACTGTCCTTGGAATTGGATGGATGTACTTTCTCCAAGTGCTCTCGTAGTCTAACAGGCTTCATGTTGTCATTGCACAGGATTTTTCCACAGTGGAAGCACTGAGGCTTTTGTGTAACAACTCTCTCTCTCTCTCTCTCTCTCTCTTTATTATTTATTAACGATTTTGAGGGGGTGATGACAATCGGAAAGTCGTACCAGTCACAGGCAAATTTTTAACTGACGAAGTTGATGTTTTTAATGACCGGAATTGGATGTTCAACTCAAGATTTTAGGTTTCAATGACGAATAATGGCTTACAATCAACGTTTTTAAGACCTTTGCAGCGAACCGAGCAATAAAAGTGAAGGAAAAAAATCCCAACGTTTACATCCGCTCAAAACCGTTAGAGGGTCACGGGAAGAGATATATCTGACGTATTTGATGACAAAATTAAATTATTTTGAGAAAACTGTGACGAAAAACACGAAATTCCGAGGAACACTTAGAGCGAACCGTTCATTTTGCAAAATTTTCTCCGTCAATTTTCGACATGCCCAGAACGATGCACGAACGAGTAAAAAAAAAGGTTGTATATTGGCGCCCTTTAACGCGGCATGTCTTGCTTATGGTTTACATTTTCAGATTATCAGTTTTTCTTACTTTTTTTTTCCTTCTTTTTTTCTCCCTCTTTTTCTTTTTTTTCTCCGAATGGTTCATGCACCCCCTGGAACCTGCTCATGCACCCCTTGGGGGTGCATGCACCACTGGTTAGGAACCCCTGAACTAGAACAAATTCAAAAAGGAGCTGTCAGATTCAATACTGGAGAATATTCAAAACTAACAAGAATAACACCATTAGTTAAATAATTAAACCTTGAAACACTAGAGGATAGAATAACCAAGCGTAAAGTAGTAATCATACATAAAGCAATTAATTCTAATTTGGAAATACAACACAAAGATAACTTTATACAAACCTCAGATAGACAAGGATAAAAGCACCTTCCTTATTCCGTATGCAAGAACAAACACATATAAATTCTCACTTTTCTCGTCCGGAATTTGGACGTTGATTGGGTTGCCTGAAGAAACCAGGAAAACCAACACTTTATCAACATTTAAAACTCTAATAAGAATGCAGGACTAGACACAAACCATAGACACGCGTACAGCGCAATAATCTTCTGTATAGAAAAAGCGTCTGTAACAGATAAGATAGGATAAGATAAGATAGGATAAGATAAGATAGGATAAGATAAGATAAGATAAGATAAGATAAGATAGGATAAGATAAGATAGGATAAGATAAGATAAGATAAGATAAGATACAATAATATGTTTCGTCGGTTATGTCATCGAAGTCAGTGGGTTTTTTTGACGCATAAATTTCTCTCAAGTCTCAAGCTAGAACAATACATAGTAAAGGTTTTCGAGTATATCGTATACATATTACATAGTTTTATTGGTAACCGGCACATTAATTAATATAATGCCTATTTGATTCATATGTAGCATGTTATCTGCAAATAGAATATAATAACTTGATATGTTGATAGTCCTTGGTCCTATATTGACATTTTTACCACGCCGAGTGACTCAAACAAATTTATTGTCAAGATTGAAAGTTAAGGCCGTGTCGTCTATGTTACAACATCCAGTAATTGTAATAAGACAAAGTCATGACACTGACTCTGATTGTAATAAGTCAAAGTCATGACACTGACTCTGATGGTATTAAGTCTTAAAGTCAGGAAATATATATAGAATGCGGTTGGTTTTAAACACATGACCTCAATTTATGTATCTTACGTAGACATACTTTCTCGTTTATCTCCTCTTATTATAAGCTCGCCTTAACTCCCCTTGCGTGGAGGAGAAGTACTCTTGAACTTACCTCTCTTGGATAGAGAGAATATATACGGTCGCCCTTACCTCCCTTTCTCCAATATGGAGTAAACTTCCGCCACGTTTCTAACGATGAACTTACTTTAATGTTCTTTGTAACGCATGTCTGTTCCAAGAAATCCATACCTCACACATAGACAGTTGAAACAGTTTTCTTAGGGCTTCATTTCATTATCAGCTGACAGAAATAAATCCGGTAAATAAAGTTTTAGCTGAGGTGCAATAATAGATCTGAATTTTTTTTGGTTTGAGTTTCAATGAACCCAAACACACTCTCCCTCCACGCAGTAACACACCTTCCCTCCATGCATTCTCACATACTCATGGCAGTGGGAAATTTTAATATACACCACCTAGGACCAGAACACAGTAGTACATACCACCTAGGGCCATGACACGGTAGTACACACCACACTGGGCCAGGACACAGTAGTACACACCACCCAGTGACAGGACACTGTATTAAACAGCACCCAGTGACAGGACACAGTAGTACACATCACCTAGGGCCAGGACACAGTAGTACACATCACCCAGTGACAGGACACAGTAGTACACACCACCCAGTGACAGGACACTGTAGTACACACCACCCAGGGCCATGAAACAGTAGTACACACCATCCCCACCCAGTCACAGGACACAGTAGTAGACACCACCCGGTGATAGTACACAGTAGTACACACCACACAGGGCCATGACACTATAGTACACACCACCCCGTGACAGGACACTGTAGTACACACCATCCAGGGCATGACACAGTAGTACACACCACCCAGTGACAGGACAATGTAGTACACACCACCCAGGGCCAGGACACAGTAGTACACACCACCCAGTGACAAGATACTGTAGTACACACCACACAGGGCCAGGACACTGTAGTACACACCATCCAGGGCCATGACACAGTAGTACACACCACCCAGGGCCATGACACTGTAGTACACACCACCCATTGACAGGACACTGTAGTACACACCACCCAGTGATAGGACACTGTAGTACACACCACCCAGGGCCAGGACACTGTAGTACACACAACCCAGTGACAGGACACAGTAATACACACCACCCAGTGACAGGACACTGTAGTACACACCACCCAGTTACAGGACACTGTAGTACACACCACCCAGTGACAGGACACTGTAGTACACACCACCCAGTGACAGGACACTGTAGTACACACCACCCAGTGACAGGACACTGCAGTACACACCACCCAGTGACAGGACACTGTAGTACACACCACCCAGTGACAGGACACTGTAGTACACACCACCCAGTGACAGGACACTGTAGTACACACCACCCAAGGTCAGGACACTGTAGTACTGATCTAAAAAAATATCATATGACAGGATCTAAGTAATGACCTATGACAGGATCTAAATAATGACATAAGACAGGATCTAAATAATGACATTTGACACGATCTAAATAATGACATCTGACACGATCTAAATAATGACATATGACACGATCTAAATAATGACATATGACAGGGTAATGATTAAAGAATCCTAAAGACAGGTACAAAATAAGGGGAGAAGGTCTTATCCGCTAGTAAAAACAAAATAACGGCTTGAAGTTGAATAGAACTCTTTGAACAAAATAACTTGGGCACATACATTGTTTAATTCATTCAATGCTTTTCACGTGCACTTGACACACCCACCAATAAGATTGGCAAGGGCTCTTCTTTAGACCCATGTTCACATAGCAATACAATTAATCGCATTATTTGAATACATTCATATTTTAGAAAAAATTAAGCTTGCCTCAACTACTTTCATTATTTTAATTAAGGGTAGTAACTAGAATGATTTTTTAAAATATTTGTGTTGCTAAATTCTGAAAGCCTCGATCGTTTTCTGGTTAAATCGGGTTTTTTTTCTTCTAGTTTCATTTGTAGTCAATTTTTAAGGTAACTGTATATTTGGTGTTGACGTGTCAGTGACGTGTCAGTGATATGTCATGTATGTTTCTGTACGTGTCAACGTCTTTGTTCTGTTCTGACTACCACTTACTTTGTTATGTTCGTACAGCTTTGTGAAGTGAACAAAGCAAGCTATCAACTTCGGGATTTGGTCTTTTGAAAATATCAAATAAAATAAATGATGGTCCAAACATGATGTTACTTGTTGGAATTATGTCTAATTTTGTCTCTATTCTCATGTGTGGACTTTTAATACTTGTTGAAACATTTAATTAGAAAATTGTATTATGAACTAGCAGACCCGTCGTGCGTTGCCCACGATCTCAGTAATAAAAACAACCCCGTAAAAACAACGTTTTTGACTATAAATCCCTTATATATGAGACATAACTAAAAGTATTGATTATGTGCAAACGCGACTAATATTTACAAACTGACATCGGCTTTAAAACCGGGGGAAGGGACGGGAGGGGGTGTGGACATCGACGGGTTGCGTCAACACGTGAAATCAAATGGCACGTGAACGAAAATCAATAACAAACCGTGAATTTGAATTACATATGTTACATAGAGATAAACTAAAAATGCATTAATTTCATTACGGTACTTTCGATCGATCTGACATTTTGATACGATGCATTGTTAGGTGACATGCGTCTATGTGCCGAAATTCAGCTTGATGGCATTACTGAAAGTGGGTCATTTTTTACTTTTGTTTTTCCGCCCGACGACGAACGACAGAGACGGCGGTAAAGTTAATATAAGGGATTTAATTAAACAACCCCGTAATAAAAAATACCCGTAATAAAACAACTCCGTAAAAACAAAGTTTTTGACTATAAATCACTTATATATGAGATATAATTAAAAGTATTGATCATGTTCAAGCGCGACAAACATTTATAGACTGAATCTGCCTTAACTCTCCTTTGCTGTTTGACCCGGGGGGGCGAGGGGAGGGGGGAAAGGTATGGTCACCGATCGCTGGACCGAGCTCAGCGTGACACGTAAAATGTCAACAAAAGCACGCCGGTACATCGATGGGTGGTGTCAACGCGTGAACTGAACTAGCAAGTGAAAGAAAAACAATAACAAACGGTGAATTTGAATTACATATGTTATATAGAGATAAACTAAAAATATATTAATTTTATAACGGTACGTTCGATCGATCTGAAATTTTGATACAATGCATTGTTAGGTGATACGAGTCTATGTACCAAATTTAAGCTCGATGGCATCACGGGAATTGGGTCGTTTGTTTACTTTTGTCTTTCCGCCCGCCCGAGAACGACAGAGATCACGACAGAGAGAGATGACGACAATATTTTGAAGTTAACATAAGGGATTTAAATTAAACAACCCCGTAATTAAATAACCCCGTAAAACGAAGTTTTTGACTATAAATCCCTTATATATGAGACATAACTAATAGTATTGATTATGTTCAAACGCGACAAACATTTACAGACTGACACCGAGTGATGTCCCCTGGCTTTAAAAGCGGGGGAAGGGACGGGAGGGGTGGGAACATCGACGAACGGCGTCAACGCGTCAACTCAACTGTCACGTGGAAGACAAACAATAACAAACCGTGAATTTGAATTACATATGTTATATGGAGATAAACTTAAAATGCATTAATTTAATTACGGTACGTTCGATCGATCTGAAATTTTGATACGATGCATTGTGTAGTGACACAAGTCTATGTGCCAAATTGCAGCTCGATGGTATGACGTGAAGTGAGTCATTTTTTACTTTTGTTTTTCCGTCCCCCGTAAACGACAGAGATCACGACAGAGAGAGATGACGAAAAGATTTTGAAGTTTTTATAAGGAATTTAAAAAGGAATAAATTTAAAGAAACCAATGAGTGGTATGTTTTAAAAACAATTATGCCAGAAACTTTCGCAGAAGTTTGCAACAACAAAAAAAGTCCAAGTTTCATAGCAAACGGATAAATAAATTAATTATTAAAAAGCCTAGAAAAGAAGAAACGATATTAAGGGCCCAGCCCCAAAATGAGTGATAATTTAATTTTTTTTATTGCCATTGTACTCAAGCTATATTTCTCAATATCATGTAAAATTGAATAGGGAATACAATTATTAACGTTCAGTAAAAAAGACATTTTGGGCCCCCAGCTCCGAGGGAATGGTCATTAGGAGTTCAGTGCCCTATAGTAATTTAATATAAGCTCTTAAGTTTTTATATACTAAGTTTGATTAAAATCCATTTATTTTCTCCTTATCCAACGTTTAAACTAATTTTTATATAGCTAATATAGGGGGAAAACGACATTAAGGGGCCCATGGGCCCATTTGGTGCAAGATGTCAATTTCAAAAACTTGTTCATTTTAATTCAGTTTCATCATGGATATATTTCTCAAGATCGTTAAAAAGTGAATGCGAAAAATATCTGAACATATACGAAGAAAGAAATTAGAGGCCCCTGGCCCCGAAAAATTGATATTAGAAGATCTGTGCGCTTGATTATTTTAATATGGGCTACCAAAGTTGTTGTATACAAAGTTTGGTTAAGATCCATTTATTTACTCAGTAGCTAACGCATAAACTAATTTTTATATAGCTCATATAAGCAAAAAACGAAATTATGAGCCCTAGGCCCATTCAGGGCAAGGTATAAAGTTCAAAACAACTGTTCGTTGCAATATGGATAGTTATGGATACATTTATAATTATTTTTCTAGATCGTTAATAATTGAATGAGGGATAAAATCTTAAAAGTTAAAGAAAAAAGGCATTTTAGGCCCCAAGCCCAGAAAGAATGGTCATTAGAAGTTCAGTGCCCTATAGTATTTTAATATTGGCTGTTACGTTTTTATTTACAAAGTTTGGTTAAGATCCAACAATTTACCCAGTAGCTAACTCTTAAACTAATTTTTATATACCTCATATAAGCAAAAAATGACATTATGGGCCCCCAGGCGCCCCATGAGTGTTAAATTTAGAAAAAAAAGTTGCCAGTTACCATCCCGGGAGCGTACTCAACAGTCTCCAAAAGTTTTATGATGCTCGGGTGAATGGTTTAGTCGGCTATAAAGGACAAGCGCACACATACACACACACACACACACAGAGAGAGAGACATACTTTCATTTATATTTATATCAGGGTGGCTCAAAAAAAGTGGGACCATCTTGTATAGTTTCAAATAATAATTTTTTTTGTAACTGTTTTCTACAAAATATCGAGTAAATTGTTAGAAATGTTAATTTAAATACAATCAAAATTCAAATTTCTAAACGTCTTCGCCACTGGTCAATGCTCTTGTTTATAAACCGCTGAGACAAATGTTGCAACTCTTCAACAATGGCCAATTTCAGTAACGAACCTCATTAAATCACCTCACTAACACACCTTATTTAATCACCTCACTAACACACCTCATTAAATCACCTCACTAAAACACCTCATTAAATCACCTCACTAACACACCTCATTAAATCACCTCACTAACACACCTCAGTAAATCACCTCACTAACACACCTCATTAAATCACCTCACTAACACACCTCATTAATTCACCTCACTAACACATCTCATTAAATCACCTCACTAACACATCTCATTAAATCACCTCACTAACACACCTCATTAAATCACCTCACTAACACACCTCATTAAATCACCTCACTAACACATCTCATTAAATCACCTCACTAACACACCTCATTAAATCACCTCACTAACACACCTCATTAAATCACCTCACTAACACACCTCAGTAAATCACCTCACTAACACACATCATTAAATCACCTCACTAACACATCTCATTAAATCACCTCACTAACACATCTCATTAAATCACCTCACTAACACATCTCATTAAATCACCTCACTAACACACCTCATTAAATCACCTCACTAACACACCTCATTAAATCAACTCACTAACACACCTCATTAAATCACCTCACTAACACATCTCATTAAATCACCTCACTAACACACCTCATTAAATCAACTCACTAACACACCTCATTAAATCACCTCACTAACACACCTCATTACAATCACCTCACTAACCCGTTTTATTAAATCACCTCACTAACCCACCTCTATGCCACCTCGACCCACCCACACAATCACAGTGACAAGCAAGACTTGTCTGTTGGTAATGAGTGGACTAGTGCTCTGGAGTTATCCCCCTTTGATGTATTGTATCCTGACGACCCGCAGAGTGGCACTAGTGGTCATCACAAACATTAGCTTGTTTACTTAAGAATCAGGCGTCTGAGGCATTCACGGGAAGTCGGTGCTCAAGATGTGCAATAACGTACCCACAAAGTACCAGGCCACTCATCTGTATAGCACCTGGCCACTCATCTGTATAGCACCTGGCCACTTATCTGTATAGAATCATGGCCACTAATCTGTATAGCACCTGGCCACTCATCTGTATAGCACCAGGGAACTCATCTGTATAGCACCAGGCCGCTCATCTGTATTGGACCTTGCCACTCATCTGTATAGCACCTTGCCACTCATATGTATAGCACCTTGCCACTCATCTGTATAGCACCTGGCCACTCATCCGTATAGCACCAGGCCGCTAATCTGTATAGCACCTTGCCACTCATCTTTATAGCACCAGGCCACTAATCTGTATAGGACATTGCCACTCATCTGTATAGCACCAGGCCACTCATCTGTATAGCACCTTAACACTCATCTGTATAGCACCTTGCCACTCATCTGTATAACACATGGCCAATAATCTCCAAAGCACCGGGCATCTATTCTGTATAGCACCAGAGACCTCATCCGTTTGCACCAGGTCACTCATCTTTTAGAACCTTGCCATTCATCTTTTAACACAAGGCCACTCATCTGTTAGCACCAGGCCATTCATCTTTTAGCACCAGGCCACTCATCTGTTAGCACCAAGCCACTCATCTGTTAGCACCAGGCCACTCATATGTTAGCATCAGGCCACTCATCTGTTAGCACCAGGCCACTTATCTGTTTGCACCAGGCCACTCATCTGTTATCATCAGGCCACTCATCTGTTAGCGCCTTGCCACTCATCTGTTAGCAACAGGCCACTCATCTGTTAGCGCCTTGCCACTCATCTGTTAGCACCAGGCCACTCATCTGTTAGCACCAGGCCACTCATCTGTTAGCACCAGGCCACTCATCTGTTAGCACCAGGCCACTCATCTGTTAGCACCTTGCCACTCAACTGTTAGCACCAGGCAACTCATCTGTTAGCACCTTGCCACTCATCTTTTAGCACCAGGCCACTCATCTGTATAGCACCTGGCCACTTATCTGTATAGAATCATGGCCACTAATCTGTATAGCACCTGGCCACTAATCTGTATAGCACCTGGCCACTCATCTGTATAGCACCAGGGAACTCATCTGTATAGCACCAGGCCGCTCATCTGTATTGCACCTTGCCACTCATCTGTATAGCACCTTGCCACTCATATGTATAGCAAATTGCCACTCATCTGTATAGCACCTGGCCACTCATCCGTATAGCACCAGGCCGCTAATCTGTATAGCACCTTGCCACTCATCTTTATAGCACCAGGCCACTAATCTGTATAGGACATTGCCACTCATCTGTATAGCACCAGGCCACTCATCTGTAAAGCACCTTACCACTCATCTGTATAGCACCTTGCCACTCATCTGTATAACACATGGCCAATCATCTCCAAAGCACCGGGCATCTATTCTGTATAGCACCAGAGACCTCATCCGTTTGCACCAGGTCACTCATCTTTCAGAACCTTGCCATTCATCTTTTAACACAAGGCCACTCATCTGTTAGCACCAGGCCACTCATCTTTTAGCACCAGGCCACTCATCTGTTAACACAAGGCCACTCATCTTTTAGCACCAGGCCACTCATCTGTTAGCACCAGGCCACTCATATGTTAGCATCAGGCCACTCATCTGTTAGCATCAGGCCACTCATCTTTTAGCACCAGGCCACTCATCTGTTAGCACCTTGCCACTCATCTGTTAGCACCTTGCCACTCATCTGTTAGCACCTTGCCACTCATCTGTTAGCACCTTGCCACCCATCTGTTAGCACCTTGCCACTCATCTGTTAGCACCTTGCCACTCATCTTTTAGCAGCGGGCCACTCATCTGTTAGCACCTTGCCACTCATCTTTTAGCACCAGGCCACTCATCTGTTAGCACCTTGCCACTCATCTTTTAACACCAGGCCACTCATCTGTTAGCACCTTGTCACTCATCTGTTAGCACCTTGCCACTAATCTTTTAGCACCAGGCCACTCATCTGTTAGCACCTTGCCACTCATCTTTTAGCACCAGGCCACTCATCTATTAGCACCTTGCCACTCATCTTTTAGCACCAGGCCACTCATCTGTTAGGACCTTGCCACTCATTTGTTAGCACCTTGCCACTCATCTTTTAGCAGCGGGCCACTCATCTGTTAGCACCTTGCCACTCATCTTTTAGCAGCAGGCCACACATCTGTTAGCACCTTGCCGCTCATCTTTTAGCACCAGGCCACTCATCTGTTAGCACCTTGCCACTCATCTTTTAGCAGCGGGCCACTCATCTTTTAGCACCTTGCAACTCATCTTTTAGCAGCAGGCCACTCATCTGTTAGCACCTTGCCACTCATCTTTTAGCAGCGGGCCACTCATCTGTGAGCACCAGGCCACTCATCTTTTAGCACCAGGCCACTCATCTGTTAGCACCTTGCCACTCATCTGTTAGCACCTTGCCACTCATCTGTTAGCACCTTGCCACTCATCTTTTAGCAGCGGGCCACTCATCGATGGCCCCAAGGTCTTCAAACGAAGTTAATCAGTGACATTAGCAGCAGTGGCGTCACTAGGGGGGTGCAGTGGGGGTGGGCCGCCCCGGATGACACCATCAGGGGGTGACACCAAAATGTAAAATTCTGTATGTTCCCATTATTTGGCACTGGAAAACTCTGAGGATTTCTATGGGTTAAGTCGTGAGGGGGTGACACCATGGGCTACCGCCCCGGGTGACACCAATCCTAGTGACGCCTCTGATTAGCAGACCTCAAAGTGTTTCCTGATTTCTGGGACACTTGCTTTAAAAACATGAACGATGCTTTCTTAACAATGCATAATTAAACTATGTAAAATAAATGATAGAAAAGTACCAAAATGTCTTTTTTAATCAACTGTGTTAAATTTTGTAATATCCTAATACAAACACAATTGTTTAGCTTAGATTTTCCATTCCTTGCTACTTCATCGCTTGCTGGTTTACTTTAATTACAGTTGTAAAATAAATTTATCTGTACGCTCCTTTAAAGGAGTTATGGTATGTTCACGTCCAAATTACAGACGGCACTAACCCTAGCAACTCCACTTTACCTAGCTACTCCCCTGTCGCTAGTTACGCCACTGTCCCTAACTACATCACTGTAACTAGCTTCGCCACTGTCTTTAGCTGCGCCTTTGTATTTGATTTTAGTTACAGGGACTGATAAAACATTTTTAGAAAAAGAATTGATACGCAACTGATCCTAGCTACTCCTCTGTCCCTAGTTACGCCACTGTCCCTAGTTACGCCACTGTCCCTAGTTACGCCACTGTCCCTAGTTACGCCACTGTCCCTAGTTACGCCACTGTCCCTAGCTACGTCACTGCAACTAGCTACTCCACTGTCTTTAGCTACGCCTTGTATTTGATTTTAGTTAAAGGGACTGATAAATCAAGTTTAGAATAAGACTTGCTACCACTTACCAGCTCTTATAATTATCAATTTTCAGGCTATCAGCGATGCAGTCTACAGTGTCACCATACATGATTCCACTAAGCCAACGTTTCAGACAACGAAAAGAAGCTATCTGAAGTTTCATACAAGTGTGTGCAACGCTCTTTATGTAGGCCACTGTAAAACATGTATCACTAAAATAAAACTTTTATATGGGCGTGAAATCTTAACCAATTGGGCATTTAGAAAACTAACGGAGCTAAACTGCCTTTTCAAGGATCCATGTATATGATACAAATTAAATAGAAGTAAAAAAAAAGATTTTCAAAAACCACGTTTTTATAAGCGGACTAAAAAGAAGAAAATAACATTTTAAAATTTAAAATAAGTACCATGATGTAATATGACTAAAAACGTGGGGCGGGCGCTTCTCGGGCTTAACTAATTCAATTCACTCATTTTCTTACTCGTCATTTGTAAACCCTAATCATTTTAGCCAAACGCCTAAAAAGCGCCGCCCACGTTTTTAGTTATATTACATCGTAGTACTTATTTTAAATTTTAAATTTTTAAATTTTATTTTCTTCTTTTAAGTCCGCTTATAAAAAGGTGGTTTTTAAAAATCTTTTTTTTTACTTCTATTTATGTTATTCTTTTTAGTCTAAGTGTATGCTATCGTGAGTTTTGAAGTATTGATTATGTTCAAATATAATACGCATTGCCCGACAAACATTTACAGACTGGAAATGACTGATCTCCCCTTGATGTTAAACATGATTTTTGTGGTCGGGGTTGGTGTGAACTCGGCACGTGAATGTAAAGTAAACAAGGGCAAACGGATAATACATAGGCTCATAAATAGATCAACTAAAAAGTTCAATAATTTAATAACGGTACATTCGAACAATCTGAAATTTTGATACAATGCATTGTCATCCAAGATCTATCTGTGGTAAAATTTTGAGATCTCTAGAACCATCAGAAGTGGTTTCATTTAACGTTGGCAGATTTGAAAAATTGTGGACAGACAAGAACGAAAGCAAGTTAATAAAAACGTGGTAATAAAACAAACCCGTAAAAACAACGTTTTTGACTATAAATCCCTTATATATGAGACATAACTAAAAGCATTGATTATTTTCAAACGCGACAAACATTTACAGACTGAATCCGTCTTAACCTATCTTTACTCTATAAACCCTGGGCGTGATAGTGGTGAAAGATCTGGTGACCGATTGCTGAAACCGAGCTCAGTGTGACACGTAAAATGTAAACAAAAGCATGCCGGTACACCTGGATAATCACGAGATGTGTTCACCTCTGGCTGGCTTGAAGTCAAGTGACTCGGAAAATGTAAACAAAGCGACCGCTACATAATATAGTTTATATAGAAAAACTAAAAATGCATTAACGTAATTACGGTAAGTTCGATCGATCTGAAATTTTGATACGATGCATTGTTAGGTGCGACGGGTCCATGTGCCGAATTTCAGCTCGATCGCATCACGGGAAGTGGGTCATTTTTTACTTTTGTTTTTCCGCCCGACGTACGAAGAGATGACGACAAGATTTCGAAGTTAATATAAGGGATTTAATATAAAAAAAAGACCCGTAAAAACAAAGTTTTTGACTATAAATCCCTTATATATGAGACAGAACTAAAAGTATTGATTATGTTCCAACGCGACAAACATTTACAGACTGACACCGAGTGATGTCCCCTGTCTTTATAACTGGGGATGGGACGTGAGGGGTGTCGGCACGACGGTGGACGTCAAGGCGTCAACTCAAACTCTCACGTGGAAAAAAAACAATAACAAACCGTGAATTTGAATTAGATACGTTATATAAGGATTAACTAAAAATGCATTAATTTAATTACGGTACGTTCGATCGATCTGCAATTTTGATACGATGCATTGTTGGTTGAGGCTAGTCCATGTGCTAAATTTTAGCTTGATCACATCACGGGAAGTGGGTCATTTTTAAATCCCTTATATTAACTTCGCGGCCGTCTCTGTCTGTCTCTCTCTCATCATCTCATGGGCTCGGCGGGCGGAAAAACAAAAGTCGAAAATGACCCACTTCCAATGATCCGATCGAACTGAAATTTGGCACACGGACCCGTCTTACCTAACAATGCATCGTATCAAAATTTCAGATCGATCGAACGTACCGTAATTAAATTAATGCATTTTTAGTTTATCCTTATATGAGGTATGTAATTTAAATTCACGATTTGTTATTGTTTTTTTGCCACGTGAAAGTTTGAGCATTGAGGCGACCCAACGAAACGACGGTGCGCTTTTGTTTACATTTTACGTGTCACTCTGAGCTCGGTCAAGCGAATCGGTGACCAGACTTTTCCCCTCTCCCCCTCCCACCCACCCCTCCCCCCCACCCCTCCCCCCCTAGGGTTATGAAGCAAACTTGTGTTAAGACAGATTCAGTCTGTAAATGTTTGAAAATAATCAATACTGTTAGTTATGTCTCATATATAAGGGATTTATAGTCAAAAACTTTGTTTTTACGGGTTTGTTTTTTTACTTTTGTTTTTCCGCCCTCCCGACCGACCGATCGCGAACCCAAGACAGAGAGACAGAGACGGCGGTGAAATTAATATAAGGGATTTAATAAAACAACCCCGTAAAACAAAGTTTATGACTATAAATCCCTTATATATGAGACATAACTAAAAGTATTGATTATGTTCAAACGCGACAAATATTTACAGACTGAATCTGTCTTAACTCCCGTTTGCTTTTAACCCGAGAGGGGAAAGGTCTTATCACCGATCGCTTGACCTAGCTCAGCGTGACACGCAAAATGTAAACAAAAGCACGCCGGTACACCTGGTTAAAACACGAGATGTGTTCACCTCTGGCTGACGTGATGTAAAGTGACCCGTAAAATTTAAACGATAGCGACGCTACATATCGTTTATATAGATAAACTAAAAATACATTAATTTAATTATGGTACGTTCGATCGGCCTGAATTTTTGAAACGATGCATTGTTAGGTGAGTCGAGTCTATGTGCCAAATTTCAGCTCGATGGCATGACGGGAAGTGGGTCATTTTCTAGTTTTGTTTTTCCACCCGACCGACGTACGAAGAGATGACGACAAGATTTTGAAGTTAATATAAGGGATTTAAAAAAACAACCCCGTAAAAACAAATTTTTTTACTATAAATCACTTATATATGAGTCATAATTAAATGTATTGATCATCTTCAAGCGCGACAAACATTTACAGACTGTATCTGCCTTAACTCCTGCTGTATTACCGGGGGGGGGAGAGGTGAAAGGTCTGGTCACCGATCGCTCGACCGAGCTCAGCGTGACACGTAAAATGTAAACAAAAGCACGCCGGTACTTCGATGGGTCGCGTCAACGCGCGGACTGAGCTCTCGGGTGAAAAAAAAATAACAAACTTATAAATTGAATTACATACCTCGTATAGATATAAACTAAAATTGCATTAATTTAATGACGGTACGTTAGATCGATCTGAAATTTTGATACGATGCATTGTTAGGTGACACGGGTCCGTGTGCCAAATTTCAGCTCGATGGCTTCACGGGAAGTGGGTCATTTTTTACTTTTGTTTGTCCGCCCGACGTACGAAGAGATGACGACTAGATTTCGATGATTGTTACAGCATGGGCCGGGGATATGGAAAGGGTTGTTTGTGGAAAGATATCAACGTGGTGATGCCCCCTTGATGAGGATCGCTAGTGATAATCTGAGCCGCTTCATATACTTGACCCTGAATAGAAAGTTACATACTATAATAAACAGGGGCCGTCCATAAAGTACGTAACGCCAATGTTGACCATTTTTGACCCCCCTCCCCCCTGCCACAAACTGTCGCGGTGGTCGAGTGGCAGCGCACTGGACTGTCGTACCGATGGTCACGGGTTCGAATCCGTGTGAAGGCAAGGGTTTGTTCCCGGGGCCTAGGGCGTCACTTAGTCACCCCGCTCCGAATGGGTACCTAACACTACATGTAGTTAGGCGGCTGGGTAATGCGTGGGACCCACAAAGCCGTGGCCTGTGAACGCTGCATCACTTGCCAACAGATCATCTGTCATGGTCTGTGGACGCAACTATCTTCTGCATAGAATTAGCGTCTGTATAGATAAGATAAGATAAGAAGATCTCGGGACTCCAAAAATTCCAAAGTGTGAGTACTAGCTAAAGTACGTCACACTGTGGAATTGTTTTTAAAAAAATTAACACCTAATTAAAATATTTAATTTAATACTTAAAATACACTTCACTATTAAGCTGTATTAAAATATAAAATTTCCACTTAAAAGTAGGGATCTACCGGATTAAAAATTTTCAAATACGACTGACTCAGCCGGATTTGGGTGGATTTATGAAGTGAAATCCGGCCGGATCCGGCGTCAGATTAGTTAAAATGGCTGGATTCCGGATTTTCCGGAGCCATTATCAATATATATAAATTAGGGCACCACTAGCAAGCTGGATTTATTAAGTGAAATCCTGCCGGACCCGAAGCCGGAGCTGGATTTTTTAAAATAGCTGGATTCCGAATTTATCAGAACCGGAGCCCATATCCAGTACAGCCCCACTTAAAAGAACTTTTCAGATTATTAAAATGACTTTAATATTAGAATAGTTAATTGTCAATAGTTGGCACAGTTATTCAATGAAACAGTAACTCAATCTAGATCGAATTTGAAAACAAAAATTTCAAAAATTAGACCTCACAATTATATAATACACATCATTTATTTGCTACCTTTTTATTTACAATGGGTGAGGTCAAGTTTTAGATAATCTTCCTATTTTGCAATCTATTGACGCAGGATAAGAAGTAGATTTGCGAAACTTGAACTCACCCAGTGATTACATAATAAAAAGGAAACAAAACAATTTAACTAAAAAATATTAGCTTGACAAAATATGTGACCAGCTCTTGTGCTATATTGAATCTGTTTATTATGGTCCTGTGAATTATGTTTGATTCAAAAATATTCACTGGGCATCATCTTACCATGGCGAAGGGAAGTGTTCATCCATAGTTACGACTGACATCAATCTTTCACCATCATCGTTTCCTGGAAGGATAAATGCAGACAGATCAACTCGTTCTCATCTAGCCACTCAACAGCCTCTGTATGTGCATTTTCTCTTCTGGCAATAACTGCCATGGGTTCTCTCTGCCTTCTAGAAGCGTTTCTTAAAGGATGGAATCGTTTATCTGAGTTGATTCTTGAACAGTTTGGGTGGGCACATTCTCCTGAGCCCGATCTCTGTGTTGTCCTGCATGTTTCTTCAACATTGTTTGTGAGGCAAAATAAAAGAGACATACTTTGCAAATTCGATCAAGTAAGCTGATCTGCAAAGATCATATGGTTGTACTTTGAAAACTCCTGTTTATCTCGGAATAATGTCATCAAATTTGAGAGTTTATACCACAAACAAGGAAGGAAATTTATGAGAATCCGCATCTGCTCTTTCTGAAGCTCTAAGTCCATCAACTGTTTGGTTGATTGGGATTGGAGGAAGAAAGAATCTCGAAGGTAAAACGTTGAAATATGGGCTTCGTACTTTGTCGCAACATTTCATGTCCTGATATGTAACAATTTTAGTGAAATATTGGCTGGTGCGAACATGATTGTCAAACCAAACCTGATCCTTCGATATCAGTCCTGCTGCATCCAATTCAGATTCGTGAACAACACATTCAGGAGATACGCATTTCATGCAATTTTGACATAAAACTAATTCAAATGTTTCAAAAAATTTGTGAAAATTATTTTTAAGGTTATTTAAATTCTACTAAAACAATATTTTTTTTTAAAAATTAGAATTTGTTTTTTAAAATAAATGTGTGACATCACATATGGCCTGACGCCCCCTCCCCCTGTCACAAACTAACACACTTTCTTACACCCCCTCCCCCCCTTGGAGCGTGACTTTTTATGGACGGCCCCACAGTTGTAACTATGACAGTCTGTGCTAAGTTTAAAACTATGCCTAGTTAAGCAAAAATCAACATCACGTTAAAGATCCTTTATGACGTAGGGAATTACTCTTGAATTACTTCAATTGTTATACAGAGAAGGCTTGTAACTAACTGAATTGTATGACGTATATGAAGAGCTTAAGCACGAGTTTATACATGTATTTGTGCTAACTTAATAAATCACTTTAAATTAATTTTATCTTTCTTGAGTTTTCATCTTTCCATTTCCAGGTAAAAGGCTTATAAAGTTGGTACACAATGAGAACATTCCACAGGTAAAAGGTTTATAAAGTCTTATCGTGTCTTATCTATACAGACGCTCCTTCTATACAGAAGATGAATGCGTCCATAGACCATGCCGGTCTGTTGGCAAGTGATGAAGCGTTCACAGGCCATGGCTATGAGGGTTCCATTCTATTCCTAGCCGCCTTTGTTTCCCTAACTGGTGTTAGGTAGCCATTCGGAGCTGAGTGGACTCAATTAAAGATTGAAAACAATCAAATATTGAGCGCTATAAAAATATCGAGAGCAGTTAAAAATGATCATAAATGTATTCACCGAGCTTCTGTGTTGAACCATGCCAAATATAATTTATATAATTTATATAATTTATATAATTATTTATATAATTTATATAATTTATATAATTTATATAATTTATATTATTTATATAATTTATATAATTTATATAATTATTTATATAATTTATATAATTTATATAATTTATATAATTTATATAATTATTTATATAATTTATATAATTTATATAATTTATATAATTTATATAATTTATATAATTTATATAATTTATATAATTTATATAATTTATATAATTTATATAATTTATATAATTTATATAATTTATCCACAACTTCCAATGTTTAGAGATCTGATTGTCCTGTAGTTTTAATTTTTAATATCGATTATTATTGTGATTCGAAATTGAAGATAATTTATGATAATAAGACATAATTTGATGAATCGACAGCACGGGAGAACTATCAAGTAGATACTTCAGTTAACATCTGATCGACAGCACGGGAGAACTATCAAGTAGATACTTCAGTTAACATCTGATCGACAGCACGGGAGAACTATCAAGTAGATACGTGAGTTAACATCTGATCGACAGCACGGGAGAACTATCAAGTAGATACGTAAGTTAACATCTGATCGACAGCACGGGAGAACTATCAAGTAGATACTTAAGTTAACATCTGATCGACAGCACGGGAGAACTATCAAGTAGATACGTAAGTTAACATCTGATCGACAGCACGGGAGAACTATCAAGTAGATACTTCAGTTAACATCTGATCGACAGCACGGGAGAACTAACAAGTAGATACTTCAGTTAACATCTGATCGACAGCACGGGAGAACTATCAAGTAGATACTTCAGTTAACATCTGATCGACAGCACGGGAGAACTATCAAGTAGATACTTAGTTTAACATCTGATCGACAGCACGGGAGAACTATCAAGTAGATACTTAGTTTAACATTTGATCGACAGCACGGGAGAACTATCAAGTAGATACTTAGTTTAACATCTGATCGACAGCACGGGAGAACTATCAAGTAGATACTTAGTTTAACATCTGATCGACAGCACGGGAGAACTATCAAGTAGATACTTAGTTTAACATTTGATCGACAGCACGGGAGAACTATCAAGTAGATACTTAGTTTAACATCTGATCGACAGCACGGGAGAACTATCAAGTAGATACTTAGTTTAACATCTGATCGACAGCACGGGAGAACTATCAAGTAGATACTTAGTTTAACATCTGATCGACAGCACGGGAGAACTATCAAGTAGATACTTAGTTTAACATCTGATCGACAGCAAGGGAGAACTATCAAGTAGATACTTCAGTTAACATCTGATCGACAGCACGGGAGAACTATCAAGTAGATACTTCAGTTAACATCTGATCGACAGCACGGGAGAACTAACAAGTAGATACTTCAGTTAACATCTGATCGACAGCACGGGAGAACTAACAAGTAGATACTTCAGTTAACATCTGATCGACAGCACGGGAGAACTATCAAGTAGATACTTAAGTTAACATCTGATCGACAGCAAGGGAGAACTATCAAGTAGATACTTAGTTTAACATCTGATCGACAGCACGGGAGAACTAACAAGTAGATACTTCAGTTAACATCTGATCGACAGCACGGGAGAACTATCAAGTAGATACTTAAGTTAACATCTGATCGACAGCAAGGGAGAACTATCAAGTAGATACTTAGTTTAACATCTGATCGACAGCACGGGAGAACTATCAAGTAGATACTTCAGTTAACATCTGATCGACAGCACGGGAGAACTATCAAGTAGATACTTCCGTTAACATCTGACTGGTTTTTAAACATTGAAACTGTGTCTAAGAGAACTTTTTAACTTTGACGAAAGGCAGCCACAAAGAAAGACTGTGCATGCTCCACACAGATACGAAACACAAAGTCAAATTTTGCGTTATTTTATAACATATACAAGTCTCACATATAGAAACTAAATAAGAATATTGAGTTAAAGTGAGCCCAGTGGGTGACACCATGAACCTTCTTAGGCACACTCTCAGATCCCAGTTTTAAATCAACCTTTATTACTACTTTAGTCAGGAACATCATTAACTTCTCCTGTTGCTTGACAACTTGACCAGTAACCTAGAGGTTCGTGGTCTTTTTTTACAATTCATTAACTTACATTTACATACTTCAACCAATTAATCTCTCTACACCATTCCACAGACCTTTCAAGTGCCAACGACAATATTTAGAAAGAAAAAAAAACAAATCAAACATATTTAAACACTTAATCTAAAATCTTTACCTAACTTCTCAAGACATAGTCTAACATCTAAACCAATGTTCTAACATCTGACATCTTCAAGTGTATCTTATCGTCAAACATCTAAACCAATGTTCTGACATCTGACATCTTATCATCAAATGAAATGGTCAAAAAAATCGATAACTGTTTCTTTTCTGACTCAAAGATTTAAACGGAAATGACCAAACTTTTGTCGGACCTGATATTAGCAAATATTGGCCGAACTCGGAAAAGGTTATCAAATCGACATATAAATTCCCGTAGGCAAAACATTTGCACGAACATATAACATACATTCACATAGATGCTTACAGACACATGTTAACATACAGCCATACAGACACATGTTAACATACAGCCATACAGACACATGTTAACATACAGCCATACAGACACATGTTAACATACAGCCATACAGACACATGTTAACATACAGCCATACAGACACATGTTAACATACAGCCATACAGACACATGTTAACATACAGCCATACAGACACCTAGAGCCTTTTGGTATAAGAAGAATAAGGCGAAACTCAAAGGATGCAAGTTACATATTTAAATCTTCTGTTGTGGTCCAAACTTGAATGTTCATTCCTCTGTTGTGGTCCAAACTTGAATGTTCATTCCTCTGTTGTGGTCCAAACTTGAATGTTCATTCCTCTGTTGTGGTCCAAACTTGAATGTTCATTCCTCTGTTGTGGTCCAAACATGAATTTCCATTCCTATGTTGTGGCTCATGCTTGGATGTCTAATTCTCTTAAAATAAAAGTAATCTCCTAGACAAGAAGCCCTTGCAAATCGTATTTCCCCACAGAGAGAATTTTTTGTACAGCTACAAGGCATTCTGTCAAGAGAGGATATTCCAAAAATGATAATAGAAATCTATCTGTCGGGCAAAATGAGATTTTAAAATGAACACTTGACCTCCTACCGCCGAGCTAATCCACTTTGTCGAAATATTTCATTATATTTCATTTTTACCAGCGAGCAAATTAAGTTCCCACGAGCTTGACAAATGTGTGTGTATTTGTGGTGGCACTCGGCTCATTTAGACATGCAATCTGGCGGCGTTACTATTTCTGTAAGATACTTGAAGTGAACCATCATGTTCATTTTCGGATTGGCCTCATTTAGCCATCTATTTATAGAACTTACTACGCGTTAGAAATCTATAGAAACAAGGGGACGTAATTTTTGAACGATTTATTGACACCGTGTCTAGATCATGTGGGAATATGAGTGTGGCGAGAGAGTTGCAGGGGCGGATCTAAGATGTAACAACAGCTGGGAACGTGTTCAAAATGTGAGATAATTTTATTGCGACCCCTAAAGAAGTTTTATGAAAAAACTGGCGTATGTGTTTTCACAGAAAAGAAAATCGTAGCTAAGACAATAGAATTTTAGACCGTTTCCATGTTATTTAGTATGAATAAAATATTTTTAACTTAAGGGTTATGACACAAAAAGTAATGAAATAGATTATGTTAACAAAAAGAAAATAAAGCCAAATATGTTAACACAATGATAAAAATAAGATGTTTTAACACTGCGAACGTTAAAAGATGTATAATGATTACATAAATAATGATAAAAGAACGAATGTAGACAATAAACAAAAATATGTTCAGAGAATAACTATTTGAATATAAATATAACATTAACATAATTACATTTGATTTTAAAAAGAATTAGTCACAAAAGGCATTTACACACTGAATATTTAAATACTGGGCACAGCTGATTACATCTTATATTATTCAGTGTGTATCATCCACTTATGTAATTCAGTGTGTATCATCCACTTATATAACTCAGTGTGTATCATCCACTTATATAACTCAGTGTGTATCATCCACTTATATAACTCAGTGTGTATCATCCACTTATATAACTCAGTGTGTATCATCCACTTATATAACTCAGTTGCTCTAGCTCTCATGACGGCCATTTTATCAATCAAGAGATGTGTCAGGCGCCGCACTCACCACCAAATCTCCACTCCAAACAAAAACGACCTGACCTCAGTGAATAAATACATTGTAACTCATATATCACTATCAATTTGCTAATTTCTAATTTAGATATAATAAGAATTATATTCAAGTTCATGATCTTTATTATAACTATCATAGTAATAAACTGTGAGTACATTTGACAGTACTAGCAGTCTTTAAATTTTGTTTAAGGTTACTGGTGGGCCTAAAAAAACCACCTGGTTGGCCTAAAAAACCACCAGTTGAGCCTAAAAAAACACCTGGTGGGCCGCATGCACCCACCGAGCCACGTGTTTGAGGCCCCTGATATGAACGGTGCAATCCAGCTGAAAGAAAGCCAGTATTTAATTATTTTAATTGTAATTTAAAAGAAACTAGCAGACCCGTCGTGCGTTGCAGCGATCTCAGTAAAAAGGAATACATTCATATAAAAAATAAATTACATAAAGGGTCACCGCCCCATAAGTTTAACATATGACGTTCAAAAATCTGTTCATTTCAATCAATTTCATAACAAATATATTTATCTATATTTCTCAATATCATGTAAAATTGAATGAGGAATACAATATTAAAAGTTTAGTAAAAAAATAAATAACACTTAGGGCCCCCAGCCCCGTGGCAATGGACATTAGGAGTTCAGCACCTATAGTAATTTAATATAGGCTCTTATCTTATCTATACAGACGCTCCTTCTATGCAGAAGATAGTTGCGTCCACAGACCATGACAGATGATCTGTTGGCAAGTGATGCAGCATTCACAGGCCACGGCTTTGTGGGTTCCACGCATTACCCAGCCGCCTAACTACATGTAGTGTTAGGTACCCATTCGGAGCGGGGTGACTCAGGGACGCCCTAGGCCCCGGGAACAAACCCTTGCCTTCACACGTATTCGAACCCGTGACCATCGTACGACAGTCCAGTTCGCTGCCACTCGACAACCGCTCTTATTTTTTTTATATACCAAGTTTGGTCAAAATCCAGTTATTTTCTAATTATCTAATAATTAAACTAATTTTAATATGACTAATATCAGGAAAAAATACATTAAAAACCCATGGGCCCATTCGGTTCAACATATACATTTTGAAAACCTGTTCATTTAAATTCAGTTTTACATCTCAAGATCGTTAAAAACTGAGTGGGAAATAATATCTTAGACTCTAAGAGTATAAAAAAAAGACATTTGGGACCATCGGCCCATTCGATGTAAGATGTACATTTCAAAATGCTGTTCATTTTAATTCAGTTTTATCATGGATGTATAGTGTATGTGTGAGTGTGTGGGGCTTTATATATAGTGTGTTGAGTGTGTGTGGCTTTATATAGTGTATGTGTGAGTGTGTGGGGTTTTATATAGGGTATGTGATTGTGTGGGGCTTTATTTAGTGTATGTGTGAGTGTGTGCGGCTTTTTATAGTATAACTAGTGTATCACCCGTCAAAAATGACGGAAGTTTTCAAAATAAATACAAATCAGATTAAAATATAACGTAATACAGAACTTTCATACAAATCAGATTAAAATATAACGTAATACAGAACTTTCATACAAATCAGATTAAAATATAACGTAATACAGAACTTTCATACAAATCAGATTAAAATATAACGTAATACAGAACTTTCATACAAATCAGATTAAAATATAACGTAATACAGAACTTTCATACAAATCAGATTAAAATATAACGTAATACAGAACTTTCATACAAATCAGATTAAAATATAACGTAATACAGAACTTTCATACAAATCAGATTAAAATATAACGTAATACAGAACTTTCATACAAATCAGATTAAAATATAACGTAATACAGAACTTTCATACAAATCAATTAAAATATAACGTAATACAGAACTTTCATACAAATCAGATTAAAATATAACGTAATACAGAACTTTCATACAAATCAGATTAAAATATAACGTAATACAGAACTTTCATACAAATCAGATTAAAATATAACGTAATACAGAACTTTCATACAAATCAGATTAAAATATAACGTAATACAGAACTTTCATACAAATCAGATTAAAATATAACGTAATACAGAACTTTCATACAAATCAGATTAAAATATAACGTAATACAGAACTTTCATACAAATCAGATTAAAATATAACGTAATACAGAACTTTCATACAAATCAGATTAAAATATAACGTAATACAGAACTTTCATACAAATCAGATTAAAATATAACGTAATACAGAACTTTCATACAAATCAATTAAAATATAACGTAATACAGAACTTTCATACAAATCAGATTAAAATATAACGTAATACAGAACTTTCATACAAATCAGATTAAAATATAACGTAATACAGAACTTTCATACAAATCAGATTAAAATATAACGTAATACAGAACTTTCATACAAATCAGATTAAAATATAACGTAATACAGAACTTTCATACAAATCAGATTAAAATATAACGTAATACAGAACTTTCATACAAATCAGATTAAAATATAACGTAATACAGAACTTTCATACAAATCAGATTAAAATATAACGTAATACAGAACTTTCATACAAATCAGATTAAAATATAACGTAATACAGAACTTTCATACAAATCAGATTAAAATATAACGTAATACAGAACTTTCATACAAATCAGATTAAAATATAACGTAATACAGAACTTTCATACAAATCAGATTAAAATATAACGTAATACAGAACTTTCATACAAATCAGATTAAAATATAACGTAATACAGAACTTTCATACAAATCAGATTAAAATATAACGTAATACAGAACTTTCATACAAATCAGATTAAAATATAACGTAATACAGAACTTTCATACAAATCAGATTAAAATATAACGTAATACAGAACTTTCATACAAATCAGATTAAAATATAACGTAATACAGAACTTTCATACAAATCAGATTAAAATATAACGTAATACAGAACTTTCATACAAATCAGATTAAAATATAACGTAATACAGAACTTTCATACAAATCAGATTAAAATATAACGTAATACAGAACTTTCATACAAATCAATTAAAATATAACGTAATACAGAACTTTCATACAAATCAGATTAAAATATAACGTAATACAGAACTTTCATACAAATCAGATTAAAATATAACGTAATACAGAACTTTCATACAAATCAGATTAAAATATAACGTAATACAGAACTTTCATACAAATCAGATTAAAATATAACGTAATACAGAACTTTCATACAAATCAGATTAAAATATAACGTAATACAGAACTTTCATACAAATCAGATTAAAATATAACGTAATACAGAACTTTCATACAAATCAGATTAAAATATAACGTAATACAGAACTTTCATACAAATCAGATTAAAATATAACGTAATACAGAACTTTCATACAAATCAGATTAAAATATAACGTAATACAGAACTTTCATACAAATCAGATTAAAATATAACGTAATACAGAACTTTCATACAAATCAGATTAAAATATAACGTAATACAGAACTTTCATACAAATCAGATTAAAATATAACGTAATACAGAACTTTCATACAAATCAGATTAAAATATAACGTAATACAGAACTTTCATACAAATCAGATTAAAATATAACGTAATACAGAACTTTCATACAAATCAGATTAAAATATAACGTAATACAGAACTTTCATACAAATCAGATTAAAATATAACGTAATACAGAACTTTCATACAAATCAGATTAAAATATAACGTAATACAGAACTTTCATACAAATCAGATTAAAATATAACGTAATACAGAACTTTCATACAAATCAGATTAAAATATAACGTAATACAGAACTTTCATACAAATCAGATTAAAATATAACGTAATACAGAACTTTCATACAAATCAGATTAAAATATAACGTAATACAGAACTTTCATACAAATCAGATTAAAATATAACGTAATACAGAACTTTCATACAAATCAGATTAAAATATAACGTAATACAGAACTTTCATACAAATCAGATTAAAATATAACGTAATACAGAACTTTCATACAAATCAGATTAAAATATAACGTAATACAGAACTTTCATACAAATCAGATTAAAATATAACGTAATACAGAACTTTCATACAAATCAGATTAAAATATAACGTAATACAGAACTTTCATACAAATCAGATTAAAATATAACGTAATACAGAACTTTCATACAAATCAGATTAAAATATAACGTAATACAGAACTTTCATACAAATCAGATTAAAATATAACGTAATACAGAACTTTCATACAAATCAGATTAAAATATAACGTAATACAGAACTTTCATACAAATCAGATTAAAATATAACGTAATACAGAACTTTCATACAAATCAGATTAAAATATAACGTAATACAGAACTTTCATACAAATCAGATTAAAATATAACGTAATACAGAACTTTCATACAAATCAGATTAAAATATAACGTAATACAGAACTTTCATACAAATCAGATTAAAATATAACGTAATACAGAACTTTCATACAAATCAGATTAAAATATAACGTAATACAGAACTTTCATACAAATCAGATTAAAATATAACGTAATACAGAACTTTCATACAAATCAGATTAAAATATAACGTAATACAGAACTTTCATACAAATCAGATTAAAATATAACGTAATACAGAACTTTCATACAAATCAGATTAAAATATAACGTAATACAGAACTTTCATACAAATCAGATTAAAATATAACGTAATACAGAACTTTCATACAAATCAGATTAAAATATAACGTAATACAGAACTTTCATACAAATCAGATTAAAATATAACGTAATACAGAACTTTCATACAAATCAGATTAAAATATAACGTAATACAGAACTTTCATACAAATCAGATTAAAATATAACGTAATACAGAACTTTCATACAAATCAGATTAAAATATAACGTAATACAGAACTTTCATACAAATCAGATTAAAATATAACGTAATACAGAACTTTCATACAAATCAGATTAAAATATAACGTAATACAGAACTTTCATACAAATCAGATTAAAATATAACGTAATACAGAACTTTCATACAAATCAGATTAAAATATAACGTAATACAGAACTTTCATACAAATCAGATTAAAATATAACGTAATACAGAACTTTCATACAAATCAGATTAAAATATAACGTAATACAGAACTTTCATACAAATCAGATTAAAATATAACGTAATACAGAACTTTCATACAAATCAGATTAAAATATAACGTAATACAGAACTTTCATACAAATCAGATTAAAATATAACGTAATACAGAACTTTCATACAAATCAGATTAAAATATAACGTAATACAGAACTTTCATACAAATCAGATTAAAATATAACGTAATACAGAACTTTCATACAAATCAGATTAAAATATAACGTAATACAGAACTTTCATACAAATCAGATTAAAATATAACGTAATACAGAACTTTCATACAAATCAGATTAAAATATAACGTAATACAGAACTTTCATACAAATCAGATTAAAATATAACGTAATACAGAACTTTCATACAAATCAGATTAAAATATAACGTAATACAGAACTTTCATACAAATCAGATTAAAATATAACGTAATACAGAACTTTCATACAAATCAGATTAAAATATAACGTAATACAGAACTTTCATACAAATCAGATTAAAATATAACGTAATACAGAACTTTCATACAAATCAGATTAAAATATAACGTAATACAGAACTTTCATACAAATCAGATTAAAATATAACGTAATACAGAACTTTCATACAAATCAGATTAAAATATAACGTAATACAGAACTTTCATACAAATCAGATTAAAATATAACGTAATACAGAACTTTCATACAAATCAGATTAAAATATAACGTAATACAGAACTTTCATACAAATCAGATTAAAATATAACGTAATACAGAACTTTCATACAAATCAGATTAAAATATAACGTAATACAGAACTTTCATACAAATCAGATTAAAATATAACGTAATACAGAACTTTCATACAAATCAGATTAAAATATAACGTAATACAGAACTTTCATACAAATCAGATTAAAATATAACGTAATACAGAACTTTCATACAAATCAGATTAAAATATAACGTAATACAGAACTTTCATACAAATCAGATTAAAATATAACGTAATACAGAACTTTCATACAAATCAGATTAAAATATAACGTAATACAGAACTTTCATACAAATCAGATTAAAATATAACGTAATACAGAACTTTCATACAAATCAGATTAAAATATAACGTAATACAGAACTTTCATACAAATCAGATTAAAATATAACGTAATACAGAACTTTCATACAAATCAGATTAAAATATAACGTAATACAGAACTTTCATACAAATCAGATTAAAATATAACGTAATACAGAACTTTCATACAAATCAGATTAAAATATAACGTAATACAGAACTTTCATACAAATCAGATTAAAATATAACGTAATACAGAACTTTCATACAAATCAGATTAAAATATAACGTAATACAGAACTTTCATACAAATCAGATTAAAATATAACGTAATACAGAACTTTCATACAAATCAGATTAAAATATAACGTAATACAGAACTTTCATACAAATCAGATTAAAATATAACGTAATACAGAACTTTCATACAAATCAGATTAAAATATAACGTAATACAGAACTTTCATACAAATCAGATTAAAATATAACGTAATACAGAACTTTCATACAAATCAGATTAAAATATAACGTAATACAGAACTTTCATACAAATCAGATTAAAATATAACGTAATACAGAACTTTCATACAAATCAGATTAAAATATAACGTAATACAGAACTTTCATACAAATCAGATTAAAATATAACGTAATACAGAACTTTCATACAAATCAGATTAAAATATAACGTAATACAGAACTTTCATACAAATCAGATTAAAATATAACGTAATACAGAACTTTCATACAAATCAGATTAAAATATAACGTAATACAGAACTTTCATTTATTTTATTTATTTTTATTAAATCCTTCATATAAACTCGTGTCCGTTTGATTGCTTGCTTGTTAGACGAAAAAACTTTGGATCTATTTGAACCCCCTTCCTCGTAAGCTAGCTAGCTGAAATTTTGCATGCAGTTTCGTGTTGATGATAAAAACGATGTATCAAAATTTCAGACCGATCGCATGTACTGTTATTAAATTATTGAATTTTTTATATTATTTTATTTATCTCTATGTATCATGTTATTTTTTATTTTTTTGAGATAGAGTGTCGCGGTGCGTATTATATTGAATGACCTTTTCAATACTTTTATATTGAACGACCTTTTCAATACTTTTTATATTGAACGACCTTTTCAATACTTTTTATATTGAACGACCTTTTCAATGCTTTTTATATTGAACGACCTTTTCAATACTTTTTATATTGAACGAACTTTTCAATACTTTTTATATTGAACTACCTTTTCAATACTTTTTATATTGAACGACCTTTTCAATACTTTTTATATTGAACGACCTTTTCAATACTTTTTATATGGAACGACCTTTTTCAATACTTTTTATATTGAACGACCTTTTCAATACTTTTTATATTGAACGACCTTTTCAATACTTTTTATATTGAACGACCTTTTCAATACTTTTTATATTGAACGACCTTTTCAATACTTTTTATATGGAACGACCTTTTTCAATACTTTTTATATTGAACGACCTTTTCAATACTTTTTATATTGAACGACCTTTTCAATACTTTTTATATTGAACGAACTTTTCAATACTTTTTATATTGAACTACCTTTTCAATACTTTTTATATTGAACGACCTTTTCAATACTTTTTATATTGAACGACCTTTTCAATACTTTTTATATGGAACGACCTTTTTCAATACTTTTTATATTGAACGACCTTTTCAATACTTTTTATATTGAACGACCTATTCAATACTTTTTATATTGAACGACCTTTTCAATACTTTTTATATTGAACGACCATTTCAATACTTTTTATATTGAACGACCTTTTCAATACTTTTTATATTGAACGACCTTTTCAATACTTTTTATATGGAACGACCTTTTCAATACTTTTTATATTGAACGACCTTTTCAATACTTTTTATATTGAACGACCTTTTCAATACTTTTTATATTGAACGACCTTTTCAATACTTTTTATATTGAACGACCTTTTCAATACTTTTTATATTGAACGACCTTTTCAATACTTTTTATATTGAACGACCTTTTCAATACTTTTTATATGGAACGACCTTTTCAATACTTTTTATATTGAACGACCTTTTCAATACTTTTTATATTGAACGACCTTTTCAATACTTTTTATATTGAACGACCTTTTCAATGCTTTTTATATTGAACGACCTTTTCAATACTTTTTATATTGAACGAACTTTTCAATACTTTTTATATTGAACTACCTTTTCAATACTTTTTATATTGAACGACCTTTTCAATACTTTTTATATTGAACGACCTTTTCAATACTTTTTATATGGAACGACCTTTTTCAATACTTTTTATATTGAACGACCTTTTCAATACTTTTTATATTGAACGACCTTTTCAATACTTTTTATATTGAACGACCTTTTCAATACTTTTTATATTGAACGACCTTTTCAATACTTTTTATATTGAACGACCTTTTCAATACTTTTTAAATGGAACGACCTTTTCAATACTTTTTATATTGAACGACCTTTTCAATACTTTTTATATTGAACGACCTTTTCAATACTTTTTATATTGAACGACCTTTTCAATACTTTTTATATCGAACGACCTTTTCAATACTTTTTATATTGAACGACCTTTTCAATACTTTTTATATTGAACGACCTTTTCAATACTTTTTATATTGAACGACCTTTCCAATACTTTTTATATTGAACGACTTTTTCAATACTTTTTATATTGAACGACCTTTTCAATACTTTTTATATTGAACGACCTTTTAAATAGTTTTTATATTGAACGACCTTTTCAATACTTGAAGCATGAAACTTTTTGACGTTGTTGAGTGACCTCTCGCGACGAAAATTGGAGTAAAAGAATTTTAAAATTAACACTCATGGGGGCCGGGGGCCCAAAACGTTTTTTTTCCTAAAGTGGCCTATATAAAATTTGAATATCACTAATTCTCCTATGAGATATATACAAACTAAAAATCACTAATTCTCCTATTTCCCGTATAGGTAGAAGCATGAAACTCTGAGTAGTTGATAAGTACACTTACGCGATGGTAACAAGCGAAAAAAATATTTAAATTATCACTTACTGGGGGCCGGGGGCCCAAATGTAGTTTTTTTCTTATATAAAAAACTGATTCATCACTAATTCTCAAACTTCCCGCGTAGGTAGAAGCATGAAACCTTGGGAAGTTGTTAAGTAGCCTCTTGCGACGATATTGGCGTAAAAGAATTTTAAAATTCACACTCATGGGGGCCGGGGGCCCAAAAACCATTATTTTCCTTATATGGCTATATTAAAATGAAAAATAACTAATTCTCCTATTTTGCGAGTAGGCAGAAGCATGAAACTTTGGGAAGTTGTTGAGTACACTTCCGCGATGTTAACAGGCAAACAAAATATTTAAATTATCAAATACTGGGGGCCGGGGGCCCAAATGAAGTTTTTCCTTAAATGAGCTATATAAAAACTGAAAATCACAAATTCTCATATTTCCCGTGTAGTAGAAGCATGAAACTCTGAGTAGTTGATAAGTACACTTCCGTGATGGTAACAGGAGAAAAAATATTTAAATTAACACTTACTGTGGGGCCGGGGGCCCAAAAGAAGTTTTTTTCTAATATTAAAAACTGACTTATCACGAATTCTCCAACTTCCCGTGTAGGTAGAAGCATGAAACTTTGGGAAGTTGTTGAGTACCCTCTCGCCATGCAAATTGGCGTAAAAGAATTTTAAAATTCACTCTCATGGGGGCCGGGGCCCAAAAGCGTTTTTTTTTCCCTTATATACTGAAAATCGCCTTATTCTCCACTTTCCCGTATAGGTAGAAACATGAAACTTTGGGAATTTGTTGAGTCCACTCCCTCGATGGTAGCATGCAAAAAAAATTATTTAAATTATCACTCACTGGGGGCCGGGGGCCCAATTTTACTTTTTCTTATATAAAAACTGACTCAAATCTAATTCTCTGATTTCCCGTGTAGGTAAAAGTATGAAATCTTATGGAAAATAATTAAGTACACTCCCGCGATGGTAACAGGCCAACAAATATTTAAATTTTCACTCACTGGGGGCCGGGGGCCCAATTTTTTTTCTTATATAAAAAGTTAATCATCACAGATTCTCCATTTTCCCGTGTAGTTAGAAGCATGAAATTTTGGGAAGTTGTTGAGTACACTCCCGGGATAGTAACAGGCGAATTTGTTTTGTTTAATTATCACTCACTGGGGGCCCGGGACACAAAAGTAATATTTTTAACTTATATGAGCTAAATTAAAAATTAAAAAAAACTTTGGATACGGTGTAAATGTATTTTTACAAAACTTGGAAGATAAAAACTTGATGGCCTATATTAAAATTCGTTAGGGCATTAAAATTATATTTTTTCAATATTTTGTAGCCGAGGGCCCCTAATCTCTTTTTTGTAAACGTTTAAGACATTTTAACCATTCGATTTCACTCAATTTTAAAAAAAATGTTTACTAACAAATATATTCATCATAATCCAAATTGAAATAAGCTGTTGTTTTGAACTATACATATTAACACGATAGGGCCCCCGGCCCTTATTTTAGTTTTTTTAAAGACGTATTAATAGTAAATGTATTTTATTCATCCCACGGCCATTAAACTTTAGGAAGTTTTTGGGATACGCTCCCATCGAAGGTTTCTGGCATTAAAAGTAAAAGTTTTAAAAACACCACTTATTCCGGGCTGGGGGCCCGTATGCTATATTTAACATTAGTTATATAAAAGGTAATTTAAAATGTGGCTACTGGGTAAATGGATGAACTATGGCCAAATTTTGATTTAAAAAATAAAATAAAATTATATAGGGTAATGAACTTCTAACGTCTGTTCCTTTGGGGCCGGGACCCAAAAATAATTTTTTTCGTAAACATTTAAAGCTTTGTTACCTTTACATTTTAAATAATTTAAATAAATATAGACACATATCTCTATCATGACCTAGATTGAAATCCTCAGACCTTATGAGATATGCACATCCTGCATCCATTTTGCACGGGGGCCCGTAATGTCATTTTAGTACCCATTTTATTTTACACGACCTTGACAAATATTGACAAACAAGTATATCAATCATGATCCAGACTGAAATCTATTGGTGTTTTGAATTGGTGTGAAACGGGTTTTCAACGCTTACTAAAATTCTAACTTCCGTAGCAGAGCGCGGGTATTTTGCTAGTTTATAAATAAAATTTACCTGTTACCATCGCCAAATGATACTAAACCACCACCGAAAGTTTCATGCTTCTACCTACACGGGAAATAGGATTTTTTATAGAGCTCATATAAGGGGAAAACTATATTTTGGGCCCCGGTCCCCAGTATCTTATATATATGGAACGAAACCTGTTTAAGGACCTTTCACATGTCATTGTGTGTATGTGTACCAAATTTCACAGTATTTGGTTGTCTGGATCTAGAGTTATTAGGGAACAGACAGACAGATAGACAACAAATGCGTCTTAATTGTCTAGAGATGTGTGTGTGGGGCTTTATATAGTGTATGTGTGAGTGTGTGTGGGGCTTCATATAGTGTATGTGTGAGTGTGTTTGGGGCTTTATATAGTGTATGTTTGTGTGTGGCTTTATATAGTGTGTGTGTGTGTGACTGTGTGTGGGGCTTTATATAGTGTATGTGTGACTGTGTGTGGGACTTCATATAGTGTATGTGTGAGTGTATGTGGGGCGTTATATAGTGCATGTGTGTGTGAGGCTTTATATAGTGTATGTGTGTGTGGGCCTTTTATAGTGTGCGTGTGAGTGTGTGTGTGAGTGTGTGTGGGGCTTTATATAGAACTTGTACTTATAGCTTGATATGATATGCTGACGTCAGGACCTGTTATTGAACACAGTACAAACGGCAGTGTGAGAGTAGAACATGCATAGTTATAACACGGGCAACCGTCACAATTAACATACTGCACTTTAGTTCATAGTAATAACACGGGCAACCGTCACAATTAACATACTGCACTTCAGTTCATAGTTATAACACGGGCAACCGTCACAATTAACATACTGCACTTTAGTTCATAGTTATAACACGGGCAACCGTCACAATTAACATACTGCACTTTAGTTCATAGTTATAACACGGGCAACCGTCACAATTAACATACTGCACTTTAGTTCATAGTTATAACACGGGCAACCGTCACAATTAACATACTGCACTTTAGTTCATAGTTATAACACGGGCAACCGTCACAATTAACATACTGCACTTTAGTTCATAGTTATAACACGGGCAACCGTCACAATTAACATACTGCACTTTAGTTCATAGTTATAACACGGGCAACCGTCACAATTAACATACTGCACTTTAGTTCATAGTTATAACACGGGCAACCGTCACAATTAACATACTGCACTTTAGTTCATAGTTATAACACGGGCAACCGTCACAATTAACATACTGCACTTTAGTTCATAGTTATAACACGGGCAACCGTCACAATTAACATACTGCACTTTAGTTCATAGTTATAACACGGGCAACCGTCACAATTAACATACTGCACTTTAGTTCATAGTTATAACACGGGCAACCGTCACAATTAACATACTGCACTTTAGTTCATAGTTATAACACGGGCAACCGTCACAATTAACATACTGCACTTTAGTTCATAGTTATAACACGGGCAACCGTCACAATTAACATACTGCACTTTAGTTCATAGTTATAACACGGGCAACCGTCACAATTAACATACTGCACTTGAGTTCATTAAAACTATATTTAATTAGTTGTGTCCTAAATATCCATTAACAAAATTAATGTGGAAAACAATTTAATCGTTTCAAACCGGAGATCATAAGTTCAAAGGTCAAATGGCGTTACCAAAACAACATCGCTTGTGGGAAACATCAGGGTAGAGGGGGGAAACATCGTTATAGAGTTTTGGGAGGTTGTAGAGTAGACGGAAGGAGGGGGCGGGGGAGAGGGTGTTCCAATATGTAAACTATCACTGTGTGTTCCAATATGTAAACTATCACTGTGTGTTCCAACATCTTATCTGTTTACAGACGTTCCTTCTATACAGAAGATTATTGCGTCCTACGCTTATCTATGGTTTGTGTTTAGTCCTGCATTTTTATTAGAGATTTAAATGTTGATAAAGTGTTGGTTTTCCTGGATTCTTCAGGCAACCCATTCCACGCCCGAATTCCGGACGGGAAGAAGGAAAACTTGTATGTGTTTGTTCTTGCGTACGGAATAAGAAAGGTGTTTTTATCCTTATGTCTATCTGAGGGTTGTATTAAGTTATCTTTGTGTTGTATTTCTAAATTAGAATTAATTGCTTTATGTATGAATACTACTTTGCTCTTGGTTCTTCTATCCTCTAGTGTTTCAAGGTTTAATGATTTAACTAATGGTGTTATTCTTGTCAGTTTCGAATATTCTCCAGTAATGAATCTGGCAGCTCTTTTTTGAATTTGTTCTAGTTTATCAATGTTTTCTTTGGTGGATGGGTCCCATACAGAAGATGCATATTCTAGTACAGGTCTCACCAAAGTGAGGTAGCATTTTAGTTTTATATCTCTATTACATTTGTTAAAGATCCTTTTTATAAAGCCTAAGGTTTTGTTTGATTTTTTAATAACATCATTGACATGGGGATTCCATGATAGTTTCTCATTTATTAAGAATATGTAAACTATCACGGTGTGTTCTAATATGTAAACTATCACTTTGTGTTCCAATATGTAAACTATCACTGTGTGTTCCAATATGTAAACTATCACGTGACGTTGATTGCATCATCTAAATCCGTGGTGAAACACAAGCCGTGTCAAATCTGACACCCGATGCCATCTCTTATATTCAGTCAATAAAAACATGGACATGGCATCCTTGACAGCAAACCTTGCCGTCCTCCCATGCACCATGGGATAGCTTCAGAACTGACCATTTATACGTCATTTGGGACTTTAGCCACGGGTAACACTGCCCCTTGACCGGCCCGCTGTGAGGATTCGATGTGGGTGACGGGTATCGTAACCAGTATCGAATGACACGATATTGCATACCAAAATCGTATGAAGTCGGCCCACCTCTTAAACGAGGATGGATCCCATCAGAGAAACGCTTACACTGAAACTATTGCATGCCGAGTGTTTAAACTAAATCACGAGCTTGTTGGCGAGAGATCAGTACCACCCCGAGAAGCTATCTAAATTAGAACGCCTGTTGGGTTTTCAATCGAATTCTGCTTTACACAAAGGAATAGTGCCATTGCACGTTGCCACTTGAAGGAACATTAAAAAACATCCTTATGAAGTCAAGTCTATTGGTCAAATGTAAAGCGACATCTATTGGTCAAGTGTAAAGCTGCATCTATTGGTCAAGTGTAAAGCTACGTCTATTGGTCAAGTGTAAAGCTGCGTCTATTGGTCAAGTGTAAAGCTACGTCTATTGGTCAAGTGTAAAGTTGCGTCTATTGGTCAAGTGTAAAGCTGCGTCTATTGGTCAAGTGTAAAGCTGCGTCTATTGGTCAAGTGTAAAGCTGCGTCTATTGGTCAAGTGTAAAGCTACGTCTATTGGTCAAGTGTAAAGCTGCGTCTATTGGTCAAGTGTAAAGCTGCGTCTATTGGTCAAGTGTAAAGCTGCGTCTATTGGTCAAGTGTAAAGCTGCATGTGGCTTACAATTCTTGGTCACGTGTGGCTTGGAAATGTTGGTCAATGGTAAAGCTCCTGTCCTCATTGCTCCCTAGGCGCCTAGCTTGCACCCCTATGTAGAGGAATATTGGGCACCCCTTACGAGTTGAGCTACTTGGCACCCCGTACGTGCTCGTCAAGTTGGCACCCCTTACGTGCTGGCCTAGTTAGAACCCCCTAGTGCTGGCCTATTCGGCACCTCTTACGTGCTCGTCAAGTCGGCACCCCTTACGAGTTGAGTTACTTGGCACCCTTACATGTTCGTCAAGCTGGCACCCCTTACGAGTTGAGTTACTTGGCACCCTTACATGTTCGTCAAGCTGGCACCCCTTACGAGTGAGTTACTTGTCACCCCTACGTTCTGGCCTACTTGGCACCCCCTACGTGCTGGCCTAGTTAGAACCCCCCAGTGCTGGCCTACTTGGCACCCCTACGATCTGGCCTACTTGGCACCCCTACGTGCTGGCCTAGTTAGAACCCCCCAGTGCTGGCCTACTTGGAAACCCCTACGTGCTGGCCTACTTGGCACCCCCTATTGCTGGCCTAGTTAGAACCCCCCAGTGCTGGGCGAGTTGACACACACTAGGACCGCTACGTTAGTTTTTGGAAATAATGTTTAAGCTTCATTTTTAAACATCGATTGATTCGTCGAGTTAAACGCACTAGAAAAACCAGGTGAAGGGCTAGCAGACATTACGATGATCCAATTGATGGAAATCATTTCAATCTGACTCCAATTCTTATGGTTAGCAGCTTTTAACAATGGAAATATCAGGTTCTGTGAGGGGTGAGGTAAAGTAGGATTGAGGGGGGATTGGGAGGTGGGGGGTGTGTGAGAACTAGAAAAATAAAAGTTGTCATTTTCAATGACTTCCTCAATTTCTACAGATCGATAGTTTTGATTGTGCATCAAGGAATTCAATCGTTGAACATAATGTTTCCGGACCAAGTCTCGTCTCACTGTTGTACAAGTCTCACTGTTGTACACGTTTGTTCTTCTATTGAAACCACCCATTCTAATACATTAATGTAATAATCAGGCCTTATAAAGGTTTGTTCTTCTATTGAAACCACCCATTCTAATACATTAATGTAATAATCAGGCCTTATAAAGGTTTGTTCTTCTATTGAAACCAACCATTCTAATACATTAATGTAATAATCAGGCCTTATAAAGGTTTGTTCTTCTATTGAAACCAACCATTCTAATACATTAATGTAATAATCAGGCCTTATAAAGGTTTGTTCTTCTATTGAAACCACCCATTCTAATACATTAAAGTAATAATCAGGCCTTATAAAGGTTTGTTCTTCTATTGAAACCAACCATTCTAATACATTAATGTAATAATCAGGCCTTATAAAGGTTTGTTCTTCTATTGAAACCACCCATTCTAATACATTAATGTAATAATCAGGCCCTATAAAGGTTTGTTCTTCTATTGAAACCACCCATTCTAATACATTAATGTAATAATCAGGCCTTATAAAGGTGTGTTCTTCTATTGAAACCACCCATTCTAATACATTAATGTAATAATCAGGCCTTATAAAGGTTTGTTCTTCTATTGAAACCAACCATTCTAATACATTAATGTAATAATCAGGCCTTATAAAGGTTTGTTCTTCTATTGAAACCAACCATTCTAATACATTAATGTAATAATCAGGCCTTATAAAGGTTTGTTCTTCTTTTGAAACCACCCATTCTAATACATTAATGTAATAATCAGGCCTTATAAAGGTTTGTTCTTCTATTGAAACCACCCATTCTAATACATTAATGTAATAATCAGGCCTTATAAAGGTTTGTTCTTATATTGAAACCACCCATTCTAATACATTAATGTAATAATCAGGCCTTATAAAGGTTTGTTCTTCTATTGAAACCACCCATTCTAATACATTAATGTAATAATCAGGCCTTATAAAGGTTTGTTCTTCTATTGAAACCAACCATTCTAATACATTAATGTAATAATCGGGCCTTATAAAGGTTTGTTCTTCTATTGAAACCACCCATTCTAATACATTAATGTAATAATCAGGCCTTATAAAGGTTTGTTCTTCTATTGAAACCACCCATTTTAATACATTAATGTAATAATCAGGCCTTATAAAGGTTTGTTCTTCTATTGAAACCACCCATTCTAATACATTAATGTAATAATCAGGCCTTATAAAGGTTTGTTCTTCTATTGAAACCACCCATTCTAATACATTAATGTAATAATCAGGCCCTATAAAGGTTTGTTCTTCTATTGAAACCAACCATTCTAATACATTAATGTAATAATCAGGCCTTATAAAGGTTTGTTCTTCTATTGAGACCACCCATTCTAATACATTAATGTAATAATCAGGCCTTATAAAGGTTTGTTCTTCTATTGAAACAAGACCACTGAACACGTACACATAAGAATAATAATCACCATTTTTTTATCTTTTAATTTAATCGATTTTCAAATTGTAAACTTTTTTGCTAAAATAAATTGGTAAATATATTTCTATTCAAATAATAATTTACACAGATTGTGGTTTATTGTATTTGTATTGTTAAATTAAGTTACTTATTTAATTTCTAAAAACGAAGAACAACTCTCCTAGTTAAACGTAACACACTGCAGAATGAAAGGAAAACCTTCAACGAGCTGTAAGGCAGTGCTTCTCAAACTTTTTAGTATTGCAGACCAGTAGGAATTTTTTCCATTGCACCAGGGACCGGTACACTATTTTCCCTGCACTGACAATTTTTTTTTCTTTTTTTGAGAAAATCTGCTGACCGGCAGCGGATGGCACACGGACCAGCACCGGTCCGCGGACCACCACTTTGAGAAGCACTGCTGTAAGGGAGACGACCACTATTCAGTGTTTTGTAAGAATACTGACGGGAAAACAAAATGAAGAAATTCAAGAGAAAATTTAAAAGTTTGACGGCCTGTAAGATTGTATTCAGATTGAAGACATTTTTTGAAAATGTTCAAGGAACACTGTATACTGTACACTGTATACTGTACACTGTATACTGTACACTGTATACTGTACACTGTATACTGTACACTGTATACTGTATACTGTACACTGTATACTGTACACTGTATACTGTACACTGTATACTGTACACTGTATACTGTACACTGTATACTGTACACTGTACACTGTACACTGTATACTGTACACTGTACACTGTACACTGTATACTGTACACTGTATACTGTACACTGTATACTGTACACTGTATACTGTACACTGTATACTGTACACTGTATACTGTACACTGTATACTGTACACTGTATACTGTACACTGTATACTGTACACTGTATACTGTATACTGTACACTGTATACTGTACACTGTTTAATGTATACTGTATATTGTACACTGTATACTGTACACTGTTTAATGTATACTGTATATTGTACACTGTATACTGTATACTGTATAGATACATTTTGAAGAAGATGATACCTAAGGCCAAGCCATTTGGCTAAGAGCGTCGTAACCTGGGTACAAACTAAGATATTGGCACCCAGACCCATTTAATCCCATTGTTCGATTGTATTCAAAATGAATAGCAATTCAAATATTAATTTTAAAAATGGTACTTAAAAAGAAAATTTAGAAGAATTGTTTGAAAGAATAATTCACTGTCGTAATTACTCTACAGTCAACAAAGTCCATACATTAGTTATTTTCCTTGATTGGAATGTCCTAAATTTGTCAATGACATAATCAAAATATGTTTCTTCCAATTTTTCTTCTAACTCCAAAAGGAATAATATCGTTGATGAAAACCCATGTCCCATTCAAATATTTCAATTGCGCGAATGTTGTTTTTTTTTAAATAATTTTCCATTAGTTGAAAAGTTGCTCACAGCTTGCATTAGAAACTGCTATTGCCTATACAAAAATTGATGTGAAATTCTCAAATTTTGAAATATTTTCCATAAAATAATGACACGAAGAAGATGCAAAGAGTTTCTTGTAGAACCTACATTCTTAATGCCGTACATTTTGCAATCTTCAATTTAATTGAAACGATAACAACCATATATGTCAAACTATTACAAAGTCAGTAGTTGTCTACTGTGACATTTAGATAGATAACAACCATAGTGTCAATGGTTTTACTTATTACCATGTAACTCTCTTGTAGGCGTTCTCTCAATACAAAACCATGTACACAATAATCCTCTGAAGAACTTGTTTCAATAAAACAACTTTAATATTTATACTCTGTACAAAGAAATGTAATTTGAGGTTATACAACGTGGAATCCTGGGGCACACACACATTCCGTCCTTCCACCACGGACTTCTCTGACAACTGATACCCCAACCTTCTTAGCCAATGGGAACGACTCTTTCTTCCCGCGCTTTCACTCACGTGACCTCTCCGTCATACAACACACGATACACTCATAATTCATACGTGACACATAGATGTCAAACTATTACAAAGTCAGTAGTTGTCCACTGTGACATATAGATACTGGTTTATCCAGTCTCTAGAGGTCAGCCTTACTGGTTTATCCAGTCTCTAGAGGTCAGACTTAATGGTTTATCCAGTCTTTCGTGGTCAGCCTTACTGGTTTATCCAGTCTTTCGTGGTCAGCCTTAATGGTTTATCCAGTCTTTCGTGGTGAGCCTTTATGGTTTATCCAGTCTCTAGAGGTCAGACTTAATGGTTCATCCAGTCTCTAGAGGTCAGACTGAATGGTTTATCCAGTCTTTCGTGGTCAGCCTTACTGGTTTATCCAGTCTCTAGCGGTCAGCCTTACTGGTTTATCCAGTCTCTAGAGATCAGCCTTACTGGTGTATCCAGTCTCTAGCGGTCAGCCTTACTCGTTTATCCAGTCTCTAGAGGTCAGCCTTACTGGTTTATCCAGTCTCTAGAGGTCAGCCTTACTGGTTTATCCAGTCTGTAGAGGTCAGCCTTACTTGTTTATCCAGTCTTTCGTGGTCAGTCTTACTGGTTTATCCAGTCTCTAGAGGTCAACCTTACTTGTTTATCCAGGGTTTCGTGGTCAGCCTTACTGGTTTATCCAGTCTTTCGTGGTCAGCCTTACTGGTTTTTCCAGGCTTTCGTGGGTACCGCAACATCTCAGCGTGTTCTCCGCACTGTTTCAGACATGATTTACCGAGGTGGTAATGTCCAGTTCACCATGTCTGAGTGGGAGCATTGGGGGTTATTTGCATCACATCTGGTAGATACCCACATAGGTTACTCGTTTTTAATGCCATGGAGAACTTTGTTTACCTGTAATAAGTCCATTAACTGTTGTACGTTTACCTGTGTTTCTCTTCCAGATCGATGGTGTAAGACGTTGATAGTCAGGGCCACCTATTAGGGAAAGGCGAACGAGGCAACCGCCTTTAGCCCCGCGCTTTGACTTACCATTATCACTATATTGTTTACAATTTTACTACTATTGCGTAATACTTATTTTTTTGTTTCTACGACGGTAATAAAAAAACTTTATATTTATTTGTTTCAGGTAAAAATAATTAGATAAATAGCATACTAATATAATAAAATATTATAATCACCCTAAAATCCTAATTTAAAAAGTATTTTACTTAGACCATTTTAAAAAGCAATTTTTTTTAAAAATACGAAAACGCCATTTTAGGCTTTATATTTGATATGGTAATTTAATCTTTCTCTATTTCCCATTATTTTTTATATTTTTTTTATTGTCTCCGGCTCCGGAAAATTCGGAATACGGTCATTTTTTACATATCCGGCCGGAGCCGGATTTCACTTTATAAATTCTGTCAAATCCGGCTCCGGCCAGATTTCAAAAATTTGAATCCGGTAAACCCCAAGTAAAAATGCAAAATTACTCGTTTCTCGTCTGCTGCCTTGGGACCTCGTCTGCTGCCTTGGGCCCCTCGTCTGCTGCCTTGGGCCCCTCGTCTGCTGCCTTGGGCCCCTCGTCTGCTGCCTTGTGCCGCTCGTCTGCTGCCTTGGGCCCCTCGTCTGCTGCCTTGGGCCCCTCGTCTGCTGGCTTGGGCCCCTCGTCTGCTGCCTTGGGCCCCTCGTCTGCTGCCTTGGGCCCCTCGTCTGCTGCCTTGGGCCCCGCACAATTTAGGGCTGGACCTGTTGATATTGATCGATGTTGATCGGATAATTTTTCATTTTTAAATTAAAAATTGTATTTGAATAATTATTATTTTAAACAAAATAATCTTCTGTACAACACTTTGATTCTGTACAACACTTTGATTCTGTGCAACACTTTGATTCTGTACAACACTTTGATTCTGTACAACACTTTGATTCTGTACAACACTTTGATTCTGTGCAACACTTTGATTCTGTACAACACTTTGATTCTGTACAACACTTTGATTCCAACACGCGATGTCACTCTGAGAACCTCTAAATTAGCATAATGTGACAACAAAAAGATCACGACCGAACGCTGATAAACTCGTGACCTCAAAGAAGCCTTCAAACACAAACACACACACACACACACACCAACCGTATCATGATCACGTGACTGGGTACATGGGTGACAGACGTGCAGGGCCAAGCGTGACCTCCCCTGTTAGACTTGTAGGTCATTCTATACTGGCATCTTGCCTGTAGTAGTAGGATGTCCCTATGCTACCTGTTTGAAATACTTGTGCTACCTGTTTGAGTCGACTGTGCTCCAGTTTCAGTTGACTGTGCTACCTTTTTGAGTCAAAGGTGCTACCTGTTTGAGTCAACTGTGCTACCTGTTTGAGTCAACTGTGCTACCTGTTTGAGTCGACTGCGCTCCAGTTTCAGTCGACTGTGCTACCTGTTTGGGTCAACTGTGCTACCTGTTTGAGTCGACTGTGCTACCTGTTTGAGTCGACTGTGCTCCAGTTTCAGTTGACTGTGCTACCTTTTTGAGTCAATAGTGCTACCAGTTTGATTCGACTGTGCTACCAGTTTCAGTTGACTGTGCTACCTTTTTGAGTCAATAGTGCTACCTGTTTGATTCGACTGTGCTACAAGTTTCAGTTGACTGTGCTACCTTTTTGAGTCAAAGGTGCTACCTGTTTGATTCGACTGTGCTACCAGTTTCAGTTGACTGTGCTACCTGTTTGAGTCGACTGTGCTACCAGTTTGAGTCGACTGTGCTACCTGTTTGAGTTAACTGTGCTACCTTTTTGAGTCAATAGTGCTACCTGTTTGATTCGACTGTGCTACCAGTTTTAGTTGACTGTGCTACCTTTTTGAGTCAAAGGTGCTACCTGTTTGAGTCAACTGTGCTACCTGTTTGAGTCAACTGTGCTACCTGTTTGATTCGACTGTGCTACCTGTTTGAGTCGACTGTGCTCCAGTTTCAGTTGACTGTGCTACCTTTTTGAGTCAATAGTGCTACCTGTTTGATTCGACTGTGCTACCAGTTTCAGTTGACTGTGCTACCTTTTTGAGTCAAAGGTGCTACCTGTTTGAGTCGACTGTGCTACCTGTTTGAGTCGACTGTGCTACCTGTATTTCAGTCACCTTTAATCTAAGGCTAGAGTCACATAGGTAAACATGCGTGGTTCCCAAGTTGGAAGGAACCTAATATTGACTAAACATTATGTATTTTAGTCACCAATGTTCGTCTCCTTTAAATTCCTGTGTAAACGACATCACACCGCCATATTAGAGTTGTTATTTTAACAACTTAAACAAACCTGGAATGTTTAGCGAGTCATGTATCTAAGACTACTATTAACACTAAACACAACAAAGTGAAAGCTGTTGTGTGTGGGGAGTAGACAAGCGTGTGTGTGGGGGAGTAGACAAGCGTGCGTGTGGGGAGTAGACAAGCGTGTGTGTGGGGAGTAGATAAGCGTTGTACGCTGAAACATTGACAGTTGTGTACACTGTTCCAACCAGTAGGTGATGCACGCATGTCGCTTCATGATCATATTTACCATTTACACATCTGTCAGTCTATATGGAAGGTGTAAATATGTCTGTGGATATTTAAATTACATGGATCCTAGTACTAGTATGTCAGTGGCGTGTTTATCAGTTATATTTATATATGAATATGTGTATATGTCTGTCTATGATAAGATATTAGAACTGGACGTGAACTTAAAAAATGTGTAAATATAGTTTCAGACACCACATAGTTTAGGGTGAAATATGAAAACCATTCTTATTGTGAAATGGTGCATGCTACAAGGTATCAAGTAAGCTGATTCCATGGTAGCACAAAACTAAAATAATAATCTAAAATGGGACCAAAGTGTACTTCATGGTCTTTACCTCAGTCTTTGGCCAAAGTACTTCACGGTCTTTACCTCAGACTTTGGCCAAAGTACTTCACGGTCTTTACCTCAGACTTTGGCCAAAGTACTTCACGGTTTTTACCTCAGACTTTGGCCAAAATTACTTTACAACAGATTAGAATTTCTCTGTAAGTTACAATACATACAATACAACCAGACAGATTCAACCTAGTTAAATTTGTGCGGCATATAAAGGACACATTAGTACTGCCGTTCATAGGACACTGCCCTTGATGGGCAATAACTGTAACTCGTTACTGATCTTGGATTAATCAATGGCACATCACCTGTACAACTGTCACTTGGATTGGTTGTTACCTGGAACATCACTTGTACAACTGTCCCTTGGATTGGTTGGTACCTGGCATATCACTTGTACAAATGTCACATATTTGGTGCCTGGCATATCACTTGTACAACTGTCACATATTTGGTGCCTGGCATATCACTTGTACAACTGTCACTTATTTGGTACCTGGCATATCACTTGTACAACTATCACTTATTTGGTGCCTGGCATATCACTTGTACAACTATCACTTATTTGGTGCCTGGCATATCACTTGTACAACTATCACTTATTTTGTGCCTGGCATATCACTTGTACAACTATCACTTATTTGGTGCCTGGCACATCACTTGTACAACTATCACTTATTTGGTGCCTGGCATATCACTTGTACAACTATCACTTATTTGGTACCTGGCATATCACTTGTACAACTGTCACTTATTTGGTGCCTGGCATATCACTTGTACAACTATCACTTATTTGGTACCTGGCATATCACTTGTACAACTATCACTCATTTGGTGCCTGGCACATCACTTGTACAACTGTCACATATTTGGTACCTGGCATATCACTTGTACAACTGTCACATATTTGGTGCCTGGCACATCACTTGTACAACTGTCACATATTTGGTACCTGGCACATCACTTGTACCTGGCACATCACTTGTACCTGGCACATCACTTGTACAACTGTCACATATTTGGTGCCTGGCAAATCACTTGTACAACTGTCACATATTTGGTACCTGGCACATCACTTGTACCTGGCACATCACTTGTACCTGGCACATCACTTGTACAACTGTCACATATTTGGTACCTGGCACATCACTTGTACAACTGTCACATATTTGGTACCTGGCACATCACTTGTACAACTGTCACATATTTGGTACCTGGCACATCACTTGTACCTGGCACATCACTTGTACCTGGCACATCACTTGTACAACTGTCACATATTTGGTACCTGGCACATCACTTGTACAACTGTCACATATTTGGTACCTGGCACATCACTTGTACAACTGTCACATATTTGGTACCTGGCACATCACTTGTACAACTGTCACATATTTGGTACCTGGCACATCACTTGTACAACTGTCACATATTTGGTACCTGGCACATCACTTGTACAACTGCCACATATTTGGTGCCTGGCACATCACTTGTACAACTGCCACATATTTGGTACCTGGCACATCACTTGTACAACTGTCACTTGGATTGGTTGTTACCTGGCACATCACTTGTACCTGGCACATCACTTGTACCTGGCACATCACTTGTACCTGGCACATCACTTGTACAACTGTCACATATTTGGTACCTGGCACATCACTTGTACAACTGTCACATATTTGGTACCTGGCACATCACTTGTACAACTGTCACTTGGATTGGTTGTTACCTGGCACATCACTTGTACCTGGCACATCACTTGCTCCTGGCACATCACTTGTACCCTGGCACATCACTTGTACAACTGTCACATATTTGGTACCTGGCACATCACTTGTACAACTGTCACATATTTGGTGCCTGGCACATCACTTGTACAACTGTCACATATTTGGTACCTGGCACATCACTTGTACAACTGTCACATATTTGGTACCTGGCACATCACTTGTACAACTGTCACATATTTGGTGCCTGGCACATCACTTGTACAACTGTCACATATTTGGTACCTGGCACATCACTTGTACAACTGTCATATATTTGGTACCTGGCACATCACTTGTACAACTGTCATATATTTGGTACCTGGCACATCACTTGTACAACTGTCATATATTTGGTACCTGGCACATCACTTGTACAACTGTCACATATTTGGTACCTGGCACATCACTTGTACAACTGTCATATATTTGGTACCTGGCACATCACTTGTACAACTGTCATATATTTGGTACCTGGCACATCACTTGTACAACTGTCATATATTTGGTACCTGGCACATCACTTGTACAACTGTCATATATTTGGTACCTGGCACATCACTTGTACAACTGTCATATATTTGGTACCTGGCACATCACTTGTACAACTGTCATATATTTGGTACCTGGCACATCACTTGTACAACTGTCACTTGGATTGGTTGTTACCTGGCACATCACTTGTACCTGGCACATCACTTGTACAACTGCCACACAGAAGAAGTATTCAGAGGACGGTAAGAGATTGTTGAAAGAAACTGAAGCCTCGTTTTAAAGTCTAGGGGGCAGCGGCGTAGCGTTGGTATGTGCCTCCCGGGGCAGAACCCAAATTTGCCGCACCCCCACCCCACTTCCCCCCCCCCAAAAAAAAAGAAAAGAAGTAAAAACCTATAAAGAAGATACATGTATAGTTTTTATTAGAAATTAATAATAAGGAGACTATTCATTTTGTATGTTCAAAATAAAAAAAAGAAAAGCTTTCATTTCTTGAATAAAATTTGAAGTTTTCTTTTTTTCCTCATGAACAACTTTCATGTATCAATGTTGTCAGCCATGCCCTGCTCAATAGCCAAAATAGCTATAGATTAGTCAATCATCATTGATCGAAATTAATTTTTCAGTAAATTAATGTTAGAGAAGCTACTTTAACACCTTGCATTACTTAAGACAGTTGTAAGCAATGTTCGAATTTATTATATTATTTTAGGCAGGGTAACTTCGAGTCTGAATATCTTAATAAACTTAAATAATACAACTGTTCTTGAATTCAGTCATTCTTTTTTTAACCCGCGAGGTAAAATATTCCTTGGTTGACAATGTCATGTGATATAATTTGAATTTGAAGGCAAAATTTTCAAGTCCAGTAGATAGGCTGGTGTACGAAAATCATTTCTGTTTTCCAAATTCTATACAACTGTCAAAACCTCACATGAGTTTCTACAGTTATCTCATCTTATGAAGAATACAACTTTACCTGTCAACTGCTTTCTATATAACATGGGTACATATTCGCTTCGATCACCAACAAAAATTGCTCTCTCGTTCTTTGAATGGAAGGTTCGATTCAAAGGATGAGGTCTCCACATACAATTTTATCAAATGTCAAAGCATCCTTAAGAATTTTATTCCATTAGTTTCTCTGTGAGTAGCCCCTGATAAGAATATTTATTTTTTGTTGAGCACTATAAGTTTGTAAAGAATTTCGTGCAATTTATATATTAAATTATATTTGAAAATAAAAAGATTTCATTGTGACTAGCAAATTTCCTGCGTAAGTTCGTGTGTTGAGCTTTTCGTCTGCACCTTTCAGTTCTACAGCTTAAAAATCAACCTCAAAATGGCTCCATGGTATATATTCATTATTTTGTATCCTGAAGTCTGAATGCCTTGCTTGTAGAAGCCATTAGGTATTTGCAACAGTGCATGCACCTGGAAAAGAATGCGTAACAACGCTCAAATGTACCAAAATAGTTGACGAATTTGTTTCAGTTGGAGTATCATGTTAACAAATTAGGTTTAACTGTTTGAACGAATTTGACATGACATTTTATGTTTTTGAGCCTTTGTTGAACTCTTGTATACTTTCAAGCCCTTAAGAAGTATAACACACGTTGGGCTTGTGCAGTCCATTATTTTAAGATCATCATTTATTCAAAATCATTTCAGAAATGTCGTAAGCAGATTCACTTTTGCTTGAATGAAATCTTTGAAAGATTCTACAGCGTCTATTTTTTTATTTTCAAACTTTACAAATCACACAGCTGGACTTGTTTAATCCTTATGTCACATATATGAAGAGCTATCAAATACAATGGAACAATATTTGGTATCTTGTAATTGAAGAAATATGATTTTTCGTGAACTTTATCTTCTAAAAATGCCATGAGCTCAGTTTGAATTTTAGATGACAAGTTTTTTTTACCACTTTTCCGACTATGCTCTAGGAGTGCTTGAACGTACTTTGCAAGCTAATGAGTTAGTTCTAGAATATTGCCTTTATTTGCAACGTTATTTCCCTCTCAGTGACTTCAAAAAGTCACATTCAATTTCTCCAGGATTTAATAATGTCAAATATTTTAACAAGAACTTCTTGCCACTTAGTTTTCTCTTTTACAACTAATTGTCGGTCTTTATTAATATTCTATTCATTTTTTATCCAATTTCTGATTCCTTCCATTTGCAAAAACTTTGGTGATGTTGGGCACTTATTGAGTAATTATCTTGGCTTTTCTTTTCTTTAATTAAAATTTATTTTCATGATTTAACAATCATGCTAATTAACAACGAGGAATTTGCCGCCATCACCCCTAATTTTTTTTATTTATTTGTGCCAAGTTTTAATTCCACTAGATAAGCAATTGTCTCCATTATTTTTTTATGCCCAAAACAAGAGACATTACAATTAAAATAAGCCATATATATACGCCAATAATTACGTTAAAATCAAACTTGAATCAATTATATATACCAACACATTAGTGTCATACTGTCAGCCCTTATGTTTTCAGCTCAGTAACATTAGTAATAATCACTATTAGTATCAGAAGACGTAATATTTAGAATGAAGTTTGAAGTTTTGGCATTAGAAGCGTTCTGGTGTTTTAATATAGTTCTTCATTTTGTTTCATTATTTTGTTATCTTGGCTTTTCTTTTATAAAATTTTATTGTCACGTTTAACTATTAGCTAATTAACAACGATGAATTTGCCGCATATTTTTTTACAACAGAGGTGGCTGTCAAATTTTAAGAATTAATCATCACATCAGTGTCACGTGCTCATACTAATTTAGCCTCTGGTTTTATTTTATTACAGTAGTATTAGTATCAGAAGAATTGATATTCAATAAGGAGTTTGAAGTTTTGGCAGTTAAAACGTTCACATGATTTTGGATAGTTCCTTTATTTCTTTTTTTAATTTCTTATTTGGCATTTCTGTAATTTCGATTTTTTTAAAACCCATCTTTCTTTTAAAAAAATTATTTTAAGACACTAATTAACGACTAGGAATTTGCCGCCCCTGGCAAAATGCCGCCCGGGGCATTTGCCACCTTTCCCCCCCCCTTCGCTACGCCACTGCTAGGGACCCAAGTTTCAAAGAGAAGTGAGATCCTCTGATGCCTTTTTCCTGAAAGGTGTGTGGTAAACCAGTGCTTCTCAAACTTCTGTGGTAGACAACTCATTCACTGGAAATACCGTATTCAGACTCTGTAAATATGATTAGGATTTGAATACTTTTATTTTTATTATGGATATTTCAAGTTTGTTGTAAACTTTTAAATAGCATTATATTCTAGTTTCAGAACTGTGCTGTTCAGACAGCCGCTAGTGCTGTTTCATGACTGTGTGCTGTCCTTGATGTTGTACATGGCTGTCAACAGTGCGGTTACTCCCCATTCCCTACGGCGTGCAGCAGATATGTGTGGCAGATGATCATTAGTTCTACTATCGACACACGGCTCAACAAAATGGTTTACAAAGTCAAATGGGTCTGTTTGAGATCAGACTTTATTATAAAACTCTTTGCTGTTGGTGCACTGGTCAGCACCTGTATGGTCATCTACCAGAACCAAAGCACGGCCCGTAATCACGTGCCAACAAATGTAGAGGCGAAAGTCAACGTTCGTTTAAACCTGCCCAAGTTTGAGGCGCCTAGCTCCGTCCTAGACACCTCCCAGGCCTGCATTCACCCAGCGCTGAGCATCAAAGACCCCGTCATGATGAGGTTCTACGGGAAAAAGAAAAGGGTAGCTTGCAGGGGCGTCACCAACTGGGTGGAGGTGCACAACGGAACGCTTCTTTTCTCTCACCAGGCTGTCTCCGATCAAGTCGGATTTCAATGTGATTATCGCCCTTTAATACGAGACCCAGGGGACGACAACATCTCCTACGGAGAACCCATCCTCAACGTGCAGCACGGCACGCCCCTGAACTCAGATTTCTTTCAAATAGATTGCGTTTCCAACGTGAAATCCACCAAGTACAGGAACATCCACGCGGGCGTTCACTACAACAGTACAATACGAACAAGGCTGGGGAGCACCAAACCACTAAAAGACGGCCTCGGTCTGTCAGTAGCTTTCTTGGGCTTCGACTCAATGTCCCGCATGTCATGGCTCAGACGCATGCCTCTGACCCGGAAGTACATGGTGGAGACCCTGAAAGCCGTTGAAATGGAGAACTACAACATTGTTGGTGATGGCACACCTGCCGCATTGTTACCCATCCTGACAGGTAAACACGAAATCGAGCTCCCGGATGCCAGAAGAAGTTCCAACTTTTCCACTACAGTCGACCAGTTCCCATGGATTTGGAAAGACTTCCGGTCACATGGTTACGTCACTTCCTGGGCGGATGCAGACGTTAATATAGCGCCATTCAACTTCCGGCTGAAAGGTTTCGAGCATGTGCCGACGGATTACTTTATGCGACCCTTCTATCTGGCTGTAGACCCCATGTACAAAAGTTACTCCCGCTATTGTCACGGATCCGTCCCCAAGCATGTCGTGTGGTTGAACTGGTTCCGGGACATCATGTACATGTACAAATACGATCCCAAGTTCATGGTACACTTCTACACGCCACTCAGTCATGATGACAACAATCTGATAACAATGGTAAGTTGGTACACGCCACTCAGTCATGATGACAACAATCTGATAACAATGGTAAGTTGGTACACCCACTCAGTCATGATGACAACAATCTGATAACAATGGTAAGTTGGTACACGCCACTCAGTCATGATGACAACAATCTGATAACAATGGTAAGTTGGTACACGCCACTCAGTCATGATGACAACAATCTGATAACAATGGTAAGTTGGTACACGCCACTCAGTCATGATAACAACAATCTGATAACAATGGTAAGTTGGTACACCCACTCAGTCATGATGACAACAATCTGATAACAATGGTAAGTTGGTACACGCCACTCAGTCATGATGACAACAATCTGATAACAATGGTAAGTTGGTACACGCCACTCAGTCATGATGACAACAATCTGATAACAATGGTAAGTTGGTACACCCACTCAGTCATGATGACAACAATCTGATAACAATGGTAAGTTGGTACACGCCACTCAGTCATGATGACAACAATCTGATAACAATGGTAAGTTGGTACACGCCACTCAGTCATGATGACAACAATCTGATAACAATGGTAAGTTGGTACACGCCACTCAGTCATGATGACAATTACCTGATAACAATGGTAAGTTGGTACACGCCACTCAGTCATGATAACAATGTAAATTGGTTCTTAGAACTTGTATCATATGTATAAATGTCTACTGTAAATGATAACTTGGTACATGCGATTCAGTCATGATGACAATGCCACTGTCACTAACCAGCTAAAGTGTCTGACCTTGAACCTCTTCCCCCACCCCTACCCCCACCCCGACGGTGATAAATTTAGCACGAACAAAAACCACAATACGCCAGGATTTGTTCAACCAACCAAATGTTTTTTTAAAATAAAGTAAACTTCCCCCTTTATTTAGCAGTATCAAAAACCAGTCTTATCGTATTTTATCTTATCTTATTTTAATCTTATCTTATCACAGACGCTCCTCTTATATCGGCATCCTTCCATCTCGCGTGACGATGGTGCATCCCCGTTGGGTTGGGTTGCATGTCCTCGAGTGGCTGTGCAGTCCTATTCTTGAGTGACAGTCTTTACCACAGCTTTTACACACGATTTCTGTGCTTCCAAATGTTTTGGACTTTCTCCTAGCTCTTCTTTCTGCAGCCTCCTCCATCTTTCGCTCCTCGGCTACTATGACGCCCTCTTTGACAACTGTGCGCCACGTAGATCGGTCTTCTGACTTACACTCCCAGTCGCTTGTGTGTATTCTGTCTGTTTTCATGTCCATTTGGCAGACATCTTTAAATCGCAGACGTGGGCGACCTGTCTTCCTCTTTCCCAATGCCATTTCTCCATATAGGAGGTCATTGGGGATGCGACCAGGGCTCATTCTTTTTACATGTCCTTACCATCACAAGCGTCTTTCACTAAGGATTGAGAACATGCTTTGGGTATTGGCACGCATCAGGACCTCACTATTCAGCACTTTGTTCTGCCATTTAATGCCAAGGATGCGACGCAGGCACTTCAAGTGGAAGCTATTAAGCTTGTGCTCATTGGATGTATAAGTGGTCCTTGTCACGCTCCTAGGGGGAGGGGGTCACGCATTTGTGACGATGTGTGACGAGATGGAGGTGTGTTTTAAAGAAATTTGACATCACAGCTAAACGCGCAATCTTAAATTAAAGTTGCACTTAAATATTTTGATTGCTTGCAACTTATTTAATGACGTTTTCAATGACTTCACGCGTGTTCAGTGTTACGATATTAGAGTGCAGCCTTACACTAAATACATATTGAAATGACAAAAAAGTTATTTGAAACATGCTCATTTTCAATTAGAAAAGACAGCTTTTACTTTTAGGGGGGGGGGTGTCAAAGCTTTGTGACGACATATTGGAAGGGGATTCTAAGTTTTTGTGACGAGGGGGGAGGGGGTGAAAGATCGTCAAAAATCGCGTGACGTTATTTATGGACGACTCCTTTTACCAATGTATACCAAATATCCTCAAATTCCAAAATTATCCAGAGAATGGTGAACTTTAATCAAACGTGAAGAAATTAGATTCCAGTATTAAAACACGAGGCGATCGATGAAGATTTTTTAAATGTAATAAATCCTAGTGAGCGTATGGTAAACTTTGATTGTGTCAAGTAAAAAATAGTTGTCATTACTGCCACTATATCACTATATCTAAAGATTCTTTGTCATTGCTCCCACTATATCTAACGATCATTTGTCATTATTGCCACTATATCACTATATCTAAAGATTCTTTGTCATTGCTCCCACTATATCAAAAGATCATTTGTCATTATTGCCACTATATCACTATATCTAACGATCATTTGTCATTATTGCCACTATATCACTATATCTAACGATCATTTGTCATTATTGCCACTATATCACTATATCTAACGATCATTTGTCATTATTGCCACTATATCACTATATCTAACGATCATTTGTCATTATTGCCACTATATCACTATATCTAACGATCATTTGTCATTATTGCCACTATATCACTATATCTAAAGATTCTTTGTCATTGCTCCCACTATATCAAAAGATCATTTGTCATTATTGCCACGATATCACTATATCTAACGATCATTTGTCATTATTGCCACTATATCACTATATCTAACGATCATTTGTCATTATTGTCACTATATCACTATATCTAACGATCATTTGTCATTATTGCCACTATATCACTATATCTAACGATCATTTGTCATTATTGCCACTATATCACTATATCTAACGATCATTTGTCATTATTGTCACTATATCACTATATCTAAAGATTCTTTGTCATTGCTCCCACTATATCAAAAGATCATTTGTCATTATTGCCACTATATCACTATATCTAAAGATTCTTTGTCATTGCTCCCACTATATCAAAAGATCATTTGTCATTATTGCCACTATATCACTATATCTAACGATCATTTGTCATTATTGCCACTATATCACTATATCTAAAGATTCTTTGTCATTGCTCCCACTATATCAAAAGATCATTTGTCATTATTGCCACTATATCACTATATCTAACGATCATTTGTCATTATTGCCACTATATCACTATATCTAACGATCATTTGTCATTATTGCCACTATATCACTATATCTAACGATCATTTGTCATTATTGCCACTATATCACTATATCTAACGATCATTTGTCATTATTGCCACTATATCACTATATCTAACGATCATTTGTCATTATTGCCACTATATCACTATATCTAAAGATTCTTTGTCATTGCTCCCACTATATCAAAAGATCATTTGTCATTATTGCCACTATATCACTATATCTAACGATCATTTGTCATTATTGCCACTATATCACTATATCTAAAGATTCTTTGTCATTGCTCCCACTATATCAAAAGATCATTTGTCATTATTGCCACTATATCACTATATCTAAAGATTCTTTGTCATTGCTCCCACTATATCAAAAGATCATTTGTCATTATTGCCACTATATCACTATATCTAAAGATCATTTGTCATTATTGCCACTATATCACAATATCTAAAGATCATTTGTCATTATTGCCACTATATCACTATATCTAAAGATCATTTGTCATTACTGCCACTATATCACTATATCTAAAGATCATTTGTCATTATTGCCACTATATCACTATATCTAACGATCATTTGTCATTATTGCCACTATATCACTATATCTAAAGATTATATGTCATTATTGCCACTATATCACTATATCTAACGATCATTTGTCATTATTGCCACTATATCACTATATCTAAAGATTCTTTGTCATTGCTCCCACTATATCAAAAGTTCATTTGTCATTATTGCCACTATATCACTATATCTAACGATCATTTGTCATTATTGCCACTATATCACTATATCTAACGATCATTTGTCATTATTGCCACTATATCACTATATCTAAAGAATCGTTGTCATTGCTCCCACTATATCAAAAGATCATTTGTCATTATTGCCACTATATCACTATATCTAAAGATTCTTTGTCATTGCTCCCACTATATCAAAAGATCATTTGTCATTATTGCCACTATATCACTATATCTAACGATCATTTGTCATTATTGCCACTATATCACTATATCTAAAGATTCTTTGTCATTGCTCCCACTATATCAAAAGATCATTTGTCATTATTGCCACTATATCACTATATCTAAAGAGCATTTGTCATTATTGCCACTATATCACAATATCTAAAGATCATTTGTCATTATTGCCACTATATCACTATATCTAAAGATCATTTGTCATTACTGCCACTATATCACTATATCTAAAGATCATTTGTCATTATTGCCACTATATCACTATATCTAACGATCATTTGTCATTATTGCCACTATATCACTATATCTAAAGATTATTTGTCATTATTGCCACTATATCACTATATCTAACGATCATTTGTCATTATTGCCACTATATCACTATATCTAAAGATTCTTTGTCATTGCTCCCACTATATCAAAAGATCATTTGTCATTATTGCCACTATATCACTATATCTAACGATCATTTGTCATTATTGCCACTATATCACTATATCTAACGATCATTTGTCATTATTGCCACTATATCACTATATCTAAAGATTCTTTGTCATTGCTCCCACTATATCAAAAGATCATTTGTCATTATTGCCACTATATCACTATATCTAAAGATTCTTTGTCATTGCTCCCACTATATCAAAAGATCATTTGTCATTATTGCCACTATATCACTATATCTAACGATCATTTGTCATTATTGCCACTATATCACTATATCTAAAGATTCTTTGTCATTGCTCCCACTATATCAAAAGATCATTTGTCATTATTGCCACTATATCACTATATCTAAAGATTCTTTGTCATTGCTCCCACTATATCAAAAGATCATTTGTCATTATTGCCACTATATCACTATATCTAAAGATCATTTTTCATTATTGCCACTATATCACAATATCTAAAGATCATATGTCAGTATTGCCACTATATCACTATATCTAAAGATCATTTGTCATTACTGCCACTATATCACTATATATAAAGATCATTTGTCATTATTGCCACTATATCACTATATCTAAAGATCATTTGTCATTATTGCCATTATATCACTATATCTAAAGATCATTTGTCATTATTGCCACTATATCACTATATCTAACGATCATTTGTCATTACTGCCACTATATCACTATATCTAACGATCATTTGTCATTATTGCCACTATATCACTATATCTAACGATCATTTGTCATTATTGCCACTATATCACTATATCTAAAGATTCTTTGTCATTGCTCCCACTATATCAAAAGATCATTTGTCATTATTGCCACTATATCACTATATCTAACGATCATTTGTCATTATTGCCACTATATCACTATATCTAACGATCATTTGTCATTATTGCCACTATATCACTATATCTAAAGATTCTTTGTCATTGCTCCCACTATATCAAAAGATCATTTGTCATTATTGCCACTATATCACTATATCTAAAGATTCTTTGTCATTGCTCCCACTATATCAAAAGATCATTTGTCATTATTGCCACTATATCACTATATCTAAAGATTATTTGTCATTGCTCCCACTATATCAAAAGATCATTTGTCTTTATTGCCACTATATCACTATATCTAACGATCATTTGTCATTATTGCCACTATATCACTATATCTAACGATCATTTGTCATTATTGCCACTATATCACTATATCTAAAGATTCTTTGTCATTGCTCCGACTATATCAAAAGATCATTTGTCATTATTGCCACTATATCACTATATCTAAAGATTCTTTGTCATTGCTCCCACTATATCAAAAGATCATGTCATTATTGTCACTATATCACTATTTTTAACGATCATTTGTCATTATTGCCACTATATCACTATATCTAAAGATTCTTTGTCATTGCTCCCACTATATCAAAAGATCATTTGTCATTATTGCCACTATATCACTATATCTAAAGATTCTTTGTCATTGCTCCCACTATATCAAAAGATCATTTGTCATTATTGCCACTATATCACTATATCTAAAGATCATTTGTCATTATTGCCACTATATCACAATATCTAAAGATCATTTGTCATTATTGCCACTATATCACTATATCTAAAGATCATTTGTCATTACTGCCACTATATCACTATATCTAAAGATCATTTGTCATTATTGCCACTATATCACTATATCTAAAGATCATTTGTCATTATTGCCACTATATCACTATATCTAAAGATCATTTGTCATTACTGCCACTATATCTAAAGTTCATTAGTCATTACTGCCACTATATCACTATATCTAAAGATCATTTGTCATTACTGCCACTATATCACTATATCTAAAGATCATTTGTCATTACTGCAACTATATCACTATATCTAAAGATCATTTGTCATTACTGCCATTATATCAATATATCTAAAGATCATTTGTCATTACTGTCACTATATCACTATATCTAAAGATCATTTGTCATTACTGCCACTATATCACTATATCTAAAGATCATTTGTCATTACTGCCACTATATCACTATATCTAAAGATCATTTGTCATTACTGCCACTATATCACTATATCTAAAGATCATTTGTCATTACTGCCACTATATCTAAAGATCATTTGTCATTACTGCCACTATATCACTATATCTAAAGATCATTTGTCATTACTGCCACTATATCACTATATCTAAAGATCATTTGTCATTACTGCCACTATATCACTATATCTAAAGATCATTTGTCATTACTGTCACTATATCACTATATCTAAAGATCATTTGTCATTACTGCCACTATATCACTATATCTAAAGATCATTTGTCATTACTGCCACTATATCACTATATCTAAAGATCATTTGCTTCGCCAGGCTGATGAAGATGTTCGGACGATGCTGGAGCACCTGGAAGACAACGGTTACCTCAACAATATCTTACTGGTCATCATGGCTGACCACGGGGCCAGGTTTGCTGACGTCAGAAGAACGCTGTCCGGAAAACTGGAGGAACGGATGCCGTACGTCAGTCTGAGGTTTCCGTCTTGGTTTGAGGATAAGTACCCGGACATTGTTCAGAACGTGAGAACCAATGCACACAGGCTGACAACCCCATTTGATATACACGAGACATTTAAAGAGGTTCTCAAATTTACAGGAGGCGGTGTGGGAAAAATTGAGAACCGGGGCATAAGCCTGTTCAAGGAGATTCCCAAATCTCGCACGTGTGCGCACGGAGATATCGCGCCACATTGGTGCGCATGTCTCTCATGGCATGACGTCAGTCCTAACAGTGAGATCGGGAAGAGGGTCCTCCAGACGGCCATAGACAACATCAACAGCTTTACAGCGCCCTATCGGTCAGACTGTGCCCAACTGACCATTGGTCAAGTGACTGCGGTCAGCAAACATCTGCTGAAGGACGAGGTGCTGAGATTTTCAAAGACGACAGGAGACAGGGGAGAGAAACCCATCATGTCAGACACAAATGTCCATACTGGCAACGTCATCTACCAGGCGACGTTCTTCACAGAGCCCGGGCACGGAGAGTTTGAGGTCACCCTTGACCACCAGGTGGACGTGGACCAGATGACCTTGAACCCCAAGGCCATCAGTCGGATAAACAAATACGGCAATGATCCTTTGTGTATCCTGGACAAAAACCGTGACATCAGACAATTTTGTTACTGTCACAGAAGTAGCCATCCAAATAGGTAGAAACAATTATTGTTACTGACGTATTTCAACCAGTTACTTCTACCAGTCAGTCCATCCCATCCCATGAGGTGTAACAATGTAACAATAACTCACGGAGTAAAGAGTAAGAAGGATTAAATCATCCTTCAACCAACGCTGTGACGTCATCGTTTAGCTCATATTCATATCTTGAGATTCTACACACGGACAATATCTCTGATGAGCAGATCAATACATTTGAGAAATTTTAAAAACATCTGAGCTTAGTTGTCTACCTTTAGGTTGGAGGTCAAGCTGTTTATTAATTCAACCATCCGCAGAAAAGTGGATTAAAATTTGGAGCGTTTAATTTTTTCCCCTCTTCTTTTTTTAGATCATTTCAAACGCTCCTTCTGTGCGGAAGAATACTGAGTTCAAAGTTCTTTTAAGAACGCACAGACCATGTCGGTCTGTTGGCAAACTACGCATTGTCACAGGCCAAGGCATGCGAGGGAATTATGTGGCATAACGCGCAGCAGCTTTTCTTTCCCCAACTGTGAGGTCTCCATCGCAGCTTGGCGGACTTAGGAACGCTATTAGCCAAGGGAACTCGTCCAGCTAAGGGAACTCGTCCAGCCAAGGGAACTAGTCCAGCCAAGGGAACTGGTCCAGCCAAAGGAACTAGTCCAGCCAAGGGAACTAGTCCAGCCAAGGGAACTAGTCCAGCCAAGGGAACTAGTCCAGCCAAGGGAACTAGTCCAGCCAAGGGAACTAGTCCAGCCAAGGGAACTAGTCCAGCCAAGGGAACTGGTCCAGCCAAGGGAACTGGTCCAGCCAAGGGAACTGGTCCAGCCAAGGGAACTAGTCCAGCCAAGGGAACTAGTCCAGCCAAGGGAACTAGTCCAGCCAAGGGAACTATTCCAGCCAAGGGAACTAGTCCATGCCGCTCGACCACCGAGCCCGCAATAATTCATAAAACTAGAGCAGTTGAAACTCACAAATATCATGGCAGACCGCTTCGAGATGAAAGTTATGGTTGTAATTGTGTTGTAGTTGTGGTGTAGTTTATCTTTACAAATAAAAGGTAAAGCCCTGACTGACTAAATTATTACTCACTTGAGCCGGGGGCCCAAATTTATTTATTTTCCTTAAATGAGTTATTTAAAACTGACTCAACACTAGTTCTCCAACTTCCAGAGTAGGTAGATGCATGAAACTTTGGGAAGTTGTTGAGTAAACTCCCGTGATGGTAACAGAAGAAATTTTTTTTTATTATCACTCACTGGGGGCCGGGGGCCAAAATATAGTGGTTTTTTTCCCTAATATGAGCTATATAAAAATTAGTTTAAACTTTGGCTACTGTTTAAATGGATTGATCTTGACCAAAGTTGGTACAACAATTTTGATTACGCATATTAAAATTCTATAGGGCAATTGTGTGTGCGCATATGTGTACAATTTGTTTATCAAAATGAAAATAAAACAATTTATTAATAAATTTTTAAAATATCAAATGGCATTTCTTGTGTGTAAATTATTTAGTTACATTTTTGTGTCATTGGTGGGGAACATGCAGCGTCCGTAAGTTTCTTGTGGCCCTGAAAGAAAGTTTCTTGTGGCCCTGAAAGAAAGTTTCTTGTGGTCCTGAAAGAAAGTTTCTTGTGGCCCTGAAAGAAAGTTTCTTGTGGTCCTGAAAGAAAGTTTCTTGTGGTCCTGAAAGAAAGTTTCTTGTGGCCCTGAAAGAAAGTTTCTTGTGGCCCTGAAAGAAAGTTTCTTGTGGCCCTGAAAGAAAGTTTCTTGTGGCCCTGAAAGAAAGTTTCTTGTGGCCCTGAAAGAAAGTTTCTTGTGGTCCTGAAAGAAAGTTTCTTGTGGCCCTGAAAGAAAGTTTATTGTGGCCCTGAAAGAAAGTTTCTTGTGGCCCTGAAAGAAAGTTTCTTGTGGCCCTGAAAGAAAGTTTCTTGTGGCCCTGAAAGAAAGTTTCTTGTGGTCCTGAAAGAAAGTTTCTTGTGGCCCTGAAAGAAAGTTTCTTGTGGCCCTGAAAGAAAGTTTCTTGTGGCCCTGAAAGAACGTTTCTTGTGGCCCTGAAAGAAAGTTTATTGTGGCCCTGAAAGAAAGTTTCTTGTGGCCCTGAAAGAAAGTTTCTTGTGGCCCTGAAAGAAAGTTTCTTGTGGTCCTGAAAGAAAGTTTCTTGTGGCCCTGAAAGAAAGTTTCTTGTGGCCCTGAAAGAAAGTTTCTTGTGGCCCTGAAAGAAAGTTTCTTGTGGCCCTGAAAGAAAGTTTCTTGTATTATTGTAAACTTATGCGATTTACTTTATCACTGCGTAATTTAAATATCCAATGGTAAAAAAAGTTCGGCACTTATAGTTTGTTTCAGCTACAATTATTAATTAATGTTTATTAATTTATAAAAAACACTATTTGATTGGCTTAGAAAAGGGCGGCAAATTATAGACCGCCCTGGGTGGCAAAAGTTCTAGACACCACTGTTTGCTGGAGCGTTTTACCGTTTATACGTTTATCACCAGGCATTAATAACATAATAAATACCGGTTTTTATTGTAATATCTGATTCTGTCTACTCGCGTGTAAAGAGAGAAATAGATACATAGAGAATAGAGAGAATTTGAAATATGGGGGGGGGGTCAGCCTCACGTGTATTTTGTATTATAGTTTATATTTATGGAACATTTTTATAAAGTAAGTGAGTTGACATTCTCAGGCCCCTGTGATCGTGTATGACGGTGTAGGCCGATCCTCCCCCACACCCCTAAAGACAACACTACACTTTGATATTCCAGACATTATTTAATAGGTCAACACAACAGTCAATTACATTGTGTTTATTAGGCCTGCGGAAATTAACGATTAATTTTATTTTAAAAACTAATTTAATCTTTTAAAAAATTTAACGATTAATCGAACAATCACTTACAAACAGAGGCGTAACTAGGTTTTTGGCACCCTTGGCTAATTTATTTTTGGCGCCCTTGGCTAATTTATTTTTTGCGCCCTGATAAATTGACAAGTTTCAGCTTTGCGATTGTTTAATTTGTTATTTTATTTATGACAATAATTAAGTAGTCTGACAGTGACAAGTAATACAACGTGAATATTTAAAAAATGCATAAGACAGGAAGACTACTAATTTGTCGTTTATTATTTACTAAATAATACCAAATAAATTGGTGGATAACACGAGATATTGTTGCGTTAATAAAGACTACAGCAAAACTTGAAGCAGCGTGTATTATAAATAAAAACAATAGTGTCAATGTGTCATACTCAGTATCTCCTACATAACGATAGAAACTCACAATTAAAAGTTTATTTAAGTAACACTCCACTGACTACATACAGCTCGGCACTTCTGTTAGCTGGAGTATTGTCGTGTTGCTAACACAGTGGGACCTCTCTAGGTCGAACTCGAGGGGGAAAAAATTTCACTAGCGGCTAGTAGGCTTGACAGGAAAGAAAAATCTACCCCCCCCCCAAATCTCACTGTGGAAGGAGTAAAGTGGGGGAGAGGAGGGAAGGTGTCTCCTCTCACGGGCCTGTGTCGGCATGTCAAAGCACGTTGGCTTCCTTTCATATGAAACATAGACACCGCCTCTCTTTCCTGTCAAGCCTACTAGCCGGTACGGATGTTCCCCCCACCTCTCAATATCTACATTGTCCTTGATTATTCGGCGCCTATTACGCCATTTTCCCTAACTCAAAAACTCCATAAGTCGAATTTATTTTTTTGTTCATTTTGAGTTCGACTTAGAGAGATCCGACTGTATCTATTTAAATACAAATTTAAAAATTACAGATTTAGTGGCGCCCTTATGAGTTGGCGCCCTTGGCAACTGCCCCGATGCCACCCCGTTGTTACGCCACTGCTTACAAATATTGGAAGTCAATTTAAAAAAAAACAATAATAAAAATAAATAGCGGCTGATAAATAATAAATTTCCTGACTATTACAGGAACATTTTGTTTTTAAACTATTGAGTAACAGGAATGTTCAAAATGTTGATAAAGCTTTCCTACCATGGATCTAACACTTCGCCTACTTATCAAACTAAATGAAAAGCGTATTAAGCTAATGGCAGTAAAGGAGTCTGACTCAGAGACAGAAAATGACAACAGTTCTTCTGATGAATTACTGTGTTACAAAATGGAGATGAAAGTTCCTGAATCCATTAACCTTCTACAATGGTGGAAACTTAATGAACACCGATATCCAATAATGTCATTCCTGCCAAGACCGTTTTGTGCATACCAGTTACCTCAGTTCCATGTGTATGATTGTTCAGCTCGGCTGGTTATATTGTCAATTAGACCCGCCGACCCGCTCATCACTTGAACCAAATAATGTCAACACACTTGTCTTTTTGCGTAGTTGGTTAAAAGATGACATATAAAGGAGACATTCCAGTGTTAATTAGATTTTCAACAAGAACGTTTAATAAGTGTTACTTATGACATCATACATTTTAATTTTTGGCTATAATCGAAATAAACTATTAATAGTTAATTTTTCAAAATTTAACGATTCAATTTAAATTAATCGTCAAAAGCCCTACTGTTTATAAATCTTGTTGTGACAGTGACATCTTGTTGTGACAGTGACATCTTGTTGTGACAGTGACAAGAAGTTTGGATACTCTATTAAAGAGGACATTTCCCCCTAAATCAGAACGCCAAAATTAATCGTTGCACACACTGTCTGTGGCGGCAAACGTCTCCAAAAGCCGAGAACCACTGCATTAAGGGAACAGCATTGCCCTCACGACAGACTTTGGTCCCTCAGGCATAAACATCTGGAGGCGTGAGTAGCACTCGTGAGCAAGTTGTTGCAACCTCGGGTTTTCACTGATCATGAGTTCCCCATACAAATACACGCCGAGTGCCTGGAACGGGAGTGGAAATGGAGGGTCAGTGGCCTTCATCTTAGGGGTAGGAGTGGGACTTATGTTATGTGAGGGAGTGGGATAGCAAGGGACTTAATTTATGCTTTGGAGTGGGATAGTAGGGTTGTTAACTTATGAGTGGGAGTGGGATTTCAGGGGACTTAATTTATGTGTGGGAGTAGGATATCAGGGGACATAATTTATGTGTGGGAGTGGGATATCAGGGGACATAATTTATGTGTGGGAGTGGGATATCAGGGGACTTAATTTATGTGTGGGAGTGGGATATCAGGGGACTTAATTTATGTGTGGGAGTGGGATATCAGGGGACTTAATTTATGTGTGGGAGTGGGATATCAGGGGAATTAATTTGTGTGTGGGAGTGGGATATCAGGGGACTTAATTTATGTGTGGGAGTGGGATATCAGGGGACTTAATTTATGTGTGGGAGTGGGATATCAGGGGACTTAATTTATGTGTGGGAGTGGGATATCAGGGGACTTAATTTATGTGTGGGAGTGGGATATCAGGGGGACTTAATTTATGTGTGGGAGTGGGATATCAGGGGACTTAATTTATGTGTGGGAGTGGGATATCAGGGGACTTAATTTATGTGTGGGAGTGGGATATCAGGGGACTTAATTTATGTGTGGGAGTGGGATATCAGGGGACTTAATTTATGTGTGGGAGTGGGATATCAGGGGACTTAATTTGTGTGTGGGAGTGGGATATCAGGGGACTTAATTTATGTGTGGGAGTGGGATATCAGGGGACTTAATTTATGTGTGGGAGTGGGATATCAGGGGACTTAATTTATGTGTGGGAGTGGGATATCAGGGGACTTAATTTATGTGTGGGAGTGGGATATCAGGGGGACTTAATTTATGTGTGGGAGTGGGATATCAGGGGACTTAATTTATGTGTGGGAGTGGGATATCAGGGGACTTAATTTATGTGTGGGAGTGGGATATCAGGGGACTTAATTTATGTGTGGGAGTGGGATATCAGGGGGACTTAATTTATGTGTGGGAGTAGGATATCAGGGGGACTTAATTTATGTGTGGGAGTGGGATATCAGGGGGACTTAATTTATGTGTGGGAGTGGGATATCAGGGGTCTTAATTTATGTGTTGGAGTGGGATATCAGGGGTCTTAATTTATGTGTTGGAGTGGGATATCAGGGGACTTAATTTACATGTGGGAGTGGGATATCAGGGGTGTGAATTTTTTAATTAGCTTTCTTGTTTTGTGGGAGTTAATTTTCCATGATAGTGAAAATCTTTTCAATTATTGTATAAACGTCTGTTACGTTATTAAGACATTGGTTGTACAATATGTTAAAACCACTAGTTATTGATTAAAGGCGAGTTGTGAGCATCTGGTCCTAGACTCCAGACTCTATCTATCAAAGGGCCAAAAGTCAAATCAAGAGCCTACGGCCGAAGAGGATGAACATCCCGCAAGCTGAAAATTAAACACTTTTAAAAACATTAATGATATGATTGTACGTTGGGCTGGATGTGGCCCACAAGCCTTGAGTTTAACGCATTTGAACTATTTTTAAAAAAAACAGACCTGATGATTGACAAGAAAGTTTCTCACGTCAGCTGACCACTGGACAGCTTGGCTGTGGATGACCAGCTCACACCAACTGTGCTGGATCTAGGAAAGAGAAACAAGTTCCGGGGAGTACATCTCGTGAATGACTGTGTGAATTAACCAGAGTTTATTCGATGAAACAAATCAACTGTTGAATTCACAATAACAGTTTACATGAGAACATAACAAAAAGTTCACGAAATGAAGTGCGCTACTTGCTCACTCGATCAAGTGCGCTATTTGTTCACTCGATCAAGTGCGCTATTTGTTCACTCGATCAAGTGCGCTATTTGTTCACTCGATCAAGTGCGCTATTTGTTCACTCGATCAAGTGCGCTATTTGTTCACTCGATCAAGTGCGCTATTTGTTCACTCGATCAAGTGCGCTATTTGTTCACTCGATCAAGTGCGCTATTTGTTCACTCGATCAAGTGCGCTATTTGTTCACTCGATCAAGTGCGCTATTTGTTCACTCGATCAAGTGCGCTATTTGTTCACTCGATCAAGTGCGCTATTTGTTCACTCGATCAAGTGCGCTATTTGTTCACTCGATCAAGTGCGCTATTTGTTCACTCGATCAAGTGCGCTATTTGTTCACTCGATCAAGTGCGCTATTTGTTCACTCGATCAAGTGCGCTATTTGTTCACTCGATCAAGTGCGCTATTTGTTCACTCGATCAAGTGCGCTATTTGTTCACTCGATCAAGTGCGCTATTTGTTCACTCGATCAAGTGCGCTATTTGTTCACTCGATCAAGTGCGCTATTTGTTCACTCGATCAAGTGCGCTATTTGTTCACTCGATCAAGTGCGCTATTTGTTCACTCGATCAAGTGCGCTATTTGTTCACTCGATCAAGTGCGCTATTTGTTCACTCGATCAAGTGCGCTATTTGTTCACTCGATCAAGTGCGCTATTTGTTCACTCGATCAAGTGCGCTATTTGTTCACTCGATCAAGTGCGCTATTTGTTCACTCGATCAAGTGCGCTATTTGTTCACTCGATCAAGTGCGCTATTTGTTCACTCGATCAAGTGCGCTATTTGTTCACTCGATCAAGTGCGCTATTTGTTCACTCGATCAAGTGCGCTATTTGTTCACTCGATCAAGTGCGCTATTTGTTCACTCGATCAAGTGCGCTATTTGTTCACTCGATCAAGTGCGCTATTTGTTCACTCGATCAAGTGCGCTATTTGTTCACTCGATCAAGTGCGCTATTTGTTCACTCGATCAAGTGCGCTATTTGTTCACTCGATCAAGTGCGCTATTTGTTCACTCGATCAAGTGCGCTATTTGTTCACTCGATCAAGTGCGCTATTTGTTCACTCGATCAAGTGCGCTATTTGTTCACTCGATCAAGTGCGCTATTTGTTCACTCGATCAAGTGCGCTATTTGTTCACTCGATGAAAAGACAGCTGATGTGATGAAACAAAATAATATCGGCCATTTGTAGGTAACCATTTTGGACAGAGTAAAAAGACATTTTTAAAATAAATGCAATGACTTCTTGTTGATTTATTGTTGATTGATATGACTGTAAACGTTCGGATCTGCGGTTTTTAATTATTAGTCATTTCATTATCACGTTTAGAACATTTTTGCACAGAAATTATTTTTTTTTAAAGTTGACGGGTCAGCCCTGTGCCTAAAGTGAGTCCTGTCACTAAATTCAGATATGCCAATGATGTCAGTCCTGTCACTAATGTCAGATACGTCATGGATGTCAGTCCTGTCACTTAAGTCAGATATGTCAATGATGTCAGTCCTGTCACTAATTTCAGATACGTCATGAATGTCAGTCCTGTCACTAAAGTCAGATCTGTCCATGAAGTCATATCTGTCATAGAAGGCATTATGTAGTATTATGATGGAAATAAAAGTTTATGTAAATTACCTCAGCGTTTGCATCCTGTATTCTCCACTTGTCTCTGATCACTCCCAGCTGTGATGACGTCAAGGAGACACCCTCCTCAATGAGCAGGTCCAGCAACAAGACACGTTGTTCAGGTGTCAGCTGACCACATCAGGGGTGGGTGGGGAGAATATGGCACGCCAGAAAGTCACGTGGGATGATAGAAGATACGTGGGATAAAAATAACACGTCAGGTTAGAACCGGTATTTGGTTGCATACAGACATGCGCAGTGTCGGGGCAAAGTGAGACTTTTTCCGGGGAGTTCATTGCATACATGCGCCCACCCACCGCCCACCAGTTGTTTTTTTTTATTATTATTATTAGTCATTGACATCACAAAACTACGGGAATATATGCACTCTAACACACACTACGGTAATATATGCAATTTAACACACAACTACGGGAATATATGCACTCTGACACACAACTACGGGAATATATGCAATCTAACACACACTACGGTAATATATACACTCTGACACACAACTACGGGAATATATGCACTCTGACACACAAATACGGAAATATATGCACTCTAACGCACAACTACGGAAATATATGCACTCTAACGCACAACTACGGGAATATATGCACTCTAACACACAACTACGGGAATATATGCACTCTGACACACAACTACGGGAATATATGCACTCTGACACACAACTACGGGAATATATGCACTCTAACACACAACTACGGGAATATATGCACTCAGACACACAACTACGGGAATATATGCACTCTGACACACAACTACGGAAATATATGCACTCTGACACACAGCTACAGGAATATATGCACAAAGACAGCTCGTAAAATGTATGTGAAATGAAACTCTAGAGTTATCAAGTACAGAAAACGAACAACGAGAAGAAAAGACAAACCTTTATATCATTCCTCTATACTCTATAGCAAAACATGACAAAGAAAATAAAGTTGATTTCGGCACTTCTACTGAAACCAATTCATCAGGCAACATAAATTGGAGACAGATTTCAAACATTAGACAATGACCTTAACAATAACCTTTAAGACTAGGAAACATTTTTAGACCAACCTTGTTGACCAAAAATTTGCTAATATTGTTGTCTACCAGGAAGGGAATAACTTGACGATAAATTGAAAGAGATTCTAAAAGTCTTCAGGGCCATTATAAAGTGTGTCCATAAAACACAGCAGACACAGTGATTTCTTCTGTCTGCCATTACAGACTCTAGCAGTGCAGTGAGTGGAGGCTAATGGAGCAAGTGTGTCGTAAATGTCAACAGGAATGGGCGTGTCGTAAATGTCAACAGGAAGGGGCGTGTCTTGAGTTAGACCCCGACTCTTACTTGACAGACTCTCCTTGTGGTAAACACGTGTGAGAAGGGGAGGGGAGGGTGGTGGCTCAAGTCATGAAATGAGATAGGAAGGTCTTTCCATTCCAACGTGTGCGCTTTTTGGAATGAGATCTAATGTATTGGGTATATGGCACATGTTATGGGGTGTATTGGTAATTATTTATTCATTCATGGTAATAGGTATTCCATTATAATTTATATTACTTCTAACTATTTTGCATTTTTATTAAATAATTGCACGTGTTTATTTTTTGATACACTTCTTAGATGCCTCGTCATTGTTTAAATTTCAAAATTAACTGGTTTATTTTCCTGTAATTTGAATCCTAATAATAGATATAAGTACAATAATTATATAAGACACTCGATATAATCTTATAATCAAAGAAATGGCCGAATACGACCTTATTTAAGAGGACCAGTTTCATATTAAGTTCAGTACGATATAAAATGGTAAACCATTGTAATTAAGAAGTAAAATTATAGGTATATATATGAGACATCCATTTATAAAGCGAGATTCGCACCAAAGCTGAAGGTCTATGATTGTTTAAAAAGCATCGTTTTTTATGTCAAATAAGATAATAAATATATGCCATTTTAATAAACAAATCGCATAAAACTTAATGTGTTCATAGATCTTTAAATTAAATTTTAAACCTAGTAGATGGATTTTATATAGCTTTTAATTGTTTTGAATACTTAAATATGTCAAATTGTTAAAGAAAAATAGATAAACGACTTTTTTTCCCTTGTTTAATGGTCTGTTTAGGATTGTCTGTGTTCATCTTTGTCTATAACATTTCGGCTATTTATATATGTTTTTTTTTTTTATAATTGCTTTTTTTTATGACTTATGTCTATTAATCTTGATACTGCTTTGTTTCACTGCCGTAGGGCGTTAGCCGTTACGATCTGGTGATTATTAGATGCTGTGTGCAGTGATCTTTTAACATTTTCTTTCTAGGGGGATAAGTAACTGTATGTGACATACTCAGTTATTTATGGGTGGCATATGCAATGGTTGATTTACCGCTTACTTTTCATGGGGGCTATGTCATGTGGATTTAATTCTTTAATGGGATATGTATGAGGGTAATGAATTATTTCAGTTTAATTATCAATGAGGTGATATGAATTGGGAATATATTTATTTATAAATAGCTGGGGGATATCATGATAACTGGTGGACTCTTTATTAATGTTAATTTTAATTGTATTTGAATGAGTAGGATATAGAATGAGATTTAAAATTTTTTTTCATATTACATAAGAGCAGGGGGATATGTAATGTGATTCTTTAATTACACTATTAACTTATTTAATCGGCCGAGGTGGTGCCTATGTCATGGGAATGAATTCTCAATAATTATTTTAATTACGGAAATGTCAGTTTTTCGGATGTGATTTTTTTCAATAATTACATTTCCTGGTGGCTATGGTCACTGTGCATTTCCACCCTTCTTTCCTTGGCCGGGCGAGGGCGAGGGGTGGGCCGGGATCTGGTTCATGTCATGTGATTTTCACTACCATACTTTACTGCGGAGCGTTGCTGGACTAAGAGGGTGTATATTACAATATATTTACTGGGGGACCCCCCCGCCCCCGGCACCCCTATTGGTTATGTGCTAATAGTTATTTCAATGACGAGGAGGATTATAGTGCCTTGTTATACAGTGATTCATCGATTTACTTCCCAATTTCCTGGTAACCCCTGACTAAAGTGCATGTTTCACTCTTTCTTTCTATCTGGTACTACATGGGACTGTATCGTATTACCCTCTCTTAATTACAGGGGGCTATGTCTGTATTTGATTTACTTCCCTAACCCCTATCGGGTAAATGTGAACCTTGTATTCTCGCACTTAAGTATACCTTTCCTGGTCACAGTCTTTGCACACACCTTACTTAGATCATTGAATCATCATGTCTTCATGTCATAATCTATAAATCACATATATCCTAACCCAGACTTCTGGTCAATGTCCTTATCTCATCTTTATAATCAATACCATGTGACTCTGTACATGTATGCACACGTGATATTTCAATGTGTATCTTTGAGTGCCTGTGTTATTGACCGATAACTACGTTTGGGATTACACTTTTGTCACGCTGCTAAGATGACTATCAAGATCTTACTATCACAGAAACACAGTGATGTCTTATGGTTGTCACATTGTTTTTTGACTTGTTATCAGAGCTACTGTTGATATGAGGTGTGTTCGATTACTGTTTATTATGTACTGGACTCGTTTTTCTGTTCATGTGTTGTAATGTTGTCTAGGACATAGTAGCGACAATCTTAAACCTCGCGGTATATGATCTATCTTGTGTGACAGTGGTTTATTTCTCCATTGATGTTTTCCAAGTTTTAATAATCTGTTTCTATACAGATTGAGTAGTCTCTAGGGACACAATGCGCATTAGCATACTATAGTGTAATCCATTTGTCCTCATCAGACATGAGTCACACTTTAATAGTTAAACGGTTTGTCATCAGGTGCGAGAGTTCATGATCATAAACCAAAACAATGTATCTCATTGTTATGTTTAGTCATACAAGTAAAGTGTTACCTAAACCAATACAGAGCCTTTTGGATTTGCTTGGGTCATATGTAATTGTGATCTTTGCTTGCGCATTTTCAAGATGTCATAACATTTAAGTACACTGTGTACCATGTCATACTAGACTTGTTGTGCACAGCTATTTGTTATTAGCGCCGACTGTGGTCACAGATTGAGCATTTCAAGAGATTAATCTATTATGCTGATATATCGATTGTGCATGTCAGTCTAATATTGGTGAAACCTCAATCTTAATCGAAATCTTGTCGATTGCATGTAGCTTTATAACCTAGTTACACCATAACTATGACTCATGATTCACATGGCTGTTGTATGAAATACAAACAATAGGCCATTGGTCATCGTTTACGCACACGAGGTTTGTTTGATATGCGCTTACGTATGCGTATCAATATAGACCAACTCAAGTGCCACAATGTCTGTTCTAGGGTAGTTCTCATTATGTTCAATAGTTCCATATCGAAAACGCATCTACAACACAGTGGACGCCATAATGGCTAGGTTTTGTACACCTAGAACTCTATAACACATAACCATATATCCTCAGTTTTATGTCACATTGTTATTAAAATATTGATTAAAAACCAGAAGAAACAAAATAAATCAAAAACAAGAACTTTAATTTGTAGTATAACCAGTTACTCACCCAAAACATAAAGCGCCATTATTCAATCAAAACCCAATCACTCTCTATCCCACCATAACACTCGTCCTCGAGCGACCCGTCCTCAGAACAACACATCACCTCTCCAATCCTCTATCACCACCGCTCCCCACACAGACATATCAAACCAACAAACCATGTCACAGACATATCAAACCAACAAACCATGTCACAGACATATCACAACAACAAACCATGTCACAGCCATATCAAACCAACAAACCATGTCACAGCCATATCAAACCAACAAACCATGTCACAGACATATCAAACCAACAAACCATGTCACAGACATATCAAACTAACAAACCATGTCACAGACATATCAAACCAACAAACCATGTCACAGCCATATCAAACTAACAAACCATGTCCACAGACATATCAAACCAACAAACCATGTCACAGACATATCACACCAACAAACCATGTCACAGACATATCACACTAACAAACCATGTCACAGACATATCACACTAACAAACCATGTCACAGACATATCACACTAACAAACCATGTCACAGACATATCAAACCAACAAACCATGTCACAGACATATCACACTAACAAACCATGTCACAGACATATCACACTAACAAACCATGTCACAGACATATCACACTAACAAACCATGTCACAGACATATCACACTAACAAACCATGTCACAGACATATCACACTAACAAACCATGTCACAGACATATCAAACCAACAAACCATGTCACAGACATATCAAACCAACAAACCATGTCACAGACATATCAAACCAACAAACCATGTCACAGACATATCACACTAACAAACCATGTCACAGACATATCAAACCAACAAACCATGTCACAGACATATCAAACCAACAAACCATGTCACAGACATATCACACTAACAAACCATGTCACAGACATATCACACTAACAAACCATGTCACAGACATATCACACTAACAAACCATGTCACAGACATATCAAACCAACAAACCATGTCACAGACATATCAAACCAACAAACCATGTCACAGACATATCACAACATAAACCATTCACAGCCATATCAAACCAACAAATCATGTCACAGCCATATCAAACCAACAAACCATGTCACAGACATATCAAACCAACAAACCATGTCACAGACATATCAAACCAACAAACCATGTCACAGACATATCAAACCAACAAACCATGTCACAGACATATCAAACCAACAAACCATGTCACAGACATATCAAACCAACAAACCATGTCACAGACATATCAAACCAACAAACCATGTCACAGACATATCAACACAACAAACCATGTCACAGACATATCACACTAACAAACCATGTCACAGACATATCACACTAACAAACCATGTCACAGACATATCACACTAACAAACCATGTCACAGACATATCAAACTAACAAACCATGTCACAGACATATCAAACCAACAAACCATGTCACAGACATATCAAACCAACAAACCATGTCACAGACATATCACACTAACAAACCATGTCACAGACATATCACACTAACAAACCATGTCACAGACATATCAAACCAACAAACCATGTCAAAGACATATCACACTAACAAACCATGTCACAGACATATCAAACCAACAAACCATGTCACAGACATATCAAACCAACAAACCATGTCACAGACATATCAAACCAACAAACCATGTCACAGACATATCAAACCAACAAACCATGTCACAGACATATCAAACAACAAACCATGTCACAGCCATATCAAACCAACAAACCATGTCACAGACATATCAAACCAACAAACCATGTCACAGACATATCAAACCAACAAACCATGTCACAGACATATCAACTAACAAACCATGTCACAGACATATCAAACAACAAACCATGTCACAGACATATCAAACCAACAAACCATGTCACAGACATATCAAACAACAAACCATGTCACAGACATATCAACAACAAACCATGTCACAGACATATCAAACAACAAACCATGTCACAGACATATCACACTAACAAACCATGTCACAGACATATCACACTAACAAACCATGTCACAGACATATCAAACCAACAAACCATGTCACAGACATATCAAACCAACAAACCATGTCACAGACATATCACACTAACAAACCATGTCACAGACATATCAAACCAACAAACCATGTCACAGACATATCAAACCAACAAACCATGTCACAGACATATCAACCAACAAACCATGTCACAGACATATCAACAACAAACCATGTCACAGACATATCAAACCAACAAACCATGTCACAGACATATCAACAACAAACCATGTCAAAGACATATCAACAACAAACCATGTCACAGACATATCACACTAACAAACCATGTCACAGACATATCAAACCAACAAACCATGTCACAGACATATCAAACCAACAAACCATGTCACAGACATATCAAACCAACAAACCATGTCACAGACATATCACAACATAAACCATTCCACAGCCATATCAAACCAACAAATCATGTCACAGCCATATCAAACCAACAAACCATGTCACAGACATATCAAACCAACAAACCATGTCACAGACATATCACACTAACAAACCATGTCACAGACATATCACACTAACAAACCATGTCACAGACATATCAAACCAACAAACCATGTCACAGACCTATCACACTAACAAACCATGTCACAGACATATCACACTAACAAACCATGTCACAGACATATCAAACAACAAACCATGTCACAGACATATCACACTAACAAACCATGTCACAGACATATCACACTAACAAACCATGTCACAGACATATCAAACCAACAAACCATGTCACAGACATATCAAACCAACAAACCATGTCAAAGACATATCACACTAAATAACCATGTCACAGACATATCAAACCAACAAACCATGTCAAAGACATATCAAACCAACAAACCATGTCAAAGACATATCACACTAACAAACCATGTCAAAGACATATCACACTAACAAACCATGTCACAGACATATCAAACCAACAAACCATGTCACAGACATATCAAACCAACAAACCATGTCAAAGACATATCAAACCAACAAACCATGTCACAGACATATCACAACATAAACCATTCCACAGCCATATCAAACAACAAATCATGTCACAGCCATATCAAACCAAGAAACCATGTCAAAGACATATCAAACCAACAAACCATGTCAAAGACCTATCACACTAACAAACCATGTCAAAGACCTATCACACTAACAAACCATGTCACAGACATATCAAACCAACAAACCATGTCAAAGACCTATCACACTAACAAACCATGTCAAAGACCTATCACACTAACAAACCATGTCACAGACATATCACACTAACAAACCATGTCACAGACATATCAAACCAAGAAACCATGTCAAAGACATATCAAACCAACAAACCATGTCAAAGACCTATCACACTAACAAACCATGTCAAAGACCTATCACACTAACAAACCATGTCACAGACATATCAAAACTAACAAACCATGTCAAAGACCTATCACACAAACAAACCATGTCAAAGACCTATCACACTAACAAACCATGTCACAGACATATCAAACCAACAAACCATGTCAAAGACCTATCACACTAACAAACCATGTCAAAGACCTATCACACTAACAAACCATGTCACAGACATATCACACTAACAAACCATGTCACAGACATATCAAACCAAGAAACCATGTCAAAGACATATCAAACCAACAAACCATGTCAAAGACCTATCACACTAACAAACCATGTCAAAGACCTATCACACTAACAAACCATGTCACAGACATATCAAAATAACAAACCATGTCAAAGACCTATCACACTAACAAACCATGTCAAAGACATACACTAACAAACCAATATGTTGAACCAAAGACCGGTGCTCGTGTAACCCACATCCCCCCACCACCTCGTATTGTGTTCCACATTTCCACACAAGGGCGTGTCTGCACACAGCATGATGGTACATTCATTAACTCTCATGACGATAAAACTGAAAAGTTTTTGTTTTAGGGGCAATAACTGTGACATGACGTTAAAACTAATAGTTGTGTTTGTGAGGCACACGATCTACGTCAGAATCCATGGGTTGTGACGTTGTATTAGTTACTTAACTTAAACATAAAACAAAAAACAAATGAACCTATTTTTAAAACAATAATTTTTATGATAGACGCACTTAAGAAATAAAAATGTTAAAATATAGAACTCCTGGGTTTGCATATCTCAAAGGGAGACTGAGCAGCAAGGGAGATAAACAACAAATGTAATCAAAGGATTTAAATTTAAATACTTTTTAAAATAATTTTTTCTGTATTATATTTTACCATTTTGAGATTTTTAAATCTTATATATTGGTGTTTGTATCTTTGTATGTTTGTATGTTTCACTTTTCGACTTTCTGCTACACAGCCACGGAAAAACCAAATGACGGACGTGGACCAAATTTGGCAGGACGGTTCCTTTTACCCTGGAGATGCTAATACGGTATCATTTTAAAATTTTCCTTTAGTCCGAATGCCGAAAATTAAATAATCAGAAAATGCAGAGACAAAGAGAAAAAAATGATATCTCAATTCCATATTGAACAGCTTCATTACATTTGTCACACGATGAATGGAATTTATTTATAAATTAAGAGTTTTGTTATGTTGTTTATAATAACTCACAATTTAATTTTAAAACACAATAATTATGTGAGGGAATTTTACGTGTAAATAATTGGCCCAAATCAAATAAACTTTATCGTAAATTAGAGCACTTATACTTTTTTAAAATAAATTTGCTGCGTTTTCTTTATTCCTAATGTAGATTTAATTTTTAATATCTATATCTATCTATATATAGTAGATAATAAATATTTCAGCAACTTAAAATGTTCTTGCTCATTTAACTGGATCAATTCTTTAAATTTACTTATTAAAGTTAAGCATCAATAATCTAAACATGCATATAAAGGCCTTTGACCAATGCTGTAATTTCATTTTTATATAAGCTAAAGAAATTTACAATTTAAAAACTAGCTACCGGATTTATTAATAGAAGTTTATTAAACTCAATACAAGTGAACCTAAACGCAATTACTTAACATGTGCTGCGAATTGAATATGTCAGGGTCATTCCTTTGTAGCCTGAATAATAAAAGCCCCTTTGCCAAAAAAATTATTTAAAAAATTAGCCGTTGTTACCCATAAACCAACCGATGAATTATTTTTGAAATTATACAATTTGCATTTAAGCCCTAATTTTAAATCATTTTATCTAGAGATAAATATATATAATATATATCTATCATTTCCCTGTTAATACTCCTGTAAAGGCCAACAAAATGTTTAGTTATTATTGGTGCAGCACTTAATTACAAGACTTTATTTTAAGCGGACGCCTTTCAATTAACTTTAATTGACTAATAACCTGCGCAAATTTTATTGCAAGCTTTTAAAATAAGACTGGGTTAGTTTCTTTAACTTATTTTGGAAACTTCATAAATTTACAACTTTTATAATTTAGTTTATTAGCGCTTTAATATAAGCAGCTGTTGACTTTTACATAGAATGTTGAGGCGTAGTTCCTTAACTTATAGCTGCTGTTACAAATATTTCATTACTTTAAGTAGTCTAACAATGTGGGGTCGTAACTAAAATACGTTGTTGTTTTTTTACGTGACGGCGGTTGTCGTCAAATAGTTTAAAAAACTGGCAGTTAACCGCATTTAGTACCCTTAAAATTGTAAGTGAGTTTTATGAGAAAATCAATTCTCTAAGTGAAAATAACTCATTAGAAAAGAACATTAGAAGTTGATGGTTTTTTATTTCTTAAGATTTTTAAACATTTCTTATATATATACATGGCATTATAAAAATATATACTCTCTAAACAAAGTGTGTTTCAAGTTTATAAAGAACTAACAAATTACCCTGGCTTTTCTGAGGAAATTAGGATTTCTGTTACCGTTGAGAACCCGAGTAACACAGATTCAAAAGACCAATTGATTTCAATTTTCATAATGATGGATAAACTTCATATATTAACTAGGGGTCTACCAATATATCGGCTGGCCGATATATCGGCACCGATATCAGGATATCGGCAATATCGGTATCGGTAGCATGTGAAGGTCCCGATATTGACGTCACCGATATTTCATAATAAGTGATATTTTGACCCAAAAAAACATCAACAAAAAAAAACAACTATCATTTAGATTTACAATATCTCGACAAAATTAATATATCGATCCCGATACCGGTATTGAAATAGCCAAAAGAGTCCTAGTATTAATATCTACAGCCACGATACAGTGTGCCATGTGCTATGATATTTTTTAGGTATCGGCCGATTTTCGTATGCTCGGAAATACTGTGTAAATAGTGCCGATGCCAAGTATACCGTAATTGCTCTAATAAATGGATAACATGTAAACATTATGTTCACGTAATTGCTCTAATAGCAAAGATGCACGCAGAATCGCAGATGTCTAAAACATTTCGTTTCGTATGGAATAACAAAATGTACCGTGTGCAGACTTGTTGTCATGGGCAACCATTCATCCTTCAACCTCATTTCACTCTATTACTATTGCTTTGTTCTCATTGTTTCATTCATAAAAGGTGGCCGTGTGCAAAAGCCATTAAACTATTGGTTAGAATTAATAATTATGAGTCAAAAGTTGAAGTTTCAAAAGGAGTACCTAATTTTGCTTGTACATTTTCATAAAGGACGGTTCGTTTTGTCATGAGTCCTATGTAGGTCATGATCTGGAACTTGTAAACACATCAGAAACTTCGTTTCGGAAAAAAAATAATAAATCGGTAATATCGGCATAACTGGATATCGGTAGAGTGTAGACTAAACTGTAGACCCCTAAATTATAAAATATAAATAATTACACATGACGTCATCAAATATGACCGCTGTTTTTTTTTCCTAACAAATACTCATATAGGAAAAAAATATCGGTAATATCGGCAAAAATGCATATCGGTAGATCCCCTAAATTACAAAATATAAATAATTACGAGTGATAAATTTAAGAATGACGTCATCAAATATGACCGCTTTTGTCTTAACAAATACTCATATCGGAAAAAAATATCGGTAATATCGGCAAAAATGCATATCGGTAGATATCGGTAGACCCCTAATATAAAATATAAATAATTAGGAGTGATACATTTAAGAATGACGTCATCAAATAAGACCGCTGGTTTTTGTCCCAACAAATACTCATATCGGCTTTCATATAGGAAAATAAATATTGGTAATATCAGCAAAAATGCATATCGGTAGACCCCTAATTTGAAAGATAAATAATTACGAGTGATAAATTTAAGAATGACGTCATCATATATGACCGCTGGTTTTTGTCCTAACAAATACTCATATCGGCAAAAAAAATATCGGTAATATCAGTATCGGTAATATCGGCAAAAATGCATATCGGTAGACCGCTAATAACAATTCACCGTCTTGTCTGTCTGTCTGTCGTGGTCACGAAGAAGAAAAAAAAAGAAAAAAGTAAAAAATCACTTCAAGTTATCCTATCGAGTTGATAATTTAATATTTTTTTCGTATGTTACCATTGCGGGAGGGTACTCAACAACTTCCCAAAGTTTCATGCTGCTACGTACACGGGAAATTGGATATTTAATTATGAGTCTATTTTATATAGCTCATATTAGAAAAAAACATACATTTGGGCCCCCTTCCCCCCAGTTAGTGATAATTTTATAATTTTTACACATCTTACTATCGCCGGAGGGTACTCAACAACTTTTCAAAGCTTCATGCTTCTACCTACACGGGAAGATGAGGAATTAATGTCGATTCAGATTTATATATATCATATAATGAAGAATCGCGTTTATGGGCCCCCGGCCCCCAAGAGTGTGAATTTTAAAATTCTTTTTCGCCAATTATCGTCGTGAGAGTGTACTCAGCAAGTTCCCAAAGTTTCATGCTTCTACCTACACGGGAAGTTGGAGAATTAGTGATGAGTCAGTTTTTTTATATGAGAAAAAACTACATTTGGGTTCCCGGCCCCCAGTAAGTCATAATTTAAATATTTTTTTTCACTTGTTATCATCACGGAAGTGTACTTATCAACTACTCAGAGTTTCATCCTTCTACTTACCGGGAAAATTTGAGAATTTGTGATTTTCAGTTCTTATATAGCTCAAAAAAGGAGAAATCTTCATTTGGGCCCCCGGCCCCCAGGAAGTGATAATTTACATATCTTTTCGCCCGTTACCATCGCGGGTTTGTACTCAACAACTTCCCAGACTTTCATGCCTCTACTTACACGGGAAATATGAGAATTTGTGATTTTCAGTTTTTATAAAGCTCATGTGAGGAAAAAACTTCATTTGGGCCTCCGGCCTCCAGTATGTGATAAATTAAATATTTTTTGCCTGTTATCATTGCGGAAGTGTACTCAACAACTTCCCAAAGTTTCATTCTTCTATCTACTCGCGAAATAGGAGAATTAGTTATTTTTAATTTTAATATAGCCCATATAAGGATATAAAACGGTTTTGGGCCCCCGGCCCCCATGAGTGTGAATTTTAAAATTCTTTTACGCCAAGTATTTTTGCGAGAGGCTACTTAACAACTTACCAAGGTTTCATGCTTCTACCTACACGGGAAGTTGGAGAATTGGTGATGAGTCTGTTTTTATATAAGCAAAAAGCTACATGTTACCATCACGGAAGTGTACTTATCAACTACTCAGAGTTTCATCCTTCTACTTACCGGGAAAATTTTAGAATTTGTGATTTTCAGTTCTTATAGAGCTCATATAAGGACAAATCTTCATTTGGGCCCCCGGCCCCCAGTAAGTGATAATTTAAATATTGTTTTCGCCTGTTACCATCGCGGAAGTGCACTTATCAACTACTCAGAGTTTCATGCTTCTATCTACACGGGAAATAGGAGAATTTGTGATTTTCAGTTTTTTTTATAGCTCATATAAGGAGAAAACTTTATTTGGGCCCCCAGGAAGTGATCATTTACAGATTTGTTCTCCAGTTACCATCGCGGGTTTGAACTCAACAACTTCCCAAAGTTTCATGCTTCTGCCTACTCGGGAAATAGGAGAATTAGTGATTTTCATATTTTATATAGGCCATAAAAGGAAAAAAAACGTTTTTTGGCCCCCGGCCCCCATAAGTGTGAGTTCTAAAATTCTTTTACGCCAATTTTCGACGCGAGAGGCTACTCAACAACTTGGCAAAGTTTCATGCTTCTAGCTACACGGGAAGGTGGAGAATTAGTGATGAGTCAGTGAGTGAGGGCTTACCCGTGTATTACCCGTCAAAAATGACGGACGTTTTTAAAATGGATATATTTCAGTTTTTGTAATTGACCCTTTTGCCTGAAAGCCGCATAGTAAATAATCAGAAAATGTAGAGACATAGAGAGAAAAATTAAATCTCTTTTCATATTGAACAATTTTATGCGGACGTTTGAAAGTAGCGTTTTTTCTTTTTTTTTCTGTATTTTTTTCAAGGCTATTTTTTTTAGCGGTGCGACTCCTAAAATCTTGCGTTATGAACGGACAAAGCATATTATATATTTTGATTATATATACGAAAATATGTGTTATGAGAAAACCTCCAAGCTTAAGCTTCGCGTTTTATAAGATTTCATGAATAATAGTGATATAATAATGATAATAGTATATGCATAGTGAATTACACACATCAGACATTGATACTGCAGCAAAGAAGTTTGAAGTGTAAACTAATATTGCTGAGGAGTCATCCGGACGTTAACTTGCGGCATTGTATATCGCACCAATTATGAGTGCACTGGTAATACAGCACAGTGAGTTAAAAATAAATTATGTGACTGTAATGTGATCCACATCAAGCACATCTGTGATTTGAAGCAGTTTAAGCTTCATTGATGATTATGACTTGTCAGTTTATTCGCCCATTTGTCCATTCATTATTACCACAACATTACCAAAACATGTTTTTTTTTAAAAAGTAATTTTTACACATGTTAATAGCAAAGAACTATTTATTTTGCATGAAACGTAGTAAGCAAAGTTCGTCACAGGATAACAGAAAAGATTAAATTATCAACTGTTAATCATATTTACAATTTAATATACACGTGTTAGTAATTCACATAAACGTTTTTATTGTTGTCAAGTCAGCACCTTTTCAAGATCTATTATGACTTGTCAGTTTATGCGCCCATTGGTCCATACATTATTGCCCCCACATGTATCAAAAACATGTAAACGAAAAATTGTAACTACTTACAAATATGAATAACAAAGAACTATTTATTTTGCATGAAACCTTTGAACTAAAGTTTATCACTGGATAAAAGAAAATATTAAAGTATCAACAGTTAATCGTATATACAATTTAATATACACGTTTTTTAGGAATTGAAATAAACGTTTGCATTATTGTCAAGTCAGCACCCCTTCCAGTTCTATATTAAAAGCAACGATTTTTTTTTCAAAATTAGTCCAAGACGCATTAAAATATTACATCTAAATAACAATCAAACAAAAACTATTGTGGGGAGGAGTCCCATAATTAAATATGTTATTTTTTTAAACATACAAATATGCAATCTCAAAGTTTATAAAAGCAAAAAACAAACGCTAAACTGAAGCATACGTTGATAAATTTCATTTGCAGTACTAAATAATGGCTTTGTAGTTCAAAACGCATCGAAACTTGACAACCAAACGGCAACCAATTGTAAATTTCATAAAGCGAAAAACGAATGTTATACATTGATATCGAAAATTAAATTTATAATTACGTACATAACATATACATGGACACATACACAAAAACAGACATTTAATACAATAAAATAATAATAATATTAATCACATCAAATAAAACATGGCTCTTTGTACTGTGTTCCCTTCACACATTAATAAAAGCTCAAATAATGACGTCACGTCACAATATTTTATGGCCAGAAACACATTTTGTTAATCTCAAAAGCAATATTTTACTTCTATATTTTCATTTTTTTTTAAATCGGTAGTTATCTCGCATAGCGTCACGTACAGACATGACAGAGATTGCAAATTATGTATATTGATTAGATACTTCCTTATTGTCATTTTTTTCATTTTTCTTGATTAACTTCCTTTAGTGTCCCTTTTCTATAATAATACAATCCTAAGCACCCTCTGTCCAATGATCCAACTTCCCATTTGAATAAAAGTCTGTAAATTTCAGACTCATACCAAAAAAATTAAGCACGACTGAACTCAGAACTAAAATTAATATTGAATAAAAATGGCCTTCCCTTATATTAGTATTAGCTAAATTATTACAATATAATCATTGGCTATTTGGCTGATGGATAAATCTAGACCAAATTTAAGTTAACATGATCCTGATAAAAACTTATTTGAATTTTTATATCAATTGGAATGTAATATGTCCACTCCTTTCTGTCCGGGATACAAAAATCATTTTCCCCCTAAAAATTTATATCTTCATTTCAAACACCTTTTTTAAGCGAATAAATAAATGTTAAATATACTTGGAAAATAAATTATCTCATTTCCAGAAACATAAACTGGGGGTGGGGGGGGGGTAGGCGCGGTATAGAGAAAAAGTGGACTTAATGATATAATTTACAAAATATGATGTCTTATCGGAAAACGGAAATCAACAAAGAATTGAATCCCTTTGTGAAGCAGCAACATATAGGATTTTGGAATCCATCGGTAAATAGGACCGTTTTTTTTAAAAAAGACAGAAGTGAAACAAATTATAAAAATGGTCTTGATGTATTTCAATTTGCTTTGTTATTGATTCATTTTAATTTCTTCCTTTAAGTTCTATTAGCATATTAAAGACTACATGAGTTTCATTCCGAATGTAATCTAATGCTACGTTGGATCTATAGCAATGAGAAATGTTTGTTTGCAGAATTTTGAATTAAAATAATGCCTTTTCGAATCGTTTGTTTAGCTTCATGGTGCGCTTTATGTTACGTAAGAATATCTCAGAATAAGAAAATTACATTCTTCATATGTATATTTCTGAGCAACTGAAAGTTGCATTCCCAAGAGTAAGCACAACATTTAGTTATATTATAACAAGAAGGCCGAACTAAAATGGTCGCATACACATACATACTTAACATATAATTATTGGCATATTTTCAACTACGTATTAAACTTCTGAGAGCAGTACACTCCCGAAGCAAAAGCGCGGATAAATTTCTAGTTAGCTAAATAAAACAGGCTCAGCATTAAATCTCCAATTTCCCGTGTATGTAGGAGCATTCAAATTTGGGAAGTTGATGAGTACCCACAAAAAAATTTTAACTGGCGAAAAAATATTTAAATTATCACTCACTAGGGGCCGGGGGCCTGAATGTAGTTTTTTTTCTTATATAAAACTGACTCATCACTAATTCTCCAACTTACCGTGTAAGTAGAAGCATTAAACTTTGGGAAGTTTTTGAGTACCCTCCCGCGATGGTAACAGGCGTAAAAAATTTAAAATTATCACTCACTAGGGGGCCGGGGACCCAAATGTAGGTTTTTCCTGCTATTACTTTATAAAACAGACTTATCATTAAATATCCAGCTTCCCATGTAGGTAGGAGCATGACACTTTGGTAAGTTGTTGAGTATCCTCCCGCAATGGTAAAAGACGAAAAAAAATTAAACTATCAGCTCGATATTATCAAGGTAAGTGTGTCATTTTTAAATCCCTTATATTAACTTCACCGGCGTCTCTCTCTCTCTCTCTCTCTCTCTCTGTCTTGGGCTCGGCGGGCGGAAAAACAGACGTCAAAAATGACCCACTTCCCATGATCCTATCGAACTGAAATTTGGCACACGGACCCGTCTAACCTAACAATGCATCGTATCAAAATTTCAGATCGATCGAACGTACCGTAATTAAATTAATGCAATTTTAGTTTATCCTTATAGGAGGTATGTAATTTAAATTCACGATTTTTTATTGTTTTTTGCCACGTGAAATTTTGAGCTGACGCATTGAGGCGACCCAACGAAGCGATTTTACGTGTCACTCTGAGCTCGGTCAAGCGAATCGGTGACCAGACTTTTCCCCTCTCCCCCCCCACCCACCCCTCCCCCCCACTAGGGTTATGATGCAAAGTTGAGTTAAGACAGATTCAGTCTGTAAATGTTTGAAAATAATCAATACTGTTAGTTATGTCTCATATATAAGGGATTTATAGTCAAAAACTTTGTTTTTACGGGTTTGTTTTATTTACATTTCGTTTGTGTTTTTCTGCAGGACAACGACAGACAGACAAGACGGTGAAGCTAATATATGTAGTATATCCATCATGATCTCAACGCTAACTAAAATCCTAATTTACCTGCAGCGAAGCGCGGGTATTTTGCTAGTACTTTAATAATAATTAATTATTAATAATTTCAATTATGAACTGTAGTAAAATTATTAAGAATTTTCAAACAAAATGTCGTGATTAAATCCTTGTTAGCACTCACTCCATTAGTTCGTAGCATTTAGAAAACAGATATCAACTGTCCCACCCAACACTAGCCTCCTAGCAGGACTCTGTATTGTTGGAGTTAGGAGAATGATGCACGAGGAAAACTAACAAACGGAAACACGACTCTTGCCCGCCTAAACAAGAAACTCAAGAGCCACTAAAGAGAAAGTCTTTAGGACATGAAGAACAAATCATATGAGAAAAGCTACGCTTTTTTGGAGGGCATGGCATCGTTCAGAGTAACTTCTTACATGACATTGAAATCAGTTAAACAATGACAAAATGGGACACAGTGGTCGAGTGGCATGCGCGCTCGGCTGGCGTACCGATGGCCGAACAAAATGTGGGTGAGACTGCGATCAGGCTTATAGATAAGTTGATGAATAACATGCAACAACGAACGTTTGTGTGCAACGAACACATAGAACAAAGACAAATAAAACTAATAAAAATAAATTAATTTCTTTTTATAAGTTTCGTTGAAGAAGGCTCTTTGCCCAAACGTTCATTGTTTTGTGAGGTCTTTTTAAGCTCATACACACCCTGTTTGCATGCTATCCATCTAAGTGCCGATGGTCACGGGTTCAAAGCTCCGTGAAGGCAGGGATATGTTCCCGGCCAAGGGTGCCCCTAAGTCTACCCAGCTCCGTCAAAGCTCCGTGAAGGCAGTGATATGTTCCCGGCCAAGGGTGCCCCTAAGTCTACCCAGCTCCGTCAAAGCTCCGTGAAGGCAGGGATATGTTCCCGGCCAAGGGTGCCCCTAAGTCTACCCAGCTCCGTCAAAGCTCCGTGAAGGCAGGGATATGTTCCCGGCCAAGGGTGCCCCTAAGTCTACCCAGCTCCGTCAAAGCTCCGTGAAGGCAGGGATATGTTCCCGGCCAAGGGTGCCCCTAAGTCTACCCAGCTCCGTCAAAGCAGGGATATGTTCCCGGCCAAGGGTGCCCCTAAGTCTACCTAGCTCCGTCAAAGCTCCGTGAAGGCAGGGATATGTTCCCGGCCAAGGGTGCCCCTAAGTCTACCCAGCTCCGTCAAAGCTCCGTGAAGGCAGGGATATGTTCCCGGCCAAGGGTGCCCTTAAGTCTACCCAGCTCCGAAATGTGTAGTTAACATAGCGTGGAACCCTCATAACCATGGCATGTGAACGGCTGCGTTACTTGCCCTCGTAACCGTGGCATGTGAACGGCTGCGTTACTTGCCCTCGTAACCGTGGCATTTGAACGGCTGCGTTACTTGCCCTCGTAACCGTGGCATGTGAACGGCTGCGTTACTTGCCCTCGTAACCGTGGCATGTGAACGGCTGCGTTACTTGCCCTCATAACCGTGGCATGTGAACGGCTGCGTTACTTGCCCTCATAACCGTGGCATGTGAACGGCTGCGTTACTTGCCCTCATAACCGTGGCATGTGAACGGCTGCGTTACTTGCCCTCATAACCGTGGCATGTGAACGGCTGCGTTACTTGCCCTCATAACCGTGGCATGTGAACGGCTGCGTTACTTGCCCTCATAACCGTGGCATGTGAACGGCTGCGTTACTTGCCCTCATAACCGTGGCATGTGAACGGCTGCGTTACTTGCCCTCATAACCGTGGCATGTGAACGGCTGCGTTACTTGCCCTCATAACCGTGGCATGTGAACGGCTGCGTTACTTGCCCTCATAACCGTGGCATGTGAACGGCTGCGTTACTTGCCCTCATAACCGTGGCAAGTGAACGGCTGCGTTACTTGCCAACAGACCGGCGTGGTCTGTGGACGCAATAATCTTCTGTATAATAGGAGCGTCTGTATCGATAAGACAAGACTAAGACAAAGACAGTGTGATTGTGTGCACAGACTAAGACAGTGTGATTGTGTGCACAGACTAAGACAGTGTGATTGTGTGCACAGACTAAGAAAGTGTGATTGTGTGCACAGACTAAGACAGTGTGATTGTGTGTACAGACTAAGACAGTGTGATTGTGTGCACAGACTAAGAAAGTGTGATTGTGTGCACAGACTAAGACAGTGTGATTGTGTGCACAGACTAAGACAATGTGATTGTGTACACAGACTAAGACAGTGTGATTGTGTACACAGACTAAGACAGTGTGATTGTGTGTTCAGACTAAGACAGTGTGATTGTGTGCACAGACTAAGACAGTGTGATTGTGTACACAGACTAAGACAGTGTGATTGTGTGCAGAGAATGGAATCCCATCTCCCCCTGGGTCGTGGGGACATCTCACAATTTTAGATCCGCTCCTCTAACTACTAATATCTTAATGTGCCATTGTGTGATTGATAAGTCGTGACTAAAACACGCGCTAGTGTTAAATAGTTATGAACGCGCGTGGCCTGAATTGGTCATTGGTCGCTGACACTGGAGTTTTTTCACTGATTGAATCGGTGGGTCTGGAGATATAGTCAGTTAGTGCCAAGGATGCTACACGTTTTGTATCAATAATTTAAATGTGTTTCAGTGTAACGAGCTTAATGTAACGAAACAGAATTGGAATTAACGATGTTTCAAATCAGCCACAGATCTGAAACAATCGCTTGGCTGTGCGATGCTATTTATAGCCTAATTCTTAATTAGAATTCAATCAGCAACCAGAATGAGACAGTTTTTTATGACTTATCTATGGCTTTATGATAGTAGTTTTTAATTTATTCATCTTTTAATTTCGAATTTGTTCCTAGAATTTCTACACACAAACTCACCCCACATATCTGCCAGCAGATATCAAAGTCAAAGTCATTTTCTAAAACATGATAATTTAAACCTTCCCTCGTATTACTTTGAAATATGTCTGCACAATAGAAAGGCAGACAATTTTACAATATTCGAATACTCCAATTTAAAAAGACAAGCCCTTGTAAACATAAAATAATCAAGTACATGTACTTTATTAGAGAACAATGCGCTTTTGTCAACATACTTAAATCAAGTACTTTAGTTAAGAAAGACGCACCATGTCAACATTAAATAATTAAGTACCGTGGTTGAGAAGGATTCGCCCATGAATTGTTTACAAAATCACCACCCAGCCCATTAATATTTTCACGACAATCAGCTACACAACGCTTTTGATAATCTCTTCATCTTATGATAAAATCAACCAATCACCGCCTGGCAATTATTCATGCGTTGATTTGCTGGAGAGCGTGCGTTCCGGAAGCTCTGTCGGGGAATACCAACATTAAGGATGGCTTCGGCCTCCTTTACACGGTGTCCGTAGCAGACGTTTAGAGATTATCGATGAATTTTGCATGAGAAAAACGAACGTTTTGAAGAGAACTAGTATCTTCCAGACCAGAGTGTTGTACATTCAAACTTTGATGGATTCACTGACTCTCGTTGCAAGAAATCGATGAAAGCTGCCAGATGGTGGCATATGGTTCTGGTTACTTTGCTATACGGATTCCTCATCTTTGCGTATGGTAGCATGTGAAGAATGAGCAAAGCGACAACTATACAGAGCTTCTTCTATCAAATGTTGGCTACCGGTCAATGCTCTAGTCATTATGGGAAGCGATTCCCCTGTTCTGGTTCTGCTGTTTATATCCAAGTCTGTCAGGTTATAAACTTACTTAACAGAAACTGGAAATATTGACACAATTAAGGACCGACCGGGTAGACATTTTCTACCGGGTACCAAATCAGAATAGTTAGATGTACTATTTGTCGAATCCGAGTACTAGGGTTGTTAAACGAAAATCGGAAATCCGAATTAATTTCGGTTTTGAAAACGATTAGCGGTTGCTTTATTTCGCAAAACCATAACCGCCTTGTATTTAGCTTTCACGTTTTCTACCAATAACATTTAATTTCAGACATTCAATTGGTTTATTAAATTATTGTAGACTGTAATTTGTATTGTTTACTTTACCACCGTCTACAGTCTACACTCTTCATGCAATGAAATTATGGTCAGAAGAATGGATTATTAATTTATTAAAATTTAAATCGATAAATAGATTATACATTACTTGTAAATTTGGTTTCTCTTGTTAATATTTTACTTACTTACTTTGTAACTGTTAGTCGATGCTAATGTTAGTTAATATATTTACTTTAATTTGATTTTATTTTATATTTTTATTCGATAGTTTAATTTTTTTAGTAAATATGGTGGCGTGTCGCTAGTCACTAGAAGTAAACACGAAATTGTCTTAGAAAATTAGTTTATTAAATGTATTTCTTTATAACTTCAAATTATTAATTTATTTAATTATGTTACATTTGTTATATTTTTAACAATTTGTAATTATACTAATCTTGATATTTATCGAATTCCAAAATTGTATTTTTTTTAGATATTTGGATTGTTTGCGTGAGCACTATTTGCCGAGGCGAATAGTTCCGGAAAAAAAACGATATCCGGCCGGGGCGAATGTCCGGTGCGGTTTCCGGTTGGTCCCTAACCACAATTGAATACTTGAGGTTAAGGTTTGGAAAACATTGGTCACTTTCTTTCTGAAAAGTGAGGCAGTCATGTATCATAGGATTTCGACTTTCAATCTGATTATACAAAATTATTTTTAAAAAGAATTTGATGCTTCTATAAATTGACTATCCTCCAATCCAAGCTAGACCTCAAAGTTAGATCAACAATCTTGGTACAGTATCTACCAGCGTATCTCACATTAAGATATGCCACGGATCAGAGAGATACCACAAACCTGTTCAATACATCAAAATTACGACCTCAAAATTTATATGACATAAGGTATCCCATAGGAAGTAGTGCACCACTGGTCCTAGGTGAACCTATAGGAAGTAGTGTACCACTGGTCCTAGGTGAACCTATAGGAAGTAGTGTACCACTGGTCCTAGGTGAACCTATAGGAAGTAGTGCACCACTGGTCCTAGGTGAACCTATAGGAAGTAGTGCACCACTGGTCCTAGGTGAACCTATAGGAAGTAGTGTACCACTGGTCCTAGGTGAACCTATAGGAAGTAGTGTAACACTGGTCCTAAGTGAACCTATAGGTAGTAGTGTACCACTGGTCCTAAGTGAACCTATAGGTAGTAGTGTACCACTGGTCCTAGGTGAACCTATAGGTAGTAGTGTACCACTGGTCCTAAGTGAACATATAGTAGTTTACCACTGGTCCTAAGTGAACCTATAGTAGTGTACCACTGGTCCTAAGTGAACCTATAGGTAGTAGTGAACCACTGGTCCTAAGTGAACCTATAGTAGTGTACCACTGGTCCTAAGTGAACCTATAGTAGTGTACCACTGGTCCTAAGTGAACCTATAGGTAGTAGTGTACCACTGGTCCTAGGTGAACCTATAGGTAGTAGTGTACCACTGGTCCTAAGTGAACCTATAGTAGTGTACCACTGGTCCTAAGTGAACCTATAGGTAGTAGTGTACCACTGGTCCTAAGTGAACCTATAGTACTGTACCACTGGTCCTAAGTGAACCTATAGGTAGTAGTGTACCACTGGTCCTAAGTGAACCTATAGGTAGTAGTGTACCACTGGTCCTAAGTGAACCTATAGGTAGTAGTGTACCACTGGTCCTAAGTGAACCTATAGGTAGTAGTGTACCACTGGTCCTAAGTGAAAGTCGACCACAAAATCCCAGTACAACATCTGAAGACGAAGTCTGTGATGTTCTGAGTTACCAGGTGTTTCTGTCAAATGTTCAAATACAACTCTAACATGAGAAAGTGAAGAGAGATAAATTACCACGTTCAGCTATTTGTTAAATTGCATGCCAGGAAACCATATATATGTATATATATTTATAATTAAAGGTAATTTTCTGTCGGTTCTGTCCAGTCCTCGATAGCGATTGGTCCCTCAAACTCCCACAGACTGCTTACAGAAAATCCCTAGCGGAGATTTTTTTTTAATAATAGACATACAGTGTCTTGAACAAAATTACGCGGACGTTCAAAACGAGTTATATTTGGTGCAGTATGTTTGTCATCATTCAGTACTGTGTTCCCATCTTGAAGTGTATCACTCCTGCTAATCACTACTCCTAGACAATATGCTATTGAAACGGTTGCGGAACGTCCTTGGACGGGCTTTGTTGCTCGTATACAATAAAAGGCTCTCGATAGCGAATGGTCCCTCAAACACATATGACTCCTACAGCCAATCATATTGAACACGTTTACGCGGACGTTCAAAACGAGTTATTTTTGGTGCAGTATTTCTTCAAAGACTTTATTTTGAGTTGTGGGCATTGGGATTTATAGTAGGCTTTGTTTTTACGAGTTATTTATTTTAACTAAAATGAACTGGGGGTTGTAGGGCGCCTATGGCACCCACTTTTGAAAAAGACCAACTAACTTATCCTTGTTTGATAAATACTTAATATTAAACTTGCTGAAAGGAACACAAAGTATTTTATAATTATAAATCCTCACATCCTATTTTTACATCGTTCCCTTTTTAAAAATTAAAATATAAGCTAAAACAATGACGTCAAATAATTTTTTTTTACAGCGCGTCTTTAAATTATAATTATTTTGCACACCTTTTTGGGCGCCTTCCCATGCACGCCTTGTATTAAAATATGAGCTCAAAAATGACGTCATAGTGTTACACATTCGACCAACCAGCCAGTGACTTGGACTATTATATTGTATATAGTATTTTTGACGTGATGCACATGTATGCCGGTCGATACGGCTGTTGGAGGGGAGTTACAACATGCCAACGAACGGTGGCAGAACGTCCTGGACGGGCTTTGTTGCTCGTTATGTCATATTTAACAGGACATTTGATGTCTGTCTGCACAAGAGCAATTTATCTTGGGCTGACATTTCAAACACATATTCGATTACGTTAAAAATCTGTGCTCGCAATGGTCTCTTCGGTCAGCTGACCCGAATGTCATGCAAGAAGTGGTTGTTAAAGATGTCATCAAGACCCCGATAATGGTTTATTCAAGAACAAAAACATTCATAATTTAAAGAATGTCCACACGACGCAACTATGTTTAATATCAAGTTTCTTGTTCTTAGCTCTTCACTCGACAGGAAATATGGATTAATCTATGACAATCAACGCCATAAACGTTAACTCATAAATCAGGCCAGTAAAGACGGCTCACAAGTCAGGTCATAAATCAGGCCAGTAAAGACGGCTCACAAGTCAGGTCATAAATCAGGCCAGTAAAGACAGCTGACAAGTCAGGTCATATATCAGGCCAGTAAAGACGGCTGACAAGTCAGGTCATATATCAGGCCAGTAAAGACGGCTCACAAGTCAGGTCATAAATCAGGCCAGTAAAGACAGCTGACAAGTCAGGTCATAAATCAGGCCAGTAAAGACAGCTGACAAGTCAGGTCATAAATCAGGCCAGTAAAGACGGCTCACAAGTCAGGTCATATATCAGGCCAGTAAAGACGGCTCACAAGTCAGGTCATAAATCAGGCCAGTAAAAACGGCTCACAAGTCAGGTCATATATCAGGCCAGTAAAGACGGCTCACAAGTCAGGTCATATATCAGGCCAGTAAAGACGGCTCACAAGTCAGGTCATATATCAGGCCCGTAAAGACGGCTCACAAGCCAGGTTATAAATCAGGCCAGTAAAGACAGCTGACAAGTCAGGTCATAAATCAGGCCAGTAAAGACGGCTGACAAGTCAGGTCATATATCAGGCCAGTAAAGACGGCTCACAAGCCAGGTCATACATCAGGCCAGTAAAGACAGCTGACAAGTCAGGTCATAAATCAGGCCAGTAAAGACGGCTGACAAGTCAGGTCATATATCAGGCCTGTAAAGACGGCTCACAAGTCAGGTCATATATCAGGCCAGTAAAGACGACTGACAAGTCATGTCATAAATCAGGCCAGTAAAGACGGCTCACAAGTCAGGTCATAAATCAGGCCAGTAAAGACGGCTCACAAGTCATGTCATATATGAGGCCAGTAAAGACAGCTCACAAGTCATGTCATATATCAGGCCAGTAAAGACGGCTCACAAGTCATGTCATAAATCAGGCCAGTAAAGACGGCTCACAAGTTAGGTCATAAATCAGGCCAGTAAAGACGGCTCACAAGTCATGTCATATATCAGGCCAGTAAAGACAGCTCACAAGTCATGTCATATATCAGGCCAGTAAAGACGGCTCACAAATCATGTCATATCAGGCCAGTAAAGACGGCTCACAAGTCATGTCATAAATCAGGCCAGTACAGACGGCTCACAAGTCATGTCATATATCAGGCCAGTAAAGACAGCTGACAAGTCATGTCATATATCAGGCCAGTAAAGACAGCTGACAAGTCATGTCATATATCAGGCCAGTAAAGACAGCTCACAAGTCATGTCATATATCAGGCCAGTAAAGACAGCTCACAAGTCATGTCATATATCAGGCCAGTAAAGACCGCTCACAAATCATGTCATATCAGGCCAGTAAAGACGGCTCACAAGTCATGTCATAAATCAGGCCAGTACAGACGGCTCACAAGTCATGTCATATATCAGGCCAGTAAAGACGGCTCACAAGTCATATCATATATCAGGCCAGTAAAGACAGCTGACAAGTCATGTCATATATCAGGCCAGTAAAGACAGCTGACAAGTCATGTCATATATCAGGCCAGTAAAGACAGCTGACAAGTCATGTCATAAATCAGGCCAGTAAAGACGGCTCACAAGTCATGTCATAAATCAGGCCAGTAAAGACGGCTCACAAGTCATGTCATATATCAGGCCAGTAAAGACGGCTCACAAGTCATGTCATATATCAGGCCAGTAAAGACAGCTGACAAGTCATGTCATATATCAGGCCAGTAAAGACAGCTGACAAGTCATGTCATATATCAGGCCAGTAAAGACAGCTGACAAGTGAGGTCATATATCAGGCCAGTAACTCGATCAGGGGTAAATAATTAAATAATAAATAAGTAATAAAATACTATTTGAAATTATCCATTTTGTTATCGGACATAAACATACACATTTAGTGCACATACAGAAATACATACGGGTACATATTACATATTATGCACATAATTGTTTTATAGGCCATAAAATATTTTAGCATTTCAACATCCCTTTAACATCACAGATTGATTGCATAAATAATTAAATTTCATAAAACAATGAACACAGACAATATGCAAACCAAACACGGTGGTGGTACTTGTCAAATATTGATAACAAATATCGGGAAATAGACTCCGAGAGGCTTGGCGGTAAGGGCACAGTGTAATAGATCCTGAGTCACGTGAATGTCGAAGGTAATGAACGGCAGGCTCTCTTGCAAAAACCGGGTAGCCCAACACCAACAAGAAGTCCCAGTCACTTAACTCGGGGCCAAATCGAGGCTGGCAGACCACTTTAGGAGCAACTAGTACCAAGAATGGACAGACAGCACGGCTGCTAGAGGGCACATGTCAACATACCTAAGCCGAGCCGAACAGACGAAAAAGGGGGGGGGGTGAGACGCACACATCATGGAAATGAGAACGGAGTACTGCCCCAACAACTCATACTTCAACAGCTAGACAACAACAGGGGCTCGACATGCCGGCATTGTATCCTAGCACCTCTATGAGAACGGCGGAGCACTGCCCCAACAACTCATACTTCAACAGCTAGGCAACAACACGGGCTCGACATGTCGGCATTGTATCCTAGCACCTCTATGAGAACGGAGCACTGCCCCAACAACTCATACTTCAACAGCTAGACAACAACAGGGGCTCGACATGCCGGCTTTGTATCCTAGCACCTCTATGAGAACGGAGCACTGCCCCAACAACTCATACTTCAACAGCTAGACAACAACAGGGGCTCGACATGCCGGCTTTGTATCCTAGCACCTCTATGAGAACGGAGCACTGCCCCAACAACTCATACTTCAACAGCTAGACAACAACAGGGGCTCGACATTCCGGCATTGTATCCTAGCACCTCTAACAGTAGTGCACCTACTGACTTCTTAATCCGCGCTAAATAAAGCCAGGGAGGTCATGGCGGCGAGCTATTTCTTCGCTCAGACAAAGCTGTATGGCACTGTATGGCACTGCCCAGCAGTTTGCCGAGGTGTTAGCGAAAGTTTTAAGTGAGTAATCTCAAGACTTGCGCCTACAATTATGTGAGATCAGATGAGATTGGTTCCCTGCTTAATTATGTATTTTGATAGTGTTACCTTCGCATATTATCTTTAAATGTATTTTAATAGCACATCTTTGACAAGTTCCCTTCAGAATTTGGCACTCTTTTATGAATACTTACGAGCACCCATTAACCATTACGTGTTTCCTGTTGAATACCACAGGAACATTGCGGTACTCCTCATATTAAAGAGGAGTATTGATCAAGTATTTTTTGAGATAAAGAAAAGGAAAATTAGTTTAATTAATCCATGGTGTTGTAAACAAAGAAATTGAGAGCAACTGGTTCAGCAAGAGGACAGCGAGTGTTAAATATTGACTGGTTCCCAAACTTTAAGTCTGCGTACATGTGAGATTGTGTCTTATATAAAATACATTAAATTCATGTCTATTACTTCTTTACATAGACACGGATTTCTTTCTTTGGAACATAAATTCATTCTTTAATACAAAGTATCTATTTAGTACAGACATATATATATATTGAGATTAAACCAATTAAAACATTTATTTTTGAAGAAATTGTTTTACTGTCTGGCTGTTACATAACTCACGGTTTTGAGCAATCTACTCAAAAAATCTTGGTCTGCTCACCATATATTTATATCAATTTCAGCCGATACGAATCATGTCCACTAACTCTGACAAGTAACCAAGCAGTTGATGTATCTACAGTAGATAGAGTCACGCCACGAGGAGCCCCCATGGACTGGAATCAAATTGGTGCTGTTCTCCCCACACATGTTTTGACACATGGCCCGTGAACCAACGCCACAAACTCCTATATATTCATGTCGTGACGTTTCAGCAATGTGACAGTGGCTTGTCTTCACGCCCCTCAGACGATGTCGTCTTGCTTAGACGTTTCAGCAATGTGTCAACGGTTTTTCTTCACGCCCCTGAGGCGATGTCGTCACGTTTAGACTTTAGGTTACATAGATAAACAAGTGGCGCTGTCGCAAAACTTCCACCAAGAGAGTCCAGTACCAAGGAAGTTAAATTTTGATCAAATCAAAAAAAGGGAAAATGAGGATCTTAATAATTTATTCCAAGTACATAATGTCAATGCTAATATCTCGGCTTTTATTCTAAGTTCACAATGCCATGGCTAATATCTCAGCTTATATTCCAAGTTCGCAATGCCATGGCAAATAGCTCAGCTTATAATTCCAAGTACACAATGCCAATGCTCATATATCAGCTTATATTCTAAGTTCACAATGCAATGGCTAGTATCTCAGCTTATATTCCAAGTATACAATATTTGATATCGTAGCCGTATTCAAATGGGAATAGGAGGTCTGGGCATACATGCTTGGCTTCAAGGGCCATTTTGAAAGAAAAGTTGAAATACACACCTATTATGAAAGAAAAGGTCAAAGTTCAAAGATAGTACGACTCCCATCATGAAGCACAACGACGCTATCAGAATCAGGAAGTCCTCCCTCGTGGGTTCTGTTCTCTACGGTGCCATCAAGGACGTTTTCCCTTGTGGACCGGTGCCAGAGCGTTACGATCAGGAGCTCGAGAAAAAGATAAGCAAGACATGACCCGATGTCCACCACAAGCAAGACATGACCCGGTGTCCACCTCAGTTACCGCCAGTGCCCTCACCGTAATAGAGCGTCAGATAAGGCGAGCCATTCGGTGACATTGTGCTAAGAAATGGTTTTGTTGATAGTACACATTCAAACCTCTCCTGGAATCTCATGTGACGTGCAACTAGCGCTAGGGAAAACGGAACTATAAAATATTTTAGTTGCTGCCAAAAAATATGCTAATATAATTTAAATGATATGTGTCTACTAGCAGAGCCTCCTCACAGATAGTTATTTAATAGCTTGTTATATGTTTGATAGTTATTTAATAGCTTGTTATATGTTTGATAGTTATTTAATAGCTGGTTATATGTTTGATAGTTATTTAATAGCTGGTTATATGTTTGATAGTTATTTAATAGCTTGTTATATGTTTGATAGTTATTTAATAGCTTGTTATATGTTTGATAGTTATTTAATAGCTTGTTATATGTTTGATAGTTATTTAATAGCTTGTTATATGTTTGATAGTTATTTAATAGCTGGTTATATGTTTGATAGTTATTTAATAGCTTGTTATATGTTTGATAGTTATTTAATAGCTTGTTATATGTTTGATAGTTATTTAATAGCTGGTTATATGTTTGATAGTTATTTAATAGCTGGTTAAATGTTTGATAGTTATTTAATAGCTTGTTATATGTTTGATAGTTATTTAATAGCTTGTTATATGTTTGATAGTTATTTAATAGCTGGTTATATGTTTGATAGTTATTTAATAGCTGGTTAAATGTTTGATAGTTATTTAATAGCTTGTTATATGTTTGATAGTTATTTAATAGCTTGTTATATGTTTGATAGTTATTTAATAGCTTGTTATATGTTTGATAGTTATTTAATAGCTTGTTATATGTTTGATAGTTATTTAATAGCTTGTTATATGTTTGAAAATTCTCAAATTTAATTTGAGTCGATTTTATGGACGTGACCAAAAGACACAAAAACTAGCATGATTCTACGTTGATACGACAATTATATTTACGTGTAAGGAATTTATTATATGGAACAGCAAAACGATTGTCGACGTCCAATTTCCTGATGCAACTTTTATTCCTTCATGTCTTAGATAAATAGGATAGCCATCAACTTCTGCAATAGGATGTGGAGAAAATTGTTTCGGAAATTTCTTGATGCATTCATTATTTTCCATACACGGTGCATTTGGGTTTTGATCACTGCACGGACCATGTATCATTGTACGAATGACTGTCTCATACAGCTCTGGTTCATGATTACGATCAGGTATTTGATTACTGCATGGACCATGTATCATTGTACGAATGACTGTCTCATACAGCTCTGGTTCATGATTACGATCAGGTATTTGATCACTGCATGGACCATGTATCATTGTACGAATGACTGTCTCATACAGCTCTGGTTCATGATTACGATCAGGTATTTGATCACTGCATGGACCATGTATCATTGTACGAATGACTGTCTCATACAGCTCTGGTTCATGATTACAATCTGGTATTTCAGCACAAATAAAACGATCGATCTTTTCAGCTGTGTCAATTTTACAATCATCGGCAAGAAAAAAGAGCATGTGCGAGTGAGGAATTCCTCGTTTCTGTAACTCAATTGTATACACATAAGCTTTAATATGTCCAAACACTCTATTCATAACCATATCTTGAATTGGTGATTTTAATTTGATGTTGAAAATGCGTGCAAATAAATCAGGCCTATCACTCGCTGTTGGCCTTCGAATAGGTTGTCTCGAATTTCAGGCCAATTTGGATTGTATGTCATAGTTATAAAGAGATCAGGTTTGCCTTGTGTTGCAACAAATGCTATTGCATCATAGAATTTTTCTCTCATGTTTCGGGCTGATCTTTGAAAAGATGATGGTGCAATCACCATACGACCAACAGATGTTCCTTGTCGAACTGTGCATCATTAAGATAATCCATTAATAATAATAATAATAAATTGATCATTTATATAGCGCTGTATCCCAGTAAGGAACTGAGCTCACAGCACTTTACATGAAAGTAATAACGTACATATAAGAAATAAATTAGCATTCATACCATAACAACCACATTAATTACAGTACATAACACAAATAGCTACGTTACTCATTAAAAGAATTGTTTCATTAACTTGGAAAATAAATTTCGAAAAGATGTTTCTTAAGTGAAGTCTTGAAGGACTTGGTTGTTTGAATACTACGGATATGTAATGGTAGAGAATTCCATTGTTTGGCTGCACAAAACGAGAATGACCTTTCACCAAATGTTTTAGTGCGTGTCTTAGCAAACAGAGAGAATGCGTGTGTCTGCAGAAGAGCGTAGCTGACGAGTGGGTGAGTAGACCGACAAAAGTTCAGTAACATAGGAAGGGCATGAGTCGGAAAAGACAAAAGAAGTTGTGACAGAGAACGGCCAGTTTGTAATCAATTTGGGCGTGTATCTTCGTTCGTCCGTCGATACGACGAGGATTACTCTAGTCATCCGAGGGTTGTCTGTGCGTGCGCAGATGGCTGATGAGGCCGATCCTTGCACGGAAGGTTCGGGAACAGAAGGGACAAGGGACGAGTGCGACATCTCCCGGAGGGTTGACAGCATGGACCTTTCGGGCTTGCCTCTTCTTTTCTGCGGCGGTAATCCGGTTTGCCTCACATGACCTGGCACCTTCGTGTATGGAAGAGCGCCAGGTGGATCGGTCCATTGCAGCTCGTTCCCACGTGTCTGGATTGATGGCAAACGCTTTCATTGAGGCTTTCAGTGTGTCTTTGAAGCGTTTCTTTTGCCCACCGTGGGACCGCTGGCCATACTGGAGCTCACCATAGAAGATTCTCTTTTGCAGTCTCTCGTTTGGCATTCGGACAACGTGCCCTGCCCAGCGAAGCTGGGTCTGCGTCAGGAGGGTGAAGATGCTGGGGAGACCTGCCCTGGTCAGTACCACTGTGTCTGGAATTTTGTTCTGCCACTTTATGCCGAGAATCTTCCTGAGGCTTGTTATATGAAAGTGGTTCAGCTTTCTTGCATGGCGCTGATAAACTGTCCAATTTTCACAAGCATATAGCAGTGTGGGGAGCACCACTGCCCTGTACACTTTCAGCTTGGTCTGGATGGTAATGCCTCTTCTGTTCCAGACATTAGGGTACAACCTGCCGAAAGTGGAGCTGGCTCTGGCAATTCTGACGCACACTTCGTCATCGATGGTGACATTTTGAGACAGTGTGCTGCCTAGGTATGTGAACCGGTGCCCTGTGTTGAGTCTCTGGCCGTTGACAGTGATGTTGGGCTCTACGTAGGGCCTTCCAGGCGCGGGCTGATGGAGGACCTCAGACTTCTTAGTGTTGATTGTTAGACCAAAGTTTGTGCAGGCGCTGGAGAACAGGTTTACACTGCGTTGCATGTCGGCTTCTGAGACAGCGTTGAGGGCACAGTCATCAGCGAACAGCAGGTCTCTGATGATGTCTGTCATAACCTTGGTTTTTGCCTGGAGCCTCCGAAGGTTGAACAGTTTGCCATCTGTGCGGTACCTCAGGTTGACACCAATACCCTCGTCTCTGAAGGCCTCTGTCAGCATGGCGGAAAACATGAGGCTAAACAGTGTTGGTGCCAGGACGCAGCCCTGCTTGACCCCGTTCGTGACTGGGAAAGCATCAGAAAACTCCCCGCTGTCCTGGACTCTGGCCTGCATGCCCTCATGGAATTGTTGCACCAAGACGATGAATTTCCTTGGGCAACCGTACTTATCCATGATCTTCCACAGACCCTCTCTGCTAACAGTGTCAAAAGCCTTGGTCAGGTCGACATAGGTGGAGAACAGGTCGGAGTTCTGCTCCTGACATTTCTCTTGCAGTTGCCTGGCACCGAACACCATGTCGATGGTTCCTCGCTCTTTTCGGAATCCACACTGACTTTCAGGCAGGAGTCCTTGGTCAAGATGGACAGTGAGGCGGTTGAGCAAGATTCTGGCAAGGATCTTTCCTGCGATAGAAAGCAGGGATATGCCTCTGTGGTTGTCACAAGCCTGTCTACTTCCTTTTCGCTTATATAGATGTATGATGGTGGCATCTTTGAAGTCCTGCGGGATCGACTCTTGCTGTCAAATTAAGAGAAACAGCTGGTGGAGCCTTTCAGTCAGGGCTGTTCCCCCCTCCTTGTAGACCTCAGCTGGTATGGCGTCAGAACCAGGCGCTTTGCCACTGGAGAGAAGATGGATTGCTTTCTGGGTCTCGAGCAAGGTTGGGGGGTCATCCAGTGCTTTGTTTGTGGGCACTTGGGGTAGACGATTGATGGCTTCATCGTTGATTGTCGAAGGGCGATTTAGGACGTCATCGAAATGTTCGACCCAACTCTTCAAGATCTTCTCTTTGTCTGTGATGAGAGTGTTACCGTCTGCGCTGAGGAGGGGGTTTGATCCTGAGGGCGTGGGGCCATATACTTCTTTCAAGGCGTCGTAGACGTTTTTATAGTCACGCCTGTCTGCATAGCCTTGGATCTCGTCAGCTTTGTTGCCGAGCCAATCGTCCTGCATCTGACGGAGCTTCTGCTGAACAGTCTTGCGTATGTTGTTGAGTGCATCTCTCTTTGCCGTGGACTTGGGGTTATTGAGGAAAGCTTGGTGAAGGTGGTGTTTCTCATCCAATAACTGCTTGATGTCTTCGGAGTTCTCATCGAACCAGTCCTTATGTTTCCTGGTCTGGGGGCCCAGGGTCTCTGTAGCTGTGGTGTAAATCAGCTCTCTGAGTGATGCCCAGTCGACCTCCACGCTCTGGTTTCTCAGAGAGGTGGATTTCAAGCACTTTTCCAGAGCATCTACAAAGGACTGTTTGCCGCTGTCGGTATTCAGTTTGGCAACATTAAGCCGTTTCGGGGTCTTCCCTTGCGGGCGTCGTTTAGGCTGAATGCGGATGTTGAGCTTGGTGATGATGAGGCGGTGGTCTGTCCAGCATTCAGCGCCGCACATGGATTTGGTAACTCGTACATCCTGCCTGTCCCTCTTCCTCACAATGACGTAGTCAATAAGATGCAAGTGCTTCGATCGGGGGTGCATCCATGACGTCCGGTTACGAGTGGGGAGGCGGAAGATCGTGTTGGTGATCATTGACCAATGAAGTCAGTAAAGTAGCGGAGTAATATGGTCATGTTTTTTTGCCTTAAGAACCAGTCTGGCAGCTGAATTTTGAACTTTCTGTAGTTTTTCAATGCATATTTGTTTAGGCGCACCTGACAGAAGAGAATTGCAATAATCAATACGAGCTAGAATAAAAGCACAGACTAGAGTTTTTGTTCCACTAATTGTTAAGTATTGGCGGATTGAGCTGATCTGACTGATGGCGGTGTAGACGACAGATGTGATTGATGAAGTTGTTGGTAGAAATATTGTCAGAAATAATGAAGCCAAGATTCCTAGTCGGTGTTGTGAACAGTATATCCGAACTGGCTACCTGAATAGAATTCGGAAGAAACAAAGTACCGCGTGATTTATTGTTGCAAAATAGAAGTGCTTCAGTCTTGTCATCATTCAGCTTGAGTTTGCTGAACGTCATCCAAGACTTTACCTCACCAATGCACTCCTGCATCAATTGGACACCGGAGTCAATATCAGAGGGATCAGTGTGAGTGTATAGCTGAGTATCATCTGCAAATGATTGGCTTTAACTGAATGCTTTTCGAGCAGTAGAAGTAGTGGCCTTGTATAAAGTACAAAAAGTACCGGACCCAAAACGGAGCCCTGAGGCACACCATTAACCAAGTCAGCTTTGTCAGAGATACAGTCATCTACTGATACCACCTGTGATCTGTTAGATAAGTATGATTGAAACCAAGCCAGATATGAGCCAGAAATTCCAAAATAATTTTTCAGGGTTTTTAGCAATTCTTTATGGTCGACGGTGTCAAAGGCTGCACTAAGATCTAAAAGGACCTATATAGAGATTTTCCCACTGTCCAGTGCGAGTAGGAGGTCATTTGTTACTTCTCTGTGCTGTGAGAAGGTCTGTAAGCCGACTGATTGGTACTTAAAAGAGTGTGGTCGTTAAGATAAGCAAAATGTTTTTTTAAGACTAGTTTTTCAATGACCTTCGATAAAAATGAAATATTAGACACAGGTCGATAGTTGTTTATATTATATTGTTTTGGTCTAATCCTTGTTTTATCAGCAAGGGTTTTATAACAGCAGATTTACATAAGGTGGGAAAAGAACCAGATGTTAGATTCTCATTTACTATATTAGTTATTGTTGGGAGTTAGAGATCTAATGACTCAACCAATAGTGGAGTGTGGATGTGATCAAGAGAGCAGGACGTTGGCTTAGATTTTAGAATAACAGCTTTGACCTCATTTTCCGTAACAGGCTGGAACATGTCAAAGCTTGACCTCACAGCAAAAGGAGATAAACTATGTGCTGGTAACACCGTTCTGTCAAGCTCATCGCCAATGTTAGAAATGTTGTTGATAAATAAGTTACAAAATATATCTGGTTGTTGATGTAAGGGATACACAGAGGCGAGGACCATAGCTTTACCACTCCCTCTGAGGTTATTACATCAATTAAATAGCGGCCTACTAGTACTACTTGTGATAATTCTAATACTATAAAACAATGTTTTTGTTTGATGTAAAATACTAGTAACACATTAACCCTCTATATTGTTCAACACGCAAACGGCTTTGTTGATTTCTAATGAAATTAAGATTATTTGCCTCGACTTGTAGATGAGAATCAACAGCCCACTGTTGAAATAATTTTCCGCCATGTAGTATAGGATTAAATCTATTGACTCCGATTGCTATTTGAGCAACTTTCCATTGTAGAAGTGATATATGAGTTCTTACTCTACCAGGTCGATTTTCAAGATTTATTTGCATATTTGTCTGCCAGCCAGCCTCACAGAAAGGATAGAACAAAACATATATCATTGGATCTAAATGTGGACTCAGAATATTTAAGTTTATTATAGGTTGATCAGCATCTCGTTGCTATACTCTAAAATCTCTTTCAAACGGTGGCTCACCATCAGCGGAACGAAATATCATAGCCACTTCGTCGACAGTCGGTAAATTATATCGTCGTCGATCAGTGTTGCGGTCACGTCAAAAGGTCATGTTGACCGTTGGTAACGAATGATTACTTTGTTCTGCTCGCTCTTTCTCTTCTTATTCGATTTCACCTAGCATACTATTAGCTTTTAGGTGAAATCGAACAAGAAGAGAAAGAGCGAGCAGAAAGAGCTAGATACGATTAGCTTTTACACTATATAAAAACAAGGGTGATAGAAGTGACTGCAATAACTATCGCGGCATCTCACTCCTTAGTATTCTAGGAAAGGCCTTCGCCCGTGTCATACTAACACGTTTACAGAGTCTAGCAACCCGTTTCTATCCAGAATCTCAGTGCGGTTTCCGGACTGGTGGGTCTACCATAGACATGGTATTTTCCATTCGGCAGCGCCAGGAAAAATGCAGAGAGCAACAGATGCCACTATACATTGCCTTTGTGAACCTTACGAAAGCCTTTGATTTCGTCAGTCGAAACGGGCTATTCCAAATCCTGGTAAAAATCGGCTGTCCCCCACACCTACTCGCCATCATCAGACAGTTCCATAAAAATATGCAGGCCACAGTGCAGTTCGATGGAGCTATTTCAGAAGCCTTTCCAGTCAGCAGCGGAGTTAAACAATGTTGTGTACTTGCACCAACACTGTTCGCAATCTTCTTCACCGTACTGCTTCGATACGCATACAAGGATAATAGTGATGGAATCTGGTTAAACACCAGAGCTGATGGAGGACTTTTCAACACTGCCCGCCTCCGAGCCAAGACCAAAACGACAGATGTCCTAATTCGTGAGCTACTCTTTGCGGATGATGCGGCATTAACAGCACACACAGAAACTGGTTTGCAACAACTCATGTCAAGCTTCTACAACGCCTGCAAAGAATTTGGTCTGCAAATCAGCTTGAAAAAGACAAACATCATGGCCCAAGACACACAACCTCCTCCTACCATCAATATTGACAATGAAAATTTGGAGGTTGTGGACAGCTTCACCTACTTGGGTTCCAAGGTCTCCAATACATTGTCCATTGAAGAGGAAATAAACAGTAGAATTGGCAAGGCAGCTGCCACAATGGCTAAATTAAGCAAACGAGTCTGGCAAAACACCAAGTTAACAGAGAAAACCAACCTGTGTGTCTAAAAAGCCTGCGTCATTAGTACACTGCTACACGGGAGCGAGACATGGACCACTTATACATCCCAAGAGCGCAAGTTAATAGCTTCCACTTGAGATGCCTGCGTCGCATCCTTGGTATTAAATGGCAAGACAAAGTGCCTAATACTGAAGTCCTAATGCATGCCAACACCCAAAGCATGTTCTCAATCCTTAGTGAAAGACGCCTGAGATGGCTAGGAGATGTTAAAAGAATGAGTCCTGGCCGCATCCCCAAGGACCTCCTATATGCAGAACTGGCATCGGGAAAGAGGAAGACCACGTCTGCGATTTAAAGATGTCTGCCAAAGGGACATGAAAGCTGCCAGAATACGCACAAGCGACTGGGACTGTAAGGCAGAAGACCGATCTACAGTTGTCAAAGAGGGCGTCATAGTAGCCGAGGAGCAAAGGATGGAGGAGGCTACGGACAGAAGAGCTAGGAAAAAGGACAAAACATTGGGAAGCACAGAACTCGTGTGTAAAAACTGTTGTAAAGACTGTCACTCAAGGATAGGACTGCACAGCCACTCGAGGAAATGCAACCAAACTCAACGGGGATGCACCATCGTTTTGCGAGACATGCAACCCAACTCAACAGTGATGCACCATCGTCTCGCCAGACGGAAGGATGCCGATTATTACGATTAGCTTTTGCATAAATGTTATTTTGTCGAATTACATAATCTAAATTGTGTACGATATTTGCATTCAGTCTTTGATTTTCTGGATGTTGCATTCTTTGGGCGTTTTCCATTGCGGAATCGATTACAACAAGTTGACGATATTGTCGTTGAGCTCCATCTTCTGGATGCATGTGCCCAGTCCGATGACAAATTTGTCCATGAACTCGGAATACATAAGGCCCACGTCCTGATAAATGATAGACATGGGCACCCATTGAGGCACCCATTGAGGCACCCATTGAGGCACCCATTGAGGCGAATAATAAAGATGAATAATTATGATTTAGCGACGGTTCCTTTTACCCTGTAGATGATTTTAGTATAGTTTAATTGTCCCTTTTGTCTGAAAGCCTTATAGTAAATAATCAGAAAATATAGAGACAAAGAGAGAAAAATTAAATCTCATTTCCATATTGAACAATTTTATGCGGACGTTCGAAAAGAGTTATTTTTGGTGCAGTAATTTGTTTTCAAGGCTTTTTGTTAAGCGGTGCGCTTTCTAAAATCGTTTATTGCCTGATTACATAGTGTTACGAACGAACGACCATACATAGCAAATTATATATATTGATATTACGCATCATTTCGTCTTTTATTTAACCTTTTATTTAAATATTTTTTTTCTTGTGTTTAGGATTGCTTTCTCTTTTTAAAAACTTTTTGTGTCATTCACTGCTACATTTTTATAGCACTGTACGCACAGTATCTTTACAGTATTTTTTTATGTTCCGACTAACACTGAAATTCTGGTTAACACGCTTCTTAAGAACGGATCTACGTCGAAACCCGAGGACCCCTTTATTTAATTTAATTATTTTTTAAAGCCACATACACAGACGCTGACCATTCGCTTGAAACACAAACACTATAATACAATTCCTTATTAATCTTATGTAAAGAGGCTTTAGCCCAATGATTTCTAACTTAAAATTAACACTAAACTAAATAATCAGTTCTCGAACTTCGATTCTTTTCTTAGTACATCGAATTCTAAGAATTGTTTAAGGAAGTCATCATTTTCCAGTTTATTTAAAAGTAACATCCAAAATGATTTTCCAAAAGCGTTAACAGCCAAAGTCTAACTTGGAAATAAATTGACAGAAGAAAAACGGTGAGGACTGAAAAATATAATCTTTTCAGAAATTTATTTTTTTGTCCTCGTGGAAAAAAATTAATTTTCGACTTTAGACTTAATTCTATACTTAAATTAAATTAACTATGTTGTGGTCCTAAATCCATTTTGTACCAAGTATATATCATACTTTGACAAAGTCCCTGACAATTATGTCAGTCGATAAACTAAAAATAATGCTGACAACAAACAATGCGCCATGTTTCTACTCCTCTATCGCCAGTCATTTCCAATATTCGTTTTGTGTGACAGTCATGAAGCTCATCAAATACCAAGGGGATGTGTTTCCACGAACACCGTGCCACCAAAACTCCAAGCTACAAAAAAAACCAAGCCACCAAAACACAAAGCCACCAAAACACAAAGCCACCAAACACCAAGCCACCAAAAAAACCAAGCTACAAAAACACAAAGCTACAAAAACCACAAGCCACCAAAACACCAAAACACCAAGCTACAAAAACACCAAGCCACCAAAACACCAACCCACCAAAACACCAAGCTACGAAAACAACAATCCACCAAAAGACAAAGCAACCAAGTCACCAAAACACCAAGATACAAAAACACAAAGCCACCCAAACACCAAGCCACCTAAACACCAACCAAGCAAAACACCAAGCTACAAAAACACCATGCCACCAAAACACCAAGCTACAAAAACACCAAGCTACAAAAACACCAAGCCACCAAGCCACGGCATTGAAAAAACACGGGCTTCCAAACAAGATGTCATGGTGCTCCACAAACATGAAGTCATTGTCCAACACACAAACATGGACTTAACAAAACACCACCGTGTTTATTGTGTTTACCTCAGTAGATAGAATCTTTGCCAGGTGCGATCGTGATGACTTTAACCTTTGACCTCTGGAGCGCTTCCTTGATGTTACGGCTTTGATCTCTGAAATCTGAGGTGAAACAATCGAATAAATGAAGTGTTTCCAATAAACAGTCAGATGTACTCTTTAGTCTATGGTGTACTCTTTAGTCTATGGTGTACACTTTAGTATATGGTGTACACTTTAGTATATGGTGTACACTTTAGTCTATGGTGTACTCTTTAGTCTATGGTGTACACTTTAGTCTATCGTGTACTCTTTAGTCTATGGTGTATACTTTAGTTTATGGTGTACTCTTAGTATGTGGTGTACTCTTTAGTCTATGGTGTATACTTTAGTCTATGGTGTACACTTTAGTCTATGGTGTATACTTTAGTCTATGGTGTACACTTTAGTCTATGGTGTACACTTTAGTCTATGATGTACACTTTAGTCTATTGTGTATACTTTAGTCTATGGTGTACACTTTAGTCTATGGTGTACACTATAGTCTTTGGTGTACACTTTAGTCTATGGTGTACACTTTAGTCTATGGTGTATACTTGAGTCTATGGTGTATACTTTAGTTTATGGTGTATACTTTAGTCTATGGTGTATACTTTAGTCTATGGTGTATACTTTAGTCTATGGTGTACACTTTAGTCTATGGTGTATACTTTAGTCTATGGTGTATACTTTAGTCTATGGTGTATACTTTAGTCTATGGTGTACACTTTAGTCTATGGTGTACACTTTAGTCTATGGTGTACACTATAGTCTATGGTGTACACTTTAGTCTATGGTGTACACTTTAGTCTATGGTGTATACTTTAGTTTATGGTGTATACTTTAGTCTATGGTGTATACTTTAGTCTATGGTGTACTCTTTAGTATATGGTGTACTCTTTAGTCTATGGTGTATACTTGAGTCTATGGTGTAAACTTGAGTCTATGGTGTAAACTTTAGTCTATGGTGTATACTTTAGTCTATGGTGTATACTTTAGTCTATGGTGTATACTTTAGTCTATGCTGTATACATTAGTCTATGGTGTATACTTTAGTCTATGCTGTATACTTTAGTCTATGGTGTACACTTTAGTCTATCGTGTACTCTTTAGTCTATGGTGTATACTTTAGTCTATGGTGTACACTTTAGTCTATCGTGTACTCTTTAGTCTATGGTGTATACTTTAGTTTATGGTGTACTCTTTAGTCTATGGTGTATACTTTAGTCTATGGTGTACACTTTAGTCTATGGTGTATACTTTAGTCTATGGTGTACACTTTAGTCTATGGTGTATACTTTAGTCTATGGTGTATACGTTAGTCTATGGTGTATACTTGAGTCTATGGTGTATACTTGAGTCTATGATGTACACTTTAGTCTATGGTGTATACTTTAGTCTATGGTGTACACTTTAGTCTATGGTGTACACTATAGTCTATGGTGTACACTTTAGTCTATGATGTACACTTAAGTCTATGGTGTATACTTGAGTCTATGGTGTAAACTTTAGTCTATGGTGTATACTTTAGTTTATGGTGTACTCTTTAGTCTATTGTGTACTCTTTAGTCGATGGTGTACTCTTTAGTCTATGGTGTACACTTTAGTCTATGGTGTACACTTTAGTCTATGGTGTACTCTTTAGTGTATGGTGTACTCTTTAGTCTATGATGTATACATTAGTCTATGGTGTATACTTTAGTCTATGGTGTATACTTTAGTCTATGGTGTATACTTTAGTCTATGGTGTAAACTTTAGTCTATGGTGTATACTTTAGTCTATGGTGTATACTTTAGTCTATGGTGTATACTTTAGTCTATGGTGTATACTTTAGTCTATGGTGTATACTTTAGTCTATGGTGTATACTTGAGTCTATGGTGTACACTATAGTCTATGTTCACTGGCCACGGCTATGATGGTGAGTGTAGACACAACTATTATGGTGCCTGTGTGTGTGTGTGTATGTTTGTGCACGCCTGTGAGAATGAGGATGTAGTTATTAGTCTGGCCTTACTTTAAGATTCTTATCTCTCTTAAACTTGTTTAACAGCGTGCTACAGAGCTGATAATAGCTATAAACTGCTAAAACAAAATTGTAATAAGCTCTTCAAGTTTTAAATTAGCAGGAATATATCCCGACATAAAACTATGAAAACTTTCCTGTAAGAAAATATAATTAAATTTATTATTATAGAAGGGATATTTACGTATTACTTTCCATTGATGAAATAACATTACTTTTGGTATATTTATTATAGCCTACATTCTTCAAGGCGTTCAAGTGATAATTTGATCCTCGCGTGTTAGATTGGTGTGTCACGTATCGGAACGGGAAACGTATACTTGCTAATGGCGTGTTGTCACAGAAATTAAAACGATAACCTAGAACCACTGTGTTTTAATATGACATTGTAAGAATTGATTCAGACCATTGAGAAAGTCCGATGACATGACAAGATTAGAACCCCTGTGGGACATGACAAGATTAGAACCCCTGTGGGACATGACAAGATTAGAACCCCTGTGGGAGAGACCACAACGCCGACGGAACTCGCAGCTACTGAAGCAATCTTTATGCACTTAGATGAAATTATTTCCCCTGGGACCCGTCACATTCTGGGGACCAAGTAAACAGTCAATAAACACGTCAGATTATTCAACAGTTAAATTCAGTGGTCCTCACGATGAATGGCATCACCCCTTCAGAGATCGAGATTTAAATTTAACATAGTGTAGCCAGTCACGCGCTGAAATGTTTTGTACATGTCCCGGTAGTCTTGTAATGTCATGGGTGTCTTGTACATGTCCTGGATGTCTTGTACATGTCTTGGATGTCTTGTACATGTCTTGGATGTCTTGTACATGTCCTGGATGTCTTGTACATGTCCTGGCTGTCTTGTACATGTCCTGGCTGTCTTGTACATGTCCTGGATGTCTTGTACATGTCCTGGATGTCTTGTACATGTCCTGGATGTCTTGTACATGTCCTGGATGTCTTGTAAATGTCCTGGCAGTCTTGTACATGTCCTGGCAGTCTTTTACATGTCCTGGATGTCTTGTACATTTCCTGGCAGTCTTGTACATGTCCTGGATGTCTTGTAAATGTCCTGGCAGTCTTGTACATGTCCTGGCAGTCTTTTACATGTCCTGGATGTCTTGTACATTTCCTGGCAGTCTTGAACATGTCCTGGCAGTCTTGTACATCTCCTGGATGTCTTGTGCATGTCCCGGATATCTTGTACATGTCCCGGATGTCTTTTGTACAGTGAGGCCACCTGTGAGAACATGTGACACGCCATGAGACAGACACTTTGAGACGCCGAAGGACGTATGTTATTAAAACAAATAAGCTCTTAAGACGCCATGAGACAGACACTTTGGGACGCCATGAGACAGACACTTTGAGACGCCGAAGGACGTATGTTATTAAAACAAATAAGCTCTTAAGATGCCATGAGACAGACACTTTGAGACGCCATGAGACAGACACTTTGAGACGCCGAAGGACGTGTGTTATTAAAACAAATAAGCTCTTAAGACGCCATGAGACAGACACTTTGAGACGCCGAAGGACGTGTGTTATTAAAACAAATAAGCTCTTAAGACGCCATGAGACAGACACTTTGAGACGCCGAAGGACGTGTGTTATTAAAACAAATAAGCTCTTAAGACGCCATGAGACAGACACTTTGAGACGCCGAAGGACGTATGTTATTAAAACAAATAAGCTCTTAAGACGCCATGAGACAGACACTTTGAGACGCCGAAGGACGTATGTTATTGAAAACAAATAAGCTCTTAAGATGCCAAGAGACCTACGTGAGAACGATTAGGTCACAAATTGTCCTTGAGTTAAAACCAGTGAGGCCCCAACAGACTTGGTGTGAGAACCGCTATGAGAACTTTGTGAGGCCCAGCTTAGTATTGTTTGAAAACCGTGGTGTACTCAAGTAGGCAATTGTTCCAATCATTGAAAGTAATCGTGGAATCGCTAGGTGTCGACCTCCAACAGTTCAAAGGTAATCGTAGCGTTCTCTCTGGCGTGGGCATGATGTTGTGACAATCATTTCATTGGTCTCGCTTCATTTCATTTACACAATCACAACTTGACATTAGATTTTCACAGTTTAATGATGGGGAAAATCTCGTGGTTTGACATGGTTATAGTTATAGGTAACTACCACGACTGTTTCCTTTAAAACCTCTCGTTTGAAGACCTGGTGGAAAGGTCGCTTGCAAGAAAAACGTAGTCCTATCCTACTAATCCGTTTTCGGGAAAATTACTAGTTTAAGCAAGTAAAACCATCAAATAATTAATGTAGTGTCAATAAATAAACCAAATACACTTTTCAAGTAGAAAGTTCAAACAGACATACAAGACCTTAGCGTCAATACACTGTAACTGTGTACTGCTAGACATACATACAAGACCTTAGCGTCAATACACTGTAACTGTGTACTGCTAGACAGACATACAAGACCTTAGCGTCAATACACTGTAACTGTGTACTGCTAGATTCAGACATACAAGACCTTAGCGTCAATACACTGTAACTGCGTACTGCTAGATTCAGACATACAAGACCTTAGCGTCAATACACTGTAACTATGTACTGCTAGATTCAGACATACAAGACCTTAGCATCAATACACTGTAACTATGTACTGCTAGACATACATACCTTAGCGTCAATACACTGTAACTATGTACTGCTAGATTCAGACATACAAGACCTTAGCGTCAATACACTGTAACTATGCACTGCTAGATTCAGACATACAAGACCTTAGCGTCAATACACTGTAACTGTGTACTGCTAGATTCAGACATACAAGACCTTAGCGTCAATACACTGTAACTGTGTACTGCTAGATTCAGACATACAAGACCTTAGCGTCAATACACTGTAACTGTGTACTGCTAGATTCAGACATACAAGACCTTAGCGTCAATACACTGTAACTGTGTACTGCTAGATTCAGACATACAAGACCTTAGAGTCAATACACTGTAACTGTGTACTGCTAGATTCAGACATACAAGACCTTAGATTCAATACACTCTAACTATGTACTGCTAGATTCAGACATACAAGACCTTAGATTCAATACACTGTAACTATGTACTGCTAGATTCAGATGTACAAGACCTTAGCGTCAATACACTGTAACTATGTACTGCTAGATTCAGATGTACAAGACCTTAGCGTCAATACACTGTAACTATGTACTGCTAGACATACATACAAGACCTTAGCGTCAATACACTGTAACTATGTACTGCTAGATTCAGACATACAAGACCTTAGCATCAATACACTGTAACTATGTACTGCTAGACATACATACCTTAGCGTCAATACACTGTAACTATGTACTGCTAGATTCAGACATACAAGACCTTAGCGTCAATACACTGTAACTATGCACTGCTAGATTCAGACATACAAGACCTTAGCGTCAATACACTGTAACTGTGTACTGCTAGATTCAGACATACAAGACCTTAGCGTCAATACACTGTAACTGTGTACTGCTAGATTCAGACATACAAGACCTTTGCGTCAATACACTGTAACTGTGTACTGCTAGATTCAGACATACAAGACCTTAGCGTCAATACACTGTAACTGTGTACTGCTAGATTCAGACATACAAGACCTTAGCGTCAATACACTGTAACTGTGTACTGCTAGATTCAGACATACAAGACCTTAGCGTCAATACACTGTAACTGTGTACTGCTAGATTCAGACCAGTAACATTTGATGTACTCAGTATTGTACACCGTCGCTGTTGATGAGTGCCGTTACTAGAGCTACAGCACATTATAACCATTCATCCTACACACAGATGTGTGTATTGTTTTTGAAGCATTAGATTGACATTGTTCAATGTGTTTTAATTAGCAGAGTCAGATCTTCAGGGTGGTTACTGAAGAATGTGTGAACAAATGTTTTAACTAGTAGAGTCAGATCTTCAAGGTGGTTACTGAAAAATGTGTGAACAAATGTTCATACTTTCAGCTGAGAACTAACAACTCCCCCACTCCACCCCCACCTCAGTATGGAGAATTGCCGACATGCTTTAATGGTGCCCCCCCCTGGGTGGAAGGAAAGGTGAGGGAGGTAATACAGGGAGCACACAGGGCGGGGAACGAGACGGTCAGAAAACAGGGACAGGGACTTGGGGAAAGGTTGCAAGTGGTTGTAGTAAGGATTAGGGGTGTTAGGGATGAGGTGGGACAAGAGTGTCATGGAACAGGGCCAGTATGGGGGGTGGGGGGTGCATGGAACAGGGCCAGCATGGGGGGTGCATGGAACAGGGCCAGCATGGGGGGTGAAAATACTAGTTAATGGGGGTGGAAGAAAACTGAGAGTCAAAAGGGGGGGGGCTTCTTTTTGTGTGGGGTACTCTTCGATGTCCGAAAATTCAATTTTTTTCCACATGATGAACAATAAGCTGAAACTTGCCCTCGGTTGTTCGGATGATGGAAAGGTCAAGATAATGCCAGGTCTAGACACATGCGGAGGTGGGCGAGGGGCGGCGCGGGTCATCCAAGCTAAATATGTCTTTTGGAAATGTCGCATTGTTCTTTGGGCAACTACAGTAGACATTAGACAACAAGGTGTGCCTCGGTGCCAGAAAACATGTGTCTGGTTCTTATACTCCTGGAGGATAGAGGACCTACTTTCTTTTTTATATACATAGATTTAAAAAAGAGGAATTAAGGGTCCCCGGACCCAATCGGTTAAACATGTGAAATTCGAAACACCTGTTTATTTCAATCAATTTCATAAGTAATATATTTATCTTTATTTCTCAAGTCGTACCAAATTGAATGTGGTATCAAATCTTAAACGTTTACGAAAATAGATATTTTGGGGCCCCCGGGCCCGAAGGAATGGACATTAGGAGTTCAGTGGCCTAAAGTATTTTAATATAGGCCATCAAGTTTTTATACACCAAGTTTGGCCGAGATTAATCTATGTTGCCAGGAGCTAACGCTTAAACTAATATTTATATAGCTCATGTAAGAAAAACAAAAGACATTTAGGACCCCCGGCTCCCCATGAGTGTTAGTCTTACAAAATAATTTCGCCATTTACCATCCCAATAGCGTACTCAACAACCTGGCAAAGTTTCGTGACGTACTCAACAACCTGACAAAGTTTCGTGACGTACTCAACAACCTGGCAAAATTTCGTGACGTACTCAACAACCTGGCAAAGTTTCGTGACGTACTAAACAACCTGACAAAGTTTCGTGACGTACTCAACAACCTGGCAAAGTTTCGTGACGTACTCAACAACCTGGCAAAGTTTCGTGATGTACTCAACAACCTGGCAAAGTTTCGTGATGATCGGATGAATGGTGTTGTAAGCCATAGAGGTCATACATACATAAATACTTTCATTTATATACAGAGATTAAACAGTGAATGTTTTCATTTGTACATAATGCTATTAGATCGTGGCCCATAAATAAATAGAAGAAAAGGTGGAATTTTATGATGCAGTGCTCAGCTTGAGCAATTTTATAGAAACACTTTTAATTTTTTTTAAAAAGAAGTTTAAAACACCAATTTGACATCGTCCTATCTTGTCTCCATTCTTCCCATCATTATTTCACTAAGATCCTATTCAGAAGTCAGCACACAAATTGAAAGTTTAGTGGGTCGCAAAACTTCAAGTTAGAACAGTGGTACTCAACCCCCGGTCCGCGGCCCGGTACTGGTCCGGGTAACAAAAGGTACTGGACCGGGCCTCACATAAAATATTAAATTATTTCCATTTTATTTACCGTGGTGCATATTTCTTGGGATTGTGTGACTTTCCAAAGACAAATACCCGGATATTTTGAAATTTAAAAAAAAATGGGAACACGAAGGACAGAAGAAACTTCTGAGGGACACCACATCAATAAAGGAGAATGCAATGAGAGCGTCATATTTAGTGGCTAACTGTAATACTAAGGCTTAAAGGCCATTCAATGTCAGTGGAGAATTGATCGTGCCCTCTACTAAAGGTATCTGCTATTAACCTCTATGAGAGACTGCTGTTAAAAAGATAGCACATATGACTTTGTCGGCTAGCATAGTGACAGGAGCATTGAGTACATAGCCGAAGCATTGAGTACATAGCCGAAGCATTGAGTACATAGCCGAAGCATTGAGTACATAGCCGAAGCATTGAGTACATAGCCGAAGCATTGAGTACATAGCCGAAGCATTGAGTACATAGCCGAAGCATTGAGTACATAGCCGAAGCATTGAGTACATAGCCGAAGCATTGAGTACATAGCCGAAGCATTGAGTACATAGCCGAAGCATTGAGTACATAGCCGAAGCATTGAGTACATAGCCGAAGCATTGAGTACATAGCCGAAGCATTGAGTACATAGCCGAAGCATTGAGTACATAGCCGAAGCATTGAGTACATAGCCGAAGCATTGAGTACATAGCCGAAGCATTGAGTACATAGCCGAAGCATTGAGTACATAGCCGAAGCATTGAGTACATAGCCGAAGCATTGAGTACATAGCCGAAGCATTGAGTACATAGCCGAAGCATTGAGTACATAGCCGAAGCATTGAGTACATAGCCGAAGCATTGAGTACATAGCCGAAGCATTGAGTACATAGCCGAAGCATTGAGTACATAGCCGAAGCATTGAGTACATAGCCGAAGCATTGAGTACATAGCCGAAGCATTGAGTACATAGCCGAAGCATTGAGTACATAGCCGAAGCATTGAGTACATAGCCGAAGCATTGAGTACATAGCCGAAGCATTGAGTACATAGCCGAAGACAATGAGATAACATTGAGAGTTAATAGATCACCGTGACACGCACTCAACGGGTATGGACAAAAACGCGACGACTTGATTATTTGCGGTATCTTTGGTGGATGACGTTTATGAGGATTTGCTATGTAAACTATATTTGCCAATCAACATCACAGTAGTAGAACTCTTCAAATCATTGGATGGTTATATATTTTGTTAATGTCATTTACCACATAAGGGAAAAGCCCTTAACTCGCGCCTATTTGGGGAGCTTGTGAGGTGAGGGACGCAGACCACATGTGTACTCTTGTACACAGAGATAAGATGGTCATCTAGTGGAAAATCCCTTATCACAGTATTTGAATTATGAGAGTCCTAGCTAAGATTTCTCTCAGAAAAGAAGTCAACGCCGGCAACGAATTTCGGTGACTAGGTGTGTGTCACAAATCTTGCTTATCCGTGAAACATATTCAGTCATCTCAATGAATTCAATCTGTCACTTTAGGGGAAAATGACAAGTGTTTTCATGTTGGCAAAGTATCTCTTTAAAGCCTAACTGAAATCGTGGTATCTGTGTGCAAACGGATGCATTTTGGAGATGCTTCAAACAGCGAGAGTTTTAGGCGAGACTGAGTTTGAGCATTCATTCTCACAGTTGGTACACGATCTTCTGCCAGACTGCGCATGCGCAATCAATCTCCAACATTGGTGCAGAATCACAAGCCTTTGCTTTTATATGAGTTCGAGGCGCTACTTTCCAACCAAAAATGACCTACGAAATGGTAAGGAATGGATCCACGGCCTATTTGTCAACAGACCAGGCCAATCTAGCATGTCTGTCTGTACAAGAATAATATTAACTGCTGGAGACACTGACCCATGTGTCAACAGACCAGGCCAATCTAGCATGTCTGTCTGTACAAGAATAATATCAACTGCTGGAGACAGTGGCGCATTTGTCAACAGACTAGGCCAATCTAGCATGTCTGTCTGTGCAAAAATAATATCAACTGCTGAAGACAGTGGCCCATTAGTCAACAGACTAGGCCAATCTAGCATGTTTGTCTGTGCAAAAATAACATCAACTGCTGGAGACAGTGGCCCATTAGTCAACAGACTAGGCCAATCTAGCATGTCTGTCTGTGCAAGAATTATATCAACAGCTGTAGATTGCAAATGGTTCAAACTACGTTCATGGCGTCTACCGTTGTTCTGGATTAAAGTCATGGAGTAAAATCTTGAGATTAAGCAGCTCACTTCTGGTGTCATTGGCCCCTATTAGCCACAGATGGAACAGTATCTCAGACCTCCTCCCCCCACCCTTGAGTGGGCCGCGGTAAAATTATTAAACATTGACGGGTCCGCAGCGATAAAAAGGTTGGGGACCACTGAGTTAGAAAATCCTGAAATAGTCTGTAATTTCATCGATTTTTTAAAGTTTAACTTAAAGTTTTCTGCCATAATGAAACTATGAACAAGGCAGCAATTTACAGGGTATGGGTGGGGCTGTGCCACTTACAAACTTAACCGGTCCATTGCCTTGTAACAACACGATGTGCCGTTTAGTCACATCCCTTGCCGTGTAACAACACGATGTGCCGTTTAGTCACATCCCTTGCCGTGTAACAACACGATGTGCCATGTACTGTCATATACCCTTGCCTTGTTACAACACGATGTGCCATGTACTGTCACATACACTTGCCTTGTTACAACACGATGTGCCATGTACTGTCACATACCCTTGCCTTGTTACAACACGATGTGCCATGTACTGTCACATACACTTGCCTTGTTACAACACGATGTGCCATGTACTGTCACATACCCTTGCCTTGTTACAACACGATGTGCCATGTACTGTCACATACCATTGCCTTGTTACAACACGATGTGCCATGTACTGTCACATACCCTTGCCTTGTTACAACACGATGTGCCATGTACTGTCACATACACTTGCCTTGTTACAACACGATGTGCCATGTACTGTCACATACACTTGCCTTGTTACAACACGATGTGCCATGTAGTCACATACCCTTGCCTTGTAACAACACGATGCGCCATGTACTGTCACATACCCTTGCCTTGTTACAACACGATGTGCCATGTACTGTCACATACCCTTGCCTTGTTACAACACGATGTGCCATGTACTGTCACATACCCTTGCCTTGTTACAACACGATGTGCCATGTACTGTCACATACACTTGCCTTGTTACAACACGATGTGCCGTGTAGTCACATACCCTTGCCTTACGATGTAACGTGTACCGTCACATACCATTGCCTTGTTACAACACGATGTGCCATGTACTGTCACATACCATTGCCTTGTTACAACACAATGGGACGTGTACTGTCACATACCATTGACTTGTTACAACACAATGTGACGTGTACAGTCAGATACCATTGCCTTGTTACAACACGATGTGCCATGTACTGTCACATACCATTGCCTTGTAACAACACGATGTGACGTGTACTGTCACATACCATTGCCTTGTTACAACACAATGTGACGTGTACAGTCACATACCATTGCCTTGTTACAACACGATGTGACGTGTACAGTCACATACCCTTGCCTTGTTACAACACGATGTGCCATGTACTGTCACATACCCTTGCCTTACGATGTAACGTGTACTGTCACATACCATTGCCTTGTTACAACACGATGTGCCATGTACTGTCACATACCCTTGCCTTGTTACAACACGATGTGCCATGTACAGTCACATACCTTTGCCTTGTAACAACACGATGTGACGCGTACTGTCACATAACCTTGCCTTGTTACAACACGATGTGACGTGTACAGTCACATACCCTTGCCTTGTTACAACACGATGTGACGTGTACTGTCACATAACCTTGCCTTGTTACAACACGATGTGCCTTAAGCTGTCCACAATTCCCCACTGTTTGAGTGTCGTCCACATATTAGGGCTCTGAGTATCCCGCTACCCACCAGCACGTGCGATGAATTGGACCCGATTGTACACAGACAGTTGGTCCGAGTGTGGACAGACTTGGAATGACATTGTGCGGCCATCCCCAGCAGTCGCTGAATTGTTCAATCTGACAATGAAAACACACGCCCATTTTAAATTCGGGGGGGTGGGTAAGGGAATCTCAAAAAATGCTTTTCATAGTGCCTCCACCAAGTTCAAACTCTAAATAGATTTTAACAAACAGCCTCGTTCATGCCCAGCACAAATACTGCTTCCTCATAAAAATTATTGTAGAATATTTTCAAATGATTAATTACAATACTTTTATTTGTTCTATTTATAAAGTTCAACTAACAGATCAAACTATCATGGCGATAAACTAAATATATATTTATAACCAATACTTGACTTCAACTAAATTATGAACTTTATGTGAATAGAAACTGACGCACACTATTCTATAAACTATGTTGTACTGCGGTGCCGTGGCGCCTCCCTTTTTTAGGGCGCTACGCGCACCCCTTTTTCAAAAGCCCAACTAACTTGTCCTTGTATGATAAATACGTAATACTAAACTTCCTTAAATGTACACAAAGTACTTTATAATAGGGGTTGTAGGGCGCCTACGGCGCCCACTTTTTTTGGTCAAAAGCTAAAGTAACTTTTTTGTGTATGTTGCATACGAAATATTCCTGAAATGTACACAAATTATTTATATAATATTTTTTTACAGTGCTAATCACCACACGATTTTGTAACTAATTTTAGAAAGCAGCGCACCAAATTACTGCACCAAATAATAACTCTTTTCGAACGTCCACATGAAAATAATAGTGTGGAGGGTGTTTAATGTTAATCTGGAAACCAAAATGATTATGTTTTTTAAGTCTATATTTTCAATTTTAAAAAAAGCAGAGTGATGCTTCTTAGCGTTAGGCCACAGTCATACATAATTGAGGGTAAATATAAATTAAACAATATAATTTGCAATGTCACGTCTGTCCGTGACGCTATTCAAGGTAACTCCCTATAAAAAATGAAAATATAGGAGTAAAAATGTTGCGTTCGAGATTAACAAAATGTGTTTCTAGCCATAAAATATTGTGACGTGACGTCATTATTTGAGCTTTTATTAATTTGTGAAGGGAACGAAGTAATAAGAAAAACCCGTAAAAAACCAAGTTTTTGACTATAAATCCTTTATGTACGAGAAGTAACTAAAAGAATGTTCATTATAATACGCAGCGCCAGACCATCCAGAAATACAAAATTGAAGTTGTGTCGTAAAACGTGTTTAATATAATACGCACCGATCAGGAATATGTTTATAAAAAGAGCTGTCAATAAAATACGCACCTTATTGCGCGACAGAAAGGTTGTTCAATATAATACGCACCGCGACGCTCTATCTCAAAAAATAGCATGATACATAGGAATAAAAAAAATAATCTAAAAAATCAATAATTTAATTACGGTACATGCGATCGATCTGAAATTTTGATACATTGTTTTTATCATCGGTACGAAACTGCCTGCAAAATTTCAGCTCGCTATCTTGCGAGCAAGTGGGTTAAAAATCGATCAAAAGTTTTGGCGACAAGCAAGCAAGCAAGGTCGGTCGGCCGCAGACACCACGAGTTAATATAAAGGATTTAATAAGAAAACCCCGTAAAAAACCAAGTTTTTGACTATAAATCCTTTATGTACGAGAAGTAACTAAAAGAATGTTCATTATAATACGCAGCGCCAGACCATCCAGAAATACAAAATTGAAGTTGTGTCGTAAAACATGTTTAATATAATACGCACCGATCAGGAATATGTTTATAAAAAGAGCTGTCAATAAAATACGCACCTTATTGCGCGACAGAAAGGTTGTTCAATATAATACGCACCGCGACGCTCTATCTCAAAAAATAGCATGATACATAGGAATAAAAAAAATAATCTAAAAAATCAATAATTTAATTACGGTGCATGCGATCGATCTGAAATTTTGATACATTGTTTTTATCATCGGTACGAAACTGCCTGCAAAATTTCAGCTCGCTATCTTGCGAGCAAGTGGGTTAAAAATCGATCAAAAGTTTTGGCGACAAGCAAGCAAGCAAGCAAGCAAGCAAGCAAGGTCCGCCGCAGACACCACGAGTTAATATAAAGGATTTAAAAAGAGCCATGTTTCATTTGATAAATATTATTATTTTTTGTATTAAATGTCCGTTTTTTGTGTATGTGTCCATGTCAATATTACGTACTTAATTATAAATTTAATTTTCTATATCATTATATAACATTCGTTTTTCTGTTCATGAAATTTACAATTGGTTGTCGTTTGGTTGTCAAGTTTCGATGCGTTTTGAACTACAAAGCCATTATTTTTATGTTTCAGTTTAGCGTTTGTTTTTCTTTTATACACTTTGGGATTGCATATTTGTATGTTTAAAAAAATAACATATTTAAAAATCGGATTCCTCCCCACAATAGTTTTTTTTATTGTTCTTTACATGTAATATTTTAATGCGTCTTAGACTAATTTGGAATGAAAAATGTTTACTTTTAATATAGAACTGGAAGGGGTGCTGACTTGACAATAATGAAAACGTTTATTAGAATTCCTAAAACGTGCATATTAAATTTTATATACGATTACCTGAAGATAATGTAATATTTTATTTTATCCAGTGATTAACTTTACTTCAAAGGTTTCATGCAAAATAAATAGTTCATTGTTATTCATATTTGTAAATAGTTACAATTTTTTATTTACATGGTTTTGATAATGTAAAGGTAATAATGTATGGACCAATGGGCGCATAAACTGACAAGTCATAATAGATCTTGAAAAGGTGCTGACTTGACAATAATAAAAACGTTTATGTGAATTACTAACACGTTTATATTAAATTGTAAATATGATTAACAGTTGATAATTTAATCTTTTCTGTTATCCTGTGACAAACTTTGCTTACTACGTTTCATTCAAAATGAATAGTTCTTGTTATTAACATGTGTAAAAATTACATTTTATTTTTTACATGTTTTGGTAATGTTGTGGTAATAATGTATGGACAAATGGGCGAATAAACTGACAAGTCATAATCATCAATGAAGCTTAAACTGCTTCAAATCACAGATGTGCTTGATGTGGATCACATTACAGTCACATAATTTATTTTTAAGACACTGTGCTGTATTATTGGTGCACTCATAATTGGTGCGCACTATTCAATGCTGCAAGTTAACGTCCAGCTGATTCCTCAGCAATATTTGTAAATACTTCGAACTTCAAACTTCTTTGATGTAGTATCACCTTATGCTGTGTGTAATTCACTATGCATTTACTATTATCCTGATTATATCATTATTATTCATGCAAACTTATATAACGCGAAGCCTAAGCTTGGAGGTTTTCTCATAACACATATATTGGTATATATAATCCAAATATATACTCTGCTATGTCCGTTCGTAACGCTAGATTTTAGAAAGCGCACCGCTAAAAAAAATAGCCTAGAAAAAAAAATGCAATAAAAAAACGTAAAAATAAAGTTTTTGACTATAAATCCCTTATATATGAGACATAACTTAAAGTATTGATTATGTTCCAACGCGACAAACATTTACAGCCTGAAACTGAGTGAATTCTTCCTGGTTAAAACATGAGATGTGGTCATCGATGGCTGGCGTGAAGTCAAGTGACCCGTAAAATTTAAACAATAGTGACTGCTACGATACGATGCATTGTTAGGTGACACGAGTCTATGTGCCAAATTTCAGCTCGATGGCATCACGGGAAGTGGGTCATTTTTGACTTTTGTTTTTCCGCCCGACGACGAACGACAGAGAGAGACGGCAGTGAAGTTAATATAAGGGATTTTAAAATTTAAAAAACAACAACATAAAAAACGCTATTTTCAAACGTCCGCATAAAATTGTTCAATATGGAAAAGAGATTTAATGTTTCTCTCTTGGTCTCTACATTTTCTGATTTTTAGCTTATGTGTAATGTACTGTCCTTAATGTTATTATGGTATGAATGGTTATTTAATTATAATATGTATGTTATGATCTCCATGTAAAGCGCTGTGAGCCCGGTTCCTTGCTGGGATACAGCGCTATATAAATTATCAATTATTATTATTATTATTATTTCTATGCGGCTTTCAGGCAAAAGGGACAATTACAAAAACTGAAATATATCCATTTTGAAAACTTCCGTCATTTTTAACGGTTAATACACTAGTAATAATAATAACAACATTCCCTGCTTACTTTGTGGTTACTAAGAATAGCACGCAACATGATACAAGTACAAGTAAGTTCCGTTGCTAATGAAAGAATAGCTCGTTAACTAAAGAGAGGCATAAACTGGGGAATGAAGTAATGACTTCTAGGTAACTCGATGAAAACAGAGAGTATGAGAATCCCTGGTTTTAACCACGCGCTCGTCAATGCCTGGCACAGATGGGGTCAGTTTGTAACAATGTTTGAATGACAAGAATGTTCCCTCCCTACTGTCCAACCATTGTATCATTGATCCCAATTTAATGTTGGTCAATTGTTTATTTATTTTTATTTTGAATCATGTTCATTACTGCCAAAGTTGTATAACATCCTTACACTTTCTATCTACTGTTAAGCTTTGATCATTGTCTCTTAGCTTTACAGGTACAAGGTTGTGTGGATTCAACTATCAGTCTTTATATCTTCATGCAATTTAACATTCTCATCGTCCAGTGCCAATATATCAACATTTAGGAAAATACACCCCATTGTTTCATGTATACTTATGGGCCGTCCATAAAGTACGTCACGCTATTTTTGATAATTTTTAACTCCCCCCCCCCGGGAGTCACAAATCTCGGACCCCCCCCCCTCCTAAAGTACGTCACACTTTCGATCACAAAAAAAAATTTTAATTAACAAAATAATTAAGATTTAATATAAAACACCGTGACGTCACTAATGGCCGGACCCCGCCCCCTCCCCCCTCTGGAGCGTGACGTACTTTATGGACGGTCCCTCATGGGACAACCTATCACATAGTCCCATACAAAACAAATATGGGACAACCCACCCAATCGTCCCATACATACCAAAAGTGGGACCACCCATCCCATTGTCCAATACCTACCAATATATGGGACCACCCATCCCATTGTCCAATACCTACCAATATATGGGACCACCCATCCCATTGCCCAATACATACCAATGTATGGGACCACCCATCCCATTGTCCAATACCTACCAATGTATGGGACCACCCATCCCATTGTCCAATACCTACCAATATATGGGACCACCCATCCCATTGTCCAATACCTACCAATATATGGGACCACCCATCCCATTGTCCAATACCTACCAATGTATGGGACCACCCATCCCATTGCCCAATACATACCAATGTATGGGACCACCCAGCCCATTGCCCCATACTTACCAATGTATCAACTTGTTTCACAAGTTTATTGGACCGAAGAGATGTGAAATTGATCAGGTGCTGTAAACAAACCAAACAGAAATAAGACATTTTAGTCAACATTCAAACAACCAAACTGTTAACGGCTTTTAACTTGACAAGTCTAACAGTAAAAGTCATCGCATAAGTGAACATCGTATTAACCGAACTGATCTCTGACTTCATACATGTATATTTTCCAGACTAGAGGAGACATTTAATTTCTATACCTCTCTTACACTTTAAAAACATCTTTGACTGATATTCGATAAATTGATTTCATTTGTTTTAAATTCGGTGAAGTAAATCAGTAGGGGGGGAGGGGGGTACAGTTTTAGGAGATATGGCAAATACATGTACACAAATACACAATTAACGGTCTGATGAAATGCAATACGCGAAAGTTATTTTAAAACAGCAAAAGTCATAACGGCCTTAGTAAAAGAACGATACAAACATTCTCATGATAAGAATATCACGTCACAGAGGCCTCAAGTTTTCAGTTGACATCTGAGGCCAGACAAAATTTGAGGTAACTATTCAAATTGATTTAACGCCATTTTTATTTATTTTTTAAATTATTTGAAGATTGCGGCCTTGAGATTTTGTGGCGTTTTCTCCGTAGGCTCCCATTAAATAACAATAAATAATGATTTGATGTGTAGAAACATTCAGGTGAAGTTGGATCAAATGATTTGATGTATAGAAACATTCAGGTGAAGTTGAATCAAATGATTTGATGTGTAGAAACATTCAGGTGAAGTTGGATCAAATGATTTGATGTGTAGAAACATTCAGGTGAAGTTGGATCAAATGATTTGATGTGTAGAAACATTCAGGTGAAGTTGGATCAAATGATTTGATGTGTAGAAACATCCAGGTGAAGTTGGATCAATCTAAAGACAGCAGCGCTACAACTACAAGGCAATAAGAATCTTGGAGAAATATATCATTTAATTGTTATTGTCTAGGAGGGAGTAGCGTTTCTATGAGTTCTTGTTACAGGTGCACTTGTGTCAAGGTCTTACCACGCCAGGTGCACTTGTGTCAAGGTCTTACCACGCCAGGTGCACTTGTGTCAAGGTCTTACCACGCCAGGTGCACTTGTGTCAAGGTCTTACCACGCCAGGTGCACTTGTGTCAAGGTCTTACCACGCCAGGTGCACTTGTGTCAAGGTCTTACCACGCCAGGTGCACTTGTGTCAAGGTCTTACCACGCCAGGTGCACTTGTGTCAAGGTCTTACCACGTATGGAAACAAATGCTTTATAACAAGATATAGAATGGGACTGCGATAAAGCTTTTAAATGAAATACAAAATACACAAACAAATTGTGCAATTAAAACAATAAATTTGAGCTTTAATTTAAACTAAAACGACAGTAGACGTTTCGGCTAATGCCTTCATCAGTACAATAACATAAAATACGTACTTAGATAAGTAATATTTAAATTCTTAAAACATATTATATCATCAAATATTTATGCAAAATAAAAAGAAAGGAAAAACAAAAACAAACAAGGACACAGGATATAGGAATAAATAAAGGTAAAAAATGATTTTTAAAACCACGTTTTTACAAGTGTACTAAAAAGAAGAAAATAATATAAAAGTTGTAAGTTCAAGTACTTCGATTTAATAGGACTAATAAATAGCAGTAGAAAAAGATTTTTAAAAGACACGTTTTTAGTAGCGGACTAAAAAGAAGAAAATAATTTAAAACTTGTAAGTTCAAGTACTTCAATTTAATATGAATAAAAACGTGGGGCGGGCGCTTATCAGGTTTAACATATGCGGTTCACTCATTCTCTCACTTATAGATCTCTCTTTTGCCTTCTCAATTAGAAATCTTTAATTTTTATACCAAACACCCAGAAAAAGAAAAAGAAGCAAATAAATTCAAAATATTACAATCATGGAAAAGAACTGACCCAAACTAAAGATGCAAAATACTTAGGAGTCTGAATAAATGAGAAACTATCATGGAATCCCCATGTCAAGGAAGTTATTAAAAAATCAAACAAAACCTTAGGCTTTATAAAAAGATACTTTAACAAATGTAATAGAGATATAAAACTAAAATGCTACCTCACTTTGGTGAGACCTGTACTAGAATATGCATCTTCTGTATGGGACCCATCCACAAAAGAAAACATTGATAAACTAGAACAAATTCAAAAAAGAGCTGCCAGATTCATTACTGGAGAATATTCGAAACTGACAAGAATAACACCATTAGTTAAATCATTAAACCTTGAAACACTAGAGGATAGAAGAACCAAAAGCAAAGTAGTAATCATACATAAAGCAATTAATTCTAATTTAGAAATACAACACAAAGATAACTTAATACAACCCTCAGATAGACATAAGGATAAAAACACCTTTCTTATTCCGTATGCAAGAACAAACACATACAAGTTTTCCTTCTTCCCGTCCGGAATTCGGGCGTGGAATGGGTTGCCTGAAGAATCCAGGAAAACCAACACTTTATCAACATTTAAATCTCTAATAAAAATGCAGGACTAAACACAAACCATAGATAAGCGTAGGACGCAATAATCTTCTTTATAGAAGGAGCGTCTGTAAACAGATAAGATAAGAAATTTTGATACAATGCATTGTCATCCAAGATCTATCTGTGGTGAAATTTTCAGATCTCTAGGAACATCAGAAGTGGTTAAATTTTACGTTGGCAGATTTGAAAAAATCTTGGACAAACAATGCCCAACGAAAGCGAGTTAATAAAAACGTGGTAAAAACGTGGGACGGGCGCTTATGAGGTTTAACATATGCGGTTCACTCATTCTCTCACTTATAGATCTCTCTTTTGCCTTCTAAATTAGAAGTCTTTAATTTTTATACTAAACACCCGCCCACGTTTTTAGTCATATTAAATCGAAGTACTTGAACTTACAAGTTTTAAATTATTTTCTTCTTTTTAGCCCACTTGTAAAAACGTGGTTTTTAAAAAATAATTTTTTTAACCTTTATTTAATTTATTCTTTTTAGTCCACTAATAAAAACGTGGTTTTTAAATCCCTTATATTAACTTCACCGCCATCTCTGTCGTTCTGTCGTCATCTCTCTCTGTCTATGGAAAGCGGGGGGGGGAAAAATGACCCGTTATCCGATCGAGCTGAAATTTGGCACACGGACCCGTCTAACCTAACAATGCATCGTATCAAAATTCAGATCGATCGAACGTACCGTAATTAAATTAATGCATTTTTAGTTTATCCTAATATAACGTATGTAATTCAAATTCATTGTTTGTTATTGTTCTTTTCACGGGATTGTTCAGTCACGCGTTGACGCGACCCATCGAAGTACCGGCGTGCTTTTGTTTACATTTTACGTGTCACGCTGAGCTCGGTCAAGCGATCGGTGACCAGACTTTTCCCCTCTCCCACCCCCCCCCCAGGGTTATGAAGCAAAGTTGAGTTAAGACAGATTCAGTCTGTAAATGTTTGTCGCGTTTGAAAATAATCAATACTGTTAGTTATGTCTCATATATATGGGATTTATAGTAAAAAAACTTTGTTTTTACGGGTTTGTTTTATTAACAATATTTTTTATTATTAAATCCCTTATATTAACTTCGAAATCTTGTCTGTCGTCATCTCTTCGTACGTCGGTCGGGCGGAAAAAAGAAAAGTAAAAAATGACCCACTTCCCGTGATGCGATCGAGCTAAACTTTGGCACATGGACCCGTCTCACCTAACAATGCATCGTATCAAAATTTCAGATCGATCGAACGTACCGTAATTAAATTAATGCATTTTTAGTTTATCCTTATGTAACGTATGTAATTCAAATTCACGGTTTGTTATTGTTTTTTTTTCCACGTGAGAGTTTGAGTTGACGCGTTGACGTCGACCGTCGTGCCGACACCCCTTCACGTCCCATCCCCGTTATTAAAGACAGGGGATATCACTCGGTGTCAGTCTGTAAATGTTTGTCGCGTTGGAACATAATCAATACTTTTAGTTCTGTCTCATATATAAGGGATTTATAGTCAAAAACTTTGTTTTTACGGGTCTTTTTTAAATCCCTTATATTAACTTCACCGCCATCTTTGTCTCTCTGTCTTGGGCGGGCACCGCGGAAAAACAAAAGTAAAAAATGACCCACTTCCCGTCATGGCACACGGACCCGTGTCACCTAACAATGCATCGTATCAAAAATTCAGATCGATCGAACGTACAGTTATTAAATTAATGCATTTTTAGTTTATCTTTATAAACTATATGTAGCGGTCGCTATTGTTTACATTTTACGGGTCACTTGACTTCACGCCATCCATCGTGAACACATCTCGTGTTTTAACCAGTTAACGCGTTGACGCCACCCGCCCATGTCCACACCCCCTCCCTCCTTCCCCCAGTTTTAAAGCTAGGGGATATCATTTCGGTTTCAGTCTGTAAATGTTTGTCGCGTTTGAACATAATCAATACTTTTAGTGATGTCTCATATATAAGGGATTTATAGTCAAAAACTTTGTTTTTACGGGGTTGTTTTATTACCTCTATTTATTTTACCAAACACCTTATCAGCGCCCGCCCAACGTTTAATAACAAAGCGATGAGGTCACGGGGTGAACTTATCACGTGAAATTAAGCTACGGTAGGCGAGTATAGATGCTTATATAAAGATAAACTAAGAAATGCATTAATTTAATATGGTACATTCGATCGATCTGAAATTTTGATACAATGTATTGTCATCCAATATCTATCTGTGGTAAAATTTTGAGATCTCTAGGACCATCAGAAGTGGTTTAATTTTACGTTGGCAGATTTGAAAAATTGTGGACAGACAAACAAACAATGCCAAAGGAACGAAAGCGAGTTAATAAAAACATGGTAAAAAAAGTAGGAAGTATCTAAAGTTACAGTGAAAACTGGCAAACATTGAACGTTTTAGGTGCACCTCATTTGATGTTATAATGAACATTGTAGATGCAACTTTGTTGATGTTATAATGAACATTGTAGGTGCACCTTTGTTAATCTTATAATGAACATTGTATGTGCCCTTTTGTTAATGTTATAATGAACATTGTATGTGCACTTTTGTTGATGTTATAATGAACTTTGTAGGTGCACCTTTGTTGATGTTATAATGAACATTGTAGGTGCACCTTTGATGATGTTATAATGAACATTGTATGTGCACTTTTGTTGATGTTATAATGAACATTGTATGTGCCCTTTTGTTGATGTTATAATGAACATTGTATGTGCACCTTTGTTGATGTTATAATGAACATTGTATGTGCACTTTTGTTGATGTTATAATGAACATTGTATGTGCACTTTTGTTGATGCTATACTGCATGTTTAAAGAGCACCTCAGTGGATGTTATAATGAAAATCATAGGTGATCTTAAAATGACATTTTAGGGCAGATGAAAGCAATAGAGACGTGTTAAAAAGAAACATGCATTAGAGAAGGAAGCTAACTGAATTATAGCTGCAGAAAAAGAAATCAGAGAGTTAGAGACGCAATGAGGTGATTTAAAAGAGATCCCAGGAGAATGTGAGAAAAACGGGAGAATTGGGGGGGGGGAATGACAAAGTGGTTTGAATTGAGAGAGAGAGAGAGATGAAAAAATCTACAGAGGAAATAAAGGATGAGAAAGCAATAAGAGTCGGGAAGAAAATTGAGGATGAGAGTATTTAGAGAGAGGGAGAGAGAGGGGGAGGGAGGGAGAGAGAGAGGGGGGGGACAGAGACAGATTCAAAGTGTAAATAGTTGGAGAGTTAGATATGCACCAATATTCTCTTTATGAATTAAAAATTAGTTTTTTTATTAATCTGAATTGTGGATACATACCTTTTCCAAATGTGACAGCTACTCACCTGGGGCATACCTTGTCAGTCCAGCTATATCAAAGAATGTATCAGCTACTCACCTGGGGCATACCTTGTCAGTCCAGCTATATCAAAGAATGTCTCAGCTACTCACCTGGGGCATACCTTGTCAGTCCAGCTATATCAAAGAATGTCTCAGCTACTCACCTGGGGCATACCTTGTCAGTCCAGCTATATCAAAGAATGTCTCAGCTATTCACCTGGGGCATACCTTGTCAGTCCAGCTATATCAAAGAATGTCTCAGCTACTCACCTGGGGCATACCTGGACAGTCCAGATATATCAAAGAGCTACTCACCTGGGGTATCCTGTACACTCCAGCCATATCAAAGAGATACTCACCTGGGGCATACCTGGACAGTCCAGCCATATCAAAGAGCTACTCACCTGGGGCATACCTGGACAGTCCAGCCATATCAAAGAGCTACTCACCTGGGGCATACCTGGACAGTCCAGCCTTATCAAAGAGCTACTCACCTGGGGCATACCTGGATAGTCCAGCCATATCAAAGAGCTACTCACCTGGGGCATACCTGGAAATTCCAGCCATATCAAAGAGCTACTCATCTGGGGCATACCTGGACATTCCAGCCATATCAAAGAGCTGCTCACCTGGGGCATACCTGGACATTCCAGCAATATCAAAGAGCTACTCACCTGGGGCATACCTGGACAGTACAGCCATATCAAAGAGCTACTCACCTGGGGCATACCTGGACAGTCCAGCCAGTTCTGACAGACGCCATCAACAGTCAGCCCGGACAATCTGGAAAAAAAATATCAAAAATGTTGGTTTCATTTGAAAAACGCGAGAATGTAGACAGAGCTGGACATCGTGACACATTGATATAAAGTCAAACATTGACATAAAGTCAGACATTGACATAAAGTCAGACATTGACATAAAGTCAGACATTGACATAATGTCAGACTTTGAAATAAAGTCAGACATTGACATAAAGTCAGACTTTGAAATAAAGTCAGACATTGACATATGTTAGGCGGACATGAGATCTACGGATAGTGACATAGAGAAAGTTGGACCGTGACCTAGAAAAAGTTGGACCTTGTTTTTATTTTTTGTGAGTGTGGGTATGTGTGTCTGTGTGTCTGTGAGTGTGGGTCTGTGTGTCTGTGAGTGTGGGTATGTGTGTCTGTGTGTGCTGAAGAATAATATTTGGTTGTGTTATATTTTTAACGTTTCTCCCTACCTTGACTCAACTTGTATTGTGGTGTAAATAGTTTTACGTTCTTTATTTTAGTCATTAAAATGAAAAGATCGAAATTATTTGAACTGAAAATTTGTAACTAAAAATATATTTTGAAATGTTTTTAAAGGCATTATATGAAGAATTCACCAATAGGTAGATTATGAGATTTAAAATTTTAGATTGGATTTTTATAAGAAGGTAAGGGGAGAATTTTATTTAAATTATTCACAGGTTAACATTTTATTGTCATCTAAATTCCATTCAAATATGGTCACCTCTAAGGGCGCACAGTATTGCTTACAATCCACTGTGGTATATCACAGTATTGCTTACAATCCACTGTGGTATATCACAGTATTGCTTACAATCCACTGTGGTATATCACAGTATTGCTTACAATCCACTGTGGTATATCACAGTATTGCTTACAATCCACTGTGGTATATCACAGTATTGCTTACAATCCACTGTGGTATATCACAGTATTGCTTACAATCCACTGTGGTATATCACAGTATTGCTTACAATCCACTGTGGTATATCACAGTATTGCTTACAATCCACTGTGGTATATCACAGTATTGCTTACAATCCACTGTGGTATATCACAGTATTGCTTACAATCCACTGTGGTATATCACAGTATTGCTTACAATCCACTGTGGTATATCACAGTATTGCTTACAATCCACTGTGGTATATCACAGTATTGCTTACAATCCACTGTGGTATATCACAGTATTGCTTACAATCCACTGTGGTATATCACAGTATTGCTTACAATCCACTGTGGTATATCACAGTATTGCTTACAATCCACTGTGGTATATCACAGTATTGCTTACAATCCACTGTGGTATATCACAGTATTGCTTACAATCCACTGTGGTATATCACAGTATTGCTTACAATCCACTGTGGTATATCACAGTATTGCTTACAATCCACTGTGGTATATCACAGTATTGCTTACAATCCACTGTGGTATATCACAGTATTGCTTACAATCCACTGTGGTATATCACAGTATTGCTTACAATCCACTGTGGTATATCACAGTATTGCTTACAATCCACTGTGGTATATCACAGTATTGCTTACAATCCACTGTGGTATATCACAGTATTGCTTACAATCCACTGTGGTATATCACAGTATTGCTTACAATCCACTGTGGTATATCACAGTATTGCTTACAATCCACTGTGGTATATCACAGTATTGCTTACAATCCACTGTGGTATATCACAGTATTGCTTACAATCCACTGTGGTATATCACAGTATTGCTTACAATCCACTGTGGTATATCACAGTATTGCTTACAATCCACTGTGGTATATCACAGTATTGCTTACAATCCACTGTGGTATATCACAGTATTGCTTACAATCCACTGTGGTATATCACAGTATTGCTTACAATCCACTGTGGTATATCACAGTATTGCTTACAATCCACTGTGGTATATCACAGTATTGCTTACAATCCACTGTGGTTATTTTTATTTTTGGTTGTATTTTAAATGTATTATTGTCTATTTTTGTTTGCTTTTTTTAAAAATATGTTCCAAATTATATATATTTTGAATCAACCATTATGCGTAAATGAATGACTTTGTTTTCAACCAATACCAGATTCCCAACATGAGGTCAAGCAAGTGGTCGAGTTTCAGTTTCCAATTCAGGTCCCAATACATGTAACACAAGGCAAGCAGTAAGGCTTCTCTAGTTGTTTGACATCAAACTACGGTCCAGGAATAAAACTGTAATTAAACAAGTGAATAGAACCATTCGAACTCAGCACGAGGCCAACTCAAACTTGACAACACCATTGACCAACGGTAGAGGCCTACAATCCGAGGGATGGCCACGGGGGCGGGGGAGGTGGGGTCAAAGTGGGTCTGGGTTGTTCACAGGATTGGTTGAGAGTCATTGGTGGGAGGGGAGGGGGTTGTGCGGGGAAAGCTCATTATTTCTGTAAAACAATGACCATGACCTTGCGTCTCTAGGTACGTCGCTTTGGACTTCACCCAGACATGACGATTAGACAAACCCAACTCACTGGTCTCAACGTTGGAGTCCATCGTTTTATGCAAACAACTTACAATTGAATGTCACAGTTTGTCAAAACAATACCTATGATAATTAAGAAAAGTTTTACTTAGGGCAAAGTCTGGATCCAAACTGTGGAAGTAAGTGATATGTTGTGGGACGAGAGTATACAGTACAGACAGATGGCGTCATTGGCATTAGAGTATACTGTACTGACAGATGACGTCATTGGCACAATAGTATACAGTACAGACACATGGCGTCATTGGCACGACAGTATACAGTACAGACAGATGACGTCATTGGCATTAGAGTATACAGTACAGACACATGACGTCATTTCCATTAGAGTATACAGTACAGACAGATGACGTCATTGGCACGACAGTATACAGTACAGACAGATGACGTCATTGGCATTAGAGTATACAGTACAGACACATGACGTCATTTCCATTAGAGTATACAGTACAGACAGATGACGTCATTGGCATTAGAGTATACAGTACAGACAGATGACGTCCTTGGCATTAAAGCATCCTTTCCACGTTGCCATCAATCATCTGTCAACTGATTGCAACAGTTTAAATCCTTTCCACGGTGCCATCAATCATCTGTCAACTGATTGCAACAGTTTAAATCCTTTCCACGGTGCCATCAATCATCTGTCAGCTGATTGCAACAGTTTAAATCCTTTCCACGGTGCCATCAATCATCTGTCAACTGATTGCAACAGTTTAAATCCTTTCCACGGTGCCATCAATCATCTGTCAGCTGATTGCAACAGTTTAAATCCTTTCCACAGCTTTGTCTGGATGACACGTTGTATGTTTACATTTAAAATAATGAGGTGTACAAATTAGAAATTGTGTTACTGAGAAAACTTATGTCTATGGGTAAGTGCTAAAGACTTTAAATAAAAGACAGTGGCTCCCATACTGTAGTATTGCAATACTCCTTGGTTTAAACTGCGATATTAGTTGGCCCCAATAATAGTGTTACAAAAATCAGGAAAAACTTTAATGAAGTTTTTTTTATTAATATTTTTAAATAATTTTTATAAACCAATAATGACAATAATGTTGACGGTCAGATAAGTAATTAAATAGAATTTCCACAGCTGCTCAGAGCATTCACATTTTTAGAACCTTTTTTTTTCTTAAGGAAACCCAACACAAGCAGAATAAATCTTATCACGCCAGGGGCAAATAACTCATGTCAAAACAGAGTTTCATAGAGTTACTCTTAACTGTGGAATCGTTTCATTGCCCCCCACCACCAACAATAAAATAAAATCCAGTTAATGAACATTCTCCTTTCTGTTCTCTTTCACGAGATTAAGCAAGGAGAGAGAAGAAGGCTGAAAGAACAAACACAAAGCACGAATACTCACTGGGCGTTCGGGAATAGCACCCCTTCCTGTCAGACTTTCATGTACTTCAATACGCCTATGCCTATGCTTAGTATATCTTTCAATTATTTTTTTTACCATGGGCACTTGTTTTGTTTGATTTTTTTTAAATAATCGATAAACTGACCAACACCAACTGACCAACACCAACTGACCAACACCAACTGACCAACACCAACTGACCAACACCAACTGACCAACACCAACTGACCAACACCAACTGACCAACACCAACTGACCAACACCAACTGACCAACACCAACTGACCAACACCAACTGACCAACACCAACTGACCAACACCAACTGACCAACACCAAGTGTACAAATAAGCATGACGAATGACCATCGCTGGAGTCGACCAATCAGTTTCTGGTTGGCAATCTAAGGTGGTGGGAAAAAAAAAGGGGGGGGGTCATCGAGACCAACAATGCTTCTTGAGTTCACTTTCGTTGATCCTTCACAGAATAACATGCATTTCATTGTGTAGTGGTTATTACATCCGCCTAACACGTGGAAGGTCCTGGGTTCTAGTCCAACTGAAACTAATGTTTAAAAATGTTTGTGTTTGTGTTTGTGCCCGTTCTTTTCCCCCTTTCTTTGAAAACATGACTTCGCAACATGGCTGTAAATTTGTTTCTCAACATTGGTATAACTTCGGCGACGAGCTCTCCGTTGTTCTCAGTGACGGGAAAGTAGTCATACACTCTCCTGAATACGTTCAGTACATGAATACTTTTGGAGTATATGGTGGCGAGGCAGAAATTATCGCCATTTCCGAAACACTTCCCCAGTATCATCATTTACTTCCTGCCAGTATCATCATTTACTTCCTGCCAGTATCATCATTTACTTCCAAGAATGTCCTTATACCTCTCCTGGAGTTTAAAATCCTGGTCAACATTTGTCTGTTATAAATTATGAGACAACTGATGCATTTGATGAAACAATCTTTTATATACTTCTGAATTCAAACTACATACAGATGTTTTGTTTTTCTTTTTTGTCTTTTTTTTTAGCTTGGTTGGTGTAAAGTAGATATTGAGTTTGGTTGATGTAAAGTAGACATTGAGTTTGGTTGATGTAAAGTAGATATTGAGTTTGGTTGATGTAAAGTAGACATTGAGTTTGGTTGATGTAAAGTAGACATTGAGTTTGGTTGATGTAAAGTAGACATTGAGTTTGGTTGGTGTAAAGTAGACATTATAGACTTTTTATAACTAAGGTGAAGTAGTTTTAAGATATGCCAGTGAGTGACTCAGAGAAAGGTAGAAGCTTTAAAAGTGTTTGAGAGACATTTCAACTTGATCTAAAGGTTGCAGTGTTCTAAGAGAAGAAATACAGAGGAATAATCTACTCACCCTAAGGATGTACAATGTTCAAATATGTAGGCCAAGAATTCCTGTGTACAAGAACAAAATCAGAATCTCAGTTCTCTATTTTCTTTAATTAAATTTTGATTATAATGTTTAATATCTTTACTTCAAATAGATACATTATGTTAGAGACAACTGTGACAGGTCAGCCTGTAACTATTACACTTTTTACCTTGTCACTTAAACTATACACTAAAATAGAATCAGAAATCAAACATTTGTGCTAGCTAGAGGTGAGACAACACTACACTGACATCAAACATGTGTGCTAGCTAGAGTTGAGACAACACTACACTGACATCCAACATGTGACCTAGCTAAAGTTGAGACAACACTACACTGACATCCAACATGTGACCTAGCTAGAGTTGAGACAACACTACACTGACATCCAACATGTGACCTAGCTAGAGTTGAGACAACACTACACTGACATCCAACATGTGACCTAGCTAGAGTTGAGACAACATTATACTGACATCCAACATGTGACCTAGCTAAGTTGAGACAACACTACACTGACATCCAACATGTGACCTAGCTAGAGTTGAGACAACATTACACTGACATCCAACATGTGACCTAGCTAGAGTTGAGACAACACTACACTGACATCCAACATGTGACCTAGCTAGAGTTGAGACAACACTACACTGACATCCAACATGTGACCTAGCTAGAGTTGAGACAACACTACAGACATCCAACATGTGACCTAGCTAGAGTTGAGACAACACTACACTGACATCCAACATGTGACCTAGCTAGAGTTGAGACACCACTACACTGGCATCCAACATGTGACCTAGCTAGAGTTGAGACAACATTACACTGACATCCAACATGTGACCTAGCTAGAGTTGAGACAACACTACACTGACATCCAACATGTGACCTAGCTAGAGTTGAGACAACACTACACTGACATCCAACATGTGACCTAGCTAGAGTTGAGACAACATTACACTGACATCCAACATGTGACCTAGCTAGAGTTGAGACAACACTACAGACATCCAACATGTGACCTAGCTAGAGTTGAGACAACATTACACTGACATCCAACATGTGACCTAGCTAGAGTTGAGACAACACTACACTGGCATCCAACATGTGACCTAGCTAGAGTTGAGACAACATTACACTGACATCCAAAATGTGACCTAGCTAGAGTTGAGACAACACTACACTGACATCCAACATGTGACCTAGCTAGAGTTGAGACAACATTACACTGACATCCAACATGTGACCTAGCTAGAGTTGAGACAACACTACACTGGCATCCAACATGTGACCTAGCTAGAGTTGAGACAACATTACACTGACATCCAACATGTGACCTAGCTAGAGTTGAGACAACACTACACTGACATCCAACATGTGACCTAGCTAGAGTTGAGACAACACTACACTGACATCCAACATGTGACCTAGCTAGAGTTGAGACAACACTACACTGACATCCAACATGTGACCTAGCTAGAGTTGAGACAACACTACACTGACATCCAACATGTGACCTAGCTAGAGTTGAGACAACACTACACTGACATCCAACATGTGACCTAGCTAGAGTTGAGACAACACTACACTGACATCCAACATGTGACCTAGCTAGAGTTGAGACAACACTACACTGACATCCAACATATGACCTAGCTAGAGTTGAGACAACATTACACTGACATCCAACATGTGACCTAGCTAGAGTTGAGACAACACTACACTGACATCCAACATGTGTACTAGCTAGAGTTGAGGCCACACTTCACTGACATCCAACATGTGTACTAGCTAGAGCTGAGACAACACTACACTGACATCCAACATGTGTACTAGCTAGAGCTGAGACAACACTACACTGACATCCAACATGTGTACTAGCTAGAGCTGAGACAACACTACACTGACATCCAACATGTGTACTAGCTAGAGTTGAGACAACATTATACTGACATCCAACATGTGTACTAGCTAGAGTTGAGACAACATTACACTGGCATCCAACATGTGACCTAGCTAGAGTTGAGACAACACTACACTGACATCCAACATGTGACCTAGCTAGAGTTGAGACAACACTACACTGACATCCAACATGTGACCTAGCTAGAGTTGAGACAACACTACACTGACATCCAACATGTGACCTAGCTAGAGTTGAGACAACACTACACTGACATCCAACATGTGACCTAGCTAGAGTTGAGACAACACTACACTGACATCCAACATGTGACCTAGCTAGAGTTGAGACAACACTACACTGACATCCAACATGTGTACTAGCTAGAGCTGAGACAACACTACACTGACATCCAACATGTGTACTAGCTAGAGTTGAGGCCACACTTCACTGACATCCAACATGTGTACTAGCTAGAGCTGAGACAACACTACACTGACATCCAACATGTGACCTAGCTAGAGTTGAGACAACATTACACTGACATCCAACATGTGACCTAGCTAGAGTTGAGACAACACTACACTGACATCCAACATGTGACCTAGCTAGAGTTGAGACAACACTACACTGACATCCAACATGTGACCTAGCTAGAGTTGAGACAACACTACACTGACATCCAACATGGGACCAAGCTAGAGTTGAGACAACACTACACTGACATCCAACATGTGACCTAGCTAGAGTTGAGAAAACACTACACTGACATCCAACATGTGACCTAGCTAGAGTTGAGAAAACACTACACTGACATCCAACATGTGACCTAGCTAGAGTTGAGACAACATTACACTGACATCCAACATTTGACAACAACATTTGACATACATTTGACATTTCATCACTGTGTGACAATGATCTATATTCTGGTGAGTAACAACAAAAGCTCTACCACTCTACCACTCTAACGATAGCCTCAGTTTTTAATCTAACCATTAATTATTCAAAAGTAAACAGTTACTTCGACACTGACCTGAGATGAGAACAACTGACCCAAGCGGTCAGTAACAAAAAATTTTAAAGTGACCAGAAACAATTCTTTTCCAGCTGTTTGTTCCAAGCTATGCAGGAGGAAGTAACCCTGAAATCAAATAACTGTTCAGTTCTTTCATTTAACTATTTACACTTACATAATCAAAAAGAGAACTTTATCGGTGATCACTGGGTTGTGAAAATTTGTTTAAGTGTTCTGGCTGTTCAACAATTTTATGCCATGGCAAGTGATGTTAGGGAATTATTTTAAATGTCTTTTAGTTTTGAAGTTTGTTGGAGACAATTTGTAAGTGACTGTTTCAGAGTTTATTGACAGAATACAATCCAGCAGTAAACAAATGAATATCTGATTCAGCCAATGTTTACCTCATATCAGGTCCTCACAACAAAAGCTGGGGTAAAGTCATTCCTATAGGCATAGGCCTATTTGTTTTCACTTGTTAGCCCAAGCCAAATTTGGCAGGCTGGGTGGTACACATACGCTATGAGGAGTTGATGGTTTATGTTTGGTAGTGGAGAGTTGATGGTTTATGTTTGGTAGTGGAGAGTTGATGGTTTATGTTTGGTAGTGGAGAGTTGATGGTTTATGTTTGGTAGTGGGAGTTGGTGGTTTATGTTTGGTCATGGAGAGTTGATGGTTTATGTTTGGTAGTGGAGAGTTGATGGTTTATGTTTGGTAATGGAGAGTTGGTTTATGTTTGGTAGTGGAGAGTCGATGGTTTATGTTTGGTCATAGAGAGTTGATTGTTTATGTTTGGTAGTGGAGAGTTGATGGTTTATGTTTGGTAGTGGAGAGTTGATGGTTTATGTTTGGTCATGGAGAGTTGATGGTTTATGTTTGGTCATGGAGAGTTGATGGTTTGTGTTTGGTCATTGAGAGTTGATGGTTTGTGTTTGGTAATGGAGAGTTGATGGTTTATGATGGCCATTGAGAGTTGATGGTTTATGTTTGTTCATAGGAACTATATGTTAAACATTGAATCAAATCTTTACACATCAAAAATTTATTTTTGCACACAAAAAATCATGTCGCTGATAATAAATATTTTAGTTTGTCTTGTCTTTGTTAAGTTAAGGAGATGGTTTCTCTTATACATACAGTCAATCCTGTGCAGAAGATTATCATATTCTAAGCGTATCCATGGTTTATGTCTGCATTTTTTTTTAGTTTTGAATGTTGACGGTGTGATGTTTTACTGGTTAGTTCAGACAACCCATTCCATGCCCAAATTCTAGACAGGAAGAATGAGACTTTGTATGTGTTTGTTCTTTCCAATGAAAGAAAAAAATGAAGTACAGTCAAACCTCTCGTAACGAGATTAATTTGTTCCAGATTCTTACTCGTTAAGAGAAACAGTCGTTATACAAAACAATTTTTCCCATACAAATCAATGTAAAATACTCATTTTTCAAAAAACTTATTAACATTTATTCAAATAAAATTACTTATGAATTGTTAAAGAGTGAAACAACTGGAATACAATTTAGTTTTGAAACAAAAAACGTAAACAAAATATGAATATGACAAAAAATTATTCCTTTTTAACTAGAAACCTGTCCAAAGACATTTGTTTTTGTCGATGCTTCAAAATTTGACGAAAATGTGTCGTAACCGTTTCATAGACATTCTTGACACTCTATTTGAAGCATCCATCTCTTTAATTGTTCTTAAGAATAATGCAGATCATTGATTTTGGCCGATGGTAGTTGCACGCTAGACTAGCCACCTTGTTCTCGCTTTTCAATGGTTTTTCGTTTCCTTTCAACAGTTATTTTTATTATCTCTTTTGATTGTCTTCTTGTGTTTTTTTTTCCAAAGACATTTTAGCACAGGTTATTACACTTTGCACATAAAAAATTTTCGAATGCTGTCTAAATACAAAATTTGTAAAAACGGTTGATCACACAGGAAACAATACACAGAATAATGCATCAGGGCGGAAGTGCCAGCTCACTAATGAATTTCCAGGAAAAGGGGACTTTCCCTTTCTGCGTCACTCGTTATGCGAATCTTTGCTCGTTAAGGGAGCAACTTTTTCAAAAAATTCTTTGCTCGTTATGAGAAAATCTCGTTATGAGAGGTTTGACTCTATTGAATGTATATATATATCAGGAAGACTTAAACATTGTCACCCTTCCCCATTTTACCACGTTTTTATTAACTTTCTTTCGTTCCTGTCAAATTTTTCAAATTTTCAACGTAAAATTAAACCACTTCTGATGGTCCTAGAGATCTCGAAATTTTACCATAGATAGATCTTGGATGACAATGCATTGTATCAAAATTTCAGATTGATCGAATGTACTGTAATTAAATTAATTCCTTTTTTAGTTTATCTCAATATAAACATCTGTATCCGTCTGCTATTGTTGACATCCACGTGTCACTGGAGTTCACCCCGTGACCACATCCCCGTGGTATTAAAACTTTGGGCGGGTGCTTATGAGGTGTTTGGTATAAAAATAAATAGAGGTAAAATTATGATTTTTAAAAACCACGTTTTTATAAGTGGACTAAAAAGAATTTAAAAAATAGAGGTAAAAAAGGATTTTTAAAAACCACGTTTTTATAAATGGACTAAAAAGAAGACAATAAATTAAAACTTATAAGTTCAAGTACTTTCATTTAATGTGACTAAAAACGTGGGGCGGGCGCTTATGAGGTTTTACATATGCAGTTCACTCATTCTCTCACTTATAGATCTCTCTTTTGCCTTCTAAATTATAAATCTTTAATTTTTATACCGAACACCCGCCCAACGGTTTTAGTCATATTAATCAAAAGTACTTGAACTTATAAGTTTTAAATTATTTTTTTCTTTTCAGTACACTTATAAAAACGTGGTTTTTAAAAATCTTTTTTTACCTCTATTTATTTTTCTCTCCGAATTATGAGGGTAACATCAGAGACGAATACCATAGTAAGGGAAATAATCAAGACAATAATTTTTCTAATGTGAAACTTAAATGATTAGCCCTGAGTTTTATCAATTTAAAAAGTTCACAATTACAAGTAAGCTGAATCAATTCATTGTACTGATTTATTCCTAACTTGAACATTTATTTTTTTAACTCGCTTGCAAAATGGTTATAAAATGTTTAATAAGCCTCTACAAATTCTCAAAGAGTATTGTACAAAGATGAAAAACTTCTAACACCTTGAATGTTTCCTGCATTGCGTTAATAAACTGTGAATCCCAAAATAAGTGAGGGAATCTGTTTTGTTATTCTGTATTTTTTAAATCATGATGAGTTTTGACAACAAAATATTGCCATTAAATACCTTTAAATAGTGAACTTGACTTAATGTCTTCTCAGGGTCAAGGCCATTTTTAACAAACAATTGCTTGTTAGCATCATCGGAGCCTTCATTGGGCCTGGAGAAAAATTATGTAGCCTCATTTAACAATAATCAAAGGACTGTGTACACACATGTGACATACATTGCATTTAGGCTCATATAAGAAGAGAGGAAAGTTCAGATTTACAATCCCCTAACTCTCCATAGGCAATAAAATTCAGATTTACAATCCCCTAACTCTCCATAGGCAATAAAATTCAGATTTACAATACCCTAACTCTCCATAGGCAATAAAATTCAGATTTACAATCCCCTAACTCTCCATAGGCAATAAAATTCAGATTTACAATCCCCTAACTCTCCATAGGCAATAAAATTCAGATTTACAATCCCCTAACTCTCCATAGGCAATAAAATTCAGATTTACAATCCCCTAACTCTCCATAGGCAATAAAATTCAGATTTACAATCCCCTAACTCTCCATAGGCAATAAAATTCAGATTTACAATCCCCTAACTCTCCATAGGCAATAAAATTCAGATTTACAATCCCCTAACTCTCCATAGGCAATAAAATTCAGATTTACAATCCCCTAACTCTCCATAGGCAATAAAATTCAGATTTACAATACCCTAACTCTCCATAGGCAATAAAATTCAGATTTACAATCCCCTAACTCTCCATAGGCAATAAAATTCAGATTTACAATCCCCTAACTCTCCATAGGCAATAAAATTCAGATTTACAATCCCCTAACTCTCCATAGGCAATAAAATTCAGATTTACAATACCCTAACTCTCCATAGGCAATAAAATTCAGATTTACAATCCCCTAACTCTCCATAGGCAATAAAATTCAGATTTACAATCCCCTAACTCTCCATAGGCAATAAAATTCAGATTTACAATCCCCTAACTCTCCATAGGCAATAAAATTCAGATTTACAATCCCCTAACTCTCCATAGGCAATAAAATTCAGATTTACAATCCCCTAACTCTCCATAGGCAATAAAATTCAGATTTACAATCCCCTAACTCTCAATAGGCAATAAAATTCAGATTTACAATCCCCTAACTCTCAATAGGCAATAAAATTCAGATTTACAATCCCCTAACTCTCCATAGGCAATAAAATTCAGATTTGCAATCCACTGAGACACAATCTGTAAGTAGGTTAAAGTTTACTTTCCCCTGAGACACAATCTGGAAGTAGGTTAAAGTTTAGTTGCCCCTGAGACACAATCTGTAAGTAGGTTAAAGTTTACTTGCCACTGACACAATCTACACAAAGACTCAGATTTACCTCAATGTTTGCAAATGTTCCGAGGTATTTGTGACCTCTGCTGCCAGAAGTTTGTATTTAATCAAGGCTCGCAGGTTTAATCGCTCAGCATCCCACTAAAGAAAGGATAATAAATTTTACCAACAATAATGGAGAAGTTATTGAACTTCAGTGAATTATAAACATATTATTTGTCATATCTATTATTTTCTAATAAGCTAAGCTAGGAAGAGCCAATGTAAAATTATAGTGAGTAATATAACATGGAAAAATAAAATAACACTAAGCATCTTTTATAAATACTTTATATTAACTTCACTGTCTTGTCTGTCTGTGTGTCGTGGTCCTTCCCGCAGAAAAACAAAAGCAGAAAATGACCCATTTCCTGGGATCCTAGCCTGTCGCGCGGTACGTATGATATTGAACATACTTCACGTGGTGCGTATTATATTGTACATACTTTTATAATATTTTCCCAATCTGTAAATGTTTATGCTAGTCTGTCGCGCTGTGCATATTATATTGAACATAATCAATACTTTTAGTTATGTCTCATATATAAGGGATTTGTAGTCAAAAACTTTGTTTTTACGGGTTGTTTAATTATCCATTTATTTCCTTCATTATTTTAAAGTTTGGATACAAACAAAAGCATTCTCATATAAAAAAACAGGTTTCCCAGGGCAGATAAACCCAACTTAAAAGTATCATCTAATGGCCACATGCCTAAATATATACATTTAAATTTAAATTTTGTGACTCCCTTTACATATACAAGTTGATAGAGTTTAAACCACTAAATTTCAGACTTTACTATTAGCACTGCTTAACCCCAGCAATTCCTTTTGGCCCCAATCTCAGCTTCTTCTATTCTCAACATGTAATCCTAGCCTTGCCTTTTAAGTTAGTTTTTTTTATCCCAGACTTTCCTATTTGCCCCTGTCTTTAAGTTCATCTTAATCCAAGCCTTTCCTAATAGCCTCATCAAATCCCACCCCTTCCTGCTTTGCCTACATTCATGATGGTTCCATGTATGATGTCCTCCAAGTAACAACACACTCCTTCTGTCAACCATTCCTCTGTCCAGTCTCGTGGTCCAGTCAAGATGCCAAACCAGGTGTGACACAGCTCATGGGCCAGTCGAAGCAGCATGCTCATATCTGGACACAACACAGACTGGGAAAGGAAAATCAAGTGTGGACTGTGGACAAACAGGATATCTTCATGACTTTGTTTTATAAGATTATTTAGGCTTGGAAAAATTCATTTCTGAATTACAGTAAATGAACAAACTGAACCCCACCCCCAATCAGGCAACCTCCAAGCTGACCAAGTTGAAAATCAGGAATAAACAGTGCAACTTACCTGGCCATCCCTAGGCTGTCAAAACAATCTGGGACCATGAGAATATTGAGGTGTTGGAGGGGATATGGGCCCAGCACATTGTAAAGTGATCTAAAGCACAGTGGCAAATATCTGCTCATTAGATCTGTGCTTTGATGTTCCAGATTTGAAGGTGAAAACATATGACATGTTGGAGTGACGCATCTGTCAAGAGAGGAGCCATTACCCATGTGTCTTAAATATCTTGAAGTTTAATATTGAATACAGAATTACCAAGTACCTTCATTGAAGTGTTCAAACATCTTCTAAAAATAGTTAAATCAGTGTTGTTTTATTGTCTAACCATCTCCAGTCCTAGCTAGAGGAATATATCATATGTTTCTATTGTTCCTAGCTAAAGGAAGGGGGATTAATATCAAGTTACATGTTACTGCTAGTCATTTCTCTTACTAAAGAGCAGGACAAAAATTATTGTTCTTTACCTGCCTAAAGCTTCCTCATTAGCTTGTATGATACTTGAGAGATCTGTTACAGTCCAAGAACCAATAGCTAAAGCAAATGTTGAAGCAGGCATTGGGTAGCTATTGTAGAACTCATAAACTGTCTCATTGTCTGTAATTTTTTTTTAAAAAAAATTGCATTACATTGAAGAGTCCTGGTGTGAAAAAAAAATTTTTAATGCTTTACTTATCATGTACTTAGACATGAGTACTTGCTTTTAGTTATTAATTTAAATTATTTTTGTAGGCTAAATTATTTTTAAATTATGTGTTTCATTTATATATCTGTAATATTACAACTTAAAATATGTTTGCAGTAATTAATTTAGTTCTTTTTATCATTTCATAACATGTTTTAGTAAATAATCACATTTCAACTCACTATCATTCTTTATTATCTTAGCTGGCGCTTCACCAGTCGTCAATACAGTCATTTTGTCATTCTGAGTTTTCCCTAATGTAATGAAACAGTGCCATGTAGACATGGCTTGGGGCAAGTCTTGAGATGGAAACAAAGATCTGTTATTTAACTGATGCCCAACTGTAAAAACGCATGGCCTAGACAGAGAAGAGATATTTTTTTTAATTCATCATTAGTATCATTAAATAATATACTCAGATGATAACAAGTTTTTATAAACTTAATGACTCACAAACTCAACAAACAATTCTTATGAGTTTAAAATGGTTTTTTTTATTATCAGGAATTTTATGATATTATAAAATGTGATAAATCTTGTGTATAAGCCAAAACTTTATGAAGTATAAAAAGAATACTCACAATAAAATGTTTTTCGTAATTTTTTTAATGATAGAATGCTGCAGTTACTAATCTTTTAATACATGTAGTTCTAAAGTCTCCTAATTCATTCAACATTTTTTTTTAGATTTAAAACTATGAATTCAAATTTAATATGCCAATTCATCGCTTATAATTTTTGAAAAATAAATTGTTTAAATTTGAAGTTATAGTTTACACGTGTCATTAATGTGTGAGTGGAGGGGTCTACGTAATATTTATTTCTTCTCTAAATGTTTTATATTACATGTGGAGTACATGTAATAAATAGGTTTACGCAGAGATCCCCCATCCTGAACTACCAATAACGATGAGATGTCCAAATTACTAGCTTCAAATATATCAATATAAAAAAGAAATATGTAAAAACATATATAAACATAAACTTAGGCTATAGAGAGAATAAAGTAATGGGGGTGAGACTGCAATCAGGCTTTTAAATAGGTAAATTTAGAATATAAAAACAGGGTATTAGTAGGCCTGACAAGACGTAACACAACAGCGAACGTTTCGGCAAAGAGCCTTCCTCAACGGACAAATAGTACACAAATGAAACAAATAAAACGAAATAATAATTTTTAAAAATAATCATTAAAAAAACACTTAGCTGCGGTGAAATCCAAGCAGTCCAGTATGGATAAAGTAAGGAGAGAAAAGTAAGAGCTTATATAGGAAAGGATAGGGTGGGTATGGCCAATCAATCAGCTTGTCAGTGCGAACACAACGTTGATCCCATGTGGTGTAAGAGTCCCATACTCATGGATTAGTCTATTCTCCAGACTGACCCGGCCGGGTGTGTTTGTACAAGAAACCAAGGCAGTGACAGACATGTCATCGACACCCATGTGGTCACGTCCATTGAAGTGTCGGGAGACAGGACACTGTTTGTCTTGTTTAATGGCACGTACATGCTCAGCGATACGGCACGAGAGTAACCTCCCCGTCTCACCAATGTACTGATTGATTGGCCACACCCACCCTATCCTTTCCTATATAAGCTCTTACTTTTCTCTCCTTACTTTATCCATACTGGACTGCTTGGATTTCACTGCAGCTAAGTGTTTTTTTTAATTATTATTTTGTTTTATTCGTTCCTGTCAAGCTTTCTAGCCAGTATGGCTGTTCCCCCCACCCCCTCTCAATATCAAGATTGTCCTTGATTAATCTGCGCTTATATGCCATTTTCCCTAACTCAAAAACTCCATAAGTCTTTTTTTTTCAGGTCCCTATGAGTTCAACTTAGAGAGGTCCGACTGTACTTATAACTGTTAAAATAGGCCTACATTTATTCAAATAATTGTATATTTTTACATGTTAGACTGGTCTAAAGTCCACATCAGTGATGGTCCTTCTGGGCGGGTCTTGAAGTTAATTTTGATAATATGTTGAGATTTATGACTTAATCCTTGAGGTAAATAAATCATGAGACTATGCTCTAGAACTGTATATTTTAGGTAGGTTAAATTTTCATTTCTGTAAGCTTTTAAAAAAGTATAATTCTTTAAGTATTTATCCATACAAAATTTAGAAATATGCAGATTAGATTTTTCAGGTACACTTGTACTTGTGCATAAATGTTCCATATCCACTGGCGTTCTTGATTCTTTTATCATTTCATCAATGTTTAAATCTAAACTATCACTATCATATTCATGATCATACAAAATGCAATGATCTATATCAATTGCAGAGCAGTCGAGAATAATTTCTGGACATCTAATGCTTTTATTCAAAAAAGAATATTTTCTTTTGTCTTTATTGTCAAAGTCATTGACTTTAGTTTTAATGTCTAAATTAATGTGTTCAACACTTTCTAATTCTTCTGATTCTGCTAAAGTAACTAAATTAATATTGTCTTTTTCTACTGTTTCAACTTCAACTGGGTATGCTTTTGTGTAATAAGTGTTTGGATATTCTAATTTTAACAGACTTTCACTCTCAACTTCAGATAAGTTTCTTTTGTTGTCTTTCAGCACTTCTTTAGAACTTTGAATACGACAGAAAATAGTCAGGTCGCCTTGAAATGATTTCATTTCAATTGAGCAGGCGAGGTCTAAAACGAAATGAACAACTTCAACATCTTGAAAATTCGCCGATAAAGGCAAATCAAGATTATGCCCATCAAAGTGTTTATTTTCCATTGTTTATTGAATTGGTTTGATTTCTAGTAAATAAAATTCAATAATCGTTGTTTTTCTCTATCGACTTGGACTTGATGCCACACTTGTTTTGTTTTTGTTTACATCTACTTTCACTTTTACTTTTTTAAATCTTAGTTTTGTTTCATGTAAATACTTAATGAGGGTTTTTAAATGTTAATAAAATTGTTTTACTTTCACGTTTATTTTGTTAGACAATTATTTTACCAACCAACTAAAAGTATATATTGATTGTTTTAAAGTGGCTATTGCAATGAAATCAACTACATATTTACTCTCTTTTTTTTCTTTTTTCAAAAAAAATAAATTAAAACCTTTACTTTGGGTTTGCGCCAAAGTTTTAGTTTTTGCGGAGTCTTTACTAATCTGAGTGTCCATAGCAACATTGCATGCTTTTTATTTTTTACTGCTAAAACCTAATAACTAATACTTCAATTTAATGAAGTAACAAAGTATTTACTACTATTTACACATATCAAATATGATATTTTGAATCAATTCCCAGCGGGTTTTTCTTTTTAATTAAAATTGTATTTCAGTTCCAGCGAAAGCAATGTCTAAATTAGACTCTAGTTCACCTCAAGCCCAAAAGAAAGCAAGTATGCAGCCATCTGTTGGAGACAGTTTACGTGTTTCAGATATCACTGAATTCGCTAGAATGATGAAAAAGTTGGTCAATAATAAAGATTTCAGGTTTGTATAAGTAATTGGCTCCACTATGAATACTTATGCCTTAAAGTCTATAGTCTAATCTGCATGTGACTGAATCTAGTTGAAAAGGAATTCGGAATAGGATTTTAAACTTAAATTTTAATGATTTTTTTTATAATACGGTCCTATGGCTTTAAATTTAAACGGTGATCAATTCAATGTTCCATCTAATGTTTTGTTGGTCCATGGGCAAAATTTTAAAAAAACTCGCTTCCATCCATTCTTTGTGCAAAATGTTACACTTACACCCATTAAAAGTCTATTATCATTTTCCTTATCAAATTTTTCTGCGTGGTAATCTAATTCTAAACTGCTTCGCAGCATCGGTCAGATTTCTGCACAGCTTAAAGGGCAAATTGATTGGGATATCTAATATTTTAGGTGCTGACATAACCATCAGTGAGTCAGTGTTCACTCTGCGGGACAACTGGGGACGCGGTGGTCAAGTGGCAGCGCGCTCAACTGGCGTACCGATAGCCACGGTTTCGAATCCATGTGAAGGCAAGGATTTGCTCCTGGGGCCTAGGGCGTCTCTGAGTCACCCAGCTCCGAATGGGTACCTAACACTAGTTAGGCGGCTGGGTAATGCATGGAACCCACAAAGCCGTGGCCTGTGAACGCTACATCACTTGCCAACAGATCATGTGTCATGGTCTGTGGACGCAATTATCTTCTGCATAGAAGAAGCGTCTGTATAGATAAGATAAGATAACTCACAATAAAAACAAATTTGAAAATTAAATGTAAAATAATAATAAACATTTAGGTTAATTTGATGTCAAGATTAACAGAGCCTGCTTCTCTCCTTAATATTTCAGGACATGATATCATTGTTAAATTTAAAGGCAGATCACTTATCTTTCAAACCTCTTTGCTGATTAACTATATTTTAAAATACTGTGTAAAACATTTGAAATAGTGTACTGCAGCCTGGGTTCTTCAATGGAACTCACAATTGTTTTGGGACAACTCCTTTCATAGCTTGCTACGAAGGAAACGATGATTTGAATTGATTTAAATCCAGACCAATGATCAACTTTACATTAAAGAAGAAAGATGTGATTTTTTATTTTAATGCTGTGGCACGGCACAAGCTTTGAGTAATAAATGCAGAGTTGTCAAAAGTATAAAGATATTAAGTGTAAAGAAATATCAAGATAATAGCAATGTTAAGGTTGAATTTAGCTTTAGAAAAGTGTGTCTTCTGTTTTAAAAAACCTGCTACATGTAATAGCAATTAAAACTATGGCAAGCTGTTAGGATTTTTATTGAAGAAATTTAATACAGCGATATTGAGGTGTCAATCTTAGTACTTAGTACTGATTGTTGAGTTAGATGATATAGTTCAATAAATGGTATTTATTTTTCATTTTTCAAAAAAAGATAACAAAAATTTAGTTTCATAAACGTGTCTAATTTCAATCACCCTGCTTTGAAATCTGATTTCTGACAATGACTCATGTTTTCATGGGTCATTCACACTGACGTTCTCTCTTGATGTTTCGATCTTGTAGATATATGGTTTTCTTACATGGTGGTTGAGCTACATGCACACTTGGCTGGGGCACTGAGTGTCATGAGTTCAAATCTCTGTGAAAGCAGGGGTTTGTTTTCTTGGCTAAAGATGTCCCTGAGTCCACCCACTCCACTGTATGAATACCTAGCACAAGTTAGTAAAACAAAGCCGCCTGGGCATTGTGCCACATAATCCCCTTATACCCATGGCCTGTGAACATTGTGTCTTTTGCCAGCAGCCAGCACAGTTGATGTGTTCTTATAAGTATGTAGGACACAAATCTTCTGCATAGAAGGTGCGTCTGTAATGTTTGTTTTTTTTAAATATGAGTAAAGGCTGAGAAGGGTAAAAACATAATAATCTGATTAATTTTTTGGTTAGATGCCATTGTTAGCAGAAAAACAATGGTTTGTAAACCTAATGTGTTGGGTACACTACAGGGAATGGAGGAGGAATAGGACCATATATAAAGATCCTCCTATATATAATAATATAATTAGATATATAAATAGTCTCTGATTTTTAAACAAGAATATAAATTTACAAATCATCACGTCTACAACTTTGAGAAATTCTATCCACTTAAAAATTCTCACCACTTCGTTCCTTAGGTAGTGGAATTTCTAAAAAATCCTTTCATAGCTGGTGCCATAAAAAAATATGAATCACTGTGTCTGGTGAATTTTTGTTTGTGTTGTTAGTGTGAATTGTATTCTGGCATCTATAAGTGATTTTTTGAAAGTGTAAATACCAGAAACATGTGATTCTGGGTATCAATATGTTTTTAGTAATTTAAGACTATTTAAATTTGGCGAAAGGTCATTCTCTTTTTGTGCAGCCAAACAATGGAATACTCTACCATTACACATCCGTAGTATTCAAGCAACCAAGTCCTTCAAGACTGCACTTAAGACACATCTTTTCAAAATTTATTTTCCAAATTAATGACACAACAATTCTTTTAATGATTAACGTTGCTTTTTTGTGTTATGTAATGTAATTAATGGGGTTGTTACGGTATGAATGCTAATTTATTACTTATATGTATGTTAATACCTTCATGTAAAGCGCTGTGAGCTCAGTTCCTTCCGCTATATAAATTATCAATTTATTTATTATTATTACTATTTATATGTATAATTGTTGGCCTGATACAAAGTCATAGTCCTTTTGAGTTGACCCAAAATTTCATTTAGACATTATTTTTATTTCATCCACAGTGATATTAAATTTGTTATAGGACCAAACAAAAAGCCAATTTTCGCTCATCGCTGTATCCTGTCAGCTCGATGTACGGTTTTCAAAGCTATGTTTGCAGATAAACCAGAGAAAGATGTACCATTGGTATTGTCAGATATGTCATCAGATATATTTTTGGCCATGCTGGAATTTATTTATACTAATTGTGTCACTCTCTCATTAAACACCGTAAGTAAAAATAAATTGATAAAAATAAGAAAAAAAAAGATTTTGAAAAATTGAAGGAATATCAAGTATCTGATTAAAAGTTTTCACCATATATTTTTGTGAAAAAACAGGTTGTTTGTTTCACATATTTTACATTTATTGAATGGTTGTTTCAGGCCACTGATGTTTTGGCCACCTCATTGGAATATGGGCTTGATGAACTGAGAGATGTAAGCAATTAATTTATTTTTTATCCATAATTATAATGCCAGGGCTGATATCAGTTCAAATCTCTTCAGTTGACTTAACCAGTGAAGTCAATTCAATCTTTTTTTTATCCTAGCTGATAGGCAAGATAAAAATATACCTGCTTCTTATATCATCCTATATTAATACTTACATCAATCACACAACATCATTTCCTATTTTTAATTAGATAAAATTATTCTTAAAATTGAAATCCTTTAAATTTATTTTTTCTTGATGATTAAGTTCATACCTTTGATATACTTTTGTGTATTCTACTGGTTAGTTTACTTACAATAGATTGAATATGACACTTTTGATCAGTTAAGGATTTTTCTCTTGTTTCTTTTAACATTTTTACACACACACATGTTATTTTTAAATATTACAATATAAGCTTTTACCTCATCCTTGACTCAAAAAGAGCAATTTTTTCATTTCTTTTTCTCTGGGTTCAAAGATATAAAATACCTTCCTTGCATACTATCCATCTATTTGTAACACCAATTTCGGGTTAGGAAACAAAAAATGCCTATCACCAAACAATTTTCTGTATTTACCAGCTCCATGTTGAAATTTTAAAAAATCATATTATATTTTGATTGTGTGTATCTGGAAGTCAGGCTTCGTATTTATTATATTGAAATTAAAGTAAAGTAGCCATTTAAAGATGTAATATTGTTGATCAATTATTTTATTACAATTTTTGTTGTTTTTTTTAAATCATGAAATACTTGAAATTTATTTCCTTTAATGCAGCTTTGTGTAGATTTTTTGAAAGAAAACATTTCGGTCTCAAATGCTTGTGACATAATGCAGGCTGCAGTAACATATAATCAGAATGATTTGAAAGAACAGGCCATGTGTTTTGTTGAGGAGAATACCACCGTAAGTAAACTCCATTTTTATATGTGGCAATAAGTCATTTATTGATCATTTTACATCGACACGTTGATCTTTATTGTAGTTCAAGTGTGTTTTTTTCCAATGATGTTCATTTTATTTGGCATTGGAACACTTCTCCTCACTTCCAAAAATGGTATTATTCCTCAAAATGCAGTAGCTTTGTAGATATTTTTATTATTATATTATATTTAACAGTATATGTGAGTATATATATAAAATACTATATTATGTTAATCTGAAAATAATTTATAATAGTAATTTATTACAATTACATCATTATATTAAGATGATATGTCGACAGTATAAAAATAAAATCGTACAAAATCACTTTTATTTACACCCACAATCTGTGAGATATCATAATTATGGTATATCTTATTTTGTTGACAGGAAATATTAAAGACCAAAAGTTTTCTGGAGATAAGTGAGGACACTCTTGTTTCCATCTTACGGTCAAGCAGGCTGACAATGGATGAAATAGATTTGTACAAAGCTGTTAAAGAGTGGGCCAAATTTAGCTCTGTAAGATTTTAGTACATGGATAACATGTAAACGGTATGAGTGAGCCTGACAAGATGTCGCAAAACAGGGAACGTTTCGGCAAAGAGCATTCTTCAACGAACAAATTTTAAACAAATAAAACAAAAATAAAGACATTAAAACTTAGCTGCGGTGAAATCCAGAACCAAAGAGAGCAATAGTAAGAAGAGGATAGTAAGAGCTTATATAGGAAAGGAGAGAGTGGGCGTGGCAAATCATTTAGGTTGTAAGCGCAAACACAACATTCATCCCATGTGGTGCAAGGGTCCCATACTCTTGGATTAGTCTATTCTCCGGGTGTTTTTATGCAAGAGACCATGGCCGTGACAGCCAAGTCACCGACGCATCCATTTAAGTGTCGGGAGACAGGACACTGTTTGTCTTGTGTAATCGCAAGTAAATGCTCTGCGATACGACAGGAGAGTAACCTCCCCGTCTCACCTATGTATTTCAAAGAGCAGCGCTTACAGACAATGGTGTAGACCAGTGCTTCTCAAAGTGGTGGTCCGCGGACCGGTGCAGGTCCGTGGGCCATCCGCTGCCGGTCCGCAGATGTTCTCAAAAAAAGGACAGAAAAAATTGTCAGTGCAGGGAAAATAGTGCACCGGTCCCTGGTGCAATTGAAAAAAATCCTGCCGGTCCACCATACTAAAATGTTTGAGAAGCACTGGTGTAGACCACATTGCGGCTGGTGCAAAGAAAGCCATTCCTAATCTTAAATATCCCCTTAGGGAAGACAATCTGGTCTGTCTGGGTAACAATGGGACATGTTTTACAGCGATGACGGCCGCATGGTTTAGTACCCAGATGGAAGGGTGGAATAGAAAGGCGACTATGAACCAGCAGGTCTCACAGATTTTTGTCCATCCTGAATACAATGAGGGGTGGGGGCGGAGAATATGTTGTTTTTCTCAGGGTCCACGAGGAGGATGGTGCGGTTTTTCAAAAAGGTTCATTTGGCCCTGATGTTCTGGGGATGGTATGTGAGACCCAGTTTGCTCTTATCATAACTGTCACTGGTGCGTGATACCAAGGTGTCGGCATGAGTGAAGCTTTTAACTCGCTGAAGCGCAGATTGTAGTGTAGCTTCAGGGTAAAAGGGGATAGAATCCTTACAGAATTTGGGATGAGAAGAGGGGTAGAGTAGGTCTGTAGGTTTGAAGTAGGCCGAAGTGAGGAGGCAGTTTTTCTGGAGAGTTACAGTAATTTCCAAGAAGTTTACAGACAGTTCAGAAATCTGATAAGTGAACTTGATGGAGGGGTGGAAAGAATCTACAAAATTGATAAACGTGTCCAGTTCACTTCTCTCCATATGAGTCACCCCAATTCCATCATAAATGTACCTCTTATAGAATTCAGGGAGGCGACTTGTGTACTTTTGTTCCACTCTGTGCTCAAAATGACCCATGAACAAACATGCATAGCTTGGTCCCATTTTAGTCCCCATAGCGACCCCACTGATTTGGTCAAAGAACTGGCCATTTAAGCTCAAATGAGTTGAGGGTTAGGACCAATTCCGCCAATCGTAGTAAGGCGTGTTTAGGTATATAGGGTTGCGGTTGTCTTTCCAAAAAATATTGCACAGCCAGAAGGCCATCGTTATGGGGAATAGAGGTATACAGAGAACATACATTCAGGAGGAACATATAGTGCTTTTTGTCAGGATTGTAAGATTTTAGTAGCTGAAACAAGTAGTTACTGTACTTGCAAATTGTTGCTGCATATTAAAGCAATTATTTCTACTAAGAAAAACTAGTTTTTTCTAAACATAAATAAGTAAAACAAACTTTCAATCATGCATGAGTGAGGAAAGGCCCACATCTTTGGCTATGCTGTCTATTAGGTTTTATTTTTAGAAAGCAGATAAATCTGGACAAGGGAAAGGAAGTGTAAAAAATCCTTGTAGAGTCTGGCAGTTAGATTTTTTTTTAATATTTCTTTTGGCCCATTGATTTAACTCCAGGATGTTTAAATTTATGGAGATTTTCTGTGACTGATCAATTAGCTGAATAAGTTTTATCATAAGACACACATATGCTATTCTCTTATCTATATGAGCTTACATCTGATGACCTTTGCTCTAAATTAGTGTTGTTTTCTTCATTGGCATTGTATAATAATATTAACTGTTCATGTCAACCTCAACGTTTTAGAACGTCTTCTGTATAGAAGGAGCGTCTGTAAACAGATAAGATAAGATAAGTTAAGGCATCAAAAATTAACATGGCCTGAAGAAACAATATGCTTAAGGCTGGCCTTGCTTTTTCTTTTCTTCTATTAACTTTTGTTTTGATAGCCATTTGGATAGTTACAACAGGTTTATTTCCCTTGTGTTTCTTTGTTTCTCTATGTTCTTTTAACCTTTGATTTGTACATATTGATTCTAGATGGCCAGCATTTGGAAGTTACAGATTTCTTGACATTTCTTTTGGCATTTAATTCTGCCTATTGAAAAAAGTACAAAATTCATTTTGTATACTGTAGCATTGTAATTTTATGCTGTCTATAACTAAATAATAAAATAGTTGTGTTGAACTAGGCTGTGAATGGGAAGCAGCCTCATGAAGTTGCAAGAGATGCTGTCAAGCACTTGCGCCTGCCTCTAGTGAGTCCAGAAGAACTTAAGAAGTTGGAAGAGGAAAATAAAAAGGACTGTTTCATTCCAGTAAGTGAAATGGAAATATAACTAAATCTCTTGTTTATTAAATTTTAAATAAAACTTTAAAATTGTAATATTTTTCATATCCTATTGCAATTTTGGATAAATTTCAGGTGGCCTCATTTTCATATGCTTGGAAATTACATGCTCTGAAAGAAGGAGATAAAGATAACATATTGTCAACATGCCGTCGTGGCACCACCACAAGGGAACATCACAAATATTTATCACACTCAAAATCCAAATGAATGAAATTAGTCATTACACTTTGTGATGTAATTCAGTTTAGTAACTGACTTCTGAAACTATAGACAGATGTAGGCTGTTAGGACTATAAGGTATAGATTTACATGTATTGACAATTTTAGTGTTTGGGGCGCAATTGAGTCCCCAAGAAAATAGTGATTCAATTATTTATAACCTTATGAAGTTCATTTAGTGAAACTCCATTCTTATGTTAATGTTTTTTTTTGTAAATTATGTTTTATTTATATAAAATTAAGACTGGTTATTACAATATCATTTCAACAAATATTTTAAAGCATAAAAAGTAACTAAAGAACTGTAGGGTGATATAAATTATTTCAAAATTAAATTTTCATCATTATGTGTTTAAATCCCTTCAAAACATGCAGTGAAAGTTTAAGTCATCTTTAAGAAACAATATTTCTGATTTGTTCTCCCTCCCCCCCCCCTATCTTATAAATGATCACATCACTAAATAGACACAAAAGAATGTGTTGGGGGTCCACTATTAAGTATCACAATCATTGATCATTGGGATCCTCCAGTGATACCAAGTTGTTGTGAGAACTCATATTGTATTTCACGTGTAAAACATTCACTTAATCAAGACCACATTAAAAGTAAGTTATTCACTGTGAGACTTAGGGAACTCTAATGAAAGAATAAACAAACCAGCCGCAAAAAGAAGAAGGTCTTGCTTTAAAAAATTATTTTTTATGTGATTAATTTTACCTGAATATCAGTATTTTTGTATTTGAGTAGCCATTTATGAAAGCCATGGCTCAAATGTTTGTTGAAGTTATTTTTAGTCTTTACAGGACATCTACTGTACATTATAACAGCAGCTACATGTATGTTTTTGTCTTTGAAAATATTAATAGTTTTTATTGCTTATTGTTTTTTCTTTGTTTATACTTATTGTAGATAACATGTTTATAAAATATTGTTGTTTTTTTTGTAATGAATTTAAGTTATGTAACCTTTTGTACATTTCTATTTATCTAATGTATAGAGACAAAACTCATAAATAATTCATGATATCATAAACATTTTTTAATATTCATTTCATGCTCATAGACTCTCTGATGACTGTGTGTACAAATAAAAATATCATAACCTGAATCCTAAGATTATTTTTTAAAAGTAATTTTGTGTTTTTAATTATGTAACATTTGCACTAAACTAAAACATTATATATTTAATTTAATAAAGTTTTTAAAAATGATAGGGATGATGATAATGATGATGATGATGATTTAAACTATTCATTTTTATATGACAAAAGTAATCACAATGCTTATATTTAGACGAACGAATCTTCTATTTAACAGTCACAAATAGTGCCACGAATCTTCTATTTGACAGTCACAAATAGTGCCACGAATCTTCTATTTTACAGTCACAAATAGTGCCACGAATCTTCTATTTGACAGTAACAAATAGTGCCACGAATCTTCTATTTGACAGTCACAAATAGTGCCACGAATCTTCTATTTGACAGTAACAAATAGTGCCACGAATCTTCTATTTGACAGTCACAAATAGTCAAATAGAGCCACGAATCTTCTATTTGACAGTCACAAATAGTGCCACGAATCTTCTATTTGACAGTCACAAATAGTCAAATAGTGCCACGAATCTTCTATTTGACAGTCACAAATAGTGCAACGAATCTTCTATTTGACAGTAACAAATAGTGCCACGAATCTTCTATTTGACAGTCACAAATAGTCAAATAGAGCCACGAATCTTCTATTTGACAGTCACAAATAGTGACACGAATCTTCTATTTGACAGTCACAAATAGTCAAATAGTGCCACGAATCTTCTATTTGACAGTCACAAATAGTCAAATAGAGCCACGAATCTTCTATTTGACAGTCACAAATAGTCAAATAGTGCCACGAATCTTCTATTTGACAGTCACAAATAGTGCCACGAATCTTCTATTTGACAGTCACAAATAGTGCCACGAATCTTCTATTTAACAGTCACAAATAGTGCCACGAATCTTCTATTTGACAGTCACAAATAGTGCCACGAATCTTCTATTTGACAGTCACAAATAGTGCCACGAATCTTCTATTTGACAGTCACAAATAGTCAAATAGTGCCACGAATCTTCTATTTGACAGTCACAAATAGTCAAATAGTGCCACGAATCTTCTATTTGACAGTCACAAATAGTGCCACGAATCTTCTATTTGACAGTCACAAATAGTGCAACAAATCTTCTATTTGACAGTCACAAATAGTGCCACGAATCTTCTATTTGACAGTCACAAATAGTGCCACGAATCTTCTATTTGACAGTCACAAATAGTCAAATAGTGCCACGAATCTTCTATTTGACAGTCACAAATAGTGCCACGAATCTTCTATTTAACAGTCACAAATAGTGCCACAAATCTTCTATTTGACAGTCACAAATAGTGCCACGAATCTTCTATTTGACAGTCACAAATAGTCAAATAGTGCCACGAATCTTCTATTTGACAGTCACAAATAGTGCCACGAATCTTCTATTTGACAGTAACAAATAGTGCCACGAATCTTCTATTTGACAGTCACAAATAGTCAAATAGAGCCACGAATCTTCTATTTGACAGTCACAAATAGTGCCACGAATCTTCTATTTGACAGTCACAAATAGTCAAATAGTGCCACGAATCTTCTATTTGACAGTCACAAATAGTCAAATAGAGCCACGAATCTTCTATTTGACAGTCACAAATAGTCAAATAGTGCCACGAATCTTCTATTTGACAGTCACAAATAGTGCCACGAATCTTCTATTTGACAGTCACAAATAGTCAAATAGTGCCACAAATCTTCTATTAGACAGTCACAAATAGTGCCACGAATCTTCTATTTGACAGTCACAAATAGTGCCACGAATCTTCTATTTGACAGTCACAAATAGTCAAATAGTGCCACGAATCTTCTATTTGACAGTCACAAATAGTGCCACGAATCTTCTATTTAACAGTCACAAATAGTGCCACAAATCTTCTATTTGACAGTCACAAATAGTGCCACGAATCTTCTATTTGACAGTCACAAATAGTCAAATAGTGCCACGAATCTTCTATTTGACAGTCACAAATAGTGCCACGAATCTTCTATTTGACAGTAACAAATAGTGCCACGAATCTTCTATTTGACAGTCACAAATAGTGCCACGAATCTTCTATTTGACAGTCACAAATAGTGCCACGAATCTTCTATTTGACAGTCACAAATAGTCAAATAGTGCCACGAATCTTCTATTTGACAGTCACGAATAGTGCCACGAATCTTCTATTTAACAGTCACAAATAGTGCCACAAATCTTCTATTTGACAGTCACAAATAGTGCCACGAATCTTCTATTTGACAGTCACAAATAGTCAAATAGTGCCACGAATATTCTATTTGACAGTCACAAATAGTGCCACGAATCTTCTATTTGACAGTAACAATAGTGCCACGAATCTTCTATTTGACAGTCACAAATAGTCAAATAGAGCCACGAATCTTCTATTTGACAGTCAAAAATAGTGCCACGAATCTTCTATTTGACAGTCACAAATAGTGCCACGAATCTTCTATTTGACAGTCACAAATAGTCAAATAGTGCCACGAATCTTCTATTTGACAGTCACAAATAGTGCCACGAATCTTCTATTGGACACTCACAAATAGTGCCACGAATCTTCTATTTAACAGTCACAAATAGTGCCACAAATCTTCTATTTAACAGTCACAAATAGTGCCACGAATCTTCTATTTAACAGTCACAAATAGTGCCACGAATCTTCTATTTAACAGTCACAAATATAGCCACGAATCTTCTATTTGACAGTCACAAATAGTGCCACGAATCTTCTATTTGACACTAACAAATAGTGCCACGAATCTTCTATTTAGCAGTCACAAATAGTGCCACGAATCTTCTATTTAACAGTCACAAATAGTGCCACGAATCTTCTATTTAACAGTCACAAATAGTGCCAGTACTAAACCTTGAATCTTCTATTTAACAGTCACAAATAGTGCCACGAATCTTCTATTTAACAGTCACAAATAGTCAAATAGTGCCAGTACTAAACCTTGAATCTTCTATTTAACAGTCACAAATAGTGCCCCGAATCTTCTATTTAACAGTCACAAATAGTGCCACGAATCTTCTATTTAACAGTCACAAATAGTGCCACGAATCTTCTATTTGACAGTCACAAATAGTCAAATAGTGCCACGAATCTTCTATTTAACAGTCACAAATAGTGCCACGAATCTTCTATTTGACAGTCACGAATAGTCAAATAGTGCCACGAATCTTCTATTTGACAGTCACAAATAGTGCCACGAATCTTCTATTTGACAGTAACAAATAGTGCCACGAATCTTCTATTTAACAGTAACAAATAGTGCCACGAATCTTCTATTTGACAGTCACAAATAGTGCCACGAATCTTCTATTTGACAGTCACAAATAGTGCCACGAATCTTCTATTTGACAGTAACAAATAGTCAAATAGTGCCACAAATCTTCTATTTGACAGTCACAAATAGTGACACGAATCTTCTATTTGACAGTCACAAATAGTGCCACGAATCTTCTATTTGACAGTCACAAATAGTGCCACGAATCTTCTATTTGACAGTCACAAATAGTCAAATAGTGCCACAAATCTTCTATTTGACAGTCACAAATAGTGCCACGAATCTTCTATTTGACAGTCACAAATAGTCAAATAGTGCCACGAATCTTCTATTTGACAGTCACAAATAGTGCCACGAATCTTCTATTTGACAGTAACAAATAGTGCCACGAATCTTCTATTTGACAGTCACAAATAGTCAAATAGAGCCATGAATCTTCTATTTGACAGTCACAAATAGTGCCACGAATCTTCTATTTGACAGTCACAAATAGTGCCACGAATCTTCTATTTGACAGTCACAAATAGTCAAATAGAGCCACGAATCTTCTATTTGACAGTCACAAATAGTGCCACGAATCTTCTATTTGACACTCACAAATAGTGCCACGAATCTTCTATTTAACAGTCACAATTAGTGCCACGAATCTTCTATTTAACAGTCACAAATAGTGCCACGAATCTTCTATTTCACAGTCACAAATAGTGCCACGAATCTTCTATTTAACAGTCACAAATAGAGCCACGAATCTTCTATTTGACAGTCACAAATAGTGCCACGAATCTTCTATTTGACACTAACAAATAGTGCCACGAATCTTCTATTTAACAGTCACAAATAGTGCCACGAATCTTCTATTTAGCAGTCACAAATAGTGCCACGAATCTTCTATTTAACAGTCACAAATAGTGCCACAAATCTTCTATTTGACAGTCACAAATAGTGCCACGAATCTTCTATTTGACAGTCACAAATAGTCAAATAGTGCCACGAATCTTCTATTTGACAGTCACAAATAGTGCCACGAATCTTCTATTTGACAGTAACAAATAGTGCCACGAATCTTCTATTTGACAGTCACAAATAGTGCCACGAATCTTCTATTTAACAGTCACAAATAGTCAAATAGTGCCAGTACTAAACCTTGAATCTTCTATTTAACAGTCACAAATAGTGCCACGAATCTTCTATTTAACAGTCACAAATAGTGCCACGAATCTTCTATTTAACAGTCACAAATAGTGCCACGAATCTTCTATTTGACAGTCACAAATAGTCAAATAGTGCCACGAATCTTCTATTTAACAGTCACAAATAGTGCCACGAATCTTCTATTTGACAGTCACGAATAGTCAAATAGTGCCACGAATCTTCTATTTGACAGTCACAAATAGTGCCACGAATCTTCTATTTGACAGTAACAAATAGTGCCACGAATCTTCTATTTAACAGTAACAAATAGTGCCACGAATCTTCTATTTGACAGTCACAAATAGTGCCACGAATCTTCTATTTGACAGTCACAAATAGTGCCACGAATCTTCTATTTGACAGTCACAAATAGTCAAATAGTGCCACAAATCTTCTATTTGACAGTCACAAATAGTGACACGAATCTTCTATTTGACAGTCACAAATAGTGCCACGAATCTTCTATTTGACAGTCACAAATAGTGCCACGAATCTTCTATTTGACAGTCACAAATAGTCAAATAGTGCCACAAATCTTCTATTTGACAGTCACAAATAGTGCCACGAATCTTCTATTTGACAGTCACAAATAGTCAAATAGTGCCACGAATCTTCTATTTGACAGTCACAAATAGTGCCACGAATCTTCTATTTAACAGTCACAAATAGTGCCACGAATCTTCTATTTGACAGTCACAAATAGTCAAATAGAGCCATGAATCTTCTATTTGACAGTCACAAATAGTGCCACGAATCTTCTATTTGACAGTCACAAATAGTGCCACGAATCTTCTATTTGACAGTCACAAATAGTCAAATAGAGCCACGAATCTTCTATTTGACAGTCACAAATAGTGCCACGAATCTTCTATTTGACACTCACAAATAGTGCCACGAATCTTCTATTTAACAGTCACAAATAGTGCCACGAATCTTCTATTTAACAGTCACAAATAGTGCCACGAATCTTCTAATTAACAGTCACAAATAGTGCCACGAATCTTCTATTTAACAGTCAAAAATAGAGCCACGAATCTTCTATTTGACAGTCACAAATAGTGCCACGAATCTTCTATTTGACACTAACAAATAGTGCCACGAATCTTCTATTTAACAGTCACAAATAGTGCCACGAATCTTCTATTTAGCAGTCACAAATAGTGCCACGAATCTTCTATTTAACAGTCACAAATAGTGCCACGAATCTTCTATTTAACAGTCACAAATAGTCAAATAGTGCCAGTACTAAACCTTGAATCTTCTATTTAACAGTCACAAATAGTGCCACGAATCTTCTATTTAACAGTCACAAATAGTCAAATAGTGCCAGTACTAAACCTTGAATCTTCTATTTAACAGTCACAAATAGTGCCACGAATCTTCTATTTAACAGTCACAAATAGTCAAATAGTGCCACGAATCTTCTATTTAACAGTCACAAATAGTGCCAGTACTAAACCTTGAATCTTCTATTTAACAGTCACAAATAGTCAAATAGTGCCACGAATCTTCTATTTAACAGTCACAAATAGTGCCACGAATCTTCTATTTAACAGTCACAAATAGTGCCAGTACTAAACCTTGAATCTTCTATTTAACAGTCACAAATAGTGCCACGAATCTTCTATTTAACAGTCACAAATAGTGCCACGAATCTTCTATTTAACAGTCACAAATAGTGCCACGAATCTTCTATTTAACAGTCACAAATAGTGCCACGAATCTTCTATTTAACAGTCACAAATAGTGCCACGAATCTTCTATTTAACAGTCACAAATAGTGCCACGAATCTTCTATTTAACAGTCACAAATAGTGCCAGTACTAAACCTTGAATCTTCTATTTAACAGTCACAAATAGTGCCACGAATCTTCTATTTAACAGTCACAAATAGTCAAATAGTGCCACGAATCTTCTATTTAACAGTCACAAATAGTGCCACGAATCTTCTATTTAACAGTCACAAATAGTGCCACGAATCTTCTATTTGACAGTCACAAATAGTCAAATAGTGCCACGAATCTTCTATTTGACAGTCACAAATAGTGCCACGAATCTTCTATTTAACAGTCACAAATAGTCAAATAGTGCCACGAATCTTCTATTTAACAGTCACAAATAGTGCCAGTACTAAACCTTGAATCTTCTATTTAACAGTCACAAATAGTCAAATAGTGCCACGAATCTTCTATTTGACAGTCACAAATAGTCAAATAGTGCCACGAATCTTCTATTTAACAGTCACAAATAGTGCCAGTACTAAACCTTGAATCTTCTATTTAACAGTCACAAATAGTCAAATAGTGCCACGAATCTTCTATTTGACAGTCACAAATAGTGCCACTAATCTTCTATTTGACAGTCACAAATAGTTCCAGTATAAAAACTTGGAAAATCACACACAGCGACCCGTTTGCTTGAATTTACATATTATACACACACAAAAATATCAAATTTTCTTTCCGCCCTCCCCCTCCTCACCTCATTCTGTACCTCAACATCTCCACAGTCTTAAAGTGCATTGAGTCACCCCCCCCTCCTTTCCCGCCCAACCCCTGTGTTTCCTGTAATTAATATAAATTAATAACGGTAGTTTATTTCTAACGATGACGTCATCGCTGTGAGTTAGGTCTCGTCCTAGTAATAACGCCGACATGTGTATTCTGACAATCTTACAATAACGCCGACATGTGTATTCTGACAATCTTACAATAACGCCGACATGTGTATTCTGACAATCTTACAATAACGCCGACATGTGTATTCTGACAATCTTACAATAACGCCGACATGTGTATTCTGACAATCTTACAATAACGCCGACATGTGTATTCTGACAATCTTACAATAACGCCGACATGTGTATTCTGACAATCTTACAATAACGCCGACCATGTGTATTCTGACAATCTTACAATAACGCCGACATGTGTATTCTGACAATCTTACAATAACGCCGACATGTGTATTCTGACAATCTTACAATAACGCCGACATGTGTATTCTGACAATCTTACAATAACGCCGACCATGTGTATTCTGACAATCTTAAAACTTGCACTCTTCTCCTCGCTGACACTCAACGCCATTTTCTCAGTGTCTCCCTTTATCTGTGTATTAGTAAGTAATACGAACCTACGCTGCCTCGCGGTACAAAGAATTATTTACACCCTCAACGCAATATCCCCAAACCTTGTTCATTCTAATTAACTTTCTTTAAAAATGGCATAAAAGTAGTTCATTTAACATTTTAAGAATCACAATTAATACTACCATACGCCAAGTTTGTACGCTGCTGTCGCACACATATTATTTCATGCCACTGAACTTCTTTACTAAACTAATGCAGCGAGGAATTTATTTTTTTTAATTTGTAAAGAGAAATTCAATGCAACACTACTTTCTATACCGCAGGTTTATTACACGCTAATTAAATTTCTGTTCAACAAAATAAATTCTATGGAAAAAGCGTGTAATAATATGTGACGGTTGGATACCGTTTGATGTCAAGGTCATATATGTGTTAGGTTTTGAGTCAAAATTTGAGTGGACGTTTTTTAACCACGGATTTTCTTAGCCACAGATGTCCTTTTGTGTGTGTGTGACCCATAACCTCGTGGTCGTGGGGGTTCTAATGTTTCCGTGAGAACTTTCTCGGGGCTTGGTAGACTTGGTGGCGCCCATCTCCTTTCCAGGTCCGCGGAAGACTTCTTAGCGATAGTCATATATCAGTCTTTACAATGTTGCCTTAGCGTGGGCTAGATCCCAAGCACCTCAGCTTGTAAGGCGAGCGCACTACTGACTTCGCTATCCAGCCGCTAAATGTTCTTAGCCACGGATTTTCTTAGCCACAGATGTCCTTAGCCAAGGATTTTCTTAGCCACAGATGTCCTTAGCCGAGGATGTCCTTAGCCATAGTTGTCTTTAACCACGGATTTTCTTAACCACATATGTCCTAAGCCACAGATGTCCTTAGCCATAGTTGTCTTTAACCACGGATTTTCTTAACCACATATGTCCTTAGCCACAGATGTCAGATGTCCTTAGCCACAGATGTCAGATGTCCTTAGCCACAGATGTCCTTAGCCACAGATGTCCTTAGCCACAGATGTCATTAGCCACAGATGTCAGATGTCCTTAGCCACAGATGTCCTTAGCCACAGATGTCCTTAGCCACAGATGTCCTTAGCCACAGATGTCCTTAGCCACAGATGTCCTTAGCCACAGATGTCCTTAGCCACAGATGTCAGATGTCCTTAGCCACGAATGTCCATAACCGATAACGTGCATGGCTGAGAGAGATTGAAAGCAATGAGATAACAATAATAAAGTATGTGATAGAAGAAGAGTTCTGAAGTTTTTGAGAAACAGGAGAGCGAGGGTGCTGTGTATAATGGTCGAAGGAGCGACAAGACATTGTTAGAAAGACGATGTGCCAAGTGATCTCAGAAGCGTCCTGTATTTAGAAGTGCGAAAGATTTGCCGTGACATTGTACATTGTAAGATATCCATATATCTTTTCTAGTTCTTATTAATATGGAGCTAGTAAATAAAGATAATTCCACTTGACGCCCGAATACATGTGTTGATTGAATGTCATTCCCCATAGACCATAGCTTTGTTGGCGTAGAAATTGAGGGCAAATAGGTGGGTGTTTTTTTTTCTGTGGCTAAGAGGGAACTTTTTTTCCCCGGACGATTTGCGCCACATCTAACATGATTGTGGTATTTGTAAGACCGATTTTTAGTGAATACATCAAGGATGTTATATGGGGTAGTTTTATTAAAGTAGCGTTTGTTAATGACTTATGCATTTTGATTGTTGGCTTAAGTTTTAAAGTTTTATTTAAACCTTAATGTTTGCATTTTGATTCTATGGACGATCGTAAATATTTCAAATCCAAAGAATTTTTTGCCACGTTTTTATTAACTTGCTTTCGTGTCTGTCTGTCCACAATTTTTCAAATTTGCCAACGTAAAATTAAACCACTTCTGATGGTTCTAGAGAGCTCAAAATTTTACCACAGATAGATCTTGGATGACAATGTATTGTATCAAAATTTCAGATCGATCGAATGTGCCGTTATTAAATTATTGATTTTTTAAAGTTTATCTCTATATAAGCATCGGTATTATCGGTCTGCTATTGTTTACATTTACATTCACGTGCCGAGTTCACACCAGCCCCGACCACATAAACCATGTTTAACATCAAGGGGAGATCAGTCAACTTCAGTCTGTAAAATTTTTGTTGGGCAATGCGTAATATATTAGAACATATAGCATACACTCAGAGGCGTCACTAGGGTTTGCGTCACCCAGGGCGGTAGCTCATGGTGTCACCCCCTCACGACTTAACCCATATAACTCCTCCGAGTCTTCTAGAGCTAAATACGGGAATATATAGAATTTAACAGTTTGGTGTCACCCCCTGTGGTGGTGTCAACAGGTGCGGTGAGCACCCCTCTAACCCCCTAATGACGCCACTGGTTAGTGTCACTTACTAATTAATTTCGTGACGGTGACCCGTAAAATAGCACGAACGAAAGAGCGATTTTTAAAAATAATTTAAGTATTCTTTGTCATACTTTAAGAGCATTTATTAATTTTTTTTAAAATCGTCTAACTTTTCAACTTGTCCAATATTTAAGCGTAATTTGGTTTACTTTTGGAACTTTCAAAATTCAATTCAATCATTATTAGGAGCTATTTAAGCCGGAAAATGTATAGCGTGGTATTTTGACTCATTTTGCGGTTTAAAATATTTCAATAATTTCATTGTGTTTCGTAATTTTTTTCTAGGTGAAAAAAATTATCGCCTCTTTTATTGACATAAAATCATACACAGTAAAATTTTAGATTTTGGTGTCAACCCCCTTGATGGTGTCATCCGGGGCGGCCCGCCCCTTCCGCACCCCCTATTGACGCCACTGCATACACTTAGACTAAAAAGAGTAAAATAAATAAAGGTAAAAAAATGATTTTTAAAAACCACGTTTTTGTAAGTGGACTAAAAAGAAGAAAATAATTTAAAACTTATAAGTTCAAGTACTTTAATTTAATATGACTAAAAACGTGGGGCCGGTGTTGGGTGAAAAATGACAAATTTATAATCTAGAAGGCAAAAGATAGATCTATAAGTGAGAGAATGAATGAACTGCATATGTTAAACCTCATAAGCGTCCACCCCACGTTTTTAGTCATATTAAATGAAAGTACTTGAACTTATAAGTTTTAAATTATTTTCTTCTTTTTAGTCTACTTATAAAAACATTGATTTTTAAAAATCCTTTTTTTACCTTTATTTATTAAAAATAATTCCATACTTGTTTATATAGTTTTTCCTTACGTTTTCTTCTGAAAATGGTTTTGGGGTTATCACCCATAGCTTAACTATGAAATAAATTGATTGTAGAATGAAGGTGTGGCTTCAATAAAGTATTATTTAATAATTATTATTCAGCATCAATGCCATTTTCATCTAAACCTGGCAGTACATATTACTGCATATCATAATCTTCTGTATAGAAGGAGCGTCTGTAAACAGATAAGATTGAAAGTTAAAAGGAGCAAATTTGTGATGTCTGAAGGGGGGAAAACTCATTTGTAATCCAATCCAATTTGAAAACAACTTAAAATACACGCGACAACTTTTAGTCAAGCTCACTATAGATTTGTGAACTAAAACTGTATATGTTTAATTTTCATCAATTAAAATTACGCTTAGATGTTGTTTGTACTTATTAATGTAATATAATTGTCAACACAATCCTAATTGTCTATTAAAATGTTTTTGTGGCAGGTCTTTAATCTGTATAACTTTTATTTGTAGTAGTCTCCCTTGCAAAGGGTGTACTTTTACCCCCACACCTGACCTGCCAATGGTGGCCTGATAAACCAGGTTAGGAATTTGGCTAATTTGGTCTAGTATGAGCGAAGTATTTTGCAATCCTACCTAAATACAATCTCTTAATTTAATTTTAAATAAACACATAGTATAACAATAAAAAATAATAATTCAAAAAATAATTAATTGTTACATTTATTAATTCCTTAGTAACTAAAAACTAGGTTTCATGGTACTGCCGGGTGCCGATATACAATTATACAGTAGAGTAGACAGCAGTAAATCATAGTAAATGTAATACTAATGCCATTAGTAATGGTAATAGTGACAATAGACAATAGGTTTCACTACGTTCAAGTTGGTAATCCTGCAGTTTCTACACGTATATAATATTATTTCACAGCGAAATTTAATTTTCTCTTGAGAACTTACGCTTTTAATTTATTAAATATTATATTCATTATAAATATTATACATTTTATAATGTTGTATTTCAGCTATTACAGCGCTAATTTGTGAGTCTTTTTAATTTCTAAGGCATTTTTTCGGTTTGATATAATACATAATGTGGTCTCGATACGTCCATTTTGTTTAGCTTGCCAGATGTTTTTTAGCTGGCTCGACCCATGCTAAAATAAATTTACGGACTGAAAATATTTTTGAAAAAGTATTATTCATCTATTTTAGTGTTATAGAAGATAAATAAATACGAAGTGATTATTCGCACGGTTTTGGCCGTGGGGATAATGCAGAGTATTGTCCGCACAGGTCGTCGGACGTCGTCGCATGCGTCTTCCAGAGGCTGGTCACGTTGAAAAAAAAACGCGCCCGGTGTAGACAAAATAAAAGCCGATATTGATATCACTCGATTTCGGCTAAAATGTGTAACTTATATGCTAATACAAATTAAAATTTTATGATTACTGAAGTTTTAAAGTAGCACTTCCATAAAAAAAATGATTTGTGTCCAATTAATGATAACTCTTAATTCTAAAATAACGCACTTAAATCGTCAGCTTCTCCAGGTGAGTGGTTAGTCGTAGCTTAGTTCCATGAAGCATAATGGTATGCGGATCGAATCCCAGGATGGTCTTACTTTTGTTTTTTTAAAAAAATATTTGAGTAGTTATTTTTTATTTTTTGTGTTTTTTGTTTGTTTTACAACCACAGTGAGGATGTTTGCAAACACTAGCAGGCTCTTTCCCAGAAACATTTTAGTATTCCCCCACCCATGCCTGTCTTATCTATTCTGTTTAATATTACTCACTGTTACAGACTCTCACTTTTAAATTTCTTTGCTATACCATTAATATTATATCATCTTTCGCTTTTGCATGCTTTAAATTAAATTAACTTAATTGATTTATGATGATTACAGGTACAATGCTACTTTTGGGGAGAATAATAACTAGCCTTTTTAATTACAGAGCCTCTTCCAATTATGAATGAAAGTTAATAAATGTACTTTATAATATATAATATATAGAATAAAAATACAAAGTTTGAGTACACTGGAACAGTTAATAATAGTTTAATATCAGCTAAATCTATAGTATTACTAATTAATTAATTAACTAATGATTGACTAACGATATTATTATGCAGGTCCACTCAGATTATTGCTAAAATGGATAAAAAAATATAAGATTCCAGTCACTCGAAAGACGGTTAAAATTACAATTTAATTATTTTTATACCCTCCAAACCAAAATATATCAATAAGCAATGATACATAGATAATAAGCAGTTAGTAATAAGAATTTAGATATCGTTTGGCATCATTCTCACGGTCAAAACCGTGCGGCAGTGTGAATAACGCTAGGCATTATCCGCACGGATGAAATTTGATTTTATATTTCATTACTAGATGTTTGATTCTTATTTTGTTTGGTTTTAAGTGAGAAAATATCATTTGGCATCTTACTGTGACAACTCGGCAAGTAGAGTACTACATAAACAAAATGGATGTATCCCACTCCGATTATGTAGATTTAAGGGCTGAAAAAAGCCTTAGAAATTAATAAAACTTACAAATTAGTGCTATAATAGCTAAAATATAACATATATTAATGCATTTAATAAATTAAAAACCTAAGTTACTAAGTTCTCACGACAAAATTAAATTTCGCTGTGAAATAATATACGTGTAGAAACTGCAGGATTACCGTTCAAGTTAAGTCAAGTCATCACTCGGCTTCACTCAAAATTCCTTAGTATCTACTTCTCTATTACGGACCGTATTATTTTCTGTCTGTGCTATCAAAGACATTTTCAAAGTCTGCAAATGTGATATTATATTTATATAGAGATGAGATTGGCATTGATTCATTTACTCTACACTACACATTGCTGAATTACTATTTCTTTGATTTGATTATTTTGTGTGAGTGTTGCTCTCTGGTCAGCACATGACTCTGATCGTCCTCTTCTAAGGTCTAAACTAAACCCACCCTGTTCTTGCCTTAGGCTCAGGCCTTCTGTTGAATAGGATTCTTAATACAGCAAATAAGCTAAATAAGGTGATTCCACTCTCATATTTTTTATTAAATTATTAAAAGGCGTTTTTTAAAATTCATTTCTGTAAGAGCGTTAGGAGGGATTTCTCTTTACAAAATTTTTTTAAAATATTTTAATTCCTCCCTGTACCTTAAAAAATTTCATCTTTGGTTATTTCCTTCAAATTTATATTATTTAATATCTAGTGTTCCTTTTGTGTTTAGGTCAGGTGTGTTGGAGGGGGTTGGTCTGTTTAGACTTTTTTGAAAATATTCTTTCCATGCTTGGTATTTCCTTTTCCTGATGTCACTTTTGCCTGTTCTGCTAGATCATTATAAAGTGTTTACTTGTTTGGGTTGCCATTTCTAAGCATTTTTGTTACCTCTTTGGAGACTTGATTGATAATACTCTTGCATGGCCTTTTACTTTTGTTTTATTTTTTTTTACTTTGTGTACTGCTTACGTAGCATCTTTTCTTTCTTTGATTTTTTGGTCATGTTTCATCGTTAATTCTGAATTTTTGTTTTTTGGGGTGGAGGCATAAAACTTTGTTATATGTTCCTTTAATAATTTCTTTGAAGTTATCCCATTTCAGTTTCTTGTAGTGCAGTCCATTGAATCAATTTTTCAAATTAAGTTGGAAGTCATTTTTAATCTGCATTTTGGATTTTGTCCAAGTCAAATCTTATTTTCTTGTTCTTTTTTTATCATTGCTTTCCCAGCTTTATTTTTTAAGTTGTGCACATTTAGGTGGTGGTCTGATAAGATATCTTCCCCCTCTTCCTGCTCATATGTCCTGTAAGGCACTTCTCCAATACAGGCATATAGTGCTGTGGAAAATTTGGTTTTCTGTTTTGTTGTCTGGTGAGACCCTTGTCACTTGGTGGCACATTTTGTGTGGGAAAATGCTGCCTCCTGTAACTAGATTATTGAATGTACACAATTCAAATTTTTTTTCTCCATTTCATTTACCTCACTAAGTCTATGCATTCTCTTTGTTCTCTCCCTTAGTCAATTATCCATTTCAACCTTGGCATAAAATGATGTCTCCCATGACAGTAAAAATATCTCTTTTGGGGAATTTATCTAGTGATGTTCATAGAATGTGGTTTTATCTTCTTTAGGTGCATGGATGATTGGGGGGGGGGCCTAGCACATAATAATATGTACATTTTTGAACATGGACAAAAGAATATATGTGGCCTCACTTCATCCATTGGTCACATTGTGTTACTTATTGTGCACGTTGCACATCATCTCAGCAAATTGGCATCAAAAACAAATAGTGAGCCAAACTAAGAAAGAAACAGTGATGAAAAGTGATTTTTTTTTAATGCCATATTTTGTACAATCTACCTTCTGGGGTTATATTTAACTTGAAATTTAATGGTTATTTTAAGATTTTACTTATTAGACTTAAGAAAAGGGAACTCAGGGTAATACGTTAATATAGAAGAATAGAAGTTACATGTTAACCGCTCCTGCTAGTAGGACTACATGTAGTTACAATGATTTCATTTGAGTTCAGCAGCAATCTGGGTAAACAGTTTATTGCAGTTCAAATTAATTTTTTCTCAGAATATTTAAATTAATAAAATTATACAATTTTCCCCCACAGTTCCAACTTAAAATCCATCCCTAAAGAATGGAAGCCGACAGCTTAATAGCGAAAGCCATAAAAGGATATGATGATATCTTCAAAAATGCAGGTAAGTGGCTTTATAAAATAAGTAAACAAAATAGAATTGAATTGACATAGTTTGATATCACATAGACACAGACTCAAAGCTGTGTGATTAGGGAGAAAGAAATGTACTGTTTTATTTTTCACTTACTCTGGGGCTAACAACACAACAACAATTAGTAGGCTATGCTTACTACATAAATAAGTAAATAGCCACTAGTTAATCAGTGCTAAATTATGATTGACTCAGATTAAATTCCTTTCATGCATTACATATTTCAGATCCACGAGTTGAGAACTGGTTTATGATGAGTACTCCCGTACCTAGTCTACTCATCTGCTTAGGCTACTTTGTGCTTGTTTGGGTGTCACCGTCTATTATGAAAAACCGTAAACCATTTGAATTGAGGAACCTTTTAGTAGTTTATAACTTAGCTATGGTTGCCTTATCAACATACACTTTTTATGAGGTAAATTATTTTAGTAGTTTATAACTTAGCTATGGTTGCCCTAACAACATACACTTTTTATGAGGTAAATTCTTCTGCTCACATTTATAAATGATATTTTCATTGCAGTTTATCACCATTCTAAACCCTTCTCATAAAGCTCAAAGAGAAAATCATTTTAATGTCTTGATTAATTTAAAGTGTTCGTTTTTCCTGTTGCCATATGTACAGTAGTGTTGTTTAAAACATGTTAGTTAAATAAAGATTTAAAAAAGCTTAGGTCTCACAGTCAGCTTAGGTCTCACAGTCAGCTTAGGTCTCACAGTCAACTTAGGTCTCACAGTCAACTTAGGTCTCACAGTCAACTTAGGTCTCACAGTCAACTTAGGTCTCACAGTCAACTTAGGTCTCACAGTCAACTTAGGTCACACAGTCAACTTAGGTCTCACAGTCAACTTAGGTCACACAGTCAACTTAGGTCTCACAGTCAACTTAGGTCACACAGTCAACTTAGGTCTCACAGTCAACTTAGGTCTCACAGTCAGATTAGGTCTCACAGTCAACTTAGGTCACACAGTCAACTTAGGTCTCACAGTCAACTTAGGTCACACAGTCAACTTAGGTCTCACAGTCAACTTAGGTCACACAGTCAACTTAGGTCTCACAGTCAACTTAGGTCTCACAGTCAACTTAGATCTCACAGTCAACTTAGGTCTCACAGTCAACTTAGGTCTCACAGTCAGATTAGCTCTCACAGTCAGATTAGCTCTCACAGTCAACTTAGGTCACACAGTCAACTTAGGTCTCACAGTCAACTTAGGTCTCACAGTCAACTTAGGTCTCACAGTCAACTTAGGTCTCACAGTCAACTTAGGTCTCACAGTCAACTTAGGTCTCACAGTCAACTTAGGTCTCACAGTCAACTTAGATCTTACAGTCAAGCAGCCGTGAATGAAAATCCAGAAAAAATTAATTTTTAAAAATTTTAAAGTGCAAATATTTTGGTATCTTCTATTTAAATCTACTTAATTGCAAAAGATAATTCTAAAAATATAGGTACATTAATGATCAGAAGTAGAATTGGGTCACTTGTAATGATGTGTTTCCTGTAGAACTTGTATTTGTGTATGTCCTCAGTTTTTGATGAGTGGCTGGCTGGCAGGTTACAGTCTAGGATGTCAGCCAGTAGATTACTCTGACTCGCCACAAGCTCTCAGAGTAAGCAACATTAATACTTTACATGAGAATTCTAATGCTACTTAGTCATGTAGTCAAAAAAATGTTTGTATTTTTTCCTCTAAAAATTTTGAAAAAGATGTTATAAAGTAAGACTTTGATTTTCGCTTCTCATTATTTTCTAATTGAATTATATTTTCTGTTTTTTCTCCAGATGGCTCGAGTATGCTGGTTGTTCTATATTTCTAAGTTTATAGAACTGTTTGATACAGTGAGTCAATGATTATTATAATTGCATTTAAAATAAAGCTCTTTTGGAAGCGCAATACATGGTTAAACGTAGACATGTTTAATTAATGCTATAATTACAGGCAGTTGGCTCATTACTATGGTGGAAATATGTAGGTTAACATTAAAAATAGAATCATTTGAAGCATTCTCTGGGTTTAATCATTACATGTTATTTATAACTTCTTTAGGTTTTCTTTATTCTGAGGAAAAAATTCAACCAAGTGTCTTTTCTACATGTTTTCCATCATGGTATCATGCCCATCTCATGGTGGTTTGGAGTCAAACTTGTACCAGGTAGGGAACACATGTGAGAATGTGTCAAGATTATGTGAGAATACATGTCAAGATTATGTGAGAATATGTGTCAAGATTATGAGAATACATGTCAAGATTATGTGAGAATACGTGTCAAGTTAAAGGACAAGAAATTAAGGCTAAGGAAATAGCTAGACACAAATGTATTTTTCTAGAAAAGGGGAATGTCAGTGTAGACCCTGTGTAGTAATAGTTTAAATAAATTATTGTGATAACAATTACCCGGATAGTAAAATTGCGCCCGGGTACCCGTGAAAATATTGCTGCAATGTCTATACCAACGGTGGTCGAACTGCGGCTCTTCTGTGTTCACATTTCGGCTTGCGAACAATTTATCAAATTAAAACGTTTTGTTTGAAATATATAGTAAGGTTGTTATCGGTTAACCCTAACTTCATTTAGTCGGTATTAGCTTATTACCCGTAGTTAATTTTTTGTTGTGTTACGGTAGAATACTTGAGCCAATACGCAAGCTACCGTGACATCAAAGCGTTTTCTTAATACCCCGGTCTTTAAATAATATAAAATACACGTTATCACTGTTAGTGGAGTTCGCTAGGGAACGATTTTTAATTTAAAAAATTTATTCGCTTAGTTACCGAAGCATAGTGCCAGAAGTAACACGGCGTGGTAGTAAGGTCAACATGTGAATAACAGTCAAGGCCACGAGTGTTATTATTTATATTACAAGAGGAAAGATAGGCTTACTAGACCGGTCCTGAACGCAAGCGGGCTGTGATGTCACCAACAGCCGCTGCAAGACGAAAATTTGATGCCTTACCTTGTTGGTTCTAAAATATTTAAGGGAAAATACGGACCAGACATTAAAACTGACTTTTTTTTTAACAATTAACCGGCCCGCAAAAACAAACTGCCTTGACAACAATTGATTATATGCCGTTTTAATACTTTTATTAAATAAAAATTAAACATTGAATATCATTACGGTGCACTTCTTTGTTCAAAATTTTTTATATATTTTTTTTTATTCGCTGTTTTGACGGCAACACTAGAGTGGTACATCACAGGCGCTTTGATGTCAAATCAGACGACGCGAGGCAAAAATTTGATCCATTCTCTTGTTAGTTCACAAAACATAGTAAAAATACGGACCGACGGTTAACCCGGTCTTTTTTGTTGTTTATCTAATCTCCCTCACTCACTCCTATCTCAACTCCTATCAACACCATGCTTTTTTTTTAAAAGTCCTTTATTATTGGTTTTTTAAAAACATATTTCATTTGTTAAATGATTTTCACTGAAAAAATAAATAAATGCTAGGGGCTGGGTCCACTCAGTAGGGGCAAGTCCCAGAAAGTTTGGTTAATTACAACAGTTGTCAGCTATAAATTAGAAATAACCCACCATGTCATCATACGATTACCACCCTTTATCTTTAAAAGAATTTGTTTAGCAAAATTTCACTTTGGCACCTCTCTGCTAATTGCTTTCACACCACTGTACTATAGCAGTATTTCAATGTCATCATTTTTATATTGCTGATTCATTACATCTAAATTTGCATTTCCATAATAAACAAAGAAGTATAAGGCTTATAGCGGGCATAATGGCGAAAATTTTGAGGCGTTTTGAACGGGTACCCGTTCAAAATTTGGACGGGTACCCTGGCAGCTTTTTTCAACAATATTGACAGCCCTGGTGATATTTTTTATTAGGTTGTTGAGTCAAGGAATGGGAATGAGCAGGTAAAGACCTTGTAGGGAGATTGATGTAGTGACCATTCAATGACCATGGTGACAATTATCTGGAAGAGGCTGCCATCACAGTGTTGATACAAATAATTGGGAGGCTTCCAAGTTACCAATATTTCAGTTAGAGATTTCTGGATGGTTGTTACAAGTTAGATGTAGTCATTGTCAGAAATAGACCTAGGTATAGAAAGTTAGACTAGTGGTAGAGGCAGGGAAAGGCCATGACTTGAATTTGTGTCATTAATTTCTCAATTCTTCTTATAAGTGTTGCCATGGAGTTTTTAAAAAAATATTAAAGAGGGTACTGTGTTCTTTCTTTGTTAACTTCGTTTGGACTACTAGATGATCACAGAGGAGCGGCCTCGTATTAGTCAGTTACACCAATACCACTTGTTGGGTGACTATAAATACTGAACATATTCTCATTACTCCGTTGACACGGTGGTTGAGTGGCATGCGCGCTCAGTTGTCATACTGAGAGTTGTGGGTTCGAGTCTCATTGAAGGCAGGGACCTGTTCATGTGGCTTAAGGGTGTTCCTGTGTGCACCCAGCTCTGATGGGTAAATGACATTTGTAGGGAAAAAGCAAAAAGGAGCCAAAATGATTAGCGTACTGCTCTTGGGCCCTAAATAGATAGAGGAAGTAGACTCTCTAACAACTAATGGTGAATGTTGGGATTTTTTATCTTGAATGGCGTAATGTGAATCATTCTTAAAAATAAGCCATAGATTTGATATCTTAGCTATGCCTTTACAATTGTATTTTATCATATGATTTTGGTGCCATTGTTTCAGGAGGGTTTGGTACATTCCATTCGCTGCTGAATTCCTTCATTCATCTAGTCATGTACACATACTATGGGTTGTCTGCCTTGGGACCAACTTTCCAGAAGTACCTGTGGTGGAAAAAGTACATGACAAGCATGCAGATGGTGAGTATGTCAAACTACTGCCCTTCCCTCTCAATAACAAAACAATTTAATTAATACGTAATCTGAGATTGTTTTAACAAATATCTTTTTGCTGTATAAATTAATATCATACTAATTAAACTAATTTTAAAAAGTGATGTCAGTTAATTAATTTCCAATGACAATATCTAGTGTTGACTGGGAATTTTCATGAGTTCTGGGAATCAATAGGATACTGTCACTGACAGGTATTGTATGGAATCATTTGATCATCAATATTTTCAAAAGTTACTACACTGATCTAATTGAGTAATTGAACTTCTACATGAAATAGATAAAAACAAGTGGTGTTCTAAATATATACAAAAATTGTTTTAATGGTCTGTCAAAGATGCAATAGATAAAAATAAGCACACGACTACTGTGATGAGAGTGGTCCAAGTCAATTATGAAGAAAAAACAACACAGATTAAAATAATAATTTCCTAATAATTTCCTAAAATGAATTAAGCAAATAAAGACTATGCAGACGTGCAGTCAAATGAATGTAGATGAACTCAAGTATGTTTCATTAGATTAACTTTTGAAAATAGTTTCTGCCCAGACTTCCTTTGAGTTATGAAAGTTAAAATTATTTTATTTATTTTTGGTGAAGTTTCATATATAGTTATTTGTTTAAACGTTTTTGTTTTTAATTTTTTGTTATTGCAATTGTAATTTTTAAATTATTTACTTTTTAAATTACAAATGATTATAAAATCCTTGATTTAGCTTTTCAAAAAATTTAAAAAATAAATGAGAAATCATCTACCCACTGTAAATTCTAATTATCCAAATGAGGTGAACATAACTTATGATAATGTGAATGGACAGCAATATATGCATAAACCCAGTCGGCTTCTAAAGAGTAAGCAAGTAGAAATAATGTCTAGAAATAATGTATCTGCCAGGGCATTAATAAAATTAAACAACAGATGAGTGTTGTACCAATGAATTTCATACATATATATATATATACATCCATCTGGCTTGGCTGAAGTGCATGGTTGGAAGGGTGTGTTAAAGTTCATTTACCGTATATACTTGTTCGCAAGCCGACCTTTTTTGGACAAAATCTAGGGTAAAAAGTTGGGGGGTCTGCTTATGAGCGGGTCATAGGGGATTTCTGCATGGATATTGAATATCGGTGTTGTTATTGTAGATTATCAATGTCCTTTTCTACATTATACTATATTCGACTGCTCTACGAGAAGCTATAATATATTATTAAATATCAGCACTTACCTTATTAAATAATTTTATTTATTGTGGTGAAAGTTTTAATAAATTGTTTTACAAATTTTGTTTTCAACAATGAATTTTAATCTTTCGTCACTGTTTACAAAAGTATTTTTTTAAAAAAATACTGGTAACTCTTGCTTAACAAAGAGCACAAAGACAAAATAGGCAGTACAAAGTAAACAATCATAATGACCGATTTAGCTTGTAGTTTTAAAAAAATGTGTACACATTTTGTTTAAGCTGTCCTTTATTTTTGGGGGGTCGGCTTCGATCGGGTTATACACTTTTAATACTTTTCTCTTCCAAAAGTCGGGGGGTCGGCTTATGAACGAACGGGTTATAGAACGAGTTTATACGGTAGTCGCTTTGGGGTTTTGATAATTACTTGATTGAAAATTTTTTAAGGAACATAGGAAGAAATAATTTTCTATATAGAAGAGCATCTGTACTGTATTTTGTTATAATGGTAACAACTTGTAATGTAGGGTGGAAGACACAAAGACCTTTGGCATGCTGTATGATGTCATTATTAATCTTATCATAATGCAATCTTATTGAAATACAACTAAACTGATTTGAACATTTTAAAAATCTATTTATAAGTTTTCACTTGCTTCCTTCACTGCCGCATTATTTTGAAATCAAATTTTATTAGAAGGAAATATTTTCAAGGTAAAAGAAAAATCTAACAATAGAATGCATGTGGCTAAATAAACAAATTATTATATCCTTTGTGATTGCAAAATTAAATGTCTATGGAATTTATAGAGTTTCGTTTCTACAAAGCAAAGGACAGTAACATATTTGTAAGATATTTATTACTGATACTGTTGTAGTGAGAAGTAAACAGCATTATCTTAGTTTCTATAGATGATCTTGATTGACCCTGTGATCACTTAAAACATGTTAAATAACTCATCTTTGTTCATTTGTTGACTTCTCTTTCTTCCTCTTGTTTTTTCCAGATCCAGTTTGTGGCAGTCACTATTCACTCTTCCCAGTTATTATTCATGGAATGCAACTACCCCATATTTTTTGTCTATTGGATTGGATTCTATGCTGTTATATTCCTGATCATGTTTGCTAACTTCTATGTCCAGGCTTATCTCCAGCCAAAGACAAATGGCGTCAGCTCACAGAGACACACCAATGGATCAATAGATGGACACAAGTCCAAGTCTAATTGATTCGCGTGTGTGCGCAAATATTACAAATATAGAATTTAGTCATAATTATATTCAAATATTTTAAAAGAATTTTGTTTCCCTTCAGAACAAGGTTTCTAAGTTGCTTTTGATACAAATCTGTTGTTTTTTTTGTATAGGTTTGTGTACAATGTCAATGAAAGCTGTGATAAAAATATTTGTATGAGAATATCAAACTTTGGAGGTCATGTGAGCAATTGTTAGTGTTGCATTGTGGAGGCGATAATTAAAACATGACATCACACTGATGTGGTACTGGTCATCCATCCTTTCATCATAAGATGACATCACACTGATGTGGTACTGGTCATCCATCCTTTCATCATAAGATGACATCACACTGATGTAGTACTGGTCATCCATCCTTTCATCATGGAGAGGTTGTTATACATTCTGATAAATCAAGTACTGACCTATGATGTCACAATAATATTGATGCCTGTAGTATATACTAATTTTTATGGCTGGTGACTTTTCAAACAAAAAAAATGATGCAAATGATTGGATCTGAGAATAGCCTCTTGATTATACACGTTAGTGGATCTGAGAATAGCCTCTTGATTATACACGTTAGTTACTAATTATAATTGTCTATATCTGTAAATATAGACCAGCACAGTGCTACACAAAGTAGAAATGGTCCACAAACACAAGGCTAGAACATTGCTACTCAAAGACTAGAAAATTGCTACTCAAACACTAGAACATTGCTACTCAAAGACTAGAACATTGCTACTCAAAGACTAGAACATTGCTACTCAAAGACTAGAACATTGCTACTCAAAGACTAGAACATTGCTACTCAAAGACTAGAACATTGCTACTCAAAGACTAGAACATTGCTACTCAAAGACTAGAACATTGCTACTCAAAGAGGTTGTCAACCAACAGCCACCTGTCAAAGGTCAGCAAAAAAAAGTGAAATATTTCAGTAAATTGATTAAAAACTGGCCAATAAAATTTTGAAAATGTCCTGCCAGACCTCTGAAGTTTGAGAACCACTGTGCTATAAAGCACTTAAACGATGCTATTTTCTAATGTTACTGTAATTTATGATTTTACATGATTTTTTAATTGTTATTTTGCACCCAGCTATCCCTAGATTTAATTTTTCTTACAATCACTGCTTTGTTGTTTATTTTTGTCTGAGTACCAATCAATACCATGGCTAAGCATGTAAAACATGTTAGTGTGTAAATACATTGTTGATTGAAGTCATTTGTGATTGCAAAGTCAATAATAGTATTTTAACAACTTTTATTGCTGTCCAACAAAAAGCAAAAGGACTTGAAATGTTTGTTTTTTTCCATTTTGTATTTAAAGTTGCAGCCAGACCAATTGTGCCAAAGTTACTTCCAAAACCACAGTTTCATTTTTTATAACACACCTTGACATCATACTTATCTGGATGACTACTTTTGGAAATGGTTTTCAAAATGACATCAAGAACAAAATCACTTTATTTACAAAGTTTTTACTCCGGTTTTTTATTTGCCATTTTCTTGTCCACCCTTACAATCTTAATGTAAAATTTAAAATTCTGGATTTTTTTTCTTTATCAGATTTATTTTGAGCCATATTTTTTAGTGTTCACAAACTAAGCTGTTACTGTTATCTCTTGAAGACTCTTTTTTGTAACTGCAAAACTATTCCTGTTAATTTTTGAGTTAGGTGGTGTAGGTTTCTAAAATATGTTCATCCAAATTGTTTGCCTTGTATTTCACTAAGATTAAGATATGAAGAGCTCAAGGGAAGAAACGGCTATGTGACATTTTTGGAACTGTTTAGTTATTGAATCTATGTGATAGAATGCTCTCAATAAGTTTATATCAATAAATATAATATCAAACACTATTAAAAATTCAAATTTATTTAGTAATTTATAATAAAACTGTATAATTTTGAATTTTAAAACTTGAATATCTCAAAACTACAAAAATGTGACATAGCCATTTCTTCCCTTGAGCTCTTGATATACATACATCAATCTGATGTTTTTTATAACTAACAACTAAGTAATTCAAGTTTTTACTATCTTTCTACTAGTGACTAGTAGTAATACTGGTATACATGAACTTTACATTTCCAGCTAGTCCTGTGTTGTACACCTTTTTCAAATCAAAATTGGTTTGTAATGGTGTTCAATAAAATGGATATACTGCATGACAAGTTGACTATACTTGAATATACCACATTCAGTCAGTTGACTACATTCATTACTACTTATTACTATGCTTATACTTGTATAGAATTGTAATTATTCTATGTATTTTAATGAAATTTGTAATAAGTTGATTAAATAGTAATGTGCTTTTAAAAAAAAATAATAAGAAGACATCAGTTACATCAGTATTAACCATATTTTGTTCTTGGCATGAGAAATGCATTTCATACCAAAAAAAACAAAAAAACAGTTTTACTTTTTTTTTAAAATGTTTTTTTTAAAATCCTTTATATTAACTCGTGGCGTCTGCTTGATGCCTTGCTTGATTTTTTTGATTCATGCCGAAAATAATTTTGATCGATTTTTAACCCACTTCCTTGTAAGCTAGCGACCTGAAATTTTGCAGACAGACTCGTGCCGATGATAAATATGATGTGTCGAAATTTCAGATAGGTCAAATGTACTGTAATTAAATTAATGAATTTCTGGATTATCTCTATTTATCTCCGCGTAGCATGTTAATTTTTGTGCTAGAGTGTCGTGGTGCGCATTATATTGAACAACTTTACGTGTCGCTCGGTAAGGTGCATATTATATTGTCGATACTTTTTAAAAATATATTCCCGATCAGTGCGCATTATATTAAACATGTTTTACGAGACATAACTAAAATTTTGTATTTTTAGATTGTCTTGCGCTGCATATTATAATGAACATTCTTTTAGTTACGTCTGGTATTTAAAGGCATTATAGTCAAAAACTTGTTTTTTTACGGGTTTTTTAAATTTACATTTAAGGCAATGGGACATTGTTTTATCTTATACCCTGAACATCTGGTCATATGATGAATATCTATTCCCATTAACTGCTGGTCTCACCATGAACACCTGATCACATGAACATCTGGTCTCACCATGAACATCTGGTCTCAATATGAACACCTGATCACATGAACATCTGGTCTCACCATGAACACCTGATCACATGAACATCTGGTCTCACCATGAACATCTGGTCTCAATATGAACACCTGATCACGTAAACATCTGGTCTCACCATGAACACCTGATCACATGAACATCTGGTCTCACCATGAACATATGATTATTATGATTGGATCAAAAAATCTCAATACGGTGCCCTTAAAACATAACTTTGAAATATTTTCATTCAATTTTCTAAGTATTATTTGTGCTTTTTTTTTAAATTTCTTCTTATTATGTATTGTTTGCATAGTTATATTATAACATTACTTATTACTTTTTTTTATAAAAATATATTAATTATGTCAAATAAAATTTTAGTTTTAGTTAGAAACAATGTACACTTACAACAATAAATATTAAAATATGAGCAATGTTGAATATTTTTCAATGCTTTACAAGTTAAGAAGGGGAGAAAACACCACTTTGGAATTTTGATAAATCTTGTGTGCTGCTCTTTTACAAAGAAAATTGTAGATATTCTTAATAGTTTGCTAGATGGTTATACAATTTTTAAAATAATTTTCTTACCAATTCAGAATTATTCTTTTTTAAGCTACTTAAAAAATGTCACTTATTCTGGGAACAGTGCTTTTTTGCATAAATTTTTTCTTTTGCATTTTATTTTGATCCTATTACTATAAGCAACTTAAATGTTGCCTTAAAAACTGTGTTCTTACGCTATCAAATATTGTTATTTTCATGAGAGTCGTGCTACAGATGGGGCAACAACAAGTAAACAAGAAAAAGGACAAGAAATAAAAGTATAGTTGTGCTAGCTACAGGGGTCAGGGAAACTGTTTGTCTGAGAGAGTAATAAACACAACATATTTCGATAAGTAATTCTGTGAGAGCCATACATATTTCTTAAAACTAAAAATTCAAGCAAATGTGTTCATTTTGTGTAATTTAAACACTAAAACCACAATAATTATGGCTCTGAAATATTTTTAATAACACTGTCATGCTGTTGCTAAACTAATCAATAAGGAGCTCTAGTATTACTTACCATTAATGCGACTTATGGCGCTGCATGGAATTGGCCTTTGCTAATGGCTTTGTAGTCTTGTTGATATGTGGTGAGGTTAAGCTTCATGCAGGCGTTGAGAATTCCATCCGTTAAACGTGATCAACAGCTTGGAGCTCAAAATCTTTGACGGAGACTCCGGGGATGCAACTCAGGTCATTGCTGTCCACTGCACACTCGTGTGGGTGGGTGATGAACTTAAAAAGACGGATGTGCTCACAAAATTCTCCAAAGCGCGCTTTAAATGACTACAGGAGATTGGACGTGAAGCCTGCTAGCTGCTGAATATTAAGATGTTGAGCAGGGCACTTGATGTGCACGTTTCTTTGAACTCTCACAGTTTTTCAAAGTGTAGTAAACGACCTGTTTCAATGTCGGCAATGAAGAGTTCTAGCTTGTTTTCAAATGCAAACACTGCTTGTTGCAGGGATAGGATTGTATTTCCAACGCCTTGCATTTTGACAACGAGCTGATTTAGATGTTCAGTCATGGCTACGAGATAATAAAAATTCAGGAAGCGTCCAGTGTCAGCTATCTCGGGATGCTCGACATTCTTCATTTCAAGAAAATTCCTAATTTCGCTCAGACAAGCCGCAAATTGGCCGAGCACTTTCCCCCTTGACAACCAACGCACGTTGCTGTGCAGAAGCAGACCAGGATAACTATTCCCAACCTCATCAAGCAGTGTTTTAAACTGGCGATCATTTAATGCTCGGGCAACAATAAAGTTGACTACCCGAACCACCAGCGACATCACCTCACCAAGCTGCTCGCCACACATCTGAGCACAAAGCGCCTCCTGATGTAGGGTGCAATGAAAGCTTATGATGTGTCTGTTTTCACAAAGAAGAGCGACAAATCCTGTTTTTCCCCACCATGCACGGAGCACCATCAGTGCACACAGAAACAAGTTTATCCATCTGAAATTTTTTTTCTTTAGCGAACTTAGTGAAGGACTCTAATAAATCCTGCTCTTTTGTTGTGCCCTTCATAGAGAAAACAGCAAGACTTTCCTCATGTAATGTTTCACCGAAAACATACCTTGCAACCACGCTGAACTGGGATAAGTTACTGACGTCTATTGACTCATCCAAAGCGAGAGAGAAAAACGGTGCCTCATTTATGTCCTTTACTTGCATTTCCTCAATTTGATTTGACGTCATACTGCTACAATGTGAACAGTTCTTCCCGACAGGAGGCATTTCTTATATCTGTTTAATCATTTTGTCCTTATTGGAAAAGTTATTAACAAGTTCTTTGGTAACATCTAACATGAATGCTTTGGCATTATCTGTGAGTGGCTTTCAGTTTCTCGCAAGAACTAAAGCGCCTTCAAAGCTAGCCGAATTCCAGTCACCTTGTTGGGTCCAAACACGGATTTGCTGCTGGCTAGCTTGCACTCTTAAGAGCAGTTCTTGACATGCTTTCTTCCTGCTGTCTCCCGCAGGATATTTCAATGCAAATATAGAATGGCGTGTCTCCAAGTGTCGCTTTACATTTGACCGTTTCATAGATGTAATTTTATCACTGCATATTAAACACACCGCAGAACCCGTTCTCTCCATAAAGGCAAATTCCTCTGTCCATTCCTGCTGAAAAGTACAATACTCATCGTCTTTCTTTCTTTTAGCCATCTTGTCAAAAAGGTTTATAAAATTAGTTAGTTTAGAACGCAATTAAAACGGAAGTTTACTTTCTGATCCGACAACAATCTGTTGTGCGGACCCTTTTACACATGCACACATCGCCCACTATTTTCTAAAGCAATATACACCAATCCCACTTGAAGTACAATGTATTTTTGCCACTTTTCCGCAGAAATCACTGCGATAACGAATTCCAAAATCTATCTCCACAATCTAAATCCTAAGGTTACTAACCCTTAACCTTGATTATTTCATGCATTTTATCACGTATGGCTCTCCTCATTACTATTCGGATCGAATTGATTGGACAACCAACATGCGACCTCCAAAAATTGTCTTGCTTCCAAACTTTCAAGAATGTTTCAAGCCGTAAAAATAGAAAATAATTAATAAAGTTATGGACTTATGACGAGTTTTTAAAGATCAAAGGAGTCTGAAGAAACATTTTTACTTTATAATGAACATTTTTCTGCAAGTCAGATGCAGCCATCAAAAGAGCCATATAGTTTCCCGACCCCTGTGCTAGCACAACAAACCTTTTCTAAAAATATTGTTTATATCATTCAAATCCTTTTTCAGTTTACTGAACTTTGGGGTTCAAATATTTGAATACTCTTAACTTACAGCTTGTGTGTTGATCTATCCTCAGGTATCGTACTTGAGTGTTCTCAGTTTTTAACACAATTTTAACTGCAATTGTAACTAATGCTGTTTTTTTAAAATTAGGATTTTTAAACTTATATTCTTTATTGATAATTAATGCTTATTTAAATCAACTTGCTTAATTTCATAGCATGAAATTGTGTCATGGCAGGTTAGAAAAATTTCACTCCCAATAATTGAACTGGTCAGATTAGGCTAATTGAACTAGTCAGATTAGGCTAATTGAACTGGTCAGATTAGGCTAATTGAACTGGTCAGATTAGGCTAATTGAACTGGTCAGATTAGGCTAATTGAACTGGTCAGATTAGGCTAATTGAACTGGTCAGATTAGGCTAATTGAACTGGTCAGATTAGGCTAATTGAACTGGTCAGATTAGGCTAATTGAACTGGTCAGATTAGGCTAATTGAACTGGTCAGATTAGGCTAATTGAACTGGTCAGATTAGGCTAATTGAACTGGTCAGATTAGGCTAATTGAACTGGTCAGATTAGGCTAATAGAACTGGTCAGATTAGGCTAATTGAACTGGTCAGATTAGGCTAATTGAACTGGTCAGATTAGGCTAATTGAACTGGTCAGATTAGGCTAATTGAACTGGTCAGATTAGGCTAATTGAACTGGTCAGATTAGGCTAATTGAACTGGTCAGATTAGGCTAATTGAACTGGTCAGATTAGGCTAATTGAACTGGTCAGATTAGGCTAATTGAACTGGTCAGATTAGGCTAATTGAACTGGTCAGATTAGGCTAATTGAACTGGTCAGATTAGGCTAATTGAACTGGTCAGATTAGGCTAATTGAACTGGTCAGATTAGGCTAATTGAACTGGTCAGATTAGGCTAATTGAACTGGTCAGATTAGGCTAATTGAACTGGTCAGATTAGGCTAATTGAACTGGTCAGATTAGGCTAATTGAACTGGTCAGATTAGGCTAATTGAACTGGTCAGATTAGGCTAATTGAACTGGTCAGATTAGGCTAATTGAACTGGTCAGATTAGGCTAATAGAACTGGTCAGATTAGGCTAATTGAACTGGTCAGATTAGGCTAATTGAACTGGTCAGATTAGGCTAATTGAACTGGTCAGATTAGGCTAATTGAACTGGTCAGATTAGGCTAATTGAACTGGTCAGATTAGGCTAATTGAACTGGTCAGATTAGGCTAATTGAACTGGTCAGATTAGGCTAATTGAACTGGTCAGATTAGGCTAATTGAACTGGTCAGATTAGGCTAATTGAACTGGTCAGATTAGGCTAATTGAACTGGTCAGATTAGGCTAATTGAACTGGTCAGATTAGGCTAATTGAACTGGTCAGATTAGGCTAATTGAACTGGTCAGATTAGGCTAATTGAACTGGTCAGATTAGGCTAATTGAACTGGTCAGATTAGGCTAATTGAACTGGTCAGATTAGGCTAATTGAACTGGTCAGATTAGGCTAATTGAACTGGTCAGATTAGGCTAATTGAACTGGTCAGATTAGGCTAATTGAACTGGTCAGATTAGGCTAATTGAACTGGTCAGATTAGGCTAACTGGAACTATCTAAAACTAGTCATATTTGGCTAATCTGGAACTATCTAAAACTAGTCATATTTGGCTAATCAGGAACTATCTGAAACTGGTCATATTTGGCTAATCTGGAACTATCTGAAACTGGTCATATTTGGCTAATCTGGAACTATCTGAAACTGGTCATATTTGGCTAATCTGGAACTATCTGAAACTGGTCATATTTGGCTAATCTGGAACTATCTGAAACTGGTCATATTTGGCTAATCTGGAACTATCTGAAACTGGTCATATTTGGCTTATCTGGAACTATCTGAAACTGGTCATATTTGGCTAATCTGGAACTATCTGAAACTGGTCATATTTGGCTTATCTGGAACTATCTGAAACTGGTCATATTTGGCTAATCTGGAACTATCTGAAACTGGTCATATTTGGCTAATCTGGAACTATCTGAAACTGGTCATATTTGGCTAATCTGGAACTATCTGAAACTGGTCATATTTGGCTAATCTGGAACTATCTGAAACTGGTCATATTTGGCTAATCTGGAACTATCTGAAACTGGTCATATTTGGCTAATCTGGAACTATCTGAAACTCGTCATATTTGGCTAATCTGGAACTATCTGAAACTGGTCATATTTGGCTAATCTGGAACTATCTGAAACCCAGGATATATACATTACATTCACAGTAATTTACACTGCCTTTAATTTTCAACATTTGCATATATTGGTACCAATATTTATTTTACTTCCATAATATTTCTGATTTATTAGAGATCATCCAATTATCCAGATATTACAAACACTCTGACTTGGGCATCATCCATATTATTATACATTACAAATAACAGTTGCCATATTACAAGAAATCATCAACTATAAATAGACAAAGGATCATATATATTACCAACCATAAATGACTCCAAGGAGATATCTCTGTGGTTATGAAAGCTATAAACTAAAACCCATCGTCAACTTGGTTCAACATTTGCAAAACATTTAATTTGTTGCTCTCTTAGTGACATTTTATACTTATAGGTGAAGATTTTGTCTAAATTATGAGATTACAAATTACATCCCTCCTCTGCTATTGGTCAACATCTTTTGTTTAAAATTTAGTTTTAAAAATTACAATGATTTGAAGTTTAAAAATACAAATTGTGATAATTTGTTTTAACCCCCCCCCCTTTTTTTCTCCTCTGATTGCCAGGAAAAAATTGTAAGCATAAACTGAAAGTGCTTGATTGACTTAAGAAATTAATTGTATTAACTATTAACACACAGGGGCTTAGGTATTTTTTTTATAGATCCACTGTTGTGAAGTTGAACAGATTTGTGTACTTGAGAAGCCAATTTCTGTGTTTATAATGTGAGGGTTACAGACATGACAAGAGTCTCTAATTAATAGATTTATATGTAAGGAATAAATGGATGTCCCCATTACTTTACTTTAAAAGATGGTATCGGTATTTCTTTTGGTCAGTTTCCTGGTTTTGGTTAAATTTCTAACCATACATCTATGTAATCATTTGTTATTTATAAAGATAATAAATTTTATACTGTGCAAAATGTTATTTAATTTTCTCTCATTAAATAATTTTTCGACTCCAGTCTTAATGTAGAATGTGTTAACATATTTATACAAGAAATTCAGTCCTGCAAACACAATATTCACAAGTTGTTACTTTCAAAATGTTTTATTTCATAATATTGTCTTAGTAATGTACACTTATACACATCAAACTTCCATTTTAAAACCATCAGACCCAAATCAATTACTTATGAAATGGTGTTTTTTAATTTAAAAATAATTTCTTGATGATGACGCAACACCTTTTCTAACTGAATCTTATACAACACAAAATGAACAATAGCAATTCATTTAAGGAAGAAAACTAAAAGGAAATTAACTAATTAAATGAAACAATCGACATGTTCTATCTTGATTCTGATATAAAACAGTTACTACCACAGAATCTCCAATTACAGCATGTATTCAAGTTTTTAAACGACTGCCATAACCTGTTCCAAAAAATGTCACTCCGCCATTGCTTCTCGATTTTCTTTACAAGCTATTCTTTTGCTCCTCTCTTTTAGTCGCCGTTCCCGTTCCCATTCTTTCACCCGCATAATTTCACTGAAAGACAAAATTTGACTGAATGACATTCTTGAAATAATGATATAATTAGATGTGTCTCGAACCATAATTTCACTGAAAGACAAAATTTGACTGAATGACATTCTTGAAATAATGATATAATTAGATGTGTCTCGAACCATAATTTCACTGAAAGACAAAATTTTACTGAATGACATTCTTGAAATAATGATATAATTAGATGTGTCTCGAACCATAATTTCACTGAAAGACAAAATTTTACTGAATGACATTCTTGAAATAATTATATAATTAGATGTGTCTCAACATTCATATAAGATATTGAACATAATTCAGTGTCCACCATGATTGAAAGGTTGACTTTTTAAACCACATGTTCCCTTTTGAATAATGAAATAAAAAATCTTGAGTCGGTGGGTGCACTTACTCACTTGTCAGATATAGTGAAAACAATAACTACATGAAAGCACTTAGCCATGACTTACTCATTATTTTCACAATGCTCCCAAGCGTGTAATTGCTGTGAGCAATATTTATTAAGTCTTGGGAAGTGTTCTTGCCTACATTTCACTAGTGCTAAAAAATAATCCACACAGTAATCTCTTTTATTTAGAGGGATATTGGCTCTGTCCAGTTCCTCTCGAGTTGCCTTGATAGCTAAAATAGGAGGAAAAAATGTAAGAATTGCATTAGTTTCTATGAATAAAATGACTATAAAAATAATAAAATATGTGATAACGGACCAGTATGGCAACCGTCCGTCCTCATGGGACTACAGTACAAAATAAAATGAGATATAGACTCACTAGCCTATTTGAGAAAATTTGGGGCTCAATTGTTGGGGCCAACATTTTCCATACCAATTACTCGAGACTCTATTCCATCGGGTTACATTCACTTGACAGTTAAATAATGTAAATGGGTTATGATATGAATTTCAAGTGTTAGTGAGGAACATTGGTAGACTGTCATACTGTCGCACTGAATTTTCACAAGTGAGCAGACTAGTCCTAGCAATAGGGCATAAGGTAATTTGTCAACCACTTGTGTTTGAAGACATCATGAACAAACATCATCATGTTACTTGGTGATCAAAGAGGATTAAATGTATCCAATTTTTGATGTAGTAGGAATGAAGGGAGAAAGGAAAATGTGCCCGTCAAAATAGCCCATCACCATTCAGGGGTGTCCATCCATGATGTATGTAATATAATTGGTAGCCTTTGTCTGCTCACAGGCATCGTGGCACTTCAAGTGGAATCCTTTTTTTTTACTAATACAGGGTGGGGGGAAGCTCCCACATGTTGCGTGTAAAAGTACACATTCAACAGGTGGAATGGAGTGCAAACCCTTTTGACTTTATTTGGCTTGTGGTGTAGTATTGGTTTGCCCCTTAAGCCATAATTAAAGATTAAATAGACAAAAATAAATCGGGTCTAATGTTCCTTTAATAAGCTGCCCGGCCAGCGAAAATATCTGACCGGTGCTGCCCAGCAGTTTAGATTACCTTGCAGCAAATTTTGTAAAATATTGCCCACAAAATGAATGCTGTGAAACTTTGCACATACAATCAAACATTACAGGGAACAATGATTAGGTCATATAAATGAATTACAACATTTCATTTCAATTGCTGTTATTTTGTATACTATCTGACCAAGAATAGTATTTCAATTCGATTTTAACTTTGCATTATCCATTGTTTGGTGGGGGGAGGGAAGTGTTGCTGGTTTAAGAACTACAGTCGAACCCACTTAACTCGAGCCCGGTTAAATCACCAACCCTATTAAGTCGACGTTTTTTATTGGAACCACCAAATTCTCTCTTTGTCTTAGCATTTTCTCAACGGTTAATTCGATTCTTTTAAGTCGCCGAAACCCTAATACCTCGAGCACAAAAGAGGGCCGAATTTTCAACTTAACATTGGTTAGCTCGATCCTCGTCTGTTCGCCTAGCGACGCACTCTCGCATTTTTGGTTGAAAATAGCATCGACATCTCGCTTTCATCGAGACTTCTGGCTATTGTGTGATTTGACGAGATGTCAATAAAAATTACCGGATGTTTTTATCTTGTTTCAGTTTTATCAGTGTGTGAATTAGTTTCAGGATTATGTATTCACCAGAGGTGCTCGAAAATCGAGTTAGCGGTCTTTAATCGTCATTATTTCGCAGTGCATGTTATATTATTATTAAACTTAATTTATTTTCTGATGCATTAATCATTTTATTTTTTAAGATAAACGAATATCTTTAGAAAAGAAAATAAAGGGTTTGTATCGAGAATCGACGGTGGTTTTTATTTTTTAATTAAATAAAAAATTATTATTCTTTTAAAAGTTTGTTGCTGCTTTGTTACCAGTAAGATACTGTGACTAACACGCGCGTGATGGTGAAATCAAATCATTTTCTTAATATTCCAGTATATATATATAATATACACGTCATCACTGTTGTAGGTCGAATTCTGATAAGGAATGATGTTTTTTAAAATTCGCTTAGTTTGCCGAGGTCTAACACACAGTGCGCCTTTGATGTGATCAACGGTCAAGGCCGCAATAGTTACTATTTATATTATAAGTTTGATTGGATTGACTGAGGAAATTCGAGTGCGGTCTCATAGTGACAGATATCCTGCACGTCAAAAGCATTTAAACTTAAAATTACCATATTGGTATGTTAAATTCACTGATTCGACGGGCATTGCAAATGCGAGCGGCGGTGACATGCCACGCCACAGGCGCCATGGGACGAGGCGAGGCGAAAAATTTGACCTTAGTTTTAACACATGCGCAGACAATTATAAACTGTAACTTTTTTTTTATTAAATGGAATCAAAACATGACCACAGAGACGTAATCAAAGTCATTTACTTCGGCATAAAAAAATATATATAAAAATTCCAGACTAGTCATAACTTTTCCCGACTATTTCCTGACTTTCAAGACCGAGAAAATTTTAAAAAAGAATTCCCGTTTTATTTATGTATGAATACAGGCTGCTAAGGGAGCAGTTTTCCACAATTTTCCTAGTGACCTTTTTTGGTCAATAAAACTGCACTGTACTATTTTTAATTTTTTAAAAATGTTTTAAAGTTACATTCAAGTACCTAGTTAATATTTTACTTAATATTTCTCCCCAAATTTAATTTAATGTATAAAATGACCAGGACATTAAAATTCGGTAAGAAATATTTTCTGCACCTGAACGTCTTTATTTATTTTAAATCTTTATTAACGCTATTGAATTTATTACCATACAAAAAAACAATAAAGTTTTGTGGATTGCATGAAAGATTGAATTCATTGAATTTGATGTTAGTCGTAACACAAGATAGGAATATTAATGTTACGACTACTTCACTTAATTTACAACCATGTTTGGGTTTCTAACCTATGGCATTGATTATAACTTTGCATCTTTGTATGAGTGATTTTTTTCTGCAGTTTCCTGTTTCATTCAAACGTGTCTTAAAACTTTTGCTCAGTCAGTTTATCTTTTTGAAAGACGAAAGCATATTTTTAAGCTGAGATTTTAAAATTTCCCTCTAGTTACAAGTAAATCTATACTAAATAAGTACCTTTTTTCAGTTTTAACAATCTGTGAATGTCATTTTCTGAGTTAAAAACTGATATTTGTAGGACATGTTCTGTTAGTGAGGAAGCAATTTGTTTTTGAAAAATAAAGTGGGTCTTGGATGAAGTATTTGAAATTGTTTATAAAGTGCTCTAATATTGACATAAATCAATAAATGTAAAACTTTCCTGTATTATTTTGAATGGAGAGCGTTTGTTAGAGGCTTTTGGTCCAGTTGCTCATTCATTATCTTGTTTTAATTAATTTATGAAAATCCTGGGGCTTAATGCCCCCAACTTTAAAAAAATGTGAAAACCACCAAAAAATACATGTAAAATGTATTGATAAAATAAGAAAATTTCATGTTTTAAACTAATCAACAATATTAAGGAATGCTTTAAAATGAAAACAAAATTTAACAATTTGTTGAAATAATTTTTTTAAATTAGTTTTTTGCATTTATGATAATAGATCCATTAGTCACAACTTGTGTATTGTGGGCCTAGTCTTGACTGATTGTGAGGCTTTCAGTGGCACCATCCAACAGTGGTCACAAGAAAAACAGCACTATGCAAGGGCTTAAGCTGGGGACCTTTTGGTTGTTGAAAAATGATTTGAACTACACAAGAATACTTAACAGGATGCGGAAATTATGTGGTCACCCCAGTCAAAAATTTATCTGGGATAAAACAAGACTTCGTCACTGGCAACAAGACACAAAAAAGGGTGAACCAAAGCATTTGGTACAATGTGAAATGCATAGAAATCCAAGAAGAGACTTGTATTTAAGACATAGAGTGGACCAATGAGAGTTGTCAACAGCCACTGTGAAAGTATATACCTTCTACACAGGGGCGGATTAAGACTGCATGGGGCCCCTGGCTGCAATTCAAACTGGGGCCCTATCCAGCCAGCGTCCCTTTAAATTAAATGATTGCTAGCAGTTAATATAAGACTGTAACTTGTAACTAAATAGTCCATCGGTTCCTTGCTCATGCTTTGTCTGTGCTACGGGATCGGCCTTCCCAGCCAAAAAGATTATTCATGAAAAATCCTAACACGAAGAAATAACTGTTTGCCGGTATCCTAAAATTGAGTGTAAAAAGACAATTTTAAAATGAAATGACAAATGAAAAAAAAACTGTCCCCACTGAGAATCGATCCCATACGACCAGGATAGCTTAACGGAAATTGTAAATTTAAAAAATATAAACAATATTCTTTAATATTTTCTCTTATTGAGTCTTTCAAATCAGGTTTTTTTATTACTAAGACTATCGAGTCCGAAAAGCGATAAGATTAATAGATAAGATTTTATTAATTTATTTAATTTATGATATTTTCAGGGATTCATGCAAACATTTGTCCACCTTTATAATAATAATAATAAATTGATAATTTTTATAGCGCTGTACCCCAGTAAGGAACTGGCCTCACAGTGCTTTACATGAAGTAGTTAACATACATATAAGTAATAAATTAGCATTCATACAATAACAACGAGGCTAATTACAGTACAAAACACAAAACAAAGCAACGTTAATCATTAAAAGAATTGTTGTTTCATTAATTTGGAAAATAAATTTTGAAAAGATGTGTCTTAAGTGCAGTCTTGAAGAACTTGGTTGTTTTAATAATACGGATGTGTAATGGTAGAGAATTCCATTGTTTGGCTGCACAAAAAGAGAACGACCTTTCGCCAAATGTTTTTGTGCGTGTCTTGGGAACAGAGAGAATGTGTGTGTCTGCAGAAGAGCGTAGCTGACCAGTGGGTGAGTAGACCGACAAAAGTTCAGTAAGATAGGAAGGGCATGAGTCGGAAAAGAAGTTGTGACAGAGAACGGCCAGTTTGTAATTAATTTGGGCTTGTTTAGGTAGCCAATGAAGTGAGTAAAGTAGCGGAGTAGCATGGATATGGTTTTTTTTGCCTTAAGAACTAGTCTGGCAGCTGAATTTTGAACTTTCTGTAGTTTTTCAATGCATTTTTTAAAATTATAAAATATACTAAGTTTGGGGGGCCCTAAATCATCAGCCTGTTCAGCCCCCCCCCCTTTAATCCGCCATAGCTTCTCCAAAATGGGGCTTATTGTCCCTTTTTCGGTTAAGTTTCATTAATGGGTATGTCTAACTTTTTGGTATATTTTTGCTATACTGCTTCATAATTATGGTGAATAAAAATTTTCCCTCATAGAAATATTGAAATATGTGTTGCCTATGACTTAAAAGCATTAGTTGTTTGAATATAATAATATTTATTGATTCCAAAGGGAAAAAAGGAAACATGTTGAAAACCTGGGGCTTATTTAAGTTATTACACCTCTTTACCCTACATCTTAATGCAGGGGTGCGCAACCTGCGGCCGTGGGCACGAAAATGTGTGGCCGAGGAAATCTATTTAAATTATAATAACCTGTGGCCGTCAAATACTTGCAATTTGGCAATATATTATGAAAAGTTGTAAACGAAATATCGAATATTCATTTACACTCTTTTAAGCACTTTTTATTGCGAAAACAAATGACGACTCCGGCAGCTGTAGCGTTAGCTGCAGTGTTTAGCGCTCAGACATTGAAATAGCTCTAGCCACGCTGGTGTTAGGCTGCAGCTATAGCTAATGAGGGCAGGCCTTTGAAGTTCAGCCGCCTAATATTGAAGCGCGCCGAAACCGTGTGATGCGAACATTCGCTGTGTCGTGCTTGCTCTGTGTATCATATAGAATGGGACTGCCATAAAGTTTTTAACTGTGTAACTCGTCGGTCCACTTCAGTAGCAGCTACAGTACACGCAAATACCCAGAGGCCTGTGTACAATTATCACTCTTAGCTGGCAGCTGCACCAGAAATCCAGACAGATTCTCGACACAGCAGTGAATAAACTTAACATTGAAAAAGCGTTTAATGAAAACGATTAATTGTATCATAGTTATACAGCCTGTACTCTTAGTTACCGTATAATATTATCCTTGCCGCCTTAGTACTCATCATGTCGATAAAAAGGAAAAGAACATTGGAGAAGAGAAGCGGAGCTTTAATGTAAAATGGGAGTTAGATTTCTTTATGGCAGAGACAGAGAACCATTTCATGCAGTGTCTAATCTGCGGCGATGTTGTGAAAACTGTCAAAGGGGACAATGCCAAGCAACATTTTCGCGACACGCATCACAACTATGCACAGTTACAAGGTGATTCAAGGAAGATCTGCGTGGAAAATCTAAAGAGGAATGTTCGACAACAGACCTCGGTCATGTCTGCCTTTGTTAAGACTATGAATAAGCGCAGTGAAGCTTCCTATCGAGTGGCCTATCGTCTCGGTGTCGCTGGAAAACCTTATTCCGATGGGGAACTCGTGAAAAGTTGTATCATGGATGTTGTTAAGTGCATTCATCCGGGTAAAGAAACGGATTATTCTGTGATTCCTCTGTCCCGCGATACAGTGCAACGCCGTCAAAGTAATATTGCCGAGCAGCTGAAGCTCTCCATGCAGGCAAAGATTAACAAGGAGGGACAGCCTGTTTGCACTGGCTGTTGATGAATCTACGGACATTTCAGATTCAGCGCAGCTACTCATATTCATTCGCTCACTATCCCCAACATTTGAATTGTGCGAGGATCTGCTCTCCATGGAGACACTCGTTACTCAAACTCGAGGAGAAGACATATTTTTGGCAGTTAAAAAAGCTTGCATCGACTCGCACGTTGATCTGAAGAACCTGCGAGGCATCTGTACAGACGGCGTGCCTGCCATTGTTGGTAAGCAAATGGCTTCGTGGCTAGATTTTCCGATTATGTGTTGAAGGATCACGGTAATGACCAGCTCATAAATCTGCACTGCATTATTCACCAGGAGGCGCTGTGTTCTAAATCTGTTGATTTGGATAACATTCTGAAGGATGTGAATCGCATTATCCTTTTCATTCGCGCGAATGCTCTTCACCACCGCCAATTCATACAAATTCTTCACACAAATGATTCGTCGGCTGAAGATATTCTGTACCACACCAGCGTTCGTTGGTTGTCTCAGGGAGAAACATCTCGCCGTGTTCTGCTGCTACGAAAAGAAATACTGGAATTTTATGCCACGAAAAACAAGACTGTCCACTGCAGAACCAGGCTTCTTAACATCTCTAGCCTTCCTTGTAGATTTGTTAATTTATATCAACTGCCTCAACGAGTCTCTGCAAGGCAAAGGAACAACAGTTTTGCCTCATGCACAGAAGAGTACAGGATTTCTGTGACAAATTTCGTCTGTTACAAAGTCATATCCAACAGCTCAATCTCTATCATTTCCGCAACTCACCGCTCTAATCGAGAGCCATGAAATAAGAAAAGATGAAATTCCGGCTACGTCCTTTTCAGGCGTCCTCGAAGCGCTGTTGTTGGAATTTCGCAGAACGTTTTCAGGATTTTGACAAGATCTCAGAAAATTTGAGACTCGTTGCTTCTCCACATTTGGTTGAGACAGAGAGTGCGCCGTTGGATGTCCAAATGGAACTGATCGAACTAAAAAATAACGCTCAGCTTGTGAAGAAATTCGAGGACAAAAACGATCTACTGGAGACATGGAAAGTAGCTGTGGAGTATCCCAAGCTTCGCGAAATAGCAAGAAACACTCTAGTGCTGTTTGGAAGCACTTACATGTGCGAAGCGTCATTTTCACATGAAATATCTCAAGAACAAATATCGGACCAGACTGGTTGACACCAATCTGGCGTCAGGAATACGACTGATGATCTCCAGCTAGTGCCCGGACTTTGCGCGACTCTCTGCAAACATCCAAGAGCAAGGCAGCCACTAATTTCTGGACTCTGGTCTGCTAAGTTACATGGACAGTGTTAGTGAAGTAGCTTATCACTTATTCAACTATTGTGTTCTCAGTGTACTAATGCCACTTAAAAATATACTCATGCTGTACGTGTGTGACATAATGTTAGGTTTACATGACAATGTTCAATAAAGTAGAAATATAAGTGAATATCGATGGAAATGTTTTTGTTTAAAATTAAGCACTGTGTTTGCCTACATTACATTATGATTATGTCATTAGTATCTCGCGTTCACTATTACGAGAGATAAACTTTTGATAGTTACTGTTTCAGTTCAGTGAAAAAATTTTGGTGGCCGTGGCAAAAGTAATTTTTTTTATGCGGCCGTCAATAGCCCAAAGGTTGCGCACCCCTGTTTTAATGCCTCTCTTTCTTTAAAAATAGCATCAAGCATTTTAGTCAATGACCCCAGTAAGTGGGGCCTATTACCCCATTTTACCCTATTTATCATTAAATTACACCAATCTAATTTTTTAAACGGTGCTTCCTTTAAAATTCATTAATGGGCGTACCAAGTAATCATGAAATTTGAATATGAGAACTAATGTTTAGTAATAGGGTAAATTTTTAGAACAAAAATTTTTTTTAATAACTTACTTTTACTAACAAACACTTAAATCTGAAATAAAAAAGTATTTAATGCTTTACAATTAGTTTATCGTGTGTTTTGTTGAGTTTAAATGTGTTTTTAACTTAAAAATGGGTTTTTAAAATCAGACTTCAAACAAAATCCGTCATGCAACAATGGTCGTAAACACAGAAGATAGTGAAATATACAAATTTTTATTTCGTACAAATTATAAAATAGTACTTTTATTTCAAAAAAATAATAATGTTTTAATTTTAAAATAGATTTCATAATTAATAATAAGGCATAATAATACGGTAAGTTTTAAAAAAAACATTTTTTAATGACTCGAAATCTAAACGAAGTGATTATTCGCACGATTTTTACCGTGCGAATAATGTCGAGTATTATCCGCACGGATCGTCGCGCATGCGTATTCTAGCAGCTGATGTCGTTTTTAAAAAAAACGCACCCGGCATATACACAATAATAGCCGATATCACTCGAATTAGGCTAAATGTGTAATTTATATGCTAATACGTATTAAAATTTCATGATTACTGAAATTTTACAGTAGCACTGCCATAAAAATTGATTGGTGTTCAATATATGATAATTACTTATAATTTGTAAATGTCGCCATCGCATATCAACTTCTCCAGGCGAGCGGTAAATCTAAGCGGAGTGCATTTAAGGTTAGCGGTTCAAATCCATGGACGGTCTTAATTTTGTGTTTTACAACCACAGTGAGGATGCTTGCCATCACTCAAGCAGGCTCATTTCAAGAAACATTTTATTATTCCCCCACCCTATATACCTATTTTATCAATTACTAGTAGACCCGTCGTGCGTTGCAACGATCAAAGTAAAAAGGAATAAATTTAAAGAAACCAATGAGTGGTATGTTTAAAAATAATTCTGAAGAAATCTTCGTGGAAGTGTGAAAAAAAAATCCAAGTTTCATAGCAAACGGATAAATAAAATAATAATTAAATAGCGTACAAAAGAAGAAACGATATTAAGGGCCCCGGCCCGCAAAATGAGTGATATTATAGTTTTTTTTATTGCCATTGTACTCATTTCTTAAAAGTTTAAGATTTTATTCACTATTCAGTCATTAACAATCTTGACAAATAATGACACATGTATCCATTATTATACAAATTGAAATTAACAGGTGTTTTGAACTTTATATCTTGCCCAGAATGGGCCCTGGGGCCCTTAAGGTTGTTTTTATCTATTGTACTCAATATATATTCCTCAATATCGTGTAAAATTGAATAGGGAATACAATGATTAAAGTTCAGTAAAAAGACTTTTTCGAAGGAATGGAAATTAAGAGTTCAGTGCCCTATAGTAATATAGGCTCTTAAGTTTTTATATTCTAAGTTTTGTCAAAATACAGTTTTTTTCTCAATATCTAACTCTTAAACTACTTTTTATATACCTACAATAGGGGGAAAATAGCATTAAGGGGCCCTGGCCCATTCGGTGCAAGAGGTCAATTTCAAAAACCGTTCATTTTAGTTCATTTTTATGTGGCTATATTTCTCAAGCTCTTTAAAAAGTAAATAGGAAAAATATCTTAAACATATACGAAAAAAGATATTTGGGGCCCCGGCCACGAAGATATTGGCATTAGAAGTGCAGTGTCTATAGTATTTTAATATAGGCTACCAAGTTTTTGTGTGCAAAGTTTGGTGAAGATCTATTCATTTACTAAGTAGCTAACGTAGAAACTATTTTTTATATAGCTCATATAAGATAAAAACGACATTAAGGGTCCCAGGGCCCATTCTGGGCAAGATATAAAGTTCAAAACATCTGTTCATTTCAATTAGTATAATAATTGATACATGTGTCATAATTTGTCAAGATTGTTAATGACTGAATGGTGAATAAAATCTTAAACGCTTAAAAAATGTGAATTTTTGGGCCCCCAGCCCCAAAGGAATGAATATTAGCAGTTTAGTGCCCTATAGTATTTTAATATTGGCTATCAAGTTGTCATATACACATTTTGGTTAAGATCCAATAATTTACACAGTAGCTAAAGCTTAAACTAATTTTTATATAGCTCGTATAAGCAAAACATGACGATATGGGCCCCCGGCGCCCCATGAGTGTTAAATTTTGAAAAAAGTGATAGTTACCATCCCGGGAGCATACTCAACAGTCTTGAAAAGTTTCATGACGATCGGGTGAATGGTTTAGACAGCTATAAAGGACATTCATACACACACAAACATATTTAATATTTATATATATATATATATATATACATGAAAAATACCCGCACTTTGTAGCGGGAGTGTGCTGACCCTTTATCCAAGTATTAGGTGATGGTTATTACAATTTTTATTTGCCAAGTTAAATTTCAGATTCTACTATTTAGTTAAAATCTTATGAGAAACAGAGATATGCCATTTTACCGCGTGAGTTGTTTTCACTTAATGCAGTGCCTTTTAACATAACCTTACTATTCAAAAGATATGACTTATTAAATAATGATTCTTGCCGACCATAATAACTAAATTTACAATTTCATTCCCACTTGTACAAAATTAACATAACTTATATGTTTTCCGAAAGAGCTCTACCACCCTCGTCACTCAAAAATTTAATATATAATTACGAAACTGCATCGTATCACAACTGTAAGTTATATAATATTTGTAACCACGTCTATGAGATAAAGAACATGTGGCACTATCCCTTTAAAAGGCAAAAGCTAATTGACTCATAGCGCAAATAAACAAAATTATAAATGTACTTTCTAAAATACTTTTTTTTTAAAACGGTCGTATTAAAATGATATAAAAAATGTGCACACCATATTTAGACATATAGAAAGCTGGCCGCATAAAATAAAGTCTTGTTATAAAGTAAATGTACTGGACCAAAATAACTCTTCATTTTGACGTATTCATAATTGTCTAAACAGGGAAATAATATTTAACATTTTTATGTCTCTATATTTTACGATTTATATTTACGGTTTATAAGCAATGTGTATAATTTCAAAAAGGAATCTTTCTTTTTTGTTCCCTATTTCGGATAAGGCATCATATTTTGTAAATTATATTCAATGCACACACACACACCAGATTTTATATCTGAAAAATAAAATACATTAAAAAAAAAGATTCAACCGTCTGTTAATAAGCGCATCTTAAAAATGATTAAAAGGCAATTTTAGAAATGGCCTATGCTATTCTGAATACAAAGGAATGAACATAAAAACATATTCAATTCGCAATTCATATTAATTAAGCGTTTTCAGGATCACTTCATTAAATTTAGTCAACTTTTGTTAATACGTTCGGTAGCGAAAGTTTATAATGTATAGTGTATATAAAGCTTAAGTAAACAGTTTTAAAGTGTACGTTTATTTGACGTAGGCCATGAATTAAATTTTTAAAAATCCCAATTTTATTCATTGCATGTAAAATATTAATACAATGCATCGTGAAAATAATTGAAATAAAATAATTTAAACGCATGTGTAATATATAAAGCTCAGTTGATATTTTTATGTTTGTTTGTTTGTATCCATTAAAATAAGAAAAACCCGTAAAAAACCAAGTTTTTGACTATAAATCCTTTATGTACGAGAAGTAACTAAAAGAATGTTCATTATAATACGCAGCGCCAGACCATCCAGAAATACAAAATTGCAGTTGTGTCGTAAAACATGTTTAATATAATGCGCACCGATCAGGAATATGTTTATAAAAAGAGCTGTCAATAAAATACGCACCTTATTGCGCGACAGAAAGGTTGTTCAATATAATACGCACCGCGACGCTCTATCTCAAAAAATAGCATGATACATAGGAATAAATAAAATAATCTAAAAAATCAATAATTTAATTACGGTACATGCGATCGATCAGAAATTTTGATACATTGTTTTTATCATTGGTACGAAACTGCCTGCAAAATTTCAGCTCGCTATCTTGCGAGCAAGTGGGTTAAAAATCGATCAAAAGTTTTGGCGACAACGTCGGTCGGTCGGTCGGCCGCAGACACCACGAGTTAATATAAAGGATTTAAAAAGGCCACTGCTTTGTTGACATTTTTCCAAAAGATCTCTGACACTGTCGTCACTAAAAAAGCTCTTATATATTTACGACACTGCAATGTAACACTATTGTAATTAATACAATATTTGCAACAGCGTCTATGAGATAAAGATAATAAAGATAAATAAAAAAAATTAGGCTATATTCCTAATTTTAAAAAAAACAAAAAAACAAATCAATTTTATGTTAAAAATGCATGTGAAACCATCACAATAATCGATTTTAAAAATGGCCTATGTTAATCCATCATCAAAGGAATGAACATAACATATTCAATTTGCAATACAAAATAATTAAGCGTTTTCCGGATCACTTTATTTAGTTTAATCTACTTATGTTAATAAGTCCGGTAGCCTAAGTTTAAATAGTATAAGTGTATAGGTTATGTAAAAGACAACAGCTTATGTAAAAGACAAACAAAATATAAATGTTATATTAATAGGACACAGCTAAATTTAAGATGCGTACACGAAAATGTGCGCACAGTAATCAGGCGATAAAAGATTTTAAAACGTGCACCGCTAAAAATGAAGCCTTGAAAAAAATACTGACACAATTATTACATAAATAGGTTTTTCATTAAATGTCGAGTTATGGAACAGAAAATAATTAAAACAAGTTCGCATTAAATTAAAACGTGTAAACAATTAAATCTAATGCATCGTGTGGCAGTTGTAATTAAATATGTTTACGTGTCTATCTAATATATAGAAAGTAACAGTAAAGAAAATGACAATTCTTTGTACTACACAGCTCAAATTATGAAGCGTACACGAAAATGTGCGCACCGTAATTAGACATTATAATATTTTTTCAAATGCGCACGGCTGAAAATAAAGTATTGGCATTGGGGAAAAAAAACGTCACCAAAAGTAACTCGCTTTGAACGGCATTTGAACGTCCGCGTAAATTTGTTCAATACAGAAATTAGGTTAAATTTTTTATTCTTTGTCTCTGCATTTTCTGATTATTTAATTTACGGCATTCGGGCAAAAGGGACAATTACAAAAACTAACTTAAAACCACCTTCAGGGTAAAAGGAACCGTCCTGCCAAATTTGGTCCCCGTCCGTCATTTGGTTTTTCCGTGATTGTCTAACAGAAAGTCGAAAAGTGAAACATACAAACACCAACTGAGCTTTATATATTAGATTCTGTTAGTGTTAGTCACTGTTACAGACTCTCACTTATAAATTTTTATGATATACCATTTTAATCGTCTTTCACTTTTGCATGCTTTAAATTCAATTAACTTAATGGATTTGTGATGTCCAACAGTGCTAGTTATGGTCAGAATAATAATAATTAGCCTCTTTAAATACAGAGTTTCGTCCAATTATGAATGAAACTATCACCTATGAAAGTTAATAAAGTTACTTCATAATATATATTATATATACTATACAAAGTTGAGTGCACTGGAACACTTAATAATCCAGTCACTCGAAAGACAATTAAAATGACAGTTTAATTATTTTTGTACCCTCCAAACCAAAAGATATATTAAGCAATGCAACATGACATAAATAATAAGCAGTAGGCCTAATAAGAATTTAGATATCGATCGGCATCACTCTCACGGTCAAAACCATGCGAATAATTTCAAACATTGTTCGCACGGTAAAAACCGTGCGGATAACGCTTGCCAAATCTAAAACTTAAAAAATGCTCTAAAAATAAAATTAGGGATTTCCTAGTATTAGTATTAACTATTAACATATTTAAAATACAACTACAGCCATAACAGTAAGCACATAGCATATTTTTACGACTATTCGTAACAGTAGATAAACTGGATAACTTGATAAAAGCATCGTAAAAATAAATTTTTCAAATTTAATTTAGTATTATAGTTAATTATAGTATAGTGATAGTCTGATAGTGTATAGTATAGTATTATTGTTTAGCCACTTTAGCAGCAGACACTTCGTTATTTTTGAACGAATTGAAATGGCTTACTTTTTTCTTTTCGACCATTTGGAAATCCTAACATAGGATCGAAAGTCGGTGGATTTTTATAGTCTGGTGCGGTATCAGGGTTAGAAACATACGTATACCACATAGGTCCTAACGCACCCCCCATTGTTGTTGATATTCTCGACCTCCAAACTCCAAACTTGGGAGACCGGAAACTAATATCATCCAAATTTTAAAGTTACTTTTGGGTTCTTATAAATAAAGTTGCCAATCTTCCGAAGTGAAACGAATCAAATCTTAAATAATTTTCTTTTTAAAAAGTATTATTAAAAAAGTAATAATAATAAAAGATAAAAATAATAATAATACTTCTCCTTTAGCCATTATATTTTACCAACATATTTACATTCAGGAAGATATTCAGATTTACCAGGCTGCCAATAGACTATTGACAAATGAATAGAATTTGAAATATTTATTAAGCAGCAGGGACCCGGGACAGGATAACTTTTATTTTATGTCCACGGTAATTAAGTTAATAAAAAAAAATTAAAACACCTGAAAAAAATATCAGTTGGGATGGTAATCTGTTAATCTACTAAATTCAGCCCACGTGTAGCTTGGAGAGAGAAATTATTTGGAAAAAAAAACCCTTACTTTATTCACTAAGTAAACCGGTCTGGAATTATCTTATCTTATCAATACAGACGCTCCTTCTAAGCAGAAGATAATTGCGTCACAGACCATGACAGATGATCTGTTGGAAAGTGATGCAGCGTTCACAGGCCACGGCTTTGTGGTTCCACGCATTACCCAGCTGCCTAACTACATGTAGTGTTAATAGGTACCCATTCGGAGCTGGGTGACTCAGGGACGCCCTAGGCCCCGGGAACAAATCCTTGTCTTGACATGGATTCGAACCCGTGGTAAAAAATGACACTGAGTCTTGGGTATAAAATCTAAAATATCTCTTAGATTATTCTAAGTACTCTGTACTTGTTTTAGTTGGGCCAATCCGCCGATGCTTTGGTTATTTAAATTAGTTTCTTAGAGAGTTTATATGTAGCATTGTTAGGCCGTTTTAGCATTAGCCTATTAGGGGTCGTCCAAAAAGTACGTCACTCTGTTTTTGACAATTTTTTACCCCTGTCACAAATCTTGGAGCCCCCCCCCCAAGTACGTCACACTTTCGATCAAAAAAATATATATTTTATTAACAAAATAATTACAATTTAATATAAAACACCGTGACGTCACACAGGGCCGGACCCCCCCTCCCCCGTCACAAACTGTCACACTTTCTTACACCCCCTCTCCCAATTGAAGCGTGACGTACTTTATGGACGGTCCCTTAGCAAATTAGTGGGTTTTTTAGGAGTTAGGATGTAGTTTGGTTCCGAACAATGGAGTGCAAGCCTAAGGTTTGACACAAAACTTGACCATGTCATTCGCAAGTCTATTTACATCCACCACTGTCTGCCTCAAAGCAGAGGCATAGGCGAAGTGAAGGTCATGCACAAGCGTGCGGTGGGGATGGGGGGGTATCAGATATTTAAAGGGACAAAGTTATAAGATGGCAATTACAAAAATTAAATTAAAAATAGAAAATATTTTTTTAAATATATTTGAAATTTAATTATAATAATAATTTTAAAATGAATCGTAAGAAAAATTAAAATAATAATAATAATAATAAATTGATTATTTATATCGCGTTGTATCCCAGTAAGGAACTGGGCTCACAGCGCTTTACATGAAAAAAATAACTTGAAAAGATGTGTCTTAAGTGCAGTCTTGAAGGACTTGGTTGTTTGAATACCACGTATGTGTAATGGTAGAGAATTCCATTGTTTGGCTGCACAAAAAGAGAACGACCTTTCACCAAACGTTTTGGTGCGTGTCGTAGGAACAGAGAGAACGCGTGTGTCTGCAGAAGATCTTAGCTTGCGAGTGGGTGAGTAGACCGACAAAAGTTCAGTAAGATACGATGGGCATGAGTCCGAAAAGAAATTGTGACAGAGAACGGCCAGTTTGTAATCAATACGGGCTTGTATAGGCAGCCAATGAAGTGAGCGAAGAAGTGGAGTAACATGGTCATGTTTTTTTGCCTTGAGCACCAGTCTGGCAGCTGAATTTTGAACTTTCTGTAGTCTTTCAATGCATTGTTTTGGCACACCTGACAGAAGAGAATTGCAGTAATCCATACGAGCCAGTACAAGAGCACAGACTAGTGTTTTTGTGGCACTAACTGTTAAGTAATGACGGATTGAGCTGATCTGACGAATGGCAGTGTAGGCAGAGCGACAGATGTGATTGATGAAGTTGTTAATAGACATGTTGTCAGAAATAATGTAGCCAAGATTCCTAGTCGATGTTGTGAACAGAATATCCGAACTGGCTACGTGAATTGACTTCGGAAGAGACAAAGTACTGCGTGATTTATTGTTGCAAAATAGAAGTGCTTCAGTCTTGTCATCATTCAGCTTGAGTTTGCTTAACGTCATCCAAGACTTCACTTCACCAATGCACTCCTGCAACAATTGGACACCGGAGTCCATATTAGAGGGATCAGTGTGAGTATATAGTTGAGTATCATCTGCAAATGATTGGCTTTTAACTGAATGCTTTTCAAGCAGTAGAAGTAGCGGTCTTGTATACAGTACAAAAAGTACCGGACCCAAAACAGAGCCCTAAGGCACACCATAAAGCAAGTCAGCTTTGTGAGAGATACAACCATCTACTGATACTACCTGTGATCTGTTAGATAAGTATGATTGAAACCAAGCCAGAACTGAGCCAGAAATTCCAAAATAATTTTGCAGGGTTTTCAGCAGTATTTGATGGTCGACAGTGTCAAAGGCTGCACTAAGATCTAAGAGGACCAATATAGAAATTTTCCCACTGTCCAGTGCGAGCAGGAGGTCATTTGTTACCTTCAACAGAGTGGTCTCTGTGCTGTGAGAAGGTCTGTAGGCCGACTGATTAGGACTTAATAGAATGTGGTCATTTAGATAAGAAAAAAGTTGTTTTAAGACTAGTTTTTCAATGACTTTCGACAAAAATGAAATATTAGACACAGGTCGATAGTTGTTTAAATTGTTTTGGTCTAACCCTTTTTTTTCAGCAAGGGTTTTATAATAGCAGATTTACATAATGAAGGAAAGGTGCCATCCAGAGGTTACTGCTTGGGGAAGAAAACTAAAATATCATGATGGCTCTGCCTATGAGGAGTTGAGTAATGAATCACTAAAATATTTCATGCTTTACAGATCTCGATAAAATGGAAAATCATTGTTCCTTTAAAACTCACAGAAACAACTATTTTCCAATTGATTGATAATTCCAAATTATTGATAATGTCAATGACAGCCGATTTATTATTGACAGTGACATCCTATTTGTTATATACAGTGACAGCCGTTTTTTTTATTGACAGTGCAAGTGAGAAGCTGTTGGCTGTTTTAAGTCTCACTGTTTCTGAAGTGATTTGTTTGGGTAAACATCCAAACGGTAACAATACTTTTACGTGTTAACGACAGTTCTTAGTATTCCTGTACTAGTACGGTAAATGCATAAAATAAAAACAAGGTATTAGTAGGCCTGACAGGACGTAACACAACAGCGTTGTGTACTAGTACGCCTCACTTTCACTCATAAATCCCATTTCTCCGTCTCCCCAACGATTGTACGCTGACTGTTGTCAAAGACTCCCCTTCCCCCACCCCACCCGGCAATAAAACTGCCGCAGTAGCCCAGCTAATCCCTTACTTTGATACTCAACAATTTCACCTCCAACGAACCGTAACCCTCGCCACTTGTCTTTCTATTGACGCAGAGGATTAATAAATTTTGCTCGCCCCTTGCAAACGTGCAAATGATTACTCTCTCTGGTTCGCCTCACGAAGCAGGTGCTCTTAGTTACACACTGGATGCAAGTGGACAAAATGAACCATGGGAGACTTGAGTGGGTCCAAGCACAGACCCCCCCCCCACCCCGCCCAATGGTTCAGTATGGTATTGACGGTTATATGGACCCAGACTAACACGTGACATAACCAAATACTGAAAGTATTTCCATCTAACGTCGTCTTGGTGATGTCAAAACCTGACATTTTAACAGCGTCACGAGGCGAGGGGAATATCCACGAGTTTACTGCATGAACGTTTCTATTTCTTGAGAACGTTTTCTATACTTGACTGTGACCCATGGCTATAAAGGAAATGTTTGAAAACACATATTTTGGTCATGTTCTTTAAAAGCGCCGATAATGTCGTGCTGAGGCAGTTGTCCGTATGAAGCTCCTACTACTCGCTGGATATCCCTACTTTTATTTACAGAAGAACAGAAATTCGTGTTTGCCCTTATACTAGACCAGGGGTCGGCAATCTTTTGAGACTGAAGAGCCAAAAATTACTATTTACAAACTTTACCAATTTTTAAAGAGCCACTAACACGAGTTTTGAAAATAAAATAATATGATTATTAATATTTGCGCATGGAACCGGAGAGGCGCATTTTGACATGGAAAGAGCCGCATGCGGCTCGTGAGCCGCAGGTTGCCGACCCCTGTCCTAGACCACCACATATGTCACTCAATCAACATCCATCTTTTTATCTACATCCATCACTCTATCCACATCCATCCTTAATCCACATACATCAACATCACTCAATCTACATCTAACCCCCCCCCCATCCACTCATTCTATACACTCTATCACATGATGGCACAATGATCTTGAAGTGTACTGTTCTGATGGTACCATGATCTTGAAGTGTACTGTTCTGATGGTACCATGATCTTGATGTGTACTGTTCTGATGGTACCATGATCTTGATGTGTACTGTTCTGATAGCAACCTGATCCTCTCTGGTGATAATCCCTGTTCTTGTATAGATCTAGGTCAAATTTGAAAATGTGTTCTACTGGATGTCACCACACTTTGAGGGTGTCTACTGTAGTAGAACACACCCTCCTAACTACCGAAGGGACGCCACTGGAATTAGTGCTTAAAAAAGGGCTTCCTGGTGATTAACAGCTTTCAGTCCAAATATAGCTTCACAAACATGCATGTTATAGATAGATTTATGAATAAACTAGTCTTGTAGCCTTGTTTCTCAAGAAACAAAACAAAAAAACAATAACCTCGAATTTCACTCATGTGACAGCCGGTGATCTATTTGCAACCTTCTTTATAACTTTCCCGGGCGACCAATTGGTATTGCCTAAAACAGCCAATCGCTGCAGTTTTGCCCGCCCAATGTTCTGGAGATTATTGGATAGGACAATGTGTTTTCAATTAAATTTTTGAGCAGAGATATTGGCTTGGATCGGCTGATACGTGGCTACCAATATGCGTGGCTCGCCAAATGAAAGCCGGGACCCACAGCCTGTAAAAGATATGAGGACGAATATAAAATTATTATTAGCATCACAATAAAGTCGTCTCCAATTACAACAGGGAAACAATTATTTTACTTTATGATCTGATATTATTGATTTCTTAGGAAAACATAGCGAGAAATTTGTTATTGAAAAAGTAAGAAAGTTTATTTATATCAAATCTCGAAATCCATTTTTTATTATTATTTTTTTAAATATATCTTATCTTATCTTATCTTATCTTATCTGTTTACAGACACTCCTTCTATACAGAAGATTATTGCGTCCTACGCTTATCTATGGTTTGTGTTTAGTCCTGCATTTTTATTAGAGATTTAAATGTTGATAAAGTGTTGGTTTTCCTGGATTCTTCAGGCAACCCATTCCACGCCCGAATTCCGGACGGGAAGAAGGAAAACTTGTATGTGTTTGTTCTTGCATACGGAATAAGAAAGGTGTTTTTATCCTTATGTCTATCTGAGGGTTGTATTAAGTTATCTTTGTAAATATATATATATTTTTAATGAATGAGTATAGAATCTCGCCTAAATCAAAACTTCGTAAATTCCAACTCATTACAAAATATAAATGAACAAAGTAAACGATAAACCCTTTTTAGAATTTGTTAATGCAATAGTTTAGAAAGTCCGCTCCACATATCAATAGTTAGTAAGTAGTCTATATTACACTGTGGTACGTAAATAGCTGTCTATATTAAACCGTGACCAGGAGTAGTTATGTATACTTCTCTGTTGCCACCAATTTCTTGTTCCAATGTTACGCTGTTATTTGATATCAGTAAGGTTACAGTCAATCTCACTTATTTTATGGTCTCAGAGTGGCCTACAGTTTCTAAGATTTTACTTGTTTCCATTTGACAAAAACTTTGGGGATTTTTTTAAATACTAAGACTAATAGGTGCAACATATCACCCATAAATCTATATTCTATGTTCTTGGTTTCTTAACTATTGGATACAAACAACGTCCAGCGAAAAGCTCCAAAAGTTAAGGGAACACAATGTGGCATAACATAATTATTCAACTATGAACATTAACGACAGAGAGTAATGTTAAGTTATTTAACATATGCATGATGCCAATGTCAAGGATACTTTGGTCTGTAAACAGGGCCGGTATTAGGCCACTGCAACCTATGCGGCCGCAGTGGGCCCAGCGCTTCCATAGGCCCCGCCTATCTTAATTTTCACTTTTTATCCTTTTAATTCCTTATCCCTACCCAAACTGGGCCCAGCGCAATCCGTTTCGCATACTAAGCCGCATAGGGTTTCCCAATTGCTAAGACCATCCCTGTCATTAAGAATGTTGTCTTAACGTTATGAAACTTAATTTCGCGTGCATACAGGCGTACCGATGGTCACGGGTTCGAATGTCTTAGGCAGGGATTTGTTCCAGATGCCAAGGGTCTCCCTGAGTCCACCTAGCTCCGAATGGCTACAGGACATTGGTTAGGGAAACAAAGGCGGCTGGCTGCATGCTTGAGCTCTCATAGCCGAGGAAACAAAGGCGCTGGCTGCATGCTTGAGCTCTCATAGTCGTGGAAACAAAGGCGGCTGGCTGCACGCTTGAGCTCTCATAGCCGTGGAAACAAAGGCGGCTGGCTGCATGCTTGAGCTCTCATAGCCGTGGAAACAAAGACGGCTGGCTGCATGCTTGAGCTCTCATAGCCGTGGAAACAAAGGTGGCTGGCTGCATGCTTGAGCTCTCATAGCCGTGGAGACAAAGGCGCCTGGCTGCATGCTTGAGCTCTCATAGCCGTGGCCTGGCTGCATGCTTGAGCTCTCATAGCCGTGGCCTGCGAACGCTGCGACACTTGCCAAAAGACCGACATGGTCTGTGGACGCAATAATCTTCTTCATACAATAAGGAGCGTCTGTATTATATAGATAAGACAAGACAATAAAATATACAGTAATTATTCGTTCGAGACTAAAGAATGTCTCTTAAAATCCTAAAACAACAAGGAAATACTCAGGTTCTTTTATCTTCAGGTGTTCGTTGTTCAAGTAATCATGAAAACGTATCATTGCCTTATCAATGTTTGCAGGTTTCAATATACAGCAGCGCCTCTCTTCACACTCGATGCAATATTGTTACAACCGATACGCCGTCCAGTCGTTTAGCCGCACGTGTCCACTAAGGGCTACCTCACTTTACCATCCACTAACATTTGTGACAAGGTGTCAGCGCATTTATTACCAGCGCTATCCGCCGCGACACTTTTAGGTCCTCGGTTAATATATTTGCCTTGTTGATTTTAGCATTAGTCCCTCACATAAATTGGACGGAGTGCGGGATTTCCCGAGAATCTTTCTTCCCATTTATCTCATTCGTCCGAGCAGAGTGGCTGACAACCCGAACACCAAAACAAAGCTAGCCCCTTGACTGTACTGCCTCACATACCGGTAAACCCCCAAAACACCGAGACGGCACTCGACCGGGGGCTCGTGTAATGAAGGCGATTGGAAGCCAGCCCCGTCAATGATTACGATTTCGTGGTATTTCCAGCACTTTGGGGCCTTGACAAGTGGAGTTTGCCACTAACTGTTGGCACGCCGAGCCCTAGAGCTGGTCGAGAGACTAAACGGGTGTCTCCACTCTACTCTAATATTTTCTGTCCAAATCGTTGGTGTCACGTCTAAAGCTTCCCAGATTAATTCCAGTTATTAGAGGATTGTCAATTCGTGGTACTTCAAGAATACAGCCAATACACCAGCGGCCATTTTGGAAGACTTAAATTTAAGGGGAACTGTGGCTTCGTAGGTAGTGGTAGCCAGGGAAGGGGGCGGACATGGTGTTGTAGCCAGTGGTTGGTGGTGCACCCAACCCCCCTCCCCTCCCTTCAGTCAAGACGCTATTGTTGTGACTAGTAGATCGACATGCTAAAACAGTTCTAGACGCTATTGTTGTGACTAGTAGATCGACATGCTAAAACAGTTCTAGACGCTATTGTTGTGACTAGTAGATCGACATGCTAAAACAGTTCTAGACGCTATTGTTGTGACTAGTAGATCGACATGCTAAAACAGTTCTAGACGCTATTGTTGTGACTAGTAGATCGACATGCTAAAACAGTTCTAGACGCTATTGTTGTGACTAGTAGATCGACATGCTAAAACAGTTCTATTTCATTACTTGGACACTTGGATTTATTGGTGAGATTACTGTCATGGAAGCAGACGACCAGTGGCAGACTGGAACAATATTTTTAGTGGGAGGATGGGTGTATAAATACATCACTCATATCAGTATACTAATATGCCATTTTATTTTTCTTCATTATTTTATTTCAGAGTTAAGGTGTATTAATACATGACATATACTTATACCCTTTTCTTTTACAGTTCCCAACTATTTTTACACTTACTCCTATGCTATAACTTACTCCTATAATGTAAATAACTCTTATCTCTTAATTTAAGCGTATACAGTATATACCGATCTAAGCCGATTTTTGTTTTCATTTTAATAACTTAAATGGAATAAATGGGGAAGGGGAACAGATTACCAAGTAGCGAGTTGAGAACGAGCAGAGTATAGTCGGTAATAAATTGTATTTGTTTGTGGTTTGTTAGGTTTGGGGTGTTTAGTAAGGTATTTACGGTAATAAATATGATTGTTAGTGGTTTGGGACAAGGGTGTTCAGGCTCAGTGCTTCTCAAAGTGGTGGTTCGCGGACCGGTGCCGGTCCGTGGGCCATCCACCACCGGCCCGCAGAAGTTATCAAGATAGACAGAAAAATATAATTATAATCCTCCATCATTTGCAACCATTAATACTAACCATATAGAATATGTCAATTTTTCGGCAATAAGAAAATAATAAAATAAAATACATTTCGTTACCACGTCAGAACAGGTAAAATGGTGCACAGGTCCCAGGAGCGATGGAAAAATTCATGCTGGTCAGTGGCGTAGATAGGAGAGGGGGAGGGGATCCGAATTCCAAATTCACACCGGGCCTCCACTTGAGGGGGGCCCCCAAAGGAGTGTACATTATCTCATGTCATGATGTGGAAATGCAGCCCCTACCCCAAAGAGGCCAAGACACCCGGGCCCCCAAGCCCCTAGGGACTGTCCATAAAGTACGTCACGCTATTTTTTAAACCAGTTTTAACTCCCCCCTCACCCTGTCACAAATCTTGAACCCCACTCTCAAAAAAAAATATATATATATTTAAAAAAATTAATAAAAAGCACGTCACACTTTCGAACAATTTTTTTTTAAAATTAACAAAATATTAAAATTTGATATTAAACACCGTGACGTCACACATAGCCGGACCCCTCCCTCTCCCCTGTCATAAACGGTCACACTTTCTTACCCCTCCTCCCCCTTCTGGAGCATGCCGTACTATATGGACGACCCCTTAGCTACGCCACTGCTGCCGGTCCACCATACTAAAAATGTGAGAAGCACTGCTCTAGCGGATATAAATAATAAAGAAAAGGTAGATCACTAATATCCTCTGTCCAAGGTCAATACACGTCAGCATACGAGTTAATGTCTTTTATAAATTAGTTATTTATGTCCTTTACATTCCACGTTCTTGCAATGACGCTTGAATTTTATTTTTTTTAATCGATTATTAAAAGTACCTTCATCATGACATTTTATGCATCTGCGCTGGTCGCATACATGTAATGAAAACTAATAAAACAAAATGTTTAACAAAATGAAATGATGTAATGTAATGGATGGCACAAGTCTGGCAGACAGATGTCAATATTAGGGCCCAAACAACTGGACACGTGTGGGTCCCTCTGCCCTCCCAGTGCACATAAGTATAAGCATAAATAAAATCATCGTGACTCCCCCCCCCCAACCCCTTGCGGGGCCCATGCCACAACTATCCCGTTCATATAAAATGGCATACGCCTAAATTCAGTCTTATTTATGGGGCAAATAGTAGTTCACATTTAATGTGGAAAGATGAATACAGAAAGTTGCTGCTTGAAATGTATAGTTTTCAAAAGAAAGCATGTGTTACTAGATTGAAACAAGGTGCCATCCATAAATGACGTCACGCGATTTTGGCCGATTTTAACCTCGTCAAGTGTAGTCACAAAAACTTAGATCCCCCTCCAATATGACGTCACAAAGCTTTGCGGCCCCCCCCCCATAAAAACTGTATTTTCTATTTGAAAAAAGCATGTTTCAAATCACCTTTTTGTCATTTAAGTATGTGCTTAGTGTAAGGTTACACTCTAATATCGTAACACGCGTAAAGCCTATGTGAAACGTCATCAAATTGCAAGCCATCAAATATTTAAGTGGGACTTTAATTTAAAATTGTGCGTTTTGATGTGACGTCACATTTCTTAAAAACCGCCCTCGTCACAAATGTGTGACCCTAAACACTTTTTAGGTGCGTGAAGTCATTTATGGACGGCCCCTACATGTACCTTGTACCTACACCGTAGCTCGTTCTAAATATTGTCATCACTTTAAAAATAGAAAGTGTAATATTGAACGGAAATATCGTAGCATGATTGCATGTAGACCTGAGGCAAACTGTGCATTTGAATCTTCTATACTCGTGTATTTCTGGACGCATATGGAACCATTATATGGAGGAGGGACAGGGGAGGTAAACCCTTGTATAAAACTGTCACAGTGTCTCATTTTGTCACAGTGTCTCATTCTGTCACAGTGTCTCATTTTACCACAGTGTCTCATTTTGTCACAGTGTCTCATTTTGTCACAGTGTGTCATTCTGTCACAGTGTCTCATTCTGTCACAGTGTCTCATTTTGCCACAGTGTCTCATTTTGTCACAGTGTCTCATTTTGTCAGTGTCTCAATCTGTCACAGTGTCTCATTCTGTCACAGTGTCTCATTCTGTCACAGTGTCTCATTCTGTCACAGTGTCTCATTCTGTCACAGTGTCTCATTTTGTCACAGTGTCTCATTTTGTCACAGTGTGTCATTCTGTCAGTGTCTCATTCTGTCACAGTGTCTCATTCTGTCACAGTGTCTCATTCTGTCACAGTGTCTCATTTTGTCACAGTGTCCCATTCTGTCACAGTGTCTCATTTTGTCACAGTGTCTCATTCTGTCACATTGTCTCATTTTGTCACAGTGTCTCATTTTGTCACAGTGTCTCATTCTGTCACAGTGTGTCATTCTGTCACAGTGTCTCATTCTGTCACAGTGTCTCATTTTATCACAGTGTCTCATTCTGTCACAGTGTCTCATTCTGTCACAGTGTCTCATTTTGTCACAGTCTGCCCCAACCAATCACGATATGCCTTAGGTTGTGATCATTCTCAGTCTCATCATCATAATAATAATAATAATAATAATAATAATAATAATAATAATCATATATATATTTACCCTCAATTATGTATGACTGACTCACTTTGGCCTAACGCTAAGGGACATTACTCTGCTTTTTTTTAAAATTGAAAATATAGACTTAAAAATCATAATCATTTTGGTTTCCAGATTAACATTAACCAAACAACACACGAACCTTTGACGTCAGCATGTGTGTTGTAAACAGTGCTGAATGACTCAAAGAGTTATTTTTTGGTGCAGTAAATTGGTGCGCTGCTTTCTATAATTAGTTTAAAAATCGTGTGGTGATAGCACTGTAAAAAATATTATATAAATACTTTGTGTACATTTCAGGAATATGTTCGTATTTAGCATACAAGGATAAGTTACTTGGGCTTTTGACAACAACAAAAGTGGGCGCGTAGGCGCCCTACAGCCCCTATTATAAAATACTTGGTGTATATTTCAGGAAGTTTAATATTACGTATTTATCATACAAGGACAAGTTAGTTGGGCTTTTGAAAAATTTGGGCGCCGTAGGCGCCCTAAAAAAAAAGCGGGTGCCTCAGGCGCCACAGCACAACCTTGTAATAATAATAATAATAATAATAATAATAATAAATACATAAAAAATTAAAAAATAAATAAATTGATTTCCTTTTCCCAATAATATGCAGAGCCGTCTTTACACGAGTTTGGGCCCCCGGACAAAGAAATAGTGTTGGGCAGGAATAAAAAATAAATATACATTATATATATAAATAAACATATTCCCATGGGGACCCTATGCTCGTGGGCCCCCGGGCAAATGCCCAACGGGCCTATGCGTCAAGACGGCCCTGATAATATGGCTACATGAATATTTAAAATTTAAAGGTCCATTTTTACATCAGATATTTATTACATCAAATTTAAAATACAATTAAAATGGTAGTAAATAAAATATTATTACGCATCAAATTGGCTAGTGGCATTTTAAGCAACTTATTAGATACGAGCAACAAAGCCCGTCCAAGGACGTTCCGCCACAGTTCGGGGGCATGTTGTTGTAACAACAGCATTCTCGACCGGCATACATGAGCATCACGTCAAAAATATTATTCATTATAGTTATAGTTAAAATAAATAACTCGTAAAAATAGAGCTTTTGACTATAAATCCCAACACACATAACTCAAAATAAAGTCTTGGAAGAAATACTGCACCAAAAATAACTCGCTTTGAACGTCCGCGTAAACGTGTTAAATCAATATGATTGGCTGTAGGAGTCATATGTGTTTAAGGGGCAAATCGCTATAGATGACTAGACAGAACATTGCCTTTTATGATATACTAGCAAAATACCCGCGCTCTGCTGCGGAAATTAGGATTTCAGTTACCATTGAGAACCCGCGTAACACAAAGTCAAAACACCAATTGATTTCAATCTGGATCATGATGAATATAATACATATATTAACTTCACCGTCTTGTCTGTCTGTCTGTCGTAGTTCCGCAGAAAAACAAAAACGAAAAGTAAACAATGACACGCTTCCCGTGATCCTATCGAGCTGATAATTTAATATTTTTTTTTGTCTGCTACCATTGCTGGAGGGTACGCAACAACTTCACAAAGTTTCATGCTTCTACCTACACGGGAAGTTATATATGTAATGATGAGTCTGTTTTATATAGCTCATATCAGAAAAAAACTACATTTTGGCCCCCGGCCCCCTAGTGAATGATAATTTTACATTTGTTTTGATTGTTACCATTGCGGAAGTGTACTTAACAACTCTCCAAAGTTTCATGCTGCTATAAACACGAGACATTGGAGAATTAGTGATGAGTCAGTTTTTTATATAAGAAAAAATACATTGGGGCCCCCGGCCCCCATTAAGTGAAAATATTTTTTAACCTGTTACCATCGCAAAATGTTACTTAACAACTACTCAAATTTTCATGCTTCTTCATACACAAGAAATAGGAGAATTAGTGATTTTCAGTTTTTATATAGCTCATATAATGAAAAATCTACATTAGGGCCCCTGGGACCCAGCAAGTGAAAATTTAAATATTTCTTCGTCTGTTACCATCGCGGAAGAGTACTCAACAACTTCCCAAAGTTTCATGCTTCTACCTACTCGGGAAATAGGAGAATTAGTGATTTTCAAATGTTTATATAGCCCATAGAAGGGAAAAAAAAGATTTTGGGCCCCCGGCCCCCATGAAGGTGAATTTTAAAATTCGTTTTCGCCATTTTTCGTCCAAAGAGGCTACTTGACAATTTCCCAAGGTTTCATGCTTTTACCTACGCGGTAAATCCGAGAATTAGTGATGAGTCTGTTTTAATATAAGAAGAAACTACATTTGGGCCCCCGGCCCCCATTAAGTGATAATTTAAATATTGTTTTTACCTGTTACCATCGTGGAATTGTACTTAACAACTTTTTAGTTTTTGTATAGCTCATATAAGGAAAAATCTTCATTTGGGCCCCCGGCCCCCAGGAAGTGATAATTTAATTTTTTTTCCTCCCGTCGCTATCGCTGGTTTTTACTCAACAATTTCCCAAAGTTTCATGCTTTTGCCTACTCGAGAAATGAGAAAATTAGTGATTTCATATTCTATATAGTCCATATAAGGAAAAAAGCGTTTTTGGGCCCCGGGCCCCCAACAGTGTGAATTTTAAAATTTTTATTCGCCAGTTATCGTTGAGAGAGTGTACTCAGCAAGTTCCCAAAGTTTCATGCTAATACTTACACGGGAAGTTGGAGAATTAGTGATGAGTCAGTTTTTTTTATATAAGAAAAAACTACATTTGGGCCCCCGGATCCCATTAAGTGTTATTTTAAATATTTTTTTCGCTTGTTACCATCGCGGAAGTGTGCTTATCAACTACCTAGTGTTTCATGCTTCTACTTACACGGGAAATAGGAGAATTAGTGATTTTTAGTTTTTATATAGCTCATATTAGGAAAAAACTTAATTTGGGCCCCCGGCCCCCAGGAAGTGATAATTTAAATATTTTTTCTCCCGTTACCATCGCGGGGTTGTACTCAACAACTTCCCGAAGTTTCATGCTCCTGCCTACTCGGGAAATAGGAGAATTGGTGATTTTCAAATTTTATATAGGCCATTTAGGAAAAAAAACGTTTTTGGGGCCCCGGCCCCCATGAGTGTTATTTTTAAAATTCTTTTACTCCAATTTAGTCGCGAGAGGCTACTCGACAACTTCCCAAAGTTTCATGCTTCTACCTACACGGGAAGTTGGAGAATTAGTGATGAATCAGTCAGTCAGTGAGTGAGTCAGTGAGTGAGGGCTTTGCCTTTTATTAGTATAGATATATAGCATCTTCATTAAATACAATTTTTTTTTAAAAGTAGCGTTAAAAGTTACTTATACTTTTTGACTGAGCGAATAACCTTTAATGCATTAGTCTATGTATCCCTTGCTAAGTGCTATCACAATTTTTTTTTATTTACTGAGTAATAAATACATAAAATGCTTTCGCAAAAAAATAATAATCCATAACAATCTTAACACATATGTGTCTTATCCTTCTGTAACATAAACAACTTATATTCACTCCATTACATTAAAAACTATAGTTTTTATACTTTGTTTTTTTCCCCCAAGTTTTAAATCATTTTAAAATGTGAAATAGTATACTCAATTTTATTCATTAAAAAAAAATTACTAAAAAAAATTGACTTCCCCATCTACCCAGTCACTGATTAAGGACAAGGAGAACCATTAATACTTGAATTATCATTAATTATGGTTTATTTATCTAAAAATAAATAAAATGAACATACATTAATGGGTTGTCCTCACTTTTAACTATGTCGCTAAGAAACATATTAATTATTTACGAAACAATATAAGTTAAAAGTGAGTACACTGAATACTAATATTTCTGTTAATTTTAGTTTTTAAAAATAAATCCACATAAAATTTACTTAACTTCGACGATAAATGTAATTGTATGCGTTTTTTTTCTGTTAAGGGTTAGTATTTTCCTATTTTGTGATGCATTCAAATTAATGTTGAATTTGAAAACTCAATTTGTAAAATACATCATTGGTTTAAAGTGCGAATGACCCACAATCCCACAATTGGAAACCTCGGGCGAAAACGAGGCTATTTGTATTGGGATTCCCCTAAGAAGCCGAGGAAGTATTCAGTGAGTATTGACTTTTCTATCTAATGAATATTGATGTCATCGATTTGCTTTTAGTTTATATTTTCAAATATTTATATTCTAAACATAAAAATTGTTCAATTTTTCAATATATTTTTACCATTCGGTCCCTATTTTGCATAGGTAAATGAAATTGGTGTAGCTTCCTCCTCTTCTCCACTCAAAGAGAGCCATCGGTTTGTTTACAATTTGCCTTGTCTACAATCCGATCGCATCGCGCATCTCTCTGCTCATAATGTTATGATTTTTATACCTATTAGATGTCTAATGTCCAAGAATCAATGTAAAGTTGTCATTTCCAATAACAGAATGGTCAGATGAGATGTTCGATCGATTTCTTTTTTTTAAATATGTAGATTTTGTAATCAGTTTCTTTCAACGGTTCATCGGGACCCGCTTTCGCCGCTTAGCGGTGTTGTCGCGGCCCACTTCCAAATAAGGCACATAATGACGTTTAGGGGCGTGTTCTCGCTTGACACAGCCCCACAATGTGACAGTTAACCGCAAACTACTGGGTAGATTTCCTCAACTTAAATAAAAGACAGCCTTTCTACAAGTTGTTTTTCAGATGTAGTAGTATCGTCTTTAAGAATACAATTACATTGTATTTTGGTCCTGTATTTTCTTAATGGATTTTTTTATTTCTACGGAGTATTAATTTTAAGCATAATTACGCGGATATTATTATTATTTTAATAAATTAATTCAATTATTAATATTATTATTATTGAAGGTGCGAAGGCTATACAGTTAAAGTAAGAACTTTGACTAACCACTTTAGTACTTAAGTGTAACTTTAGCCACTTACTCACTTACTGAGTTTTACCTTAACTTGGTATTAGTATTGGACTTAGTCTTAAGATTTGTAAAAAGAAAATGTTTATGCGTGTTTTCGCATTATCATTATGTTAGAAAAAATATATCACTTGCGCCCATTCGTAAGTAAGCGATGTTATATACATATTTATATGAAAATCAAGTTTATTTAATTTAATGGACACAGACTAAATCTAAATATAATTTAATATACTCATTCAAATTATCATTTACTGTTACAATTGTTTATTTGTCTTAGACTTAAGACTAAACCAATTTTATGCCAAATACTAAAATTAAAATATCATTTCATTAAAATCTAGAATTTCCATTTAACTAAATAGATAATACGTAGTAGTCTAATACAACAGTGGCCAAACCGCGGCTCGCAAGCCACATGCGGCTCTTCTGTGTTCACATTGCGGCTCGCGAACAATTTATGAAATATATGTTACAAGGTTTACTGGCAAATTTCGAAGCAAGGTCTATTGACCAATAGTGCTTCAATGCGGCTCTCAACAATTTTTTATATTTTAAAATGGCTCTCAGTTACTACAGGTCTGGCCACCAATGGTCTAATAGAGTAGCATTAAATAGTTTAGTAGTCTTAAATAGTAGACTTGATGAAACGGCATTATTTTATAGATAAAATAGGTTAAACTATTAAATTAATTAGGCCCAATTTGTCTAAAAAGTAAAAGCTTTTTATAATTAGTATTTTAAATTTAATTTAACTTAATCCATGGGACAAATGACTAGACTATGATAGACAAAACTAATGTTTAGAATGAAATAATCAAACTCAAGGTTATGAAAATTAAAATATCCTTTTAAAAAAACGATACAATGTATTTCAGTTTAAAAGAAAATTGTACAACCTTAAGTAGGAATGAAAAAATGAATCGAGACGCACATTTTCTTTTCTCCTCTTTTTCCCCCCTTCTTTCCATTTCAAGACTGAAAACTGATAGAAATAATTATTTATAAAGTAAAGACAGCTTAAATTATCCAAAATACAGAATAACTTTAAAAATAAAATACTATCAATAAAAAATATATAATAAAATAGAATTATTTCCGTTGAAATCTCGAATTAGCAAGTAATTAGACTAAACGGTTTTAGTTTTACCAAAGAAAAATAAAATCGTCATTAGCTCTGCTTTAAGCAAATGCCATTAAAATTATTTATTTTTTAAATTAAGGAAATTATGCGGTATTCTGTAATAAACAAGAAGTGAATATTATAATAATTATAGTTTTATGAACAAATTATGCGGTATTCTGTAATAAAGAAGAAGTGAATATTATAATAATTATAGTTTTATGAACAAATTATGCGGTATCCTGTAATAAAGAAGAAGTGAATATTATAATAATTATAGTTTTATGAACAAATTATGCGGTATTCTGTAATAAAGAAGAAGTGAATATTATAATAATTATAGTTTTATGAACAAATTATGCGGTATCCTGTAATAAAGAAGAAGTGAATATTATAATAATTATAGTTTTATGAACAAATTATGCGGTATCCTGTAATAAAGAAGAAGTGAATATTATAATAATTATAGTTTTATGAACAAATTATGCGGTATCCTGTAATAAAGAAGAAGTGAATATTATAATAATTATAGTTTTATGAACAAATTATGCGGTATCCTGTAATAAAGAAGAAGTGAATATTATAATAATTATAGTTTTATGAACAAATTATGCGGTATCCTGTAATAAAGAAGAAGTGAATATTATAATAATTATAGTTTTATGAACAAATTATGCGGTATCCTGTAATAAAGAAGAAGTGAATATTATAATAATTATAGTTTTATGAACAAATTATGCGGTATCCTGTAATAAAGAAGAAGTGAATATTATAATAATTATAGTTTTATGAACAAATTATGCGGTATCCTGTAATAAAGAAGAAGTGAATATTATAATAATTATAGTTTTATGAACAAATTATGCGGTATCCTGTAATAAAGAAGAAGTGAATATTATAATAATTATAGTTTTATGAACAAATTATGCGGTATCCTGTAATAAAGAAGAAGTGAATATTATAATAATTATAGTTTTATGAACAAATTATGCGGTATCCTGTAATAAAGAAGAAGTGAATATTATAATAATTATAGTTTTATGAACAAATTATGCGGTATCCTGTAATAAAGAAGAAGTGAATGTTATAATAATTATAGTTTTATGAACAAATTATGCGGTATCCTGTAATAAACAAGAAGTGAATGTTATAATAATTATAGTTTTATGAACAAATTATGCGGTATCCTGTAATAAAGAAGAAGTGAATATTATAATAATTATAGTTTTATGAACAAATTATGCGGTATCCTGTAATAAAGAAGAAGTGAATGTTATAATAATTATAGTTTTATGAACAAATTATGCGGTATCCTGTAATAAACAAGAAGTGAATGTTATAATAATTATAGTTTTATGAACAAATTATGCGGTATCCTGTAATAAAGAAGAAGTGAATATTATAATAATTATAGTTTTATGAACAAATTATGCGGTATCCTGTAATAAAGAAGAAGTGAATATTATAATAATTATAGTTTTATGAACAAATTATGCGGTATCCTGTAATAAAGAAGAAGTGAATATTATAATAATTATAGTTTTATGAACAAATTATGCGGTATCCTGTAATAAAGAAGAAGTGAATGTTATAATAATTATAGTTTTATGAACAAATTATGCGGTATCCTGTAATAAAGAAGAAGTGAATATTATAATAATTATAGTTTTATGAACAAATTATGCGGTATCCTGTAATAAAGAAGAAGTGAATATTATAATAATTATAGTTTTATGAACAAATTATGCGGTATCCTGTAATAAAGAAGAAGTGAATATTATAATAATTATAGTTTTATGAACAAATTATGCGGTATCCTGTAATAAAGAAGAAGTGAATATTATAATAATTATAGTTTTATGAACAAATTATGCGGTATCCTGTAATAAAGAAGAAGTGAATATTATAATAATTATAGTTTTATGAACAAATTATGCGGTATCCTGTAATAAAGAAGAAGTGAATATTATAATAATTATAGTTTTATGAACAAATTATGCGGTATCCTGTAATAAAGAAGAAGTGAATATTATAATAATTATAGTTTTATGAACAAATTATGCGGTATCCTGTAATAAAGAAGAAGTGAATATTATAATAATTATAGTTTTATGAACAAATTATGCGGTATCCTGTAATAAAGAAGAAGTGAATATTATAATAATTATAGTTTTATGAACAAATTATGCGGTATTCTGTAATAAAGAAGAAGTGAATATTATAATAATTATAGTTTTATGAACAAATTGAAAAGTATTCCATTCTGACAAATACGTGAATTTTACAAAATGTGATAGAAAATTGTTCGCCTTAACTGGCAGTACAGTACTAAAGTGATTGAATTCATGTAATAGAACACGATGCTCTCATCTGCCCTGCACCATGTTATGGAAATGACACCCCATAAAACAAATTAATCTACCCATGTTCATTTGAAACATTTCTTGGAACTCTTGAGAAAGCCATAGTTTTCTGTTTCCAAATGATGAGCGCAGATCTTCAGCGATCATTAGCAATGTTTCGTTTTAATTTTTGGCCCAAACCCTTTTTTAATCCCGCCCCTGGAAATGGAGGTATGGAGAACCCGTCCTTCATGCATAACCTCAGCTCTCCTGCTCTTATGGTCCTAGCGTCCACCGCAGAGGGTAACGAAGCTCCAAGATTGCCTGGACCACCTCATCCCTATTCTGGTCAGGGGATGGACAAGGATCTTCCACCTCCGCCACCTTTCAGCACTGCCGGATTTACCATGTACAGGCCCGGGGATCCGTTCCCGGCCCCCATCTACTCACCGTTATCATTTGTTCGTCCGGGCATTGACCGTCGCTTGGCCATGATGAACCACGGCGTCAGACCCGGAGCCTTCAGACCCCTTGGACCCGAAGGAGAAAGTCCGTACCACTCGGCGTTTTCACCAGCTAAAAAAATTAAGTCGGATGAAGCGTCCGCAACAGCTTCGTCGTCTACAGAACAAGGGGCACTTTCGAGTGAGTCGTCTTTTCGCGATGAGCATGGCCTGGATGAGAGGGACACCCCGCCGGGGATAAAAGAAGAGCGCCCATCTAGCATCAGTTCAGCCGGTTACGACACGATTTCTGAGCCGGATTCTGGAGACGCCTATGATCGAGGAACACCGGATTCTGAAGGGAGAGCATTGCGGAGTAAGTGTTTTCTTAAAATTACATCTTTCAACTATTGTATGTATCCTTTAAAAATTGTTTTTTTGTATATATATTTTTTTTAAAATAAAAATTACCAATTTAATTGTTACAAGAAATATGGAATAAAGTAACCAGCTAACCAGGGTAACGCACACATTCATCTGATAGCGAATGTAGCTTAGTTTGAAAGTCTTACGACATATCGTCAATTTTAATTTATTAACTGCGTTTTGATGTTTTTATTAACTCATTTGGCCTTGATTGATTGATTGATTGATTGATTGATTGATTGATTGATGTAGCATATTTGAGGGGGTTGTGACCACAAAAATTGTGAAAATCAAAAGTTTTATAGTTGCGCATCAGATGTATTTTCCTTTTCACTTGATGTACATTACCTTGTCACTTAGAGTGGTACAGTAGTGATTGCATTCTACCAAATTATACATCTGTAGAGCACCTTTTATAAAACAAATATGCAAAAGGGAAAAGTCATGGGTTAATGTTATAAAGATGTTGTGTAGACCCATTTGTACATTATACAGTAAACAATTATTCGTGTTTAAACATATTTTAGAACCCGGGTTCTCAACCTATGGGTCTCGAATGGTTATCTGGGGGGGTCCTCAACTTGTACATTCAACCAAACAATTATTCTCTATATTGCAAGTTTGAAACGCTAAATTCTTACTCGGACATATAAATACACTTAACACCGAATGCCGAATAGGGAATTTATAAAACCTTATGGCATTTTCGATTGCATGGGAGGTCGCGGGTCACATGTTTCGTACAAAGAGGGATCGCCACCAGAAAAAGCTTGGGTTTTAGACTGATGAAAATTTAAAATAATAAAAATCGTTCATAGTAAAAAAAAATTAATGGTTTTAATTTTGTCCCCCTTGTTGCATCGATTTATTTCAATGAAATGAATGTACATGATTGTGTAAACCTTGTCATGTGGGTGATTGTAAACACAACACCAAAGAGTTATGAAGTGATATTGAACTTGAACAAGGGAAGTCAATGCTGATGCATTGTTTGTTGATCACACAGTAGGTAAAAAGAGAATTAAGTCGTCCTTGTTTAATGCTTGGCTTTAATCTGTATGTCCCAGTGGTTTACATGATTCTTGCCATGGGTTTAATCTGTTTTCCCCAGTGGTTTACATGATTCTTGCATTGGGTTTAATCTGTTTTCCCCAGTGGTTTACATGATTCTTGCATTGGTTTAATCTGTATGTCCCAGTGGTATACTTGATTCTTGCCATGGGTTTAATCTGTTTTCCCCAGTGGTTTACATGATTCTTGCATTGGGTTTAATCTGTTTTCCCCAGTGGTTTACATGATTCTTGCATTGGTTTAATCTGTATGTCCCAGTAGTATACTTAATTCTTGTCATGGGTTTAATCTGTATGTCCCAGCGGTATACTTGGCACCCCCCCCCCAAAAAATATATTTAATTAAAACAAAATATATATATACTTCTTATCCCGGATCATATTCTACTGGCTGAAAGCTGGTCACTTGATATCTCCAAGATCACGTTATTCGCTTTTTTCTATCCAGAGTATTGTCATAGACAACACCTGGGCATATATTGGTTTAAAGAATGTACCATTCACCTCTGACCTGTGCTCTAGCCGCTCCCTTAAGTGTCTCACACTTAGTGTATTTTATCTCGCCTTCATGTTAATATTTTGTACGTCTGTATCCAGCTTTCATACTTTAAATCAAACTTCCAAGCGAATGTTTTAAATGTGTATATGGTGTTTTTGTATATGACATACACATGTATATTGTATTTGTAATGTCTGACTTTAGCTTGGGTCTTCGTGTCTCATTTGGCCCGTGTGGCCTTCAACTCGCTACTGTGATCTTCAACTTGCCAGTGTGGCTTTCAAGTCGCCACTGTGACCTTCAGCTCGCGACTGTGGCCTTCAGCTCGCCCCTATGGCCTTCAACTCGCCACTGTGGCCTTCAGCTCGTCCCTGTGGCCTTTAACTGGCCACTGTGGCCTTCAACTCGCCCCTGTGACCTTCAACTCGCGACTGTGGCTTTCAGCTCGCCCCTATGGCCTTCAGCTCGTCCCTATGGCCTTCAACTGGCCACTGTGGCCTTTAACTGGCCACTGTGGCCTTCAACTCGCCCCTGTGGCAGTCAACTCGCCCCTGTGGCCTTCAACTGGCGACTGTGGCAATCAACTCGCTCTTTGGCCGTCACCTCGTCCCCTTGGCATTCATCTTGCTTGTTTGCCCTTCAGAGTGGCCAAATAATCAATACCATACAGTTTTAATTACATTCAATCATTCAAACAATGAAAGCAATATTAGGTAGAAAGACACCCCAAAAAGTACACATTTATTTATCTAGCAAGAAGGAAGATAAACTGAAGCAAAATTAACTTGAAACTCAAGTAGCCTGCTATATATTTAATTAATGACGCTTGTGTGTCTTACTGTTATCTTTAAAATTGACCTAACGAATAATCAGCTAACCAGACATTTTTCACAAAGCAGCTTATTTAGCCATAGTTATGCTGGCACTGGGATATAGTAAAGATCAGAGCCACAAAGAACAATCAAATGTGAGAACTAAAGATTTCTGGTAATAATAGCATGAAGCCCATGGAAGCTCACGGGTCAAGTGTTTCGTTGTCCATCTTTGAGTTGATTTTTAAGTCATCACCATTGAAAGTCTGAGAAGTGAGTTAATGTCAGTGACTCAAGCCACAATCGATTTAACACAATCTGTTGACAGGATGGGGTCATTGTTCTCTGTCCCTGGCCATTGGATCTCACTCTAATGCCATTTCTTACCAATGCCATTTGAACTCATATAAATTACATTTGAGCTCATTTAAATGACAGAGCTCACTAATGACATTTTCTCACTAATGCTTTTAGCGATCACAAATTCCATATTCTCACCAATGGCACTCTTTTTTCATTTGAAATAAATGTTACGTTGTGAATTAAAAATGATTAAATCTCATCCCTGCATCAGGAACCAGTGGCTCAGAGAAGGGGGTGGGCAAAGGGGGTGAAGCTATCTTGAGTGTATTCACTTAAATACTTATTTCAGGCATTTGTATGTGCTATCTCTAAATGTTGATCATAAAAAAGTTAAACTTAATGCAGAGTCAAGTTTTAATTTTTAATAGCCTTTTTAAAACCTTTATTTTAACTCGCGGCGTCTGCTTGATTGTTTGCTTGCCGAAAAAACTTTGGATAAATTTTTAACCCACTTCCCCGTATGCTAGCGAGGCAGACTCGTGCCGACGATAAAAATGATCTAATAAATTTTAAGATCGATCCAATGTACTGTAATTAAATTAATGAATTTTTAGATTATCTCTATGTATAGCTTGTTAATTTTTTTGCTAGACTTTCGCGGTGCGCATTACATTGAACAACCTTTTTAATACTTTCCTGTCGCTCGGTGCGTATTATATTGACGATACTTTTTTTAAAATATACTCCCGATCAGTAAAGTGTAATTTTAAATGCTAGTAATTGCTAGTCTGTCTCGCGGTGCGCACTATATTAAACATGTTTTTATAACCCTTTTCCCGTGATCAAATCGAGCTGAAATTTATCAGGCAGACTGTAGTAGTTTTTTTAAAACTATAAATCCTTTATATATTTGAGAAATAACTACAATTTTGGATTTTTGGATTGTCGTGCGATGCGTATTATAATGAACATGCTATTAGTTATGTCTCGTATAGGCCTATAAAGGATTTATCATCAAAAACGTTATTGTTTTTTACAGGTTTTTAAAATTAAAATATGAAATCTTAAATGGTTACTGGTGAAAATGACTTACATGTAATATGAAAATTACGAAGTATATAGTTGACGTAAATCACATCTGAACATTTAAACAGCTGTTTTGGTTGAAATTAGTCAAATATGAACATTTAGACAGCGGTTGATTGATTGATATGAAAATAATATTTTGGAACAGATATATAATAATAAATAATAATAATAATAATAATTTGTTATCAATGAAAGCCATGTGTACTTGTTATAAAATGGTACTAGTTCTCAACCACAAGCTTGACAGCTACGATCGGTTTGATTCAAGTATGCGAAGACCAATGGTGGGGGTCGGTATCAATGTTCCCTTTAAGCTGCGCGGCTGCTCTAATATCTCAACAGTGCAGCGCAGTTTAGAATTACCGCGCAGTAAAATTTGATAAAGATAATATAATACCTGACTAGGGGGTGTAGAATTTAGCACGACGAATGTTTGCCTTGAAACTTTGGCCATGAGTTTGTTATTTTTCGAATGGACCAACGAACCCTAGAGGGAATATTGTTGAGTATTCTGTATCGTCTGCTCAAGTGGACCACTGCTGGCCAATGAGAAGCGTCTCCTCATCAATGCGATGATCACCAGTGCAGTCGATCTCTTGCTATAAAATCAAATATTTCAAAGAATAGTTGGAGCCCCGACTGCCAAGAGGGATCAAATCGTGGAAGATTTGTTAGCTTTGATACAATCTTAATTCCATTAGCGTCTGATTCCTCCTTGTCCCGCGTGTTTTATTGTACAGCAGCCATCAGATATAAGATAAGGGCGGCCTGAAATCATATTACTGTTACGGCCATATTTAATTACGACATTTAGGAGAAATGCAGAAAAATATCCTCGTCTTATCTTGTTTTTTTCCATTCTCCTTGTGCGTTCCAGCATACACCATCCATAAGAATTAAAGTATACGCGCCGTGCACCTAAGGTTGGCCACATCGCAAGCCTCTGTTCGGCAGACTGATAGCTCACTTGGGCCGTAAAGATAGCTGGAAATGCCGGTACGAATAGCTTACAAAGTTCGCCTCAGCAGCTCACGGCAGCCTTATCGATAGCTGGGGATACAGCTTAGAAGTTGAGTTGTTAGAATGAAACAACTTGTTAAACTATTCAAATTGCGGCCACCGTAAGCTGTCATCACGGGAAGAGATCGTATGTCGATGTTTTCCGGCCATCGCAATGATGGCCAATATATTGCAATTAGAGAGAGATTACGGCCGCTTGTCTTGGAATCCTGTTATTTCAACGGCGCGGAAGAGATAGTCGAATTTTCCACTTGGCCGTGTGAAAGAGGGCATCGACAGGGCATATTGAGGGGATTAGGCCGCGGCTTAAGTGGGCCGAGTATTTCACTATCAAGTTGGAATCCATCAGAGCCCTCTCCTCACGTGGACATCCCCGTGACGACTCCGGCCCGACTGGCCAGCTTAGAGTTGAGCCCGGATACTCTGGGGAGAAGATTGGCCAACATGACACAGTCGGCCATTACCGCTGAGACGAGTATTATTTCGATGACCTTATCATTGGAGTTTGAGCTCCCGCGTTACCCGAGGCCCTGCACGCCGCTCTGGCCAAGGAATGAGCTGTTTGCACGATGACGTTATTCCATAAAAACGTGAATGATTATATGAAAAGCCCAAAGTTTAGCACCCGACTCATAGCCTGGAGATTTCTTCTTTTTTTAACCACCATTTCCGCAAGCGAAGCCCAAAAATCTGAAAAGATTTAATTTTTCCTTAGCGCGAGTTATTAGTCTCATTTATGGCCATTTGCATATCATAATCTCAGGGCCAGGGAAGGAGGGGGGCTAGGATTGAATTGGGTAAAAAGCTCAATTCTGACTCCTTTTCCACGAGAGAACATTCTTAGTTCTCCTGTATGATGCAAAGTTGACAGTTTTGGGTTGCGGTGAATGAAAAGTAATTCATGTGTTTATAAGCTTTCCCCCAGAAGTTGTTCGGGTGGCCAGTTAAGCACGAGGTCCCGGCGCGATTCAGTGAGCACGAAGGGGGCTGTTGATCGACTTGTCATTGCTCTACACAGGCCCCAGGTTCGCTCTTGATGATTTAGTGCCGCGTTTTGTCCGTCCTTTCATACGCCTGCTCGCCCCGTTTGCCTTTGACCGGGCCCCGGGCTCTCGGCTTGCAAGTATTGTGGTGGAAAAGGCAACTGTTTAGGCGCTGTTCACTCTCTCCTGCTACTCTTCCTGGCAACTGTTTTTGATCAGCTAGCTGTTTCTTTGTCCTTAGACTTAGATCCTGGGTTTATTGCCACGGGAAGGACAATGGCTTGACAGAAGATCGGACACCGGTGCCAAATTGTATTTGCTGATTTTCACCCGGCTTTTGTGCTCCGTTTTAAGGAGGCCCTGGCGGGTCCATTGTGTGGGTCGTTGAGCCAGTCGCTAAAAGTCAAGACGCCTGTGACCCACCTACAGCCTCCACAAACAGGGACAGAGGGACACGGCGTGTCATTTATCTTCATTATTTGTCCTCTAGCGTGTCACTTGGTCTCCTGGCGTGTCAGCTTGACGACTAGCCTCAGATTTTGATGTCCTCCCAAACTCACCTAGTCGACTTCCTAAAAAATTAGAATAAAACCAGGGAAATAGAGAAATGAACATTTTCCACTTCAGTCTGTGAACTCGGCTAGTCTCTTACCGGATTTTTTCTCCCCCCGCTCCGAGAGAGTACCCGGCATTTCAAAAGACCGGTAATTCGAATTGAAAAGCCCAGGAGAAGTCAGCAGGGCCGAAAAGTCTGCCATACATTATTAACTACCATTTCGCGGCAATTTTCTCCCTCAATACATTTTGTCAATGAGGGGCAGCCCATCCGATGGTCGGTAAGCCATTGACATCGGTCGGGGGCGGTAGCTTGGGTGTGTTTGGTCACCTTCTTGTCTAACATGCCGTACAGATAGATGGCTCTCCCATTAACGTGCCTCGAACAATTATTGTCTAACATGCCGTACAGATAGATGGCTCTCCCATTAACATGCCGTACAGATAGATGGCTCTCCCATTAACGTGCCGTACAGATAGATGGCTCTCCCATTAACATGCTGTACAGATAGATGGCTCTCCCATTAATATGCCGTTCAGATAGATGGCTCTCCCATTAACGTGCCTCGAACAATTATTGTCACCTGACGACATTTCAACTCTGCAACCGCCCGACTCTTGTGCTGTAATGGTGCACACCTGGTCGGCGGGCTCTTCCCTCCCCGCACATCAGTCTCCAAAACCCGTTGTTCACTGGTACACAATGTGTAACTCTTGACTAGTGGTTTTTTCAATGCGAGGTATACAAAAAATTGACTAATGTTTTGTTATTCAAAGTAGTTATGTTTTATATAATGAATAAATATTTGAGAACAAGCGATTCTTTATGAATTTTTGAAAAATAGTGTGTTTTTTAATAAACAAAATACTGATAACTTCTAGAAGTCTGAATTAAAATGTTGGATCGGGTTTAGTAGCGATGATATATTAAACTAAACACACATACACAGACTTATAATTACCGATAACGGCTGTTAATACGATCATTTTAATAAATATCGCTCGCTTTTGAATTATAACATATTATTTTGATTTACGTAAGTTTAAATTTTGATTTAATAAATTTGTTTTATAAAAGGGGGCGGGGGGGGGGAATAGTTCAAAGGCGTAAAAAAGGGGGTTTCGACGTAATCAAAGGATTCTACTATAATTGTTATCAATAAAAAGTGCTAGCTTGCGTGTTTTGTAAAGTATTTAGGCAAGTTCACGCATCATCCCTGCCAGTGTTGTTTGGGGTTTGGTCGCAGTGTTCCCTTTAAGCTGCGGCCGCGCATATATGTGACCGATGCCGCACAGCCGTTTTGCATTACCGAGCAGAATAATTTGATAAGGATAATACAATATCGGCTCCTGGGGTGTAAAATTTTGCTTAAAAAATAATGAATGCTGTGCAACGTTGCAAACGAGTTTTGTTATTTCGCACACGGGCCAATCAACCTTAGACTTAGAGGGAACATTGGGTGTAGGAGGCGGGTAGGGGGGGCTGTGGTATTTCTAGCTGACATTGTTGGGCGGTCATCTCTATTTCTAGCTGACATTGTTGGGCGGTCATCTCTATTTCTAGCTGACATTGTTGGGCGGTCATCTCTATTTCTAGCTGACATTGTTGGGCGGTCATCTCTATTTCTTGTTGACATTGTTGGGAGGTCATCTCTATTTCCCAATAGTTCTGGGCAGGCGATTTGATATTAACGATGGAAGTTAAATGTTCATTTTTTGACACTTTAAAATTAATTGTTCATTCTGGATAGTTTTTATTTAAATTGTTCATTGTTGGACAGTTTATAGTGGAATTGTTATTTTTTGACAGTTGGTAGAGAAATTGTTCAGTTTTACACCTTTGAAAAATAAGAAAGAACGAAAGCAATAAATAATTCAAACAACTTGACTTATTACTATGACTCTTTATCTGAACTTTTGATATGATAGTTCCATAAGGTTCCTTATGTTGATAGGATAGTTCCGTATATTCTCTGGGAATGGCTACCAGAGCCAGGGGACAAGCCTATAAACTTCTAGATCTTAAAATCTTAATGTGTGGCTCATGTACGGCCTTTAGTCGAGTTTCCTTATTCACTTGTCGTAGAGTCAGTGTGATCTTCATAGATTAGGTCTGCGGTGACCCCCTCCCCTGTCCCTTGCCACCCATCCCACGGGCGATTGGTAAAACGAAACAACGTCTCTGGTGGTTATACCTTTACTCATGCCGCCCCCTTCCCTCCCCCACCACCTCACACTTTTGGTACTTGGGAATATGTCAAAAGGCTCAAGGCGGAGACGTTGACAAAACCGATATTAATGAATTTCTTTGACTGAAAAGCTCCAGGAGATCATAAAAGGAGCGATTCCAATGGTCGGAGGATCTGAAAAGAGCCACGCTCGTTAGATGTTAAAGCCTAGCCACCCTCAATATTATTCCTGCTCGAGTTTCAAGATAGTTTTCATGGCGTCTATTTCTACACGGCCCATTATATCCTCATTAAAACGCGCGCCTAAGGTAGTCCCCGTGCCATTATTTAACACTTTACGACCGGCGTATCTTTGGCCTTTCATGCCGAAGGAAACAGAAATGTTCAACTTGACTTTAGCGGACTTCCGTACAGCCGCGTCGTTAGCGTCGGTTTGTGCCACCAAAAAGTTTTTGGGCATTCGGGAACTTTTGCTAATACGGACTTAACTGCAGTTATCATGTTTGACTCAATAATCGATAGATCTGAAACAGTATTAGCAAGTCCTGACAATGAGACAGTTGGTTGGCAGCCACTACAGTGTTGGGGCCCAGTGTACGGTGTGGTGAGTTACTCTACCGAGGGCCTGGCTCAACCATTAAATCTCACCTTAATCTTTGATACCTTTCATTGAATTGGACGCGGCCAGAAATGTGGGATTGTCCCAGGTTGAGGCTCGCCCTCCCTAGCAGGTGTCCGCAGAGTCGCTGGCTGCAGGGATCTCTCCACTGATCCCAGGACAAACATGGGGACTACTGCATATGAAGACGTCAAGTGTTTCGACAGCATAGACATGGAACGGAACTAGAAATACGCACTAATGTTTCTTATCGGAGCATTTCTTTAGGCCAACAGGTGCTGCGGTTTGGTGGGCGATTTAACGACTTTTAACCGAAGAAATAAAGTCATTTGGCAGGGAGCAGTACCGAGGGGATTCTGGGTGGTCCGCCCCGAGGGCATATTTTATTTTTTGTAGGGGCGGCATTTTAGAAGGAAAAAAAACATGTTTATTTCGTCGAAAGGGTGGTAAAACCGTTGGCCTCCCCGGGTGCCCTTATCATATGAAAGATGGTTTGGGTCGGGTGTTACATTGTATCATAAGATGGGAGATGTTACGTTGTATCATATGATGAGAGGTATTACATTGTATCTTTGGATGGGAGGTATTGCATTGTATCATAAGATGGGAGGTATTGCCTTGTATCATAAGATGGGAGGTATTACATTGTATCATATGATGAGACGTATTACATTGTATCTTTGGATGGGAGGTATTGCATTGTATCATAAGATGGGAGGTATTGCCTTGTATCATAAGATGGGAGGTATTGCCTTGTATCATAAGATGGGAGGTATTACATTGTATCATATGATGAGACGTATTACATTGCATCTTTGGATGGGAGGTATTGCATTGTATCATAAGATGGGAGGTATTGCCTTGTATCATAAGATGGGAGGTATTGCCTTGTATCATGGGATGGGAGGTATTACATTGTATCATAAGATGGGAGGCATTATATTGTATCATACGATGGGAGGTATCGCATTGTATCATAAGATGGGAGGTATTGCCTTGTATCATGGGATGGGAGGTATTACATTGTATCATAAGATGGGAGGTATTGCCTTGTATCATAAGATGGGAGGTATTACATTGTATCATATGATGAGACGTATTACATTGTATCTTTGGATGGGAGGTATTGCATTGTATCATAAGATGGGAGGTATTGCCTTGTATCATAAGATGGGAGGTATTGCCTTGTATCATAAGATGGGAGGTATTACATTGTATCATATGATGAGACGTATTACATTGCATCTTTGGATGGGAGGTATTGCCTTGTATCATGGGATGGGAGGTATTACATTGTATCATAAGATGGGAGGCATTATATTGTATCATACGATGGGAGGTATCGCATTGTATCATAAGATGGGATGTATTGCATTGTATCTTGGGATGGGAGGTATTAAATTGTATCATAAGATGGGAGGTATTACACTGTATCATAAGATGGGAGGTATTACACTGTATCATAAGATGGGAGGTATTACACTGTATCATAAGATGGGAGGTATTACACTGTATCATAAGATGGGAGGTATTACACTGTATCATAAGATGGGAGGTATCGCATTGTATCATAAGATGGGAGGTGTTAAATAATTTCATGGCATGATGGTGTTACAACATAGAAATAAACCATGAGATGGGAGGAGTAAATTAAGGGTAGTGAGGTATCATTAAAAACTGGTACTTGTAGTAGGTGTCCAACTGACACCAGTCTGTGAGGCGTCCAAGTGAGACCAGGTTGTGAGGCGTCCAACTGACACCAGGCCGTGAGGCGTCCAAGTGAGACCAGGTTGTGAGGCGTCCAACTGACACCAGGCTGTGGGGCGTCCAAGTGAGACCAGGCTGTGAGGCGTCCAGGTGAGACCAGGCTGTGAGGCGTCCAACTGACACCAGGCTGTGAGGCGCCCAAGTGATACCAGGTTGTGAGGCGTCCAAGTGAGACCAGGCTGTGAGGAGTCCAAGTGAGACCAGGCTCTGAGGCGTCCAACTGACACCAGGCTGTGAGGCGTCCAAGTGATACTAGGCTGTGAAGCGTCCTACTGACACCAGGCTGTGAGGCGTCCAAGTGAGACCAGTTTGAGGCGTCCAACTGATACCAGGCTGTGAGGCGTCCAAGTGATACCAGGTTGTGAGGCGTCCACGTGAGACCAGGTTGTGAGGCGCCCAAGTGAGACCAGATGTAGACGCATCGTCGAGCGTCAAGTACGATCTTTCTCATTCACTTGTCATCAACTGACGAGGGTTCTAAGCCTTGGATACCACTCAAGTATTTATCTTTAAAATTGTATCTACACTTTGTTTTAGTCATCTGACTCATTTTCTCATTCAAGGGCTCTTATCCACATTTCGTGTTTACCTATATGTTGTTTAAACGTTTAAATGGAACGATGACGCACTCATATAATTTGTTTGATGCATTCTTCACAAGAATATTATATGATGACATCCCGGGGTTTGGAGAGAAAAATGTCTTCTAAGCCCAAGATAAGAGACCCATTAATTTCATCCGTGAGACCCACTTTTTGAAAATGAACTAAACACTGGAGCTTCTTTCTTCTGATGTTATGCCACTGACTTTGTATAATCTCCTCAAGAAGCACGAGTATAGAGGTGACAAGAACGTCGTTCATGCGAGACTATCTGAAGGCATTCAGCTGCTATCTGTGTAGGCTTGTGGCATCAGTACCATGCTCCATAACGGGATTGATCACTATCTGACGGCATTCAGCTGCTATCTGTGGTACCATGCTCCATAGCGGGATTGATCACTGTAGCCATACCGCTCCATATTAACGTCTATAGCAACACTGCTCCATATTGTCGTCTGTAGCCATACCGCTCCATATTGACGTCTATAGCAATACCGCTCCATATTGACGGATGTAGCCATACCGCTCCATATTGACGGATGTAGCCATACCGCTCCATATTGACGGATGTAGCCACAGTGCTCTATATTGACGTCTATAGCAATACTGCTCCATATTGTCGTCTGTAGCCATACCGCTCCATATTGACGTCAATAGCAATACCGCTCCATATTGACGGATGTAGCCATACCGCTCCATATTGACGGATGTAGCCACAGTGCTCCATATTGACGTCTATAGCCATACTGCTCCATATTGACGTCTATAGCCATACTGCTACATATTGACGTCTATAGCCATACTGCCCTATATTGACGTCTATAGCCATACTGCCCTATATTGACGTCTATAGCCATAGTGCACCATATTGACGTCTATAGCCATACTGCTCCGTATTGACGTCTAAAGCCATAGTCTATGATAGTGCACCATATTGAAGTCTATAGCCATGCTGCTCCGTATTGACGTCTAAAGCCATAGTGCACCATATTGACGTCTATAGCCATACTGATCCGTATTGACGTCTATAGCCATAGTGCACCATATTGACGTCTATAGCCATAGTGCACCATATTGACGTCTAAAGCCATAGTGCACCATATTGAAGTCTATAGCCATACTGATCCGTATTGACGTCTATAGCCATACTGATCCGTATTGACGTCTATAGCCATACTGATCCGTATTGACGTCTAAAGCCATAGTGCACCATATTGAAGTCTACACCCTAACTCATCGTAGTAACAGACCCGCTTCCCTATAGCGCCACTTTGCATCTCCATTTGCACTGCGTACACTGCCGCCAGTAGCCCCACTGTTCCATCTCGCGACTGTTACTGTTACTGATGTACTAACGAAATATAGTCACGCTCAGTGGCGTAGCAAGGGATTTGGGGGTCCCCGGTGGCTTTGCCTCTTTGGGGGGCTCTTGCATTTTGACATTTGACATCATGACAAGAGAAGGAACAACGCAAGTGATAGCAAGAAGCATTGTTGGTCTCGAGAAGTTTTAGAATGACAACAGCAACACTAACATATGGTTGTGTACAATACCAAGGGGAGTACTGCACTCAGGACAATGTGTTATATTGGAAGAAACGTAAGAACGTTGATTGGTATTTCCAGTGACTGGCTAGTAGTTAGATAGACTTCTACCGGCTCTGTTTATAGATAGACTTCTACCGGCTCTGTTTATAGATAGACTTCTACCGGCTCTGTTTATAGATAGACTTATACCGGCTCTGTTTATAGATAGACTTCTACCGGCTCTGTTTATAGATAGACTTCTACCGGCTCTGTTTATAGATAGACTTCTACCGGCTCTGTTTATAGATAGACTTCTACCGGCTCTGTTTATAGATAGACTTCTACCGGCTCTGTTTATAGATAGACTTCTACCGGCTCTGTTTATAGATAGACTTCTACCGGCTCTGTTTAATACTAATACTTGTCAAAGTCGCTTTTAGTGCTCATTACGTACCAGAATAATTACAATAATAATTCTAGTAATAATAGTAATTGTAATAATAAATATGATGTTTTTAAAAAGCTAAGATCTTTCGGATTAACGGCTGATTAACGAGATTTCGGATCAATTTGGGGAGGGGCAGAAAACTAAATTCCTACTATATAGTATATAATAGATATTTTATTTTATTGTATTTTTTATGGGGGGGGGGCTAGGGGTTGTGGTGGTTACTAAACTGTATTAAGTTGCCATCCACTTATTTTTGTTTTGTTAAACAACGCTTTAAAAATATCTGTGCGCGATATATCTTGTAACTTTGGAATATTTGACCTACTGCAAGAATACTTAAAACTTTTCTATAGTGTGCTCGTTAGTTTTATGACATGCTTCTAGATTCTAGATGAACTATAATAATGGAACTACAGGGGTTGAGTTTGACAGTCCTGTCTTATCAGACACAAGTGTAGTATGACATTTTAATTGTAAGACGACAGGATATACTTTGTTAGATGACAGTGGAAAAATGACAAGACGTGTAATATTAATATACTGTAAGACATGAGGTTGACATAACCTGACTGATATGGTTGACTTGACCTGATACCGGTTGACTTGACCTGATACCGGTTGACTTGACCTGATACCGGTTGACTTGACCTGATACCGGTTGACTTGACCTGATACCGGTTGACTTGACCTGATACCGGTTGACTTGACCTGATACCGGTTGACTTGACCTGATACCGGTTGTCTTGACCTGATATCGGTTGACTTGACCTGATACCGGTTGACTTGCTGTGACCTGATGGGTCTAAGGGTCTTAGATGCACACAACGAGGCCCTCACGAGGGCACGTCACGAGATCAAAGCACGCTCCAATGTTTTAATGTAGTTTTAGCCACCCTGGGGTCGATGCACTTTATGGTGATGGCCATTTGGCCGCATGTTTCCAGAGTTAACATGTTGGGTTTTAAACAAAATCTAAATAAAAATCAAATGAAAGAGAGGATTTCGGTAGACAGGGGAGAGTATTCGCTCACAGGTGTTCCTGTCTGAGTCATGTCACTTTGATAAAATATTAATTTAAGTGCAGATGGGTGCGATGCATTTAGAAACTGCGTTACCACTGGTCATTAAAGCTGGTTTTTGAGAACGGGAATAAATGTACCCCAAATGGTGTAAAGGTAAACATCTAAAGGATAATGGGCCATACATAAAAGTATATTGAAAGGGTGAGTGATCCTTCTTACTAAATAGTTATGTGTTTGCGACATGGCATTGTGTTTTATATATGCCCATAAATAAATTCTGATAGGAGTTTGCTCTGGTAGCACACTGGTCTGGTAGCTTTCAAAATTAACTCAAATATTGTTTTAGTTAAAAAATAAATAGGATAGAAAAAACTGGAGAATAATATATTTTTGTCACGTGACAATGTCTTCTATAATTTTATAATTATTTTTGTATTGTATACATTCAAAGCTAGTGAACCAGAAAACCATTCAAGGTCAAGGTCCCACCTTAAGTTCACTCCCATGAGTTAGAATGTCTTCTGGTGTTGTTTCTCTTTGTTTACTTGCGACTACTTTTTAAATCCTTTATATTAACTCGTGGTGTCTGCGGCGGACCTTGCTTGCTTGCTTGCTTGCTTGCTTGTCGCCAAAACTTTGATCGATTTTTAACCCACTTGCTCGCAAGATAGCGAGCTGAAATTTTGCAGGCAGTTTCGTACCGATGATAAAAACAATGTATCAAAATTTCAGATCGATCGCATGTACCGTAATTAAATTATTGATTTTTTAGATTATTTTTTTTATTCCTATGTATCATGCTATTTTTTGAGATAGAGCGTCGCGGTGCGTATTATATTGAACAACCTTTCTGTCGCGCAATAAGGTGCGTATTTTATTGACAGCTCTTTTTATAAACATATTCCTGATCGGTGCGTATTATATTAAACATGTTTTACGACACAACTTCAATTTTGTATTTCTGGATGGTCTGGCGCTGCGTATTATAATGAACATTCTTTTAATTACTTCTCGTACATAAAGGATTTATAGTCAAAAACTTGGTTTTTTACGGGTTTTTCTTATTTCCAATGAAATAATTTTCTTTGTTTGTTTGCTCAGAACAACGTAAACGTGTTGCCCATGACGGACACACGCCATGCTGCCCAGTTTGTGGACTTACACTGCGAGCCGGCGAATTGGAGCTGCACCTGATGCTGGAGATTGACAAACTGGACAAGATATCTCGGTAAGTGCAATGGTCAGTGAATAGGGAACGAACAAAACAGATTTGTTTAGTCAGTGAACTAAAACTACTTTTAAAGTGCATGGTCAGCTCATCTGGTTCGTATAAAATAACGGCATGTTTGATATTAAAATGGTGTGTTTGTTGTGTAAAGGGGGGTGTTTGTTGTGTAAAGGGGGGGGTGTTGTGTTTGTTTGTGTAAAAAGGGGGGGTGTTGTGTTTGTTGTGTAAAAAGGGGGGGGTGTTGTGTTTGTTGTTTAAAGGGGGGGGGGTGTTGTGTTTGTTGTGTAAAGGGGGGGGTGTTGTGTTTGTTGTGTAAAGGGGGGTGTTGTGTTTGTTGTGTAAAGGGGAGTGTTGTGTTTGTTGTGTAAAAAGGAGTGTTGTGTTTGTTGTGTAAAAAGGGGGGGTGTTGTGTCTGTTGTGTAAAGGGGGGTGTTGTGTTTGTTGTGTAAAGGGGGGGTGTTGTGTTTGTTGTGTAAAGGGGGGGTGTTGTGTTTGTTGTGTAAAGGGGGGTGTTGTGTTTGTTGTAACACTAGGACGTGGCGGTGAGTTAATCCTCAGCGTATAATTTGATGGGATCCGTGACACTTAATGAGTTAGTGAAAGTTGAACAAAGCTGAGACACTTTGAATGTGTCAATAGTTAAAGCATGAAAAAAGCATGCACGTATTTTAACCTTTCGTATTGATAGCACTTAGTGAACGTTCAGAAGTCTTTTGACTGTTCATGTTGATATGATAGTTACTTGAACTATGCACCAATGCCGGAATTTATATTTACTATAAATCTTGAATCGAAATGGACTACTCGCTGTAATGAAATGTGCTCAAATACCTGAAGTGAAATTAACAACTGCACTTTAAATGACACATTTTAAAATATACAACACCTGACTTGAAATGTGCTACAAAGTTTTCATGCGTATGTACATGAAGGGTAAAATGAGCGAAGACCAACACCAGTTTAATAGTATGTAATGCAAAGTTAACTCACTTTATAATTTGTGGCCGTGACATGACGGAACACTTGAGGTCCAGGCATGCTTCTACGGCCGGGGATTGAGCTCACCTTAAGTGACTCGCCCTGGGGATTCTAGCCCCACTGACCAGAAGTGTCTCACCCCAGGGACCGAGAGCGCATTCTCCAAAAGTGGTGCCATCTTTTGTAGGCGGTGACAACGGCTCTCCAATCCCACGCTCGACTGTTTCTTTTCCACTGGTCGCTTATTGAGTTTGTTCTGGTGATGTGGCCGACCTTTACAGGGTAAATAATGTGTGTGTGTGTGGGTGTGGACTCACATGGGACACTAAAATCTGGTTTGTTTGTAAATTTAAAAAGTGCTTCCTGTGAACCAGGCACTGTGACCGATGGGAACAAAAGTTGTCTTTAACTTACTTGAATTAAAATGAGGTCAAAATGTCATTTGAATTACATCGATTTTATGAATGGCATTTGATGCCCTTTTATATCTAATGCCATACAGCTTCTGTTGTCTAATGCCATAGAGCTTCTGTTGTCTAATGCCATACAGCTTCTGTTGTCTAATGCCATACAGCTTCTGTTGTCTAATGCCATACAGCTTCTGTTGTCTAATGCCATACAGCTTCTGTTGTCTAATGCCATACAGCTTCTGTTTTCTAATGCGATAGAGCTTCTGTTGTCTAATGCCATACAGCTTCTGTTGTCTAATGCCATACAGCTTCTGTTGTCTAATGCCATACAGCTTCTGTTGTCTAATGCCATACAGCTTCTGTTGTCTAATGCCATACAGCTTCTGTTGAATTCCAATCTCTGAAATGTGTTAAAAATTCCGGATAAAGCTGATCGTTGATTGCACGCGAAATTTCATGATTTGTTTATAGTTTAATTATTTTTGGAATATATTGAAGAAGTCATGTTTCCACTTGGTCAGTCAGTTAGTAAAATAAATGATTTTGACGGAGATTACTGTAATAAAACGAAAGCATATATGAAGTAGACCGGACTTGTTACCGTTAAATTATTCCTACCAGAGTCAAGTTCAAACGTCCAAGTTTACACAAACAACAAATCATCAGCTTGTGTCTAAGAACAATAAAAATGAACATACCCACAAATATGATCTTGTACAACAGTCACTTTATTTACCCCAATCAACATTCACGTTATTTACCCCAATAAACAGTCACATTATTTACCCCAATCAACAGTCACATTATTTACCCCAATCAACAGTCACGTTATATACCCCAATCAACAGTCACATTATTTACCCCAATCAACAGTCACATTATTTACCCCAATCAACAGTCACATTATTTACCCCAATCAACAGTCACATTATTTACCCCAATCAACAGTCAAGTTATTTACCCCAATCAACAGTCACATTATTTACCCCATGATCTTTGACTACTTACATACAAGTAACTTAACTCTAACTTGCTCATCGCCGAATGCATGAAGCTGTGTACTGATGTGTTTGCTTCTATAACATCTTGTGTGTGCACGGCATGCACTGCCCATGGTCTGGACTGTGTGGTCACGGTCAGGTCCCGTCAATTCCCGGTTAGGCCATCGTGATACCCGTGCACTACGGTTATACACTGCCCATGGTCTGGACTGTGTGGTCACGGTCAGGTCAAACATCAATTCCCGTCCAGGCCATCGTGATACCCGTGCACTACGGGAACGAGGTGGTGATGGGAAAGTAAGTGATGGTAATAAATAAAAAACACGGCCCGGGAAATAAACATAAAACAATTAACCGAGCCCACAAAAAACATATCGGTTTCGTCAAGTGCTCGGGCGGGATGTAAGCTGGCGGGGGCAGGGCCTCTCGTTGGCAGTTATCCCGGCAATCTCGGGGCCCACAATCTTCATTAGTACCAATATTTCAATAAACGTCGCCAGAGGACGTCATTCCACCGAGGCGGGCAGGAGGGAAGCAGATGGCACAATTCCGATAACAATACTCCAGGAAATTTAATCATTCGTCCTCGCACACCCACATCACTTCATTTTATCACCGCCCTTTCCCTGCGACTCACGTGCGTGAAAGCTATCCGCTACGTGGCCCTCGGTGTCTCCCCGTGCTTTAAATGTGTATCAGTCAGTCTGGACGCACCGCTAAATCACATTTCATAGGGCACTCGGGCAAACAATGGCGGCCGGTGGACGCCCGTAAATCTTGGCCGGAGTCCTCCAAGGGAAACGACTCTACCGCAGCAACAGAGTGGTCAAGCTGTAAATTTACGCCTGGTTTTGTCCTGATGCCCAGTGGAGACCGTGAACGAGTCCACTTTCCCGAGCACATGACGTCATCCTCTACCCCCAGTAACGCGCTACAAGGTTGATTGTTTTGTCCTAACGAATCTGGATGTCCTCAATTTCAGGATATCATACTGAAACTATTCCATGCTCGCATGGATAAACTATTTACACAATTAGACATACGCTTTCAATTTGAAAAGGGGCTGGGGGTCAGTGAACTAACTGTACACAAAGGACAAACATGAATTATGGTTTGTTTAGATTTACTAAGCAACTTCCGTCCTTTCTTTCGATCCCCACGCACGTATCTATGAGTTCAGTCCCCTGTTAACATTATATTTTAACATTGTAAACATCAGCTGCCATACCGCCCACACCCCACCCCAAACACATCAACACCTTGTCACAACTGTATCCGGGTCAATAGTCCTGCCCGCCCCTGCCAGCATATCCTACCCCCACCCCTCTCTATGCCGTCGACGTTGACTGAAAAGTTCAAGTCTTTTCCCTTGACCAGGAAAAAAAAGACGAAACCATTCACTCGTGAACCATTCACCCGTCCTACCGAGGCGTTAACGAGGGGTTAAACATTAAACAAGGCTTTTCCCATGAAACGTCACTCTCAACGTCTGGATGTCCAACCGCAGCCCGCGGCCAACGTCTTAAAGGATCATAACCCGAGCATTTCCCAACAGAACCCGGTTACTCGTGTCCGGTTAGCTGTACCCGGTTACTTGGGCCAGGCTTCTTTACCCTGATTACTGCTTCCTTTAATTCCTTTACTTGTGGCCCTTGCTAATCTTATCTCGTTTCTTGTCTCTATATCATTGCTGGTTAGTGAGGTTCAGGGGTCCAAAAACGCATATGGTCCTGTTAAAACACTCGGGGGGGGGGTAAGGGAGGCTGGATACGGTCTTTGGAATTTAGTGGTCTAGAAACTCCAATGAAATGAGAGAATGAAAGACTTAAAGTGAAGTCCCCTGTAACCATCATCCCCTGCGTACTAACGAGATGTAAGGTTGGATTAAATTTTGTACAGTTTTCTGGCTGCTAGTTGTACAGTGATGAGACTAACGACACCACATCAGAGACGTGATGGGAACCATGCGATAAATAGGGGCTTACTAACGACACCACACCAGAGACGTGATGGGAACCATGCGATAAATAGGGGCTTACTAACGACACCACACCAGAGACGTGATGGGAACCATGCGATAAATAGGGGCTTACTAACGACACCACACCAGAGACGTGATGGGAACCATGCGATAAATAGGGGCTTACTAACGACACCACACCAGAGACGTGATGGGAACCATGCTATAAATATGGGCTTACTAACGACACCACACCAGAGACGTGATGGGAACCATGCGATAAATAGGGGCTTACTAACGACACCACACCAGAGACGTGATGGGAACCATGCTATAAATATGGGCTTACTAACGACACTACACCAGAGACGTGATGGGAACCATGCGATAAATAGGGGCTTACTAACGACACCACACCAGAGACGTGATGGGAACCATGCTATAAATATGGGCTTACTAACGACACCACACCAGAGACGTGATGGGAACCATGCGATAAATAGGGGCTTACTAACGACACCACACCAGAGACGTGATGGGAACCATGCGATAAATAGGGGCTTACTAACGACACCACACCAGAGACGTGATGGGAACCATGCGATAAATAGGGGCTTACTAACGACACCACACCAGAGACGTGATGGGAACCATGCGATAAATAGGGGCTTACTAACGACACCACATCAGAGACGTGATGGGAACCATGCGATAAATATGGGCTTACTAACGACACCACACCAGAGACGTGATGGGAACCATGCGATAAATAGGGGCTTACTAACGACACCACATCAGAGACGTGATGGGAACCATGCGATAAATAGGGGCTTACTAACGACACCACATCAGAGACGTGATGGGAACCATGCGATAAATAGGGGCTTACTAACGACACCACATCAGAGACGTGATGGGAACCATGCGATAAATAGGGGCTTACTAACGACACCACACCAGAGACGTGATGGGAACCATGCGATAAATAGGGGCTTACTAACGACACCACATCAGAGACGTGATGGGAACCATGCGATAAATATGGGCTTACTAACGACACCACACCAGAGACGTGATGGGAACCATGCGATAAATAGGGGCTTACTAACGACACCACATCAGAGACGTGATGGGAACCATGCGATAAATAGGGGCTTACTAACGACACCACATCAGAGACGTGATGGGAACCATGCGATAAATAGGGGCTTACTAACGACACCACACCAGAGACGTGATGGGAACCATGCGATAAATAGGGGCTTACTAACGACACCACATCAGAGACGTGATGGGAACCATGCGATAAATATGGGCTTACTAACGACACCACACCAGAGAC